>CP073643.1:30110357-30750000 GCA_018223645.1 Jasminum sambac | reverse complement strand
AAATTATTTTTACAAATAAAATTCTCATGCATCGCACGGAGGCAATAATAATAATAATAATAATAATAATAATAATAATAATAATAATAATAATAATAATAATAATAATAACGTCATCATGCCATGCCCCTCAAGCCATTTGTGGTTTGAACTTTGCGTCTCTGGGGGTATAGGGATTAGGACTAAGGTTGACAATGTGTGAGGGACTTAGTGTGTGCAGTAATGTTTAAATGCTCCCGGAAGCATCATAATTATGGTGCTCCTGAAGTAATTTCTGGGCCCTTTGGACCTCTATTTTGAAATCCGAGATCGAATTCAAATTCAGCACGACAAGATGAAGCTCCGGTAATTTTTTCAAAATTTTTGCGATACTGTTGAATGCCGTGGTAGCTAATAAAATTTTTGGCAAAATTGTGGCAAAAAAATTTGATTGGCCAACACGGCATCCAACGGTGTCGCAAAAATTTTGAAAAAAATATTGGAGCTCCATCTCGTCGTACTAAATCTGGATCCGGTCCCAAATTTTCAAAATAGAAATCGTACGCAACCGGAAATAACCCCAAGAGCACCGTAATTATAGTGCTTCCGGGAGCACTAGAAACAGCCTATGATAATTAGAGTGAGAGCTTGTTTTATACACAATAATGTAGATTTACTCAAACGATATATTACACGTGCGGTTGAAAATTGAAAAAAAATACTAAAAATATAAAATAATGGTATAAGTGGTTGAAAATAATGAGAGAAAAAATTAGTGGAAGTTAGTGAAAAATTATTATGTATAGAATACGCCTTGAATCGATAAATAATAGTTAGAGAAAGTGTCAAATCATATAAAGACCGAGACATCTTACGCAATCTTGCTAAACAAATTTAGTATATATATACTCCATTCGTCCCACAAAGATAGGTTTGATTACTATTTTCGTTTGCCCTCCAAAGATAGTCTTCTTTTCTTCTAAATTATTAATTTTCTTATATGTCTTATTTAATGTTCATTGTTATTAAGAAAATAAAATTATTCAAGTGTAATAATTAATGAATTAAAGGGTATTTTAGAAAAATGTCCTTGAGTTTTAACTTGCCAATAATATTAATTTGATATTTTCTTAAACTGTGTGAAAAAATCAATAAGCATATCTTTATAGAACAGGGGGAGTATATTTTATCTAGATATATTATCTAACCTCGCAAGTGTTTTATTGCTTTAAAATTTCTTATTGATCCCCATCTGTATATTCAAGAGGATGTCATCAATTTAAAAGTGTCAAATACACAAATATAGGATACATATATCTAGAGTTCATTATGTAAGTGAATTTAAATACTCAGAGTTAGCATAATGTTCGCGTGCACACGTGATTATCGTGCTAATATGATACAAGTGGTATCAATATTGAATGTGATCACTTTGATTTACGTAACTAAACCAATATCGTTCAACAATGAGGTGATAAATATTCTCTTGGTATAATATGCCTATATGGACACTACACCACTTCTAACGAAACACTTTGTAAAATACATACAAAATGAATGATGGTAAACCGGTTAGGGAGGTCTGGGTCTTCTAAGGGAGGCGGTAGGAAAGTGGGTCGAACAAAATGTTAAAATTAATTTCCAAACAAAGTCATTTAATTTTTATATGTCAAATTGAATGAATTTTACAACCAGGGGTGGTGGCGCAGTTGGCTAGCGCGTAGGTCTCATAGCTTCTGAGTTATCCTGAGGTCGAGAGTTCGAGCCTCTCTCACCCCAATGAGTTTTCCATTTTTCCAATTTAGTATTTTTCCGTGGCCAATCACCAACGTAATTTTTTTTCTTTTCTCTGTTCCCTTTAAGAAACAAGTAATTGAACAACCAATTAAACCTATGCTTTTTTTTTTTTTTGAATGAGACGATAAAACTTATGCTTCTTCAGTACATAACTCTATCTGTATATGTATATATATATATACACTAAATTATATACTAAATTCTTTGCATGTGGTATTTTAACACATGTTGGAGTACACATGATATCGTACTAATCTATTTTTAAAAAATAAAATTTGATTTGTAATAAATTAAAAATAAATACACAAAGAACAATAACATAGTATATCCATATTTTAAATCTTTGAACCAAATGTAATTTTAGAAATTAATTGTATAACGTTCTTAGGGATTATAAGAAGTTAACATTAAAGAAAGCATCCAAAGTCTGAAACTTTGTTTTACTTCACTTTTTTCCAATTGATTGTATCTACCATTATAACATGTAGTGACCTCCAGAATATACCATTTAAGTTAATTTGTTGATTTACCTCCTTATATAGAATATTGCACAATCAAATTGAAAGATGAAAATACCAAATAAAGTAGAGATATAAATTTTTAAAAAAATAAAAAGACTAAAATAAAGTTTGGGGATTAAATTGGTAAATGTCAAACATAATTTGGACTTAAGTTAACGAAACATCATAGACTTAGTTTTTGATGGAAAATGCAAAACATTAGCTTTACCCGTAGTCTTTAATTAGTCTATATAAAAAATTGTATGTTCATAATTAGCGATTGAAAGTGAACTTGCATTAAATTTCAAATTGAGACCTTTACATCATATTACATATTGTTAACATAACTACGATGTCAATTTTTTCAAAATAAAAACATGAGAGAAAGAAATGAAGGAAAAAAAGAAAGAGAAGAAAATTAAGGGAAAATGAAGAGTTTTTTTAATCAATTAATGAGTAAGGACAAATTAGTAATTATAAGGTAAAACAGGAAAATTAAAAGTTTCGAACTACCCATCCTTTTATATATTAGTTATTATTAGTGATTAATGATAGTGATAGTGATTAGTGATTAGTGACAGAAATATATATGCTTGTTTGCTTCAGATTTTTCAAAAAAGTACTTCTCTTCAAATTTATTTTCAATTGTATATTTGATTAACATGGCATATATTTTATAACTATTCCACCATTTAAACTTGACAGTATAAATTTTTTTATTCCAAAAACTCTTATGAATAAACACAAGTTAAATAACCCAATGACGTGTGGGTCTCAGTTAGTTCAACGGCAAAAGAGTCCTCGATTGATTGTCAAGAAAGATCAATCAATCATGTTAGCTTTGGGCCTTGGCCAGGACTATCTACGAGGTCAAGTTTGACTTCCATAACAAAGGAGATTCGGATAAGCGAAGCTCGACGGAATAGAATATAATTTTGTTCACCCCGTTAAAGGGGTTAGGTTTTTACTAATTAATAAAAGATTCCTATAATTAATTCTGTGCAAACGCCTTAATGCGGTTCCTCCCCCTCTCCCCCCTAATCACACGTTCCATCTTTTTGCAACCATTCTCATTATTATTAATATTTTCTTTACCGTGAATCAAATTTTTTTTTTTGTTCCATTAATTGTTAGAGATTTTATATGTAAATACATAACTTAAATTTTTATTTCGCTTTGACAAAAACAAAATATGTATGAATTGAAATTATTATATTTCAATTTGACAAAAATTAAATTATTTATGAATTTAATTCATCTATCATATAGAGACATATTTAGAAGGATTTGAAAAAAAAAAAAAAAAAAAGGAAGAAGAAAGAGAGATGTAGTTGGAAGAAAACAATGTCAAAGAAAGAAAAGTAGGAGAAATATTTTTTTCTTTTTCTTTTTTTGAATCGATCAAAGAGAAAAAAAAAAGTACACCAATCTATATATTCTAGAGCCAACTCGCCTTGCATATGAATTATAGAAAATCATATGCTTCTTTTATTGTATCAACGGTGATTCCAATTTTTTACTCTTCAATCTAATATTTAGAACCTTCAACCCTTTCATCAGCTATTAGAGATTTATCATTTTCATTAAAAAAAAATTTTAAATAGGATCTTCATTATGAATACTAATTTCTTCACAAGAATTATCCATATTTAGATTTTTTGATCATCCGTATTAACCTGTAAATTGCAGAAATGCAAACTAATAAGCACAAATAGAAAAGCAATTTGTCATGAAAGGATGATTGCAAATCATGGGTGAGGGAATTATCATGTGTGAGACAAAGCCCAAATAAGGCAATTATCATGTGTGGGACAAAGCCCAA
The DNA here is from genome assembly GCA_018223645.1 of Jasminum sambac. Lineage (NCBI taxonomy): Eukaryota > Viridiplantae > Streptophyta > Magnoliopsida > Lamiales > Oleaceae > Jasminum > Jasminum sambac. Next base: position 30,745,902 of record CP073643.1, on the reverse strand, counting down.
ATAACTTGTTTATAAAGCTTCTACATTATGAAAGTATTTAAACCAATGTGTGTGTTTTATAAATAAAAAAATAAATTCCTAAATGTAGGTAAATAGCTATAGCCTATAAGAAGATATATATATTAGGATCTAATTTCTTCACCTTGTAAATAGAGCAAGCACGCTGTAAATGGTTCCGCATTAACCAACAAATTTTTACACTTTTTTTCAAATTTGAACTAATCATATCCACATATCTCGTGGGACCTATTATACTATATAAATCTCCATCATTCAACTTTACTTATTCTCTCTCCTATATCACAATTAAAATCAATAAAATTTATTTTTACCCATACACTAACACATGCGGAATAAACAAGCATTGATTTTTATATAGCTTCCTTCTCGATCAATCAATCATCATTAAACTTTAATTATCTAGCTAAATCCAATACCGGGATATAAAAAAGCAATGAAAAATAAAATAGTAAAGAATAAATTAACCAGAATAGAATATCCAAATCTAAAATGAATATATATAGATAGATAGATATGGGTTGTCTTTCAAAATTTTTAGGAGGTTTCTATTAGGAAGAGACAAAAACAACACTGCAAATGAGAGATTGCATTAAGTTGGTGGGATGTTGGACATTAAAAACTTCAAACTTGTCGACTCTCGAACCGAACAGTAGGTTTATTATGTCGGAGTTGGCAATGGGATGTTGGATATTTCTTCCTTTTTAAAGTGATTATTTGTTTCAAAAAGATACTTCATCCGTCCCACTAAGATAGGCACCCACTATTTTTCACACATATTAAGAAAACATCTTAAATATTCTTGGAATTATAAGATATTCATATATTCTTCCAATTTTACCCCTATATTGAATGATCAAAAAGTAGTGTGAACATGTTTAAATATCTTGGGAGATGAAATATCTATCTTGATGTTTAGTATTCTAATTATCTTAAATAGGGGTATTTTAGTACATGGAAAATAAATTATACATTCAATAAGGAAATTGGACTATAATTTGGGACCGACAAAATAGGAATATTTGCCTATCTTAGTGGGACGGAGGAGTAGTAAATTGTTGTTAGAGATCGAGTAGCATAGAAGAATAAAGAAATTATGAGAAAGAGATAAAAATTACACTCACCAGTTACCAGAAACTCAGAAAAAGAAGATGCTTAGATTGTCGGACTCGGCCACTCGGGATCTCGTGGAAACGGGAAGTCGGACAAAAAGCAAAGTAGCTATTGGCGGACCACAGTGCACAGTCGATGAAGAGTGAAAAGAAGACATAGTGGAGAAGTTGAAGAGTTTATGTGTACTTTGCATGATTGAATGGAGGAGAGAGATGTAGCGGCCCACTAGATTCATTTGAAAATTTTAACCCCTTTAACAGGAGTTAAGATAACTCCAGTTAAAGGGGGTCGACAAAATTACTCTCTGATGGAATAGTCCACCTCCTCACGCTTGATCAAGTAATTATGCAAGCTCCATAAAACGAATTTTTCTTCCGGAAAGAAAGATAGAAATGATCTAAGATCGAACAACAACAAAATTTGGTGCCGTTTGTGCCAAATTCTTTTACACTCACCATTTTAAGGGTGTATCAATTGGGCCAGAGAAATGCTCAAAATTTGGGCTGTTGTATCTGGATTGTCTACACCACCATAACCCAATTACCGAAAAATTGTATGGGCCAAGAAACTATGAGCAAACTGCTAAAGGTTCTCTAGAATCAAACATAATAGGTTTAAGAAGAATTTTTCTTTTTTTTTTTTTTTTTTTAATTTGGAGAAGAGAACTTTTAGTTTAAAAGACAATGTTACTATATTCACGTTCTTTCATAACATTTTTTCCTTTTTTTTACAGAACATTTTTTCTTTTTATCTATATATTGTCCACATAGAGAGAGAGAGAGATCACATTTCTTTTGAAAGATAGTTGTAAGATCTTGCCCAAGAATTAGATTATGGGTCACTGATAAATCATTCAGTTCGGTTCCCATGATTATTAAGGCCCGACACGCCCAACTCATAAAATGGCGTTACAATCCTTTTCAACCCAATTCAAAATCAAAATAAAAGTAAATAGATAAATACGACCGAGAAAGTGTTTATAAAGATAGATATACATGTATTTTTTTTTTTTTGAAATTTGATATAAATAAAAACGTCAAACAACCAATATTATAAGTGCCAAAATGATCTCTTCCCAGCGAACTTGGCTTCCCGCAAGGTTCCAGCTACTCACAACCCATGCCAACCCTTCCTGAATGCTGTGGGGCATGCGCCCAATTTTGTGTGTAATTTTGTCCCAGCGTTCCAGCGCTGGGACTCGAACTTCTCTGATTGTAAGTGCATTGAATTAATTGCTAAAAGGAGTAAAAGGAGTTCAATAATCGAGAAGGCATTACGTTCATTTTAGGTTTAATTTTTTGACGAGACATAAAGACATTAATTGTTCTTGATTTGCGCTCACTCATGGATCGATCCAAGGAGTCAGCCTCAATAAGAACCATGGGTATTGTGGTCCTGGATAAGTTGTTCCCTCTCTTTCATGAAAATGACTCCCAAAAATGGGAAAACTAGTGTTACACCCGTGCGATGCACGGGAATTATTAAATGTATAAGAATATGTTCATCTTTATTACGATAGAGAATAATAAAAATTGAACAAAGAAAAAAATTATAGCATTAAGTGAAAGCAAGGTCGTCTCAATACTCTAACACAAAATATTACAAATTTTGAAATACTTCTTTGTACACAACATTTGTTGTTGTACTCGTCGCCCTACCGTCTTTATCACAAATCAACAATTTCAACCCTTTACGGTTCGTAACTCTAGATATTGCCACATACAATTGTCCATGAGTAAAAAAGGGTCTTTTCAAAAAAATACCAACATTTGAAAGCGATTGACCTTGACTTTTATTAATACCATACAAGATAATGATACCATCAAAGGAAATTGTCTTCTTTGAAACCGGAAAGGTAATCTAGCATCCGACGGAGTCAAAGTCATCCTTGGAATGAAAACACGTTCACCCACGTTATTACCTCCCAAAATCTTTGCCTCTATAACATGAGAGCCGAGCTTAGTAATAACTAATCTTGTCCCATTGCATAACCCCGCCGAGTGGTCGATATTTCGTAGTAACATAACTGGAACACCGACCTTAAACATAAAACAAAAAAACAACAAATTTTTTTCATGAGCAAAAAATTGTTTAAACGGAAAAAAAATAATTAATACTACTCTGTAGTAACATAATTAAAGAACTAACCTTTAATTTCAATTCATGATTAGGAACTCCAGAACACTTCACGCTATTTAAGAATTCAGTTGAATGCATCTCTTCAAACATGCTAATACCTCGATCCGTTGTACATATAGAATATGAACTAAAGTATGTTTTCTCCTCCGTATGATGCATACATACCATGTATTCATTAATAGAATCAACATCATCTAATGTCGGGGCAAGTATAGCTCTTCCCTGCAAATAAGAGGCATCACCAATATGATCTGAAAATGAGGGATAAGTACTCTCAACTATCGAACGAATCAAATCATCTGATTCTCTTATCAAGAGGTCATCTGGAATTTCTATATCTGCATGGCCGTCATTGTTGCCTCCAAGTGTTCCATCACCAACACTTGACATCCATTCCGAAAAGGCCCTCAATTGAACACCGAACTCATCATTTCCAATATTTTGGAGCCTCATATTTTTTGTCAATCTCAAAACCTTGCAAGACCTCCATAAATCTGATGAGTTAATAGTGGCACGAACTATATCTTGTCTTGTACCCTTAGGAATCACGGGCAGAATTTGTCGAAAATCACCTCCGAATACAACCACTTTTCCACCAAATGGTTGCTTATGACTATTTGGATTACTGAACCGCAATACATCACGCAATGTCCTATCAAGAGCTTCAAAACAATACCTGTTCATAATACCAAAAGTTAGACAAACAAAATGCAATAATGTATTATGTGTTAAAACAATTTTTAATATGAATCATCCTTTGAAAAAGTAATATTGATTTACACTAAACAATATTTTGCCTTTCAACAATTATTAAAAAAATACCTATTCATCATCGGCGCCTCATCCCATATGATAAGATCCGTTTTCACGATCAATTCAGCAAGTGCACTACCTTGTTTTATATTACACGTAGAATGCTCGTTCAAATTTAATGGAATTGCAAATCTCGAATGAGCGCTTCTACTCTGGTAGTAAAAGGAAGCTATACCACTTGAAGCAACATTCAATACTATACCACCCTTTGAACGCATTCTTGAAAGTGTTTTCCAAACGAAAGTCTTTCCTGTACCACCATATCCATACAAAAAATATACACCACCATTACCATCATCAATAGCTCTCATAATTGTTTCATAAACATTTTTCTGTTCATCAGTCAAAAGATCAACAAATCTTTTATGTTCTGCTGCAAGCATCTCCTTATCATATGCTAACTCATCAGAAATAAGCCTATTGCCAAAAGAAGAAGGATCAATATTTTCAGGAAATGGCATTGATCGATACTCACGAAGAGATCTGCCTCTTCTTTGCATAATATTTTCGATCTCAATTAAGCAAAGGCTCTTAACTTGATCTTCTGTCAACTTCAATCCTAAAACAACAAATCAAAGATTTTATCTAAAAGAATTTATAGTCATACATTAGAAATTGAAATGAAATGGAAAGAGAAATGTTAAACACAAAAACAAAAATAAGACAAAAATTCAACAAAAACACTGGTAAATCGTCAGCTTGTCTGCCTCAGTATCTATTTTCAATATCATATGACAAATAACTCCAACATTTTTCCCAAACATGTTCCGGGCGTGATAAAGAATCCGATGTCAATAATGTTACAAACAAACATCTCAACATATGCTCCGAACCCCATTGACTGGCTTCAACTATACCGTCAACATATTCCTTATCATCATCCAACAAACCTCTTGCGTAACACGCATCTCTATAAGTGTCATGGGTAACACCTTCAACTTCTCTAATTTCTTCATCGGTAGTGCAACCACGCACTATATTCGACAATGTCCTAAATAATACAATTCACCACTACCAGGATAAACATAAGATAAACGTCCCAAAGAAGGAGCACGTTGTCTTGGGCGCCATTGACACATTTTTTAACACTCTCGATGAACTTGAGCTTGCCCTACAATGCGGAATGTCGTCTCTAAATCCATCCTCTCCGTAGAGAAAAAGCAATGGATATTGAAGAGGCAAGTATGAAACATGTAATTCATTAATACGCTTCAACAGCCCGGATCGAGTCTCCACAATAATGTCTCTATCCCCAGGAAGATCTTCAATGTCTCCAACAATTAAAGCCGCAACTTCAGATGCTTGAGGCAAATTATACTGTCGTCCATCACTTGTTCTCCGACCAATCAATCTAAGTCTAACTTCAACATTACTTTCTTGACGAATTGTTTCTCGAGCCATTCTAAACCATCGAACCAATACATTATTTCGATCAAGAATATCCTTGCTACGCAGACACAATCTCGCAGTGCATTGTTGAATCGTCATTAGATTTCCTATAATAAAATTAAGTTGCAAAAAAAACAATTTAATAGATTAATATACAAAGAAAATGATAAAAATAGAAACAGATATCGACATGAAGTATAATATACGTACCCAATAGCACGAATTCTATTGTTTATCTCATTCTCAGTATCATAAATGTATAATTGAGCGAACTTCGGATTCGATTCTCCCATTGGAAGCAAACTACCCATTAAATGGTAGTTTTGCCCATTCAATCTAAAAATAGGTGTTGATCGACCATTGTTTAAAGAACTATCAACCTTTCCACCCACAGATGTAAATGCGAACATCATGTTATACATACGGATGTTTTCAACAAATTGCTTGCTTAGATGACTCGGACCATACAACAAATCTTTAAAGCTTTGTGGAGGATCCTTCATTAACGGAAGCTTCACTTTTCCTTGACCAAAGGAATAAAAAAATTTTAATTAAAGAAAAATCATAATAATTATAAATTGAAAAATTAATTGGAAGAACTTATTTCCTATTAACATACCTTGGAAGCAGCATAAAGAAAATTTGGGATTTTTCGTTTTCGCATATCGCTTCTCCAATCTCTCATCATACCAAAACATTGCACCACAATGTATGCACTTCCAAGAAATATCACCAATATCATCATATTCTACACGTCAAATTAGCCTAAATTACTGAGACTTACATAAAGACATACAATGTTAAGTTTCATGAATGAATATTGAACTTTTAAAAGATAAAATAAATTTTATGCAAAACACAAATATATTTAATTTTTAACAGTTAAAACCGATATTAAAAAGCAAAGGATACAAATATCTGGCAACTAAAATAAATGCATAAAATGTAACAACTATCTCTTGTTACATATTAAAAAACAAAAAAAAAAAAGCTTGGACGTTTAATGATGTAAAATATAAGGATTCTAGATGCTTCACAAAAATATATCCCATTCCAATAGGACAATCAAAGGCATTATCATTTCCCTTCTCTCCATCTCGCTTCAACTCAAGACATTACCATTTCTTCCTTAGATATCATCATTAATTTCATTTTGCCGTCTATGGGTGTCGCCGATCTAACCATCGCGGACTCTCTTTCTAAAATTGCTTATACGTCTGATGCTCCAACTTGTATTTTCGAAATGCCGCTGAACCCAGATGGACGTATTCTCACAGATCTAATGAAGAATCTATCGAGTAAAACTTTCTATTTACTTGAAGATGGCTGTAATTTTACTATCTTGTTGAAAATCATGTATGAATGAACACTTAGTAGACAAATCTCTTTGTTTGTTTAGTTCGCAGAAATCAATTGGATCTGTTTAGTAGTTTCAGAAAAAGTCGATGTGTTCCATCTGGGTTTATGTTCGTGCTTAATTTAGTAATTTTGGTTTTATTTTTACTTCAATTTAACAGATCTGTTATGCGTGTGTATCTTATATTTATACATGAGACGAACATCGATGTATTCAGTCAGCAAGAGGTGTTTGCTAAAAGTAAATGCAGCTTCGTCCAATTAAGAATGTGTCCAAAACACGTCGAGAAAAATATCATATTTGCTTAAAGATAAGTATAATTTCTCTCTGTTTTCCAAGAGTATTTATGAATGAACACTAAACTGGTGAATTGTTTTGGTTTAGATTGCAGAAATCATTTGGATGTAGATAGACGTCCAGCTGAACATCACATTTGGAGCACAAAACCTTGGCAACGTAATTCTTTTCATGCTTAATTTACAACTTTTTGTTGTATTTTTATTTCAAGTTAGCATATCTGTTGTGTGTCTTTAATATTAAATCATGGTTTTCTAATTAGCATTTTCATTTTCTTTGTTTTAGTTTATTTTATTTTAATTTTTTTATCTTTTCCCTTTTAAGTCTAGGATGGCAACAACAATACAACACATTTGAGATGCATATCTACGGCAGACACAATGTTCACCAACAAAGGTAGTTTTTTTTGTTCCATTAACATATCGAATTTTTAGTATTGTATAACCACTAACTTAAATTGGAATGCAATAAGATAATAATTATCTGCCATTAGATGGATAATGAAATCCCAATATATTTGGCCTTAATCCAAATGGCAGTCATGGGCTTCATGTGTCCATCTTATGGCATGATCAACTGGTAAGTGCAGAATAATTCTTCATCTCATACAAAAATAATAATGGTAAAAATAATAATCCGAATGATAAAAACCCATATAAGGAATAAACAAACATACCTGGATAATAATCTTTCTCAACTTCATCACAATACTCTTCAGCAATATTCTCTTAAAAAATTTATTGATGAATTAATTAGGGGGAAAAAAAGAAATGCTAGAAGTAGTACATGTAACATAAAAGATAGAATTATGTTTATATGCAGATAAATACCTATGGTGTTAGCATTTACATATGAATTTTCCTTCCCTCGAACTCTGCGATGATTACTTCTAACAATAGAAGAATTGCACATCCCTGATCCAATTGTGATAGTATATGAACCTGTTGGAAAACATTCAGTTCTTGTACTGCCTAAATGTTCAATTCCAAATGATCCATTATCTGTTGGTGACACTGAAATAAAATGAACGAATACAGATAATTTATGGAAAAATGAATCAAAAAACAATATAATGCAAAAACTATACTAAAGTAGATTGTATACCTGTATTTCTTAAAGTAGGACTTGATATGTGTATATTATGACTTGTCTTCTTTCCAATAGTGATAACTGAAGCAAATTGGCTTGCATATTGACCAATAGTATATCTCCCTGAATGAAGACTAACACTCTTTCCCTTTTTTGAGTTACAACTCTGTAACTCTCGATTGGAAATTGTTGTTATTGTCACAACACCAACAAATAAAATGAAGAAGGTGCTATTGACTTGTAAACAAACAAAAAAGGAAAAAAAAAAGAACAAAGCAGAAAAAAATAAAAGAATAAAACACAAAGAGCACAAACTCACCATTGGTCAAATTGACAAACGGAGTTCTCGGAGAACTCTCTGTAGTCTCATACAGCCTAGTATTGAATCCAACTCTTGAATTTGATTGTTGTGCAGATTTTGAATGATACAATGAACCTTGGCCTTCAAATTGGCAATTATAAACATGTTAAGACAAAAATAACTTATTCATTCCAACACTCTCTTTTTAATACGTTGTATCATTTTGTTACTGTCACAATACATAAATTTTAAATTTAAGAAGCTGTTATTGACTTAGAAAGAATCAAAAAAGGAAAAAGAACAAAAGAAAAATAACAAAAGACAAACACAAAGATTACAAACTCACCATTGGTCAAATCAGCAAAAGGAGTTCTTGAAGAAGTCTCTATGTTCTCATAGCTTCTAATATTAAATCCAACCCTTGAATTTGATTGTTGTGCAGTCTCTGTATAATACAGCGAAGCATTGCCTTCAAATGGAAGAAAAGGAAAACTTACGGTACATGTAACATCTCACTATACAGATAATGTGCATTTCCAGTCATTGTTAAATTGGAAAATTATTTGTTGACTCAGATAAAAATGACTTTTTCACTTTCATACTTTCTTTTTATTACATTATGCATATGAACATATCAATTAAACATAGATTCCTCGAAAATTTTGAGTTTTCCTTCAACCAAAAACTAAAATTCAGTATATTGTTATACAGATAAGTTTTCACACAGACTGAAAAGTTGTCAAACTCACCATCACACAGCCCACTTAAAACAGACGTCGATGAACTTGACTGATGACGATTCTCATTTAGGTTGCCTCTAACAGTCCTCTTTGCTTGTTCGACTGCATTGCACTGATACAAAGGACGATTGCCTTCAAGAATGAAGAAATGGAAAATCAATTATCAAGGTAACTACTCTTTAATCACATGAAAATATGCATCTAATATAATATTAGTATTATGATTCTATGCGTATACGTTTAATGCATAAACATACCTGAACTCTGACCAGTTTGTAGTCTTTTTCGTTTCAACTTTATGTTGGTTGTTGAATCCATTTCTATACACTAAATCCTATATTATAGGTTGAATGAAATTTATGATGCTTCAGCCTGCTGATATGTTGATGCTTGAATGTTTTTTCGAATGCTTTTCTTCTCAAAACATGTGTTGCCGATATGCTATCACCTAGGGTTCCCTTCTCAAATGCATTGAACAATTGAAACTTATGATGCTTGAGCCTGCTAATATTTCGATGCTTCGATGTGTATTCGAATGGTTTTTTTCTGCTTCAACAATGAAATTTACTTGTATTTTATCATATAGATGTGTTGATACTTGCACGTCTGTTCAAATACCCATTTTAGTTTTTTAGAGGCCCTTGGTATACCCAACACGCCTACTGTGATGACAAAGAAAGAATGGATTCATCTAATTAGCAACATCTTGAAAATAGCAAAAAATACATGTACCATCATTACTCATAAATAAGACTCAACCATACAACTAATTGATAATTAAAAATTGCAATCATACTACAAAAATTAAAACTTATACAAAAAATTCCAATAAGCTATCCTCCAAATTTTACTAAGTTTACCCAAAAAACCAGCTATATATAATTATCTTATCTCATCATCATCATCATCATTATTATTATTATTATTATTATTATTATTCTTTTTCGTTATATGTCATATTTTTATCACGATATTTATAATAATTAACAATTATAGTTTTAAATGTAATTAGTTCCATTACCATATACCTGTCACTATATTTATCCTTTAGCATTTGTTATTACTCAAGTTACAATAATTTTGATTTTGAAAAAAAAAAATTATTCAATACATCTTTAACTATATTGTTAAATTCTATTTAATAAAAACTCTGTCATTCAAAAATAATTATTAGTTCTTTTTATCATTATCAAAACATTTTTATTCTTAAAACTATAATATATTCGCCCACTTTTTTTTTCCTTCCTTGTATCTGACCAAATTCGCGCTAATTCACAATATTCATTCATAGTAACACTTATCCTTAAAGCGTTTCTTATTAATAAACTTATAATTAATTTTTATCTTTCAAAAAAAAGCGACTGTGATGAGTTTAAATTGATAACATGTTTAACTATACTATTAACTTGTATTCAAATAATCAACTTTGTCATTTAAAAAACTCAATACTATTATTTCTTTTATCATTGAGAAATTTTTTTTATTATTAAACGTTTTAAATTTTGTTTATTGAATACATCTTTAACTATACTATTAAATGCTATTCAAATAATCAACTTTGTCATTAAAAAAAAATCACTTCTTTTATCATTAAGGAAACTTTTTTATTATTAAACCTATGTAGATTATGATTATCTTCTGTAACAACATCAATGCTTTTTAGAGACACAATAAAGGATTCAAAATCTAAGATAGAAAATAGAAAATTCCATTAAACGAAACAAACTTGTTCAACAAAAACACCAAAATGAAATAGCACAAAATACTAACAACAATCATGAAAGTTCCTTAAACCACCACACAACCTAACCAAAAAACGAAACAAAACAAACATATCATAAAATTCAAGTCTTGATGATAGGAGGCTTGGATTCTGTTCATTCTTCATCATCCTTCTCGACCTTCAGAAGCACCCTTCTCTTTGATGAAGTCGATCGCTGACTGGAAACACCATCTCCTTCTTTCTCACCAACTTCACTTCCCTCAACTTCACCACCCCTTTTACCAAGAACATTATTTGGAGAATCGAACTCACTTCCATGAAAAGAGCCTTCATTGTCTGACTCTGTACTCCAACTCAATTCTCTCCCATTTTTTTCAACATTTCTTTCAAACTGAAGAATCTTATGATCAGTAACCTTATGCATCCCAATCAGAGCAACATCTTCACATACCTTATCTACCACATAAACATGATCACGTCCATCCAAGTGCCTTGTCTCAATACCAATCTTGAAAAGCAACTCCCGACCAATCAAGCCATCAACCTCCGATGGAGCATCAGGTTTTAAAACATCTTTACCCTTAAATCCAATGTCAGTTTCCCTAGCACATGCTTCCTGGAAATTAAAAAAAATGACATTATAATAAACTTTAATCACAATGAACTTAAAGTATACTATCAATATAGTTTACACCCAACACCACAATTTTTTTTTTTTTTACCACAGCAAGCCTTTCACATATATCAGCAGCAGACTTCCCAATCAAAGCTTTCACAATATCATCCCACAACAAAAACTCCATATTTTGTTTTCCATCAACTACCCTAACGTGCACTTTATAACGGGCATTGCCGACAACAAAGTCACGACACTTGTCACAAAAGAACTTTGCATCCTGCTCAGTCACTTTCTTCTTGCACTTCAAGCAGCTTGTATAACACCAATCCTTTTCAAAGAGCACATCTGATATAGAAGCAGCAACCCAAACCTTGGCAGTCTACAAATTTAAATTAAAAAAAGTGAAATTACATTAAAAAAACTGAATCATATTCATCATAACACTTACACAAACACACTGCTTTTACTTGAGTTAAACTCATCACAATAGCATTGTTGCCCGTAGTTCTTTCAGCCACACTAACACCAGATGAATTAGAGATTTGGCTAGTAGCTTGAGAAGTGGATAATTGCACAGCAAGTAAACTACAAAAATAATAATAAATCAAAATTCTGTTAATGTCAACACAAACCCTAAACAAAAAAAAATTAATAATATCAAATAAAGTACACAACTAACAACCTTTTCTTAAACTCAACAATCTCATCAGTCCCAGAATTCACAATCAATTTGGTTGCATGAAAAGTATTTGAAATTCCAACTTCCCCTGCAAAAGCACAGACCATTAAAAAATAACACTCCACAAAAAATATTAACCAATAAAAAAAAGTACCTCCTTTAAACATTTTGGTGCGACACAGTTGAATCAAAACAACAACACAACCAGAATCTCCCCTTCTCAGTTGATCAATATAAATCTGCATTTGATTGCAATAAGGATCCCATAGCATACATTGCAACCTATTCTTCCTGAAAACCAAAAAATAATCTTATTATCTTAGAATTGAAACATCAAAATTAAAAAAAAAAAAGAAAAAGGTATAACAATAAATTAAACAAAATGCACACTCCAAATCTTCCAGCACAATTTCCACGCTACGATTCCCCCGAATAGGAGTGTCCGCGTTCATCCTAGAGTCATTGAAATCAACCACATGCCCAATAACATCTGCAATATATGAATTATAAGAAAGACAACAATAAGTACATTAATTAAGCATTGACTTGAAAAAAGTATCCGTTACCAGCCCATACCAAACAGAGCAGCCTCTTCCTTATGACCACCAGCCTTAATATCAGGAAAACTTCGAAAATTATATAACTCTTTTGGAAAACGACGGAAAGCAGTAATACCAACATAAGTATTTCTTTGGAAGACGATCTTGTAACGATTATTAGCCACCGGATAAATTCTACTATTATCTCCAATAGAAAATTGATGAATGGCATAAAGTTCACCCTCACTTATCAAATCATCAAACCTACTTATTAAATGGCCTTTTATGGTTCCTTGAATACGCGAACCCTACATCGTAATATCAAAATGTTAGAAAATAATAAATTCAAGAAAGTAAAACACACAGTGCACAAATAAAGGTTATATATACCTCCATGTCCACCAGAAGTAACTCCAAAGATTCAGCAACTTTACCATGTTCTGGAACACGCCACTTCCTACAACAGCGAACTCGAATACGCCAGTCAATTCTGTTCTTGTTCAGTTCGTGCAATGCAATATAGTATTGAGCCATTTTTTTTGTTGACAGAATGCAACTTTTCGAGACAACAGAGAAGATGATGGAAGAATAGAGAGAGGCGTGAGCAACTGATGGACTTCGAAGAATACAATACCCATCTATTTATACACACTCAATGTTAATTAAAGATTGCATTGCATGTAAACAGACGACTGTTCGGATTTCGTGAGTGTCCATCATTAATTTCATTTTACCAATGCAATTACAATTTCAAAATATGGTGACTCTTCAAATTTCACCATAAATCGTATGTATCCGTCATTTATTTCATTGTACCGAGATGTGTTCTTTGATTGCTGTGCAGTATGTATTATCATGTGTCATTAAAGCTTATTAATACTAAAGCTTATTAATATGCAAAAGACAAAACAATGAAAAAAACAATACGCCAGTCAAATAAACACGCATGCAATGCAAACACCAATGAACACACACATCACATTTAATGGGAATCATATTAATAATTGGGTTGATAAAAAAAATAAAAAATAAAACACAGAAATGTAAAGTTTTAGGCGGGAAAACAATAAAAAACACTTCTGTTTTTATATAGTATATAGATATGACAAAAAGATAATAAAAGTATAGTAAATTTTAAGACTAAATATAAGTTTAGATTTAAGTTTCTATAGAAAGAAGAAATCAATATATTCGTTTGATATACTTTGTAGGAAAAATATTTTCGTTCGAACTTTTTTTTATAATATGACTACATCCTCTCTCTCTCTCTCAAAGAAAACTACGTTGTCTTTTGATGAACTCCTTTCGTTCCACCAAAATAGTGGACTATTTCCTTTTTGTTCTTCCCAAGATGATAGTCCACTTCCTCAATTAATTTTTGGTTTCCTTATCTATCCCACTATTTAATGTACATTGTAATCACAAATAAAAAGTACAAAATTGATTAGTGTATAATGGTAAATTAGGAAAAATATTTTTAAATTATGTACTTTCAAAAATATTAATTGAACTTTTTCAATATATATGTGAAAATAAGAAGTAAATCACCTTTGTGCGAATGTGCGATAGAGGCAATATTTTTTTTATCAGAATGCACAATATTATATAAGAAGGCACAATGTTCAATAAATAGGCAAGATTTTAATTTACTCCCTCCGTCCCATTTTGATAGGCATGGTTTGACTTTCACACGGATTAAGAATTTGAAATTAATATTTATTGGAAAGATAAATTTTACTTGTATATTTCTCAATATACCCCTATATTAAATATGACAACTTACTTTTATTAATAACCATGCATAATAAATAGAGGTAGATTAGGAAATGAAGAAATTAAATTTATACCAATAAAAAAAGTAACTTATATCTTGGGACGGATGAAAAAGGAAAACAAGCCTATCAAAATGGGACGGAGGGAGTATCTTTTATTGGATGCCTGACATGCGGAATGCATAGTTTTGGTAGTCCAGATGGCTTCGGGCTTCGAATATTTAATTGTCAGCTGCAGAATGATTTCAAAAGTTTTTGGACCTTCTGCGTGCGTGCCTCTGACATTTATTCATTATTTTATTCGAACTTTTGAATTTTATTTTTTATTTTCTTCCAAGCTAAAAAGGTTGGGCACTTATAGGCATGTCAATGAGTTGAGTCGAACTACTTTGCGAGTCAAGATTTTAAGTTCAAACTCAACTTAGATTGATATTAATTGAATCTTATCAAAAGCCCAACTTGCTGTCTAACAATGAGGTCCAACCGACTCTGATCCGACACCGAGCCTGCATTGCCAGTAAAATAAGGGTGTGTTTGATAGGATTCCAGGAAAAGGAATTCCCGGAAAACGAATTCCCGGAAAATCGATTCCCACCCTTTTTCTTGGATTGAGTTTTCCAGGAAAATCATTGTTTTTGTGCTTTAGGGACTTGTACCTGGAAAACGAATTCCCGGAAAACAAATGCAATCAAACACACAAGTTGGAAAATGATTTCCTTGATTTGACATTTTCCGGGAAAATATTTACCAATCAAACACACCCTAAATTTTTTCCTCAAAATTAAAAGAATCCCCATTTAAAGAAAAATAAAAAGAATCTATACACGCTGCTCAACTTAACTAAATTTATAGGCACACTAGTGAAATTCAAATTTTAAAATATTATACATAAGCAGCTATTTTATATAGTGTCAAAGCAAGGTCCTTTATGCGGTGAAGTTTGACGTCTACATTTAGCTTATTAAGATCGCAAAGTAGAAATATCATGTTTCAAATTGCAAGTGGAAAATTTTGATGGAAGAATCAATATTTGATTAGTGGCAAGTATAAGTCAGGGATATATTAATTCAGGCTAGACTACACAAGAATTTGGAAAGAAAACCAACATTGTGTTCTAACAAAGTTGCTAAAACCAATATGAACGGTGATGATTGGGAAAATTTAGATTTGGCGATTGTAAGTAGGAAACCTTCAAATCAGTTGCACCTGCAAGAATGGTTTAGTTGTGTGGCAAATGGCGCCGCGTACAAAATTCTCAATGGGATCGATCGTGAGTAGTGGTTATTGGAGTTAACATTGATAAATTATTTAGATTTATCGGTTTTTTTCATTCTTTGTTGCTAAAAAGTGGAAGATGGGTGACTCCATAGAAAAGAAAGTAATTTGTTGGTGTTTTAAACAGATTGGTCATATGAGAAAATATTGTCCAAGTGGAGTAAATTCTGCTATTGCTCAAATTCGGACAATCTGACTCTCTTGGTGTGATGACAGTTGAGAAGTAATGTAAGTAGGATGGTCATCCTCATGACATGTCGCTAGTTGTCATGATAGAGGATGTGTTACTACTGGCAGGTTTGCACATGGGCATTGGTTGGAATCGATGCATGGTATGTGTTTGAAGTAATATCCATGGATGGTGTGAGCTCTTTGGAAAGCCAGCAAAAGAGTCGCACCATAAATTTAAGCAGCTTTTATTTTCACATTAAGTCGATGAAATTCATAGAATTTGTCAGTAATTTTAAGTGATTATAATCTTATGGTCGAGTATATTAATTCTCTGATTTTGAGAATTGGGATCGTTAAAGTGTGTCAAAGGTTTGCACAATAATTTTTCAAATATTGTGTACAAGATGGAAGAAGAGAAAATGAGAAGCTTTGGTTTATTTTTTGTGTGGTGGAGATTCTTGGAATATTGCTAAAAATAAATCCAAAAGAAAAAAGGAAAAACAAACCAATTGAAGATATGGAAAGAAATTGGTGCTAAGGAAAAGTGTAACTTGGAGACCAAGATTTTCCTTATTTATGTGTTTTTCTTTCTTATAAATAAAGATTTTGCTTTCTCTTCTATGTACAATGGTGATTAGATCTAGAGTAAAAATTATGAGCCTATCATCTTGAGAGTTTTATTGTAATCCTTTATGGTTTGTGCAAAAAAAAGTAGAAAATTAGGCCTGGTAAAGTTCAAGTTATTTTTCCTACAATATTTGGGTTGTGAGGTGGTGAATGTAAAGTCCATATGATTATAAAATTTATCATATATTGAAAATCTTTGACGGTTCGCCCGTGATTTTTCTCCGATTTTGGAATTTTCCATGTAAATCTTATATTGTTATTTCGTTGCATATTTATTTCTTTTGGTTCTTTTAGTATTTCTCAACTTGAAAGTAAAATTTTGGGATAATCTGAAATCTTATTCAGGTTGAATTCCCAGCAAGAAATAAATGAAATCTAACAGTGGTAAACCATCAAAACGTAGAGCAAAAAAACTCAGAAATTTGTTGCGCTTATTGTGAATTTGTCCTGCCACAAGTACGGATTTTAGCGAGTCCGACTTTCTGTCTCGCAAAAGCACAGGCTCAGCCCGATTTCAAGCCAGCAATCAAGTCCAAACTAGCATCATTTCCAAAATCCTACCCAACTCATTGACATTCCTGTATTATTATAAAGACTGAAAGATTTTTTTCCCCCCTTTATTTTGTATTACATTTGATATTGTTAATCATCACATTCAATTTAAATTGTTACAGAATGATAATCAATACTCATTTAGTCCTTATTTTCGACGCATACTTTCCTACCGACTATGTGTTAAAAACATGTCTTAACTAAAATATGTAAGAGTTGTCTTTTCCTCCCCTATAATCATGTGATGGAACGCAAAGCGAGCACATGCTATCTGAATTATTGTAACTACTAAGTGTGTCCCCTCTTTGATCCTTCAAAATATGCTCTGATTTAAACATTCCACATGCAGTTTTGTGGGCTCTAATAGATTGGCTGGCCTGGCACGGTTTAATCAAACTTTCGTCCGACAAAGATAAGCCCGTCTTTCTTATTTATCCGTTTCTATTTAATTTTTTCAATTTTCAGATTTTTTTTATTTAATTAATATATATTATTATTAATAAAAATAATAATAATAAATATATCTTTGTCATATAAAGGGAGTATAAAATCATAAATAATACACGGTGATGTTTTGCCATTTGATTCATGGAATGATAAATGATAAGAAGAAAAACATGAAGTTTTTTGTTAAATTTCTTAGATGTTGATTAGATTGTACGAAATCTGTCCTTTAGACACTCTTATACTAAACTAACACGTGTTCTTTCTAGTGGATTGGTTATCTGAGGGATTCGAGTCATGGTTTTTTCACCCTTAGGTGTTTTCAACATAAAAAAATCTCGTGTTGTTTGTGTCTTTTACGTTTCTGCACACGTTAGATCTATCTAGGTTAACGATATTATGCATCGATCTAACTAATGTGTATCGACCTAAGTCAGATACATCGTACTGCACTTAATTAATCAGTAATTGAATTTTGCAAAGCAAATTTCCGTAGCACTTAGAATATAGATACATCCACATATTTTGTAGTTAGACAACTCCGAATTTTCATAGATCGTTGGGAAAGATCGATCTTTAGTACATCATTGTTCTTCACTTTTCAATGACATTTATCGCCTCTCAAGTAAGATTAATCGCTCTTCTTGATTGTAGTTGATAGTTATAAGGATCACATTGACATCGGCGTGATTTTTTTTTTTTTTTTCCCACTTGTGACAGTTAGAAGCTGATTATTGTAGTGGGGTTACAAGAACTCATTTTCAAAATCTCCACTTCGTACGATCGATGAGCATATGTATATGTCAAAAACATCGCATTCGTTTTGATTTGTACAGCCAACAAGAATTGGCTATCCAATCAATAGACCAATAAATAATATATAAATATAAAATACAAAACAAACACTCTCTTTATTATAATGATGAGAAGTGAGTGGCATATATCCCTTGCCTCTTGTCTCGTATGGGCCATTAATATCAAGCTGACCCATAAGACGGGTACAGTAATAGCTTCACTTCTCATTATTATGTTGCTTTACAAGTTTTTTGTTTCATACTCATTGTATCTCTTAATTAATTTTTCAGTTCGAATGTAAAATTACATTATAATTGTTTATAAAGATTCAATGATCACGAGTGCAAAATCTTACGAAGATTACTTGAAGTTATATGAATATATTATTCATATATATACTATTATATACAAAATTACACTCGTTTTTAAAGAAACAAAATATCTGATAATAACAATGGAAACGTCTTCATAAGATTTTGACACCTTGGTAGTAACCAATAATATATATGTGTATAAAGATTCATTGTTGATGAGTGACGATATTCGGTCAAATGAAAATCAAAATCGCACAATGATTCTTGAAGTCAAGTTTGTTGACAGGAATATATTATTTATATAAATTTATATACAAAAATATTACACTTTAAAAGTGCCAAAACGTATGTAAAATATGATAACAATAATGAAGGCGTCTTCACAAAATTTTGACACCTTATAAATAACCATTATTGTTTATAAAGATTCGATGCTGATGATAATGCGCTTAAATATAAATCAAATTTTACAACGATACGTGAATCCACTGTTTGTGCATATAAATATATGCACAAAATTGCAATCGTTTAAAGAGTCAAAATCTCTATAAAATGAGTGAGATAACAACATATATATATATATATATATATATATATATAATTTTGTCACCTTGTAAGTAACCAATAACCTTTAGGAATAAATTGATGACTTTAATTTCGTTGTTATTAGCAAAAAAAATCTAGAGCACGCTGTTTCGTGCTGTAGATAGTGGAGCACAGATAGGCAGGTGAATATCCAAATGTCTAATTGGTATGGAATATTGTATATGTCAAATGAGCAATATGCCAATATCCAGTCACGTAGATATGGTTGTGAAAACGCGTTTTCACTAACTTTGAATGATTCTGCCCTTCTTTCAGGCCTACGTAATCATGTACATATACTCGATGGTATTGATTGAATACTATTAATGTCCATGCGTACATATAATTATTGTATTTTCGCTATATATGTAATTTTGATAAAATGTATCATCTCGTAATTATTTAATATCATGTGGAGATTATAACGATTTTAATATATTTGGTGTCAGCATATCAGATTGTTCGATCTAAATTTATAGGGTAATTTTAAGAGTACTTCAAATTTGACATTTTAAGTGACATGATTGACAAAACACTTGTAACACCCAAAATTCCACATCGCTTGGGTATAAAAGAAGAGTCCAGTTTATAAGTTAAGAGACCCTTCCAACTAGGTCTGAGGCCCTTTGGGGTAAACCCAAGAACAAAACCATGCGGATTAGGTCCACAGTGGACAATATCATGCCAAAGTGGATCGGGCCGGTAGCGGACCGAATCCAAATCCATATGGCCCTCCCCGAGGCATAGCAGGTCAGATTCGGATAGGCCATGACGAGAGTCGGATCGTTACAACATATTTTTACTAGGTATAAAAATGTACATTATATGACAGAGCACATATACAATTCTTCGTCGCTCAGTGAAGAACTACTCAAAATCATTGAAATTTGTGTAAGTGATCGAAAGGTGCCCAAGCATATTTTTAGTTGACTTCGAATTATTGTTAATTGTAATTCAGATGCAAATATTTATTTATCAAAGGCAAAAGCTGGGGTAGGAATCTTTAATCATTGAATGTAAAGATCATTTTAATATTCTCACACGGTCAGACTCGAGCCCGCCTTGCCTTGGCAATTAAGTCAAGGAGTTTACACCTAGGTTTTCTATATTTTGAGAAGTTCACCTAATTTTGTATCAATCGGTAATCAATTGATAATGAATTGTTAATTAATTTAATAGTGGGTTACAATTTGGAGGTCAAAGGGGTTGATCCACAAGGAAAATGCACCACATTAGAAGGTCACGTGGAATGATTTGAATTTTGACTGACCAAGAAAAGGGCCCATTCTTAGGCCCATCTCCATTAATTACCTTGTTTTAGATTTCGATGTCATTAAGAAATATGCTTTCAGACAGTGTGGCCAAGATGAACTCTGCGATTGTTAATTGTTGACTTGTGAGATGTTTGTAATGTTACTCCCTCAGTCCCACTAAGATAGGCTTATATTCTATTTTTATTTGTTCGAAATTATAGTCCACGTTCTTCATTGAAAATACGATATATTCTCTAGTTGACTAAAGTACTCTTATTTAATATTATTGAAATACTAAAAATCAACTAATTATTCCATCTCTCAAATATATGAACAATATTCACACTATTTTTTTGTCATTTAATGAAAGGGTAAAATAGAAACAATATAGAAATAATTTGTAATTCCAACGATATTTAAGATATTTTCTTAATATGTATGAAAAATTGTGAGTGTCTATCTTAGTGGGACGAAGGGAGTATCTTAAGTGTATTGTATGCACACTTCCCACTTGGAGATTGAAAGTGTTGACTTTGTGGGGTGTTATGAAAATCATAATACCAATACAATAATCAACAATGGGTTAATTTATTATATTGATCAATTAAGTTTTAGTAAACTTACAAAGCCTTCAATGAAGTTCAAATGTTACAATACTACTCCCTCCGTCCCATTTTGATAGGTTTGTTTTCCTTTTTCACCAGTCCCAAAATATAAGCTACTTTCTATATCTATTTAATTTTTTCATTTTTCCAATTATACCCTTATTTAATTGGCACTGTTATTAGTAAAAGTACGTTATGATCATTTAATATAATGGTATATATGAAAAACGCAACTAAAATTTACTTTTCTAACAGTATATTAATTACAATTTTTTAATCCTTGTGAAAGTCAAACTACACCTATCAAAATAGGACGGGGGAGTAGTAAAAGTTCCAATGTTACAATACTAGTTACTAAAGTTACTCGTATTTGCAATAATGATCTTTCTATTATATTTTTATAAGATTTTGATTATTCACCTTTAATTATAGTCATATGGGTCACAGTTGAAATGGTGATCATGAGTTTATGCCACTTAGAAATAGAATTCATTCAATCGTCCTGCAAGTGACATTGACGCAAGCAATTAGTTGTAATATATGATCCGAACGTTTTAAAAATAGAAAGTGACTCCGTTTGAAAATATAAGTAAACTTTAGTGACCACCCTTGAAACTTTTGAATTTTAGTGACTTTTTGTTTGTTTTGATCGAACATCAGTGATCATTAATGAAGTTAACCCTATCAATAATACAAATTTTCGTTCAAGACCTTTCACATCTTAGAATCGACAACTGTTAATTTTTATCGATTTTTCAATGACCTTCAATTATTCCAATGTGACATGGTGTGCTACTGACCAATGATGTCGTACCGAAATATGCATTAGAATTGATCATATCGTAATACATGATAAAGTTTCACATTAACCTCTTTTATTTTTAACTTTTTATTTTAAAAACTAACTTCTATTATTTCGAAAAAAAAATAAATTTAAACCTAAAAAATTAGTTCTTAGTGAAAAAGAGAATTTGTGAAGAATACACACCAAGTGTGAACTTGCAATGGTTCACTTAGTGTCATAGCTCTGGGCGTTTGGTTTCATGTTCGGCTAGTTGAACAATAAAATTGAATCATAAATTTCGGGTTTGGTTCAGTTCCATTAATGTAACCGCTCTGGTTTGCTTCCATTCAAATTTGGTTTTTGTTCGGTTCTTAGACAAAAGGGAAAGAAAGGAAAAAAAAGAGCGAGAAAAAAGTTTGCTACATATAAATATTAAAGCCACCTCTAAATATTTATATATATAAATTAAAAAAAAAAAGATATGAGAAGTTCAAAAAGATGAAAGAAAAATGAAAAAGAACATTGAAATTGGAAAAAAAAAAAACTCATCCTAAACTAAGAAATATTTTTCTCACTACGCTTCTACTACAGTAACTCATTAAGCATTTCTACGCAATCATGAGCATTTAGTAGTTATAGAACCAAAAATAAACCAATTTTTTTTTTTTTTTGGGTTTGGTTCGATACGGTTCAATTTCATTAGCATCAAGAACCATTCCAATTTAGTTCGATTTCAATTTTAACAGTCCCTTGTTTTTCCTCCCCCTCAACCCTAAATGATACTACTTGAAATTGGATATATTTTAAAATTCCAAAACATGTTTTGTTTTAAACCAGAAAACTAGCACTTATTAATTTCACGTAAAGAGCATGAGAAATTGATGTAATTAATGTTGCATTAAGGTAGCAGTAATATTTCTCACTTGATATTTACTAGTCACGCTTGTCACATACCTTTCTTTCATTTTCAGTAAGTTTTAGAGGACACAGCATTGAGTTGGAAAACTCCTCTGTTTTGTAACTTACTTTAAAAAGATCCAAATTCAATCGCAATGATTGGTTGCCGTTAAAATTCGATCACTTTGATCTAGTAATCTTCATCACCAAATACAATTCAATACCTTCTATTGGTGTCGGACTGTCGGTTGCTTATTGCTAAAACTCGATCATTTTGATCTAGTGCTCAGTACTGCACACAATTCACTACGTACCTTGCATGAGTTTGAGAATTTGAGGTACATAGATTATTGGATTTACCTTAGTGCTAAGTTTAAATCTTTTTCTATAAAATTTGAATTTTTTTGAGTTGTGGCTTAATCCTTTATATTTGAGTAAAGGTATATTAGATAGGAATTATTTTTTAAAAAATGATTTTTAGATTTGATTGAGAAGTAGATAAAATTATTTACAAAATAAGAAAATTTTATCAAATGAAATTGCTGTTGAAATAATAATGGTAGAAAAAACGAATTTTCCAAATAATCCTAACAAATTTTGTCAAATTGCTTTTCAGATGAATCTGTTAAGTATTTACTTTTATTTTAATAAAAATCAGTTTTTCAGGTAGTTAAAAAAATATTAATTACTATTCAAAAAAATATTAATTTATTCAAAAAATATATATTAATATTCGCCCGTGAAATTTTTTTGTTTCCACAGAGATTAAATGTGCACTAGCTAGTTTCACGCGCATAGCCGACACGTGCCATCACCGACAAGTGAACGCGACCACACATTGGCGGACCCCACACATCAACTAGGATTAAATAAAGCATCATTAATTAGTCGAAATTGACTTATATCTGCATGTGACTCCTGTATCATCCTCTCCATTAATTATAATTAATACACTGTTACCGTTCCTTAATTTCGTAGTATTATTGTATTATTATAGTAGTAGTAATTAATTAACATAAAACTAAATTAGAGTTTTATTTCTAGATTCATAGGTCAAACTTAGGATTCACATGCTGCGCGATTATTTATATATTTTTTCTTAATTTATTATTTACAATGTCACAACGAGTCAACTTAGTAATCTTGAAATAAAAATTAGTATTTAAATAATAATCCCACTAAGAAAAAAGGGCAATTAGACAAAGGTAAAAAGTTACAATCTTAAAAATGATTACTGAAGTTTATTCCACCAAAAAAAAGAAAAAGAAAAGAGAAATGATTACTGAGTGGATTATAGTTGAAAATCTGCCGTGGATTCTCTTTGTCGATTGCCAAATACTAAAGCCACCAATTTTGCAATAGATCAGGTGGGATTAAATTTTTTTTTTTTACAGTTTTTACTTTATATTTTAGAGACTGTAAGTAATTCCAATAATATATTATTCTGTTAATTTACTTTCAATTAATTACATGATAGGATAGTAGAGTATGAATGGTGTTGAATGAATTAAAAAATCGCATTTCGAAAAGGATTCATCTACTTGCGACAGAGTTGGATTATTTTTGGTTTTTTTTTTTTTTTGAACGAAACACTTATTTTGATAGAATTTTGAAAAAGAAAAGAAAAAATGAGACATGAAAAATGAAAGGACTAAATAAAAAGGGTGAATGGGAGTAACTTTTAATAATTTTTAATGGATTTTAATGTGAAAGAAGAGAGAGAATGAGTGGAGGTGAGTGGTTGAGATTTATGGATGTGATGAGATATGTGGATGTGATTGATTTAGGAGAGAGAAAAAAGTGGAAAAAAGTGGTAAAAAGTGATAAAATTTGATAAAAGTTGTATCCATTCGGCCTTAAAGTGAAGAATAAAACAAAAAGAACCGGAGACAAGCAGTAAATAAATGCCACATTTATACCCACAAATCCACAATAACACCCACAAGAAAAGACCCCATCTTGGTCGAGAAAAGTGTAAATTAAATCCTAGTACTGACAAGGATTGTATTGGTAAGATATGGTCATTATAGCATCGATCACAATGGATATTTTGACGCGTTAGTTACTGATACGAGTTAGTTAGGAGTTTAAATTTGGTCCACAATAAATATATCAATAAACGGGTTCAATAAATCTTTTTAAATTAATTATTGCGATGACAATTCGTGTCTAAACAAACATGTTTTTGTGTGTGTGTGTGTGTGTTTGTTTTTAGTTATTGTTAGAGCAATGCACCAATTTGGTGCGAGAGGTGCTCGGGTCGGGTATCATTTTGCCGTGCAAAATGGTGCCTTACTACTATATAATGCCATAAACGGTTTAGAGGTAAGATGTCAAAAATGCATCTGCAGCTCTATAGATTACTAGTATAAACTATTATAGTGCGTTCTCTTTGTGTTTCAGTTTTCAAATTTGAACTTTTAAAATGTGTTCAGTTTTCTATTTTGAGTAGCCATTTTGAAAAAATTAAAAGCGTGTTTGGTCATTCTAAAAAATTATTTTTGAAACAAGTAAATTCATATAAACATGTTTGATACGAATTTTTTGGAAAATGATAAATTAATTCAGTAAAACTATATCGAGGTCTAAAATTTTTAAAACTTTTGAAATTAACCCTCATCTTCACGTCACCTGCCTCCCTCACCCACCCTACCATCTTTCCCATATAGCACATTATTGGGTCATCGATGAAACAAATTAGTCTGGTGGTCACTTGACCATCTTCTAGTGGTTGAGCAACCACGAAAAAGTGGAAGTTGGTCATTGCAACCACATTTTAGTGGTCAATATGACCACCAGAACCACTAAAATATGATTACGAATCACTATATCCAGTGGTTGATGAATGTAATGCTGTCACTGGTGATGTTTGCTTGTGTTGGCGACGATGGGTGGCGGTCCGGCAATGTGTTGTCCAACAGTGGGGGATGTCAGAGACTAAAATAGAGATAAAAGTAAAAGTTAGGATTTTGATGTGATTAACGTAAAATTCAAAATCTCAAAACAACAAAAGTTGTTTTTGTGTTTTGTTTACAAAAATTTTGGATTGTTTTCGAAAATATATTCAAAATTCATAGAAAAGAGAACACTCTTTCTCTGTCTTCAAAAATTAAAAAGGGGAAATAGTCCAAAGACAGCAAAGATAACGCAACCTTAATTATTAATTAATTTAAAGAAAAAAGTTTCAATTAACATTTATTGTAGCCTATTTGACAATATATATATATATATATATAAAGAACCTTTTTTCCCACCTAAACACATCACATTTTTAAAAGAGCTTTTTTTCCTCTCTTAAACACATTATAGTTTTTCCCACCTATTGAATTTGTCTAATATAATCTTCTATATATATATAGAATAACTTATATATATAGAAAATTAGGCTTTTCTTATTATATTTTTTATTACCGTAAATGCGTTTTCCCATTTAAAATACACTTTCTTTTTTATTTTTATTTTTTATTTCCTAATCCATATCCAACTCTCTTTTATTTATTTCTATTCTACTCTACTTTACCCAATTTCATAATATCTAAATACTATTTCTATCATTTTCTCTATATTTTTTTTCATTTTCTACCTATAAATTAAAAAAAAATCTTGATTCTATTTTGTTCGGATTGATGAGAGCCTTATAACAAGTATACTATCAATATATAAATTTTTATTTTTAAAAAAATTAAAATTTACCCAAATCTATAAATTAGTGTCCAACTTAAATATAAATTGATATTAATATAGATTAATGACTACTGACGTAATGAGATTTAAAAAATTGATAATTTGTTATGACACTTAATTATTTTCATAAATCTATATCTGTATTTATATCTTTTAAATTATGATATATATCTTTAAAATTAGATTCATACAATTTTTAAAACTGATGACTACTAAGCTAGTTATTTTTTAAATAATTAGCTAAAAAAATGAAAATTAATGAAAATTATTTACGTTGCAATTAATTAAAATTACTTATATTACTAAGACTTAATTAGACACAGTTTTATTGGACAAAGATTAATCAAAATTAATTATATTGCTAAAAGAGGAAAAATATAATTAATTTAAAAATGAAAAATTAATGAGATTGCTACAGGTTGGCAAGATTTTTGTCAAAAAATAAAAGAAAACTTTTAATTACAAGATATCTTTTAAATTAGATGCATACAATTCTGAAAGCTATAGATATTAAATTATTATTTTTAGAGTCAGGCAATCATTTTTAGATGTTGATATTTTTTGGAAAATCAATTTTTTATAACATATATTTACATGTTACAATTTCAAATATTAGAAATCACATCATATTAAAAATCACAGTTTGCAATAAATATACAAAACCAAATAAACTACAAATATGGTGGTTATACAAATTTATCAAAATTCATCATAGTTGAATTTATTTTTTATTTTCATTTTCTACAATTCCTCTAATACGATCTTGAGATTTTTTTCTTTTTAAAAATTACTAAACATTTTGATATGATCCGGGTTAGCTCGACATCATCAACACGCGTGAGAAAGCCGGTCGAGACGAAAACGAGTTTGAACGGAAGTAAGATAAGGTGAAGATGTCAAGAAAAGCCGGATATGCATGGAAGAACCCTCACTTTTGACTCATCCCGGACGTGAAACGAAGACGAAGTCGAGAACTGGTCGAGCTCGGAAAACAAGTCAAGAATCTGCAGAATCGAATTTACTACCAGAACCTTGTTCATACTGGCCAGTAACCCCACCTTTACTACCAGAACCCTGGGGACGCTTTTGGGCGAAATCTTCAGAGAGCAAATTACTACCGTAACTTCCGAATATACTGGTCAGAGCACAGATATACGGCCGTAACGTTATCATACTACCAGATCATGAAGATCCAGCTTTGGCCAATTTGAAGCGGTAGGTTTTATACGGCCGTATTTTTCCTTCATACGGCCAGATCATCGATTTACTGGTCAGAATCCAAGACTTACTACTGTAACTTTTGACCGACTTTAGCTTTTTGTGTCTACTTTTTAGATATTTCATTATTTTAATAGTATTTCTTGGTCATGGATGTATATGAACGAAGTTTAGGCCATTTGTAAAGACAACTTTGGTTCAAAAGCTCTTTAGCTGAGTGTAGCCTTTGCTCCTCTTTTGGGTTGTAGCCTTGCTCCCACCTTTATTTCCTTGATCTTGATTGCAATTTGTTGAGTTGTAGCCGTGCTCCTCCGCTGCCATCTCGCCTAAGGAACTCCTAACTTATCGGCGCGTGATCAACCTTCGTATGCGTTCACCCCCGTGATTTGAAGGCGCAATGAGTCGAGTCGAGGGATCCTCCTCCTCGCCGGAGAGTTTCGGGTTGTCCTCGATCATACCGGATCCAGTCTAGGGGTTCTCGACCTTGGGGTCATATCACATTTCTTAGCGGGGGCATGGAAATGGTGCGAATATTTACAAGATGGAATTGACTAAGTATAAGCAAAACGTTATCGAAAATTTTATAAAAAATTTGAATATACATTACTTAAATCGTGTGATATATATACAAGATAAGTCTCTTTATAAATGCATATGTTTTACTATTGCATTGTGTTATTCAAAAAAAAAAAAAAAAACTATTGCATTGTGTTTATAACAAAAATGTTTAAGCGCTCCCGGGAGAGTCATATTCCCATTGATGTGGTGTGTAATGGTACCAAAAGTTTACTAGCGCATTTTTGTCTTTCCCTTTTTCTTTAGGCGTATTAGAGCATGTTTGGTTCAACTATATATTTTTATTTGGGATTTTGGCGCAAATAGTCCCAAAAAAACTTAGCATGTTAGCAATTTGATTACATAAAAAAGAATGCATAAATGGTCGAAAAAAACTTTGGTGCAAAATAAATGAAAATGACCATTTTACAGACCTGCTTCCGCTAATTTCTTGCTTATTTTGTCCTCTTTTGCATGATATTTTGGCCAAAATTATTAGAAAAATTACACAAATGGTCTCACCTTTGTTATTAAAATCGTGTCCTAAAGTTTTTAATTTTGTTGCATTAGTCCAAATTTTAATTAAATTATATAATTTTATATTTACCTTTTTCAGATGTAATTTGGTCCACAAATAATTTTATCGAATTAATTTGACACTAATTAGATAATTTTAAAAATCTTCAACGTAATAACATTTATTTATGTTTTCTTTTGCATTAGATATGTGTATATTTTGATTTTAATCAATCGTTAATAAATATAATTATTGTATCTTCTTAAAATTTTAGTATAATGTACTATCAGTAAAAACAAAAATATAATCTAATATAAAAATAAAATAAAATACATACGCCGCAATGTGAGTACACGATACTAAAATTTTAAGAAGATACAATAATTATATTTATCAAGTTAACGATTGATTAAAATCAAAATATACGCATATCTAATGCAAAAGAAAATATAAATAAATGTTATTACGTTGAAGATTTTCTGAAAATTATCTAATTAGTGTCAAATTAATTCGATAAAATTATTTATGGACCAAATTGCATCTACTTAAAAAGGTAAAATATAAAATTATATAATTTAATTAAAATTTGGACTAATGCAACAAAATTAAAAACTTTAGGACTCGATTTTAATAACCCGCAAAGGTGAGGACCATTTGTGTAATTTTTTCTAATAATTTTGACCAAAATATCCCCGCACAAAAGGACAAAATAAAGAAAATCGATTTAAAGGCTACAAGAAATGGTCCATTTGGACCATTTATAAGACCAAAGTTTTTTTTTAATCATTTATGCGCTTACCTTTTATTATTTTCGACTAAATCAAGAATACTGGCTAGCTTTTGACTATTTGCGCCAAAATCCCTTTTTATTTTGAGTCTAAACTTATCGCACATTTCAATGGACGTATCCCATTTTAATCACAATGTCTCCTAAACGTTTTCGAAGTAGCTTATGCAACAAATTAGCCAAAATTAAGTACTTGTTTGGAACATTTTTAAATAAATTAATTTTTATGAAAGATTGTTATCGAAAAAATAAAAATAAAATAAATTAGAAAGAGAAAAAATTCAAAATGGCTTACTTCTTAATAATAATTCGAGTCATGCAACCACACACAATTTAAAATAGCATTATTTTATACTAGTGTTTCTACCCGTGCGTTGTACGGGAGACATATATTTAAGATATAATTTAATTAGAATCCGTGGGTGTATTCTGTATTCTGCAAACTTTAAAAAAAATAAAAATTGCACCCGGAGGCTGAAAGGAGGATAGTGATGAACGGTATTGGGTTTGTGATAAGAGAATGATGGGATTTGTAGAAATCTAAATAGGTAAATATTAATATTATTATCCTTTGCATACGGTATTGGGTTTGTGATAAGGGGATCATGGAATTTGTAGAAATCTAAATAGGTAAATATCAAGATTATTATCATTTGCGTGGGAATATGATTTTTTTATTAATTATTTAATTCAGAAAATAAGTAGAATGAGCGGGAAAATATGCTGATTTTATATATATATAGATATATATAGATTCCAAAAAAAATAGTACGGAGTATTTATTTTTCATACTTCTTCATAAACTACATTTATTTTTAACTGTAGATTCTTTTAAAAAAATACTTACGAATTGCTTTCTCAAACAATATCAAATAATCTCGTGTTTTGTGCTTTCACATTTCACATTTGTATTGACAATTAAAACTAATTTAACTATACATATCAATAATTCAATGTCAGACCTCATTTTTCTAACGCAAAATAACTCAAGATGAAAATCAAAAGCTTATATACAAAATTTAGACACTGCCTCCGTTCCAAAAATATAATCTATTATTTTTTTTTGTGCATTTCAAAATATAGGTTACATTCTTTCTAAAGATATAGTTAAAATATTAACTGTCTTATATGCTCTCGTTTAATATACACCGTTATTATCAAAATAGATGAGTTGAAATAAAACATCTAATAAATAAAAGAGCATATTAGAAAAATAATCATATATTTTATTTTTTCAATATTATTAATTGTATTTTTCTCAATCTTTATAAAAATAAAAATGGGTAATATTTATATAACGGAGGTAGTACTTGTTTTGAGTAATAATCCAAACTCATTTCTAATAAATAACCTTGCATCACAAGTGACTGGATTAATTCACAGCAGTTTATTATAAAGATTCATTACTAAAAATTTGTTCTGACACATTCTTTGTTCTAATTTTCAAATTTAGAGATTAGGTTTTGGCTCCATCAAATTTGGAGAGTCAAACCCATTCTTTTTTAATTTTGTATTTACTTATTTAAAGCATTCATACATCTAACAATATTAAATTTATTGACCATTTGTAATTTTCTAGATTAATTGTAAAACTCAATATTTTTACATTACATACATAAATATAAAGAGTGTGTTGGAAAATGTAAAAAATTTCATTTTTTAAATTAAAAAAATTCTTTTTATTTTTCAAAAAATGCTCTTTAAATATAAAGAGCCATTTGGAGATGTTCTTAATGGAAACGGAAAAAAAAAAAAAAACATAATTATCACAAGATGTGTATCGCGTCGTATCATATACCTTAAATGCGTGCATGCATTTACATATGGTAACGGGCATTATTATTGTCGCGTGCCCCGTCCCAGTCTTCATGGGACTCCTATTTGTCCCATTTTTCCTATTTCATTGCCTTTTATTTTTGCCACATTATAGTAGACAGAATACGAAAATTGTGCCATAAAATCTAGTTCAGATGTTGATTTTACAATGTAATTATTCGACCTGGTTTTGTTCAAGACCCAAAGTGGGTACATATCCACCCCACGCAGCGCCCTATGGTAGCGTCACGTCACCCTCTATTTTTTTTATTTTTATTTTTTTAAGATTCACGTTATACGGTATTTAATAATACATACTTCCCTGACATGGGCCTCACCGTGGCCCACGGGTTTTTTTTCCGCCCCTATGGGTACCATAAGATACTCATAGTGAATACCAGATCAGCACTGTTATTCGACCATGTTGGATTCGTGTTGTCTAGATATTTAAATTGTTAAAAAGTAAAAATATGTTAATAACTTTAGATAAACATTTCAAATTGACATTGTTATATGATATTCTAATGGGTCACTTTTTCATTAAATGATAAATATATATCCATGTAATTATCATTTAATATAAATTTATATCATCTAATAAAATATACCACATCAATAATGTCAATAAAAATAACAAATTCAAATATTTACGTAGAATCACTCAAAATATGTACTTACATTTGTGTAACATTTTTCTTGGCTTGTTTGATAGTGTCTTTTTAAAAGGAATCTATTTTTTATTTTTGTATTTTTGGAAAATACATGGTGAGAATCTAAAGAATTTATGGGAAAAAATGCGAAAATAATAATTTTTTTAGTATGCAATAATGCAGGCAAGCAAGCAAGCACACATATATATATAGAGAGAGAGAGAGAGGAAATGCGGAAATAATTTCATCAAAGACGCACTTTTTGCTAAGATTTTCGTAATTAGATATATCTGATATATTTCAATCCAAAATCATTAACAATAATCCTTTTTTTTGAGAATAACTATTTTTATGTTTTAATTAGTTACTTATGAATTATTTTCAAGTAAGTGTAAAATATGACCATGTTACAAAATTAAGGGCATGTTTGATAGAGTTGAAGGAAAAAATGATTTTAAAAATTTCAAAAAAGTCTTAAAAAAAAAGAAACAAAGAAAGTGTAGTAAAAATATAAAACATCAAATCAATATAATCAGTAATTAAAAATGATAAGAGAGAAACATAATTTTTATTTACAATTGTACCAAACAAGTGCCAAGTTTTTAAGTGTTTTTTTCATGTCTAAGGCCTTGTTTGATTCATAATCTTTGTAGTGTAAATTTTATTTATTCGAATAGCGTGTAGATTGTGTGGTTTAAAATAAGAGTTAGTGATCAAAAAATATAAAATAATTATGTGTGTAATTGAAAATAAAGATAGAGAAATTCTTTTTAAATAATGTTGTGAATCAAACAAAGCCTAAGTAGATAAACAGTTTAGTTTAATGAAGCGTAAAATGAAACTAGGCAATAATGCATAGCTTCATGCTCAAATTGTTGCGCAAACAAACTTTAAAGAAACATCAACCAACACAAATTTTATTAACTTTTTCTCTCTCATCATTTACAACTACTCATTCAATTATTTAATATATTTTCTTCAAATTTCAACTACACATTCAACACGTATATCAAGAAAATTAACTTTATCACCAATCAAACATACCCTAAAAAATAAACTCTTGGGTAACACCGAATTTGTTGTAAATATATCTGAATTCATTTAATACTCAGATGAATATAATTTATTGTATGCCAACACATCACTTCATACTTTACAAAAAAATGTTCTGATTATCACGTCCACTTATGAGATGATATTTGTCCGCTAAAATGTAATAATCGAATATCCACATCGACAATAGATCAGTTTAATCAATATTCTTTTCTATCATGAAATTGTTAATTATACAAGCCTAGTTGATCACCGACTCTAAAAGGAGTACAATTCTCTCTCTCTCTCTGTCTCTCTAATTAATACGGCGATTAATTACGTAGTGCTTAAACAAAAGGAAGAATTACAGTTGGGACTGAACTCTTTAAATAATTAGAGTAAAATAATCAGATATAATTCTTTAATTATTTTAATTTTAATTAATCCCAATAGACAAAGTAGATACGAACAAATAAAAATATAAATATATGGATACAAGTCTTTCACGAGCGACCTCTGTTGAGATTGGATCCACATTCTACACAGTCCACGCTGCTATGCACTGCCTCTGTATCTATATCCTCTTTGCTGTTTCTCTCTCTATCTGATTCTCACTATAAATGACTTAAAGCTGGTGAGAGAAAGGGGAGGGGGAGAGAGAGGAGAGGAGAGGAGAGGATCGTTACCCTTATCGGTGTGCGAAAAGAAGGGGAAGAAATAGCGGTGTGTATTGAGAAAAGACAAATCTCGGAGTCGTGGAGTTTGATGAAAATCCGCAGACGAATAGGCTGAAATTTTGGATGCTTTGCTTAGTTGATTTTATTTGTTAATTTCCATCTTTTAAGGTAAAACTATGAGTGAACGCTGTTGTTTTTCTTCAGCTACTTCGCTTGTTGTTTTGTGTTTTTTCCTTGCTTTGGTCAAAATAAGCGTTTTTCTTGTCTCCTATATAATTGATCCAATTAGGTTTTTGGAGTGTGTCATAGCTGAACGCTGTTTTACTTTCAGTACTTGCGCGTATATTTTATCTCTGTTGAATTTTGTTTTAGCTCAACCTGTTCTTGTTCTTACTCTCTTTTACTGGATTAGTAAGGTAAATTACTTATTGATATCATATATGAACTGGCAAATTGTTTTGTTGTATGAATCTAGTTAATTTACTCTTCTTGTTTTCTTAATTCAATTATGCAGTTTCGATTTCCATTTCCATTTTTAGAAAAGTCATGTTTTCAGAATTGATATCCAAAATACTTGTTTTCTCAATCTCAACATGTTGTGTTATGTGAGTTCAATGGATTATGGATCTAGAATGGTATTTGGGAGAGGAGTTTTACTTCTTGATCTTATCTTTTGTAGTTTCTTATGATTTCTCTGTGGGATCATTCAGGTAGAAAAATGAGGCCTCTACACCGAGGTTCATCTGGAGGCGGTCTGCGAATCTCAGGAACCAATAATGATTTCTGGGGCGACTCTCAGATGAAAGAGAAGACAGAGAAGGAAGATGTAGATCGAAGCCGTGCAAATGGTTCTCACAATACATATTTATCTATCAGATTCCCTTTTCGGTTTCTCTTCCCCAATAGTTTATCTTCTAAACACAGTTTGAGTGAAAATGGTTTTGTATCTGATCCCTTCAGCCCAGGGACTCTGAGGAATCGGCATAAACTGTTGCTTTCTTTGCTCAAAGTCAGTTTCATAGTTATCGTAGTTCTTGCTTTGACTGGATCCTTTTGGTGGACAATTTCCATTACATCATCATCCAGAGGTCAAGTACTTCGTGGATATAGGCGGCTCCAAGAGCAACTGGTCTCAGAGTTGTATGAGATCAGTGAGCTCTCTCAGGGTCCCACAAGGTTGAGAGAATTGGAATATTGTTCTCAAGAATCGGAAAACTACGCACCATGCTTTAATGTTTCAGAAAATCTTGCTTTGGGTTTTTCAGAGGGTGAAGAGTATGAACGCCATTGTGCACATGGGTTAAGCCAACATTGCCTGGTGCTTCCACCAATGAATTATAAGATTCCTCTTAGGTGGCCTAGTGGAAAAGACGTTATCTGGTTTGCTAATGTTAATATTACAGCACAGGAGGTGCTCTCCTCAGGAAGTTTTACCAAGAGGTGAGTGGAAGAGCTAGTTTCTGTAGTCAAATAAAAATTTACTGTGATAAACTTAAAGTTTTGTTTTTTCCATGTTTTGCGAATACAGGATGATGATGTTAGATGAAGACCAGATTTCCTTCCGTTCAGGATATTCAACATTCGATGTTGAAGATTACACACACCAAATTGCTGAAATGATTGGGCTAAGAAACGAATCCTACTTTACACAAGCTGGAGTGAGTGGATTTCATTGGCAGAAATTAAAAATCTGCTATAGTTCAAATTTTAATTTGCTTGACCGATTTACACAATCAATTTAACTGCTCATAGTTCTGATATACTGCAACTTGTTTAGTTTCTCAGAGTCCTATTCATGTATTTTCGCATATCGTAACTAAATTGCAGTTATTATTGAAATCATTTTCTAATTCCATTTAATAATTCTAAGGGTGTTATTCCTTGTATAGGTGCGAACTATCTTGGATATAGAATGTGGTTATGGCAGTTTTGGGGCACAGCTGTCTTCGAACCAGCTATTGACCATGTGCGTAGCCAACTACGAAGCATCTGGTAGTCAGGTCCAACTAACTCTCGAAAGAGGGCTTCCAGCAATGATTGGCTCTTTTACTTCAAAGCAATTACCATATCCGTCCCTCTCTTTTGACATGATCCACTGTGCACGATGTCGTGTTGAGTGGGATAAAAGAGGTACTTTCCGTTCAGTTTCATGCCATCATAGAGGGAGAGAGATATTCCATGATAATATTTACACTCTTTATAAGAGAGTGGAACAGTTTATATGAACAGTTGACAATAAATATTGGTGTCATGTTTAGTGATTAGAGAGCGGAGAATATGAAACTTTTAGCAATGGGCAAGTTGATAAGAAATATGCTTATCATGCTGTGAAATTTCTCATACAAATGAGTACACTTTGGATTTTAAAGAGTGAACAGTTCAAAACCATATCAATTCGTTCAAGGCAGAAAATCATAGTAAATACTTCTATGTTAGAAAAAATAATCCAACGCAATCATTGGCTCTGAGATTTTCTACTTGTGAGGTATGCCAGATTGAAATGCCTGCCTCTGATTGGTTGAATTGTTCATCCAAAACGCACAACCTTGAGAACAGTATTAGATTTTGCACTGTATTGGCTAATTCGTATGTTAGTTCTGGAGGATCCTATCAAGTTACTCAGAACATTGAAGATTTATGATCTTGCTCATTGTTTCTCTGGTCATCCTGGTTTCTAATTTTTATTCCGTGTAAGGAAGACCAGTTGAAGTTCTATATTTTATTCATTGTGAAGAAACTTTGTCGAAGGGCACAACTCGACAGAAAGAAATATTACCTTTCTTAATGACAGTTTTCTAGGAGCTGGTAATGTCATCAATCTTTTCTTCTACTTGGATACTTGTAGTTCTTGGTATTGAAAGACGGAGAAATATTGAATATGTTTGGCAAGTTTATGTAACTGTTTATAACCATATGAATGCTTGCAGAT
Organism: Jasminum sambac; assembly: GCA_018223645.1. Lineage (NCBI taxonomy): Eukaryota > Viridiplantae > Streptophyta > Magnoliopsida > Lamiales > Oleaceae > Jasminum > Jasminum sambac. The sequence goes on along the minus strand of CP073643.1, from coordinate 30,709,148 downwards.
GTCGAACGCATTTTATCCATATATTTTGTAGGACCCACTAATAGTGCCTGTTGCTTGACCACTCATTCCTATCTACATATAAACACCACGCATGTGTTCATTTATTATTATTATTATTATTATTATTAGTATTATTATTATTATTATTTATTTTTTAAATCCTGAAAGGTGTGACTGCTATTTATTTGATCGGAGTATTGGCTGAATATGTAGTGCTTATCATGTGATACAGATGGCATATATTTGGTTGAAGTCGATCGGTTATTGCGGCCTGGTGGATACTTTGTCTGGACTGATCCCCATACAAATTCTCAGCGCTCCCTCCATAATAAAGAAAACCTGAAAAGATGGAATACAGTGCGTGGCTTTGCAGAAAGTCTCTGTTGGGAAATGTTGCCACAACAAGATGAGACTGTAGTATGGAAGAAGACTAGTAAAAAGAATTGTTATTCAGCGAGGTAAGTCATACACTGTACTTCCCTTTTTTTTCCTTAGTCTCCCTCTGTTTCTAGTACTATAGATATGTTTATTGGACCTTAATTATTTTAAGTGGCAGTTTATGATATTGTTATGGTGACAAATCTAGGTGCCGTTCTCTGTGTTTTAATTTTAAGCCTGGTGGTTTGAATCCACTTTTAGTTTTCTGTTTCTGGAGTCCCAAAACTACCCCAGTATCCTTTCGGTTTCATATTATGTTTACATTGTTTCTTAGGAGTAAGATAAAAGACTTGGCAATTAGTAAACATTATTCATTTCATTGCTCTAACTGGAAAAAAATGTTTTTTATTTGGAATTGGTTTGTGTTAATTTATTATCTGTAATGTCCATCATCCTAATTCTTGAAATGCATCCTTGTATTTCCAGGAAACCTGGTTCAGACCCTTCTCTTTGCAGCAAAGGCCACTACGTCGAGTCTCCATATTATCGACCTCTCGAGAGATGCATAGCAGGCACTCAGAGCCGACGATGGATCCCTATTAAAGACAGGCCAAAATGGCCGTCACGGGCTTACCTGAACTCAAATGAACTTGCAATTCACGGTAAAATACCAAACTATTCATTTCACATACTTACAATTTTGCAAACATTGAACAACTTTTAAGTGCATCAGCATTCAGTACCCTTTTGTTCGTGTGTTCAGGTCTACATTCAGATGTGTTTGAGGAAGATAGCATTAACTGGAAATCAGCAGTTCAAAATTATTGGTCTCTCCTCTCGCCTCTAATATTTTCTGATCATCCAAAGAGACCTGGCAATGAGGATCCTTCTCCACCTTACAACATGCTCAGAAATGTCCTAGACATGAATGCTCACTTTGGCGGTTTCAATGCAGCATTGCTAGAAGCTGGAAAATCTGTATGGGTCATGAATGTGGTCCCCACTAGGGGACCCAACAAACTACCTTTAATCCTCGACAGGGGATTTATCGGCGTATTACATGACTGGTAAGTTCTTGTATTTCATCTAAGCGCTCTCAATTCATGAGGTTGTTCTTGTCTCATGTATTTAATGGTGTTGCGATAACTTTTCTCAGGTGTGAACCATTCCCGTCCTATCCAAGAACATATGATCTTGTTCATGGTGAAGGGTTTCTCTCTCTTGAATTTGGTGAGCACCCCAGATGTCGCATGCGAGATCTCTTCACTGAGATAGATCGTTTACTTCGTCCGGAGGTATCCTTACGATCTCTATCCTAAATTTATGTTTATCATTCCTTCATATTTTTTGATCTAAAAGATAGATAAAATAATGACTTTGGGACAATATATAAACTTTACAATAACAATGACACTGCTATTCGCTTTGTTCTTACTATGGCTCCAAAAGTTGAATATTGTCTTTGTGCATCTAATAAAGACCAACTGAAATGGATTTCTAGGTGTCCCTTGAAGAGACGCGTTTATAATCGTTTTCTGAATCACTGTTACTCACATTCACCAAACTTCTTCTCTGATACTCATTTACTCACCCCTGTTTATAAGCACCTTGTGACATACTGTTGTAGAATGATTTTGTCAACCATATTGGCTTTCGGTTTTGCTGATGTACAATTACGTGCAGGGTTGGGTAATTCTAAGAGACAAAACCGCTCTTATTGAGCATGCAAGATCTCAGACAACAAGCCTGAAATGGGATGCACGGGTCGTCGATATTGAGGCCAATAGCCACGAGAAACTTCTCATCTGTCAGAAACCGTACTTCAAAAGACAAGCAAGCTAATTCTCGGGAGCCAAACATCGTAGATCATACACACATTCTTTCTGAATTTAAAGTTACCGTCTTTAAGCTCCACAGAAATGGCGGATTGGATTTTATTTCATTTTATTTTTTCTCAAACAGAAAGATGGTAGCGGGGAGAAGAAAACACGTTACTCACTTACTCCTATGGAACCGTAAGGTACACATAGGATCATGTAATTACATAGTTGAGGCACAAGCAAGTGAAAGAAGGTGTTGGATAATGCACAAGTTTCCCTTGTGATGTGTCCTTATAAATGACACAACCAAATTATAAGTGCAATTGTCAAATTATTTACACGATACGCAAAGTATTATCTGCTATAGTGTATAGAATGCCTAGACTTAATATTTATTTTGGGACTTCTGCGGAGTTATTATCGAATTATATTTTAGTTAAATTGTGTTGGCTTAGGATAGGAAATTAAGATTTGTTCTCTTTGTAGCTTTTGTGTAAATTCTCTATCTTCACTTACGGTGAAAATATGTTTATTTTCATGCTTTTGAAAATGCCCTTCCAAAACCAACAAAAAAAATTTGCAAAGTGAACCCAAAACAATAAAAAGTTACCGAGTGTTTCTTGTATTAAAAGTCGAAAACACAACTCATGGTCAGATTTTGGATCTGATGTTAATCACAATTAGATCTCGAATTTTCTATTGATCTTTATTAAGTCTTAGGCTTTATGTACCATGAAGTTCTACGTCGATACTCGGGGAAGACCAATTGTGTAGGTCACTGGTGAACTATATTTGATTTCAGTTGAAGATGAAGGGCAACGTGCACCGTTCAAAAATTTTGGGGACTTTTGAGTAATTCTTATTGTTGGATTGATCTTTTTGAAAGTTTCAAATCGAACATGTTCCTTGATTATTATATGCTTGCAGAAATAATTTTCGACAATGATGAGCAAAACACATTTTCAATTTTTTTAAAATGTAGATAAAAACAACATGAAAATATACAAATACAAAAAAAACACTAGTTAATTTATGTGATTAGAGATAGATATCAGACCTAATCTGGTACTTTGGCGGGTAGATGCTGTCAGATTTCCATCGTCTCAGCAGCGGGTCTAAAAGTAGGGGACCGTTTGTGTAATTCATTTTGGGGAAAAAAAAAATCTAATTCCCATTTTTCAACACTGGATGCCCCCCCAAAAGAAAAAATCATTTGGAATAGTTCATCTCGCCAACGACCATTTTTCTAGTGAGTTTGCACTCTACATTTGTTCCCTATTCAATCTATTTTTCCTAATTTTCATTGAAAACACACAATCAAATCAAGATTTATATCATTTTGCATGCTATCGGAAACCTTGCTTTTAACCTCAAGCTCAAATCTTTGGATTTGTACAAATCCGTGTTACAACCTTTTGACCTTTAATCAAACCTCTGACAATTGATTCAACCTATTAAATTCCGGCATCAGGCACAAAATGCATCCTCCCTTTTATTTTCTTTCTAATTAGGTCTAATACAGTAAATACAAATGTGTTTTTGAAAGATGGCTAATTTACATAATATTCTCATTTTACCATATTCAGTGCCAAGAGCCTATAGCTCAATTGGCATCAATGCGTTCACCATTGTATGAGATTGGAGGCTCAAATTCTCACCTCTTTGAAATCCCCCTACACCAACCCCCCCCCCTTCTTGCCCCCAACAAAAAAACCAACAAAGGGGGAAAAAGGCCCTCTCAGTAGCAAAATCCCTTTTGTTACTCCATTTGGTACACAAACTGCAAGGGACCGGAACATCGCCTCGGCTTGTAGAAGCGCAAAACTACTGCCTGGGGATATATATGGACTAGGCTTTTCAATTTATCAATATTTCAGGGGTAATGTGCTCTTCTTTCAGAGGTTCGGGACAAATGGTCAAGGTTACCCTTGAAAGTTAAGACACCGTAACAAAACCCCGGATTCTACCCCAGTAAACACCACCGCGGCACCGGCGATGTCGCTTTTTCATCTCCTGTACAAAACCGCCACCTCCACCATCCTAAACACCAGCGAACCCCATATTCACGCCTCTTTCTCCCGCTACTCCACCTCCTTCTTAATCACCAAAATCCCCAAGAAATTCAAAAAGAAACGCAAGAAAAAAGACAGTCCTCGCACAACCCTAGTCCAAACGCAACCAAACCTCATACCCCACTTCGAAAACATCCTTCTCAGAGATGCCCACTTCAGATTCCTCACAAAAACCAGAGAATTCCTCTCCAAACAGCCCCAACAAGTGCTCCTCCTCGACGAAGCCGGCAAGCTCCATCAGCAGCTTGGCTTCCCACGCGGCCGCAAAGTTATCCGTTCAATACAGCGCCACCCCTTAATTTTCCAAACGTATCGTCACACAGATAACAAAATGTGGTTTGGGTTTACTGATTTCATGGATAAATTGCTCTGTGAAGAACAGGAGATTATGAATGAGCTGGAGAAGGATAAGGTTGATGTTGTGAGGAAATTATTGATGATGTCTGTGAATAAAAGAATACCTTTGAGTAAAATTTATCATAATAGGCTCTTATTTGGCATTCCAGAGGATTTTAGAGATAGAATATCTAAGTACCGTAATTATTTCAAAGTTGTAATCGAAGACGATGGGAAGAGAATACTCGAACTAGTTAATTGGGATCCAACAATGGCGGTGAGTGCATTAGAGAAGGAGTTTTTGGTGGATGAAGAGAAGGTGAAAAAAGCTTTTAAATTTCCCATAAAGCATGGTAAAGATTTGGAGCTGGATATGGAGAATGAGAGGAAGTTGAATATGTTGAACACATTGCCTTTGGTTTCACCTTATTCAGATGGAAGTGAGTTGGATTTGTGGACTTTGGAAGCTGAGAAGTATAGGGTGGGAGTGATTCATGAGTTCTTGAGCTTGACGTTGGAGAAGAGGGCGTATATACATAACATAGTTGAGTTCAAGGACGAGTTTTGTCTCACAAAGCATACTTATCAGATGCTTTTGAAGCAACCTTGGACGTTTTATTTGGCTGGTACTGAGATGAATTGGTGCGTGTTTTTGAAGGATGCTTATGGGGATGATGGAGTGCTGGTTGACAAAGATCCACAGGTTGTGTTCAATGAGAAGCTTTATAGATATGCAGAGATGCAAGAATTGGAATCTGATAGTTGAACATCAGCAAGAAATGAGGGGATTTGAGATTGAGACAAGACAATGTTGAATATATACGAGCAACTACTAGGTATTATTGATGATCTTGGAGTTAATTTATCTAAACTTGATCTCAATTGAGTGAGAATGTTGTGCTATTCTATTGCATCAGGCTGGTTGTCCTATTGTATTCACTTGGCTATATTGTAGTGTGGGTTATTTCTAGAGGAAGCAGACATCATAGGACTTGTTTTACTTCTTGTAATCTTGAAGCAAGTAATATTTATTTTTCTTCAAATAATTTTCCCAAAAAAATTACTGGCAGATTTAGTCCAAATAATAAAAGGTAATGAAATAAAAATTCACGAATTGCCCATTTGGATGGAACTGCCCATTTAACCATTAAATCAAAGTCAATCTTGAATCGAACAGATTTACTCCATTTCACTTAGAAATAAATTGTAATCACATCTAACTTTAGATATTGTTACAATCAAGTCCAAAAGTTTGAAAAATATATACTTTAGTCCCAAATCATTATACAATTTAACTAAATTTGGGACTAAATTTGGGACTATCCTCCAATGGATATTCAAATAATGAGGACTATGATGCACTAGAGTTGATATAATGCATTTTGACAATTTGTCACGACATTTTGGGTGGAACCTACTGTCAGCTGTTAAGGGAAGGGTGCTCGAGAGAGTATGTGGACAAGCCTCATAGTTTATAATGCGAACCATGATAGGCAATTTGACTCAGTTTTGCTACCATAAGATGCATTTTGAAAATGATTGTGTTTCTTGCAATTTTCATTTCCTGAATTGATTTTCTTTTCGGTTTTGCTCTTGTTTGTATCATGTAATCTTATTTTGGTCTAGTTCAAGATGATTGAAACATATGAATATAGAAGCGATTTCGGGTTTCTCGTTTAACCTTTTCAGTCTAGTTTATGTCGCGTTGCTATGGATCTTACGCGACACTCCTCTTAAAATGTCCCATCTAACATCATAAAGAACTGAATGCTTATGATTGTTGGCAAAACATCATGTTCTCATTACAACATTTTAACTAGTGACATCAAATGAAGCATGAAATACAGAATTTCTTTTTCAATGCACCTTTAATAGTAACTGAAATTGGAATGCTAAACACAGATCAGCTACTTTTAATCGAACGAGAAGTGTCAACGAGACGAATATGCAACAGACTTTTCCACCACAGACGAGTGATGATTAGAACTGCTTTTACCTCCACGCCTGCTCTGGCGAGCAGAAGTTGCACTGCTCCTGCGGGGAGTGGTCGATGAAGCAGCCCCTCGGCTGACCCTCTTCACCGCTTTTCCTCTGGTGGTTCGACCGCCATTCCCAAGTGCAGCTTTAGCTATGGCTTCTTTACCTACCTCCCTAAGCTTGTGTGGATTTACAGGCTGCTTATTGAGGAAAACAAGTTTTGGAAGAAGACTGCATATGGCCTTGCGCAATTGTTCATCGCTGATATTGTTGTGAACTGGATTGCCTAACAGGTTTAGAGCCACCAGAGAATTGGAGTTTGCCACTAGCTGACCAAATGCTTTTGTTGTGGTTAATTTGTTGAAGCTCAAGTCCAATATAGTCAGCTTTAACAGCCTATGTAGACCATCAACATTGCTTATTTTATTTCCAGCAAGGTATAGCTCTTTTATTAGTATGCAGTTCGATAACCCTGATATGAGTTTATTAAACAAGGAAAAGATTAATCCAACGACTGTAATTTCTTTGATTTGTTAAAGGACTGTGCAAGAAGATATCTTTACCTTGGCCTATTCGGGAAATCCGGTTATAACTGAGGTCTAGGACCCGCAGTCGAGTTAATTCTCTCAGGCCTTCGATTGTGCTTATGTTGTTCCTGGATAGATTAAGAATGTGGAGGCCCTTTGGCAGAGATCCTGGAGTTATATGACCTGGGGAAATCAGGAAAATCATTAGAACACATCCGATAAAAATCAATGTCGCTCAAGAAATTGCATTTGGCAGTAGCTGAAGGATACACACCTATGGAATTGTTGGACAGATTGACTGATCGAAGGCTAGAAAAGTGCGAAATGGATGGTATAACTTTCAGCCCAATGCCAGTGATATGTGCCACAGTCGATGAAGAATTCAAAGACTGGATAACACTGTTGGCATACACAATCTCCTCAGAAGCCATTCTTGCTGGACTCCGATTTGCCGGTGATCTGTTCTTCTCCGGTGAGGGTGGGAAGAAGATGCTATCTTCAGCCTGATCTCCATTGTCGACCACAAATTGAGGCTGCCCAGAAATTTCCTTCACCCACTGGTCGATTCTGTCAAATGATGACGACTCGGTCGGAAAAGCAACCCACTGGTTTTGAGGCCACATCCCTGAAACTCCATAGAATCCATCCCAGCTTTGGTTGTCTGTGTTAAGGATGTTTTTCCCCTTACTCTCCTTGGTAAACTTCTCGGGTTTTCTCGGTTCTACCATGTCCGAACAGTAGCCTCCTTGTTGGTCGAGCGCCTGCTTGATCTCGACCGGCTGTGCTTTAGCGATCACTGGTCTATGCAAGTTCCTATGGCTCCAGAGGAACAATTTCCACCACAATTTTTGACTTCTTGAGGGAAGTATTTGGCTTGATGAGTGCTTCTTCAACATCACTTTATCTGCACTACGTTGTGTCATGACAGAAATTGGAGTTGGGGGACAGTCTAAAATCTCATCTTGGTCGACCATGTAATTCATCTTCCATATTGACATATCAGAGCATGAGCGCTTGAGCATAGGAGAAGCCAAGAACTCTGTGGGCCCAATCCCAGGATCACTAACATGGCCAGTTTTAATCAGCTCAACGGCCTCCTTAGCATCTTCGTCAACCTCAGAAACCTCATTCATAATCGCTTCTGAGGATTGATATTTTTCTTCGTTTGAGCTTTGAATTCGAGCTTGCAGGTCGAAGTCTGAGTTGTCCCTCTTCATTGAGGAAGCCTCGTCATGCTCGTCTCCCGCTTCATAGTCTATCTCTTGAGCTTGAGCATCACCTCCGACCGGGCTCTCGTGATTCATTACCTTCACTGTGCACCTTGAGCTCCTTGGAATATGGAGAGGAACAGGAATATTGAAAGAAGTCGATTTCAATTGGGAATTTTCTGAAGGTTTTGTAGGATGTTCGAGCTTCACGAGCAAGGTTTTGACGTCTTTTTCTTCTACAAGCACAAAAACCATCAGTGGTACTGAACTTCAAATCATTAAATGAAAAAATGCACACAAAGATCAGTTGTTTACTTGATTCTTACCTTATCTTTCTTCTTCCTCCATGAAGAACAAAAACAGTTAACGGAGGCCATTGTTAATTCTCAGTATACTATCTATGATCTATGAATGCAAACTTCAGATTCTCTAAAACCAGATTCCAATCTGAAATTAGCCGTAATCAATGGGCAATCGCCAGAGCAATGACAGAGTACAATCCGATGAACGTGAAGACGAAGAACTCGAATCGAGAAGTGAAATTTGGAGGGGTTGATCAGTTGTTCGAGCCCTAGCCCATTTGAACGAGCGGATCGATTTCACCGGAAAATAGACGGCCAGAGTGAAAAACTCAGCAATTTCTTTCCAGAAGCTTCACCCTGTATACGCCATTGATTTGTCAACACCAAATTAAATTGAAAAGGATAACAATTTCATTCCCTATATATAATCATAATTAAACTCTTATATATCAGGAGAATTCGAGAAACAAGTTCAAATACTAGTAAGCAAGCTCTGTTTCCTTTTCGGAAAAACAGAGAATCCGAGGATGAGGGAAGCTTTTAGCTGGTTTAGAAGCACGAGAAATTTACTTTTATCTTGATTTGCGCAAAGTTCAAGGAAATTAACGACAAGCATAGGAACACAGATCCCTGAAATCTGAATTTGTTTTATGTACAGAAATGACTGTGTGCAAATAGAGATCCACAATGTATACATGTATGTGTGTGTGAGAGATTTACCCGATGAAGAAGATGAACCTTCTTGGTGGTGAATTGCGGAATTCAAATCTTGTTTTGAATCTTGTAATAAGTACAAAACAGAGCAAATTTGGTGTATGTATATATCTCAGGCTGCGATTGTGATGGGGTTGAATGCATATGTGGATGTGAGGACAAGAAGAATTGAGAGAGAGATGCGAAGGGAAATATAGTGGGCTTGCGAAGTCATAAGAAGCTTCAGACAGAGACGTATGAATTATAATACGTTAATACTACGCGGATGAAACACGCTTCATGTGTAATTTCCTCTACTGACCACATACACCAGGCTTTCTGCTTTTATTATTATTATTATTATTATTATTATTATTAATTATGTTCAAATAATGTTATTATTTAATTAGTAAATACCAGAATACTAGTACTCGTCAGATGTATTTATTATTATCAATGAAAAACATGAGCCTCAGCAGTCCACTGTGGACCCTACTACTATCTCATGTCTTATATTGGTGAGATATTATACCAATAATTAATAGGATAGCATTTTACATGTTTAGCATAACGGTTTATTGCTCATCGATGATGTTAAATTGAATTAATATATAGTAATTATATAGTGTTTTTCTACGTAAATTAATATCATATTATAGCATATACTTAACTATTAAGTCAAGAATTTTTTTGTTAGTGAAAATTTAATTGAAAGTTTGAAATTTGGAAGGTCTGAACAAGAAAATATGTGGGGCCTCATGAGATATTCTGAAAATATAAAAATCGTGAGTCATGCACAATCTTGTAAGTGAAACGCGTTTCATTGCAGTTATTATTATACTGTAATAATAATGAATAAATCATTTTGCCAGTAGGCATTGACATTTAGAGCTTTGTTTGGCAGAGTCTGATCCACACACTGATCTAGACAACCTGCAAACTGTTATGTTATATGTCTATATTAACTTATCCATACACGGGAAGAAGATCGAAAGTGTGAGTCATTGAATGGAGTTAGATAGTAGAAATTTAATAGTACAAGTAGGCCCTATGAGATATGTGGATATAATTTACTTGATCAAATTTGAATTTTAAAAAGTAAGTATGTATATTTTTAAAAGCATGCGAACATGCTTATTTGGCAAAACATCAGTTCTTTTTCCCCCCTAAAGAGGAGGGTGATTGAAATGATGGAAAAATAATAATTATTTTTGATGTCTTCATAACTGCTTCTACTTTTTAATCACGCATTCTTTAAAAAATAAAAATAAATAAATAAATAAAAGGAAGAGAAAGTCTTCTTCTGTGTCATGTAATCTCAATTGAACAAGCTCTTAATAGAGAGAGAGAGATTTTTTTGGAAAGTGAAAGAACTTAAAGAGGACAACTTACCGGTGAGCGTAAACAAATACATATTATGATGATGTAATGATTCTTCAATTTTTATTGTCCGTAGAGGCGTAGACGTCCCTTGTGGATTTCATTTTCGTAGTAGATTGAGGTCAATTATTATTAATATATTCGTTTTAACTACACAAGTAGAGCCTAACTCAAACCTAACTAACTAGTTCGGTTTAGTAATTTACGAATCAATCCATTTACTACAAACAAAAGTGCTTGATGTATACACAAAAATTGTGTGGTAATTTATCACACCCTAATATGGGTAGTGGTAAATTATCATATTGCTCCCCTGAGAGTGGGAGCCCAATACCCCTATTAAGATACAGTAAATTACCATACAATTTATGTGTATTTCTAATAAAACCCTACTACAAAATATCCAAGTTAGTGGGTTTTGGATATTGAAATACCTAAATTGACTAATTGAGTCATTTCGACATAATTGTTTAATTATACACACTTTACGTGCAGAGGTACAACTACAATGCAAAAAGTATAATTTTAAATAATTCACTATGATTATACATCATTTTAATTATGATATTTCCAATGTATAACCCGTCTATATATATCTCTATTTGATTGAGAGTGAAGTGGGTTCAATGTTGTACAATGATTAATATCTTCAAATTTCTAACATGTGAGTGGTATTCAAACCACACTCCAACTTCTATATTCCCTTATATAATAAGGGGGGCAAAAAAGGTGATTGAAAATTTGAAAGTAAAGAAATTCATATGAAAATGGAAAAATAATTATTATCGAATTAATTAAATAGGGCATTCAAAAGTAAATATTTTTAAAAATAAATTTTAAGTTGCGAGTTGCGACAAACATAACCTAAAATTACCGAAACATGCGGAGTACCAGGCTACAAACAAATGTTACCGCCCGAGTAATAACTATAAAGGGGGTGGGCCACCGGGGTTAAGCGGTTGGGCCAGGATTGCGTGGGGTCTATATTCACATGGCCAGCATTTCAGTGGGGGTAAGATTACCAACCCTGCAGTCAGATCAATCAATTCTGGCCTACTGATCGTACGGCAGGGATCGCATCGTGTCGGAACGAACTGCCACGCCCCCATTTTTCTACAATTTTTAACAAATTTTTATACATTTTAACTCATTCTTATCTAAAATCAAACCAATTATATCCACATATTTTCTGGAACCCACTGTATTACATAAATCTCCACCACTCAATCACACTCATTCTCTCTCCTATTTCACATCAAAACTCATAAATACACATACACTAACACCCACTTAAACAAAATTTACACTGTGTTAGCGGATGAGTTTTAATATATTTTTATGAGTAAAAAGAGAGAGAATGAGTGGAGTTGGATAGTGGAGATTTAATAAGTGGAGAGATATATGGATGTGATTTGTTTGACCAAATTTGAAATTTGAAAAAAAATAAATTAAAATGCATTATGAGCAATATGCTAACACCCCCAATCAATTTTTATTTTTATTTTATTCATTTAATTGATATGACCATTCTTCACATATAATATAACATTAGAGTATTGCTTGTCAGATATTTTTGAAAATTTTAGAAAATAAAAAGTTTTGAATTCAGAGTTCAAAATTTAGTGCTAAAAGGGTGCGGCTAAACATGCCTAATATTTTGCTGAGTGCACTTATTTAAAAATAAATAAATAAAAGAATTAATATACTCATATACCCACCCCCTTCTCTTTTTTTTATTGAACAAGCAAAAGCTTGTTCTGTAACGCCCAATCTAAACCCTAACAAAACCAGAGCTGCGGAACTAGACTACGCGTCACACGTACATTTAAAAACAACACGGGCGTTTATTTACCTTTTCAAACTGTTTCTCATTCACAAGACACACAAAACCAACCAAAACATTTCCCGTGTTTACGTCAAAAACATAAATACAGGATCTACAGCAGCTTTCTTCTTCCCCACGCACAAGCTCTCACGTCTCAATTCCGAGAAGATTCCCCGCCATCACCCGATCTGCGCTCATATCCTGGTGTACCTACACGTATAACATAGAAAACCTGATGAGTCACGAGGACTCAGTGGGAATATAGATAAGTGCAATGCATGTCACACTCGTTAATTGGGCCCAATTGCTTATCAAGTGGATACACCGGCGTCAACATAACATAACATAACATATGTGGCCAATTGTCTCAATCCTCATGCGGGGCATTTTTCCGTGAGACGGCCAAAAGTCTCAATCCTCTTGCGGGGCCTTTTCCCGTGAGACTATACATAACTTTACACAGGTGTAAGCACTCGGTAAGCAACCTCACATTCACACATTATGAATCTATACTATGCTTGTGAACAAACTATACACATAGCTAACCTTTTCGTTACCTTCACTTCTGATGACGCCACTCATGTGACGTTAACATACATCGAACATCAACATCATATATCACTTCACACATAGCATAATCACTTTAAACCCTAAAGCTCTAGTACATGAACAAGAAGGGTAACATATAAATCATGCTATACATGTCTATTTCGAGCCATAAACACACATAAACATACATATCAAGACACATATAGCTTGTTCTACTCCTACTTACCCTTGTTACCACTCATTTATCTATTACCCACCTTACTAGAGTGAACAAGAACCAAGAAGATGATCAACTTCTTCACCTCAATCTTCACCAATCAAGTAACCAAGTAAGATCACAAGTTAGCTTTTCTTCTTTTCCAATTGAAGACCTTGGTTTGATGATCAAAAATGGCTTTTGGGGAGTTTAGGGTCGTGCAATTGGAGGAAATACCCCAAAAATGATTTCAGTTGACTAAAATACTATTCTGCCGCCTCAACAGTTACGGCCGTAACTTACTTATTTACGGTCGTAACATCCAAAATTACAGCCGTAACACACCTTCATACGGCCGTAAAATAGTCTCTGTAAATGTCGTCATCTGGCCTTCTTCTCTTACGGCCGTAACATCCTTATTACGGCCGTAACCCATACAAATACGGCCGTAACACCAACTCGTACGGCCGTAATTTACTCTTTGTAAATATGGGTCACTCTTCATTTCGACATTTACGGCCGTAACACACCCCTCTTACGGCCGTAACCCGGTAGATACGGCCGTATCTCGACCCTATACGGCCGTAATAAACTCTCTGCATCTTGCGGCACATTGCATTGTCCACATTACGGCCGTAACAATGACCCATTACGGCCGTAACCGCTAAATTACGGCCGTAACGATTCAACTTACGGGCGTAAATCCCCATTTTTTCTGCATTTTTCACCCGGCCGCCACTCAATGACCCGAACATCATCCATGACTTCATATACACTTTTAAACACATACAACCACGTTAAACATATACACAACGCCAAAACCACGTCATCAACATCACAAATTCATTAGGGAAAAATGAACGGGGCGTCACATGTTCGCTGCATTCACAGCGAACGAGCTTTTGCTAGTTCGCTATGAATGCAGCGAACAAGGGTTAAAAAAATATTGAAGAAAAATGAGTAATTTTTATCTGATTTTTCGTTAGTGAATGAAATTTTTGCAATCGTTTTTTTGTTCAAATTTTTTGCAACCATTTTGGGTTGGCGAGTGATTTTGAAATTTTTAAGTTTTTGCAACCATTTGATGATGAATTTTGAATTTTTTATGATACAATAATTGGCTTTATTGTGAAATACAATCATTAAAAAAATTCAAATTTTTTGCAACCACTTTGACGAGTAATTTTAATTTTTTTTTACTTTTTTGCAACTACTCTGATGATGAATTTTGAAATTTTTTGATCATATAGTAATTAGTCTTATCCGATTAGTGTTGAATACAATTAGGGGTGGACAACCTTCGGTTCGGTTCCATGTATTTCAACGAACGAAACGGATTCGGTTACAGTTCGGTTCCGATTTTTGCTCGGTTCTTGTTTCGGTTCTTCATTTTTTAAAACACAATTGTCCTAACCATCCTAACAAAAGATTGTCTCCATACATCTTTATCCCGTTGTCGTAAGATTGAAAATAGGACCTTCACTGTTATTGCCCTCAATTCTTTGTTCAGTTAAAGTGTTTTGCTTTTCATCAAATTGGATACTTATATATGCAAAATGGTTGTTAATGTGCTTCCAACTCAATATTGGAGTCGAAAGGTGCAGGTGAAGAAATGTGCTTCATAAACGAGAGCTCTACTTGGTTTGGATCTTCCTTTATAACCTGGAAATTAGTCCTTTCAAGCATGAACCAGTTTACAATTTAGTTACCTAACTAAATGGTAATTGTTCCAAGGTAATGGTACTTTGCATTAAAAGTAATTATACCCCACCAGATTGGTTTCCAAAATAAAAATTCCTTTTAAATCTTAAAAGAACTTACATTAGTGTATGTCTTACTTGACTAGAAACTCATGTGACGCTTTTGTGTTCGAGTCAATACAACTAACTTATTGCTTTAATGTGCATCAATTTCTCTATAATGTACACTACGGTTTTATGGTTCTAGCATAAGAACTGAAAACCAGACCGAGCCGTACGGTTCTCGAATTTTATAGCCAAACGGTTCTTTTTTTTGCTGAAAACAGAACCAAATCCAATGGTTCGGTCCGATTCGATTCGAGTGGTTCGGATCCGGTTATTTTGTCCACCCCTAAATACAATTATTAAAAAAAAAAATTTGAGTGGTTGAAAAAACTCAAAGAAATTTTGAAATTACTTGTCAAAGTGGTTGCAAAAAATTTAAACAAAAATGGCAAAAATTTTTTGTCTGTCATTTTTCCTTTCTTTCTTTCTTTCTTTGTTTTTTTAAGGCAAGGGTATGACTGGAAAATTTGAAAAACATTGGGTGCACTCAGTAAGTTGGTGGGTGTATTTAGCCACACCTGTACTAAAATTGTTGAAAAGTTTGTCATATCAATAAAATGAGTACTTATTTAAATAATATGCATCAAACAAACTCTCAAAAATCTCAGTTAGGAGTTAAACATCCAATTTACATGTGAATTAGATGAGTAATGATCTGATGCTCATATGAGTGAAAATGTTAAATGTGTCTACAAAAAACATATCACTATATCATTAGGTGCGATCAACTCAAAACGATGCATTCATCTTGTACGTTCAATGCTGATAAGATATATATTTCATATAAACAACGACTAACAAGTTATATATATATACACACACACATTAAACTGCGTACGTGAATTTAACACCATGTAAATGCACTTATGTTTTTGTTGTTAAAATGCTTTAGTGATAAAATAACACGTAAGAGCATCTCCAGCAATCTCTTTATTTTTAAAGAGTATCTTTCATATTATGGAGAGTATATTTTGATTTAGAAAGTAAAAATTTTAATTAACTCCAATAAACTCTCTATTTATACTCTTTATTTTGCTTAAATCAATAAATAATTATTGCATTCTTTTATTTTTAATCAATATTTATAATTTTAGTTGTATTTTATCAATAAAATTAGTAGTAGTTTAGCAAAATCAATAAAAGAGTATTGAAACTTGTGAACATTAAATAATAGAGAGTGGGTTTGACTCTCCAAATTTGAAGAGTCAAACCCTCTCTTTATTCTAAAATATTAAAATAAAGAATCTATTGAAACTTAATTTTACCCGTTCCCTCTTTATAATAAAAAACATCTTGCATTTAAAGAAGCTGTTGGAGATGCTCTAACATTGATTCTTCACATACAGTTTAAATTGCTTTTTATCCTTGTTTATTCTGACTCTCATATCCTAAGTTTTGTGTGTCAAAGTATTATATTCAACTTTTTATGAATTAATGCTTGTTATTTTCCATAATAATAATGGTTTCTATCAAAATATTTATTTAGGTCCTATGTAATGAGAAGTGAGGGGAATCTATCGCATGTCTGAATTTATTGTTGAAAAAAGCTAAAAGTACACACACATTACCACACATTCTAATACACTGTCTGTAAAAGAAAATAGTATAACGCCTCGAAAGAAAAAGCACGCCTATTAGAGTGTGGCGTTTTTCGACTCTAAATGTGCACTCAAGCAGCTTCTTTATTGTTTCACAAAAGTATAATCGACATCAAATCATTTTAAACGTCCTCCAAATAAAAATCAAGCTGCCCCATTTAATTAGATTGTCTTCTACCCTATTATAACTACAGAAAATAAATTATTTATTAAAGTTAGGCGGCACTAATTAAGTAACAAAATATTTTTCTTGAGGTAGACTCTCTCTCAAGTCTCGACTCAATTTGAGATCATTCCTTTTGGAAAAACTTAAAATTTACTGGGTCAAAACTCACAGCCATACCATCACGTTATTATATTGAAAATGGATAAAGATTTTATATATGCGGTGTTTCTTTCGTTCATTGGGTCAAGATCACTTACCTATCATACTTTCGTGTAAGAATAAAATTTAATTAAAAATTTCAACTTGTGAAGAGTATAGAATTATATAATCTTAAAATTCTTTGTGGGGTTCCGTACTCAAAAGTAGCCAACGGTGTACGACAAAGAAAATGAGCACAAAGAGTCAAAGAGGCAATTTTGAAGAGGCACTTAGCCAAATTGAACCGCAAAAGCCGAAATGCCGGATCAAACCTACCTTGTTTCAGGTAAATGATCACCTGCCCACTGCGTGGGCAGGTGATCTACCAACAGCGCGACGTGGCGCGCCGTGGGGGCGCCACGTCGTGCAAAAATTTATTTATTTTTTTTAAATTTTTTTTTTTTTAGGAATCTACGTTAAGTAAGATGAATGTCAACAGCCTCACGATGGCGTGAGGCTACTCTCAGAAATGAACATTTTTTTTCCCGAATTTCATGTGTTGGCAGATGATATCCGCTTCACGCAGTGAAACAGGAGAATCATTTCTGCCTTATTTCAACCTTGCATGTGGGACAGGGTACGTAATGAATTGGTATCACCCACTCCTTTCGGTGGCTTATCATTGGTCACATCCAAATCACCATTTAATTTTTTAAATAAAAAATAATTTTATTCAATTATTTTCATTAAAGAAGAAAATCTTGAATCACACATTGTAAGCAGGTATCAATCAATCATAGTCAACCATTTTGATCGAAATATGGTAATTGGTATCTAATCCTGTTTATAGTAGACAATGACAAAAAAGTTTATTTGTATGGTAGTGAGTATCAAACGATTTGCTCGTGTGATATCGAATTTATGCAGAAGTCACCTGACTTGTAGGTGGATATGTACGAATTGCCCACACGACATAACACTTGCCATTTTAGAAACGATATTGAGATTAATCATGTTGAGATTTGAAATAATGACATTGTGACGTGTCTCATTAGCACACTAAATTATGGTTATGTAAATATGTGATCGAGCCTACTAACTTATGTATGGTACAGGATTGTTCAAATGCTACCCTTAGTGCCATTATATAGAACTAGCGTCCTATGTGGCTACTTTTGACCGTCGATTTTGATTACATACGATCTCCGTTGGGAAAATCGAGACCAAATCCAGAAGCCCAGCGGCTGACTTCCTGGAAAATTTTCCAAAGAATCGAACTTTGACCAGCGGTCAACGTCGTCACTATAAAATTTTCCGGACTACTAGAGCTTCGCCTCGGTGTATTGTTTCTGGATCTGGTCTCATTTTTCTAACGGAGGTTGTATATACGACCAAAATCGACAGTTAAATGTAGTCACGCAGGATGCTAGTGCCCTAATAACACCAGCGGGAGCACTTGAACAATACTAGTACATGGTTAGATTTTCTTTTCATTTTTCTCTCTATATTAGAGATGATAGTGTCACTACTACAAATCTGATTTTAGAAGATAACTTTAAAGGACGGTTATTATGTAACCGCCCTTTAAAGTGTTTTTGCAATCCAAAATTAATTCGAAAACGGGAATAAATACGGGTCGGGGTGGGGTAATAGGCGGCGGTTAGTGTTGACCGCCGCCTATTCCGATATAAAGGGCGGTCAATACGACCGCCCTTTATTGTTTTTAAAAAGTGAAATACACGGCGGTGCAAAACCGCCGTGTATTATTTTAAAAAAAAAATAACACTATGCGGCGGTCATTGTGACCGCTGCATATAGTGTATTAATTAAAGGCCCAAAACCAGATCGAAACCAGATCTAGTTTTTTGACCCTCCATTGAAGCTCAGCTCGTGGTTGCGCGAAGAAGGTGGTGGAGAAGGAAATTCCGTCGATTCGTGTGTTAAGGCGCCGATTGGAGCTCGAAATTCTTGAATCAGTGTGAGGGACGCAATAAAGTATTACGCATTATCCTTAAAAATCAGTGAGTGAGCTTCAAAATTTTGTGGTATTATGCAATGTGTTAGATGTTGCTTGTTTCTATACCTAAATTCGAATTAAAGATAGGATGTAGATTACATTAGTCATCTTGTTTGATGATCTGTGGTTTTTTTCCCTGAAATCGTCTACAGTAGCTAGCGGGGTTATGGTTTCAAAATTTTTTTCCCCGTTTCCATTCCATACGTCATGTGTTTTTCTCGACTCAATTTCTTACTATTATAGATGGGTAGCTGTGTTTCCATATACTCTGTGGTTTGCCTTTGCTTTTGCTTATTTTTAGGTCTTCTTTTGGCTCGATTTTTTACAGGTTTTTTTCCTTGTTTCCTTTTGATTCTCGACTGTTTCTCTGAATTTATGTTCTCACTTCCTGACAGTGAGTTTCTATTTGGGCGATTTGAGGTTAAACTAATTCATTACGTTAATTATGTGTTCATTACTTTAATAAAATATTATGTGTGTGCTTCTCTGTTTTTGTAAGTTTTGCAGGGCCTTTTGATTAACAATCTCTGGTTTTGTACTTTTCAGATTTGTTCTCTCAAAGTTAACTCAGAAGAATGGAGGTAAAGGGAAAAAAATGTTTAAAAGTTCCCATCTGTGTAAATTCTTTAGACCCTTTTTTGGCTTTTTTTCCGCTTTCATTCTTTTGAACTTATTCCAGTTTATGTTGATTTTTATTTACTGATTTTAGAAGTAGATGGAGTGTAATTTACTGATTTTGGGAGTATATGGGGTATACATATTTGATATCTCATCATTGGTAAGGTTCTTTGCTTGTTTTCCATTTCTTTGGCCTTTAATTTGGGCGATGTAAAAAGGTTCATTCTATATTCCCCATACATATTCTTTGTTTGTTTGGGCGATGTAAAAAGGTTCATTCTATATTCCCCATACATGTTCTTTTAATTTGGGCGATGTAAAAAGGTTCTTTGCTTGTTTTTTGGCCTTTAATTAATTTGATATCTCATACATATTTGTACCTTGCTATATTCATGGACAAAATGAGAGAACAAGTTGTGGTTTGCTGACCAAAGGCAGAGCCTAATGATTGCGGCATCTCTTTCTTCTTGTAAAAGAACCCAATGTGATCTAATCACTAAATAACCCAATGCGAGCTAATCACTAAATAAGTGATCTATTATTATTATTATTATTATTATTATTATTATTATTATTATTATTCGGATTTTAGATTTGCATATTGTTTTAATTATTTTTGCAGAGTGCATATTGGATTCAGGAACTAAAGTCTGCCAAACTCAAGAACCTATTTATGAAGGTGAAGTAAATCTTACTAGACAAGTGGATAAAAGCTGCATCAATGATGGTAAAAGCACTAATGCAAATGGGGGAAATGAATTTGTGATTCTCTTGATATTTCCAATATGAGCCTCTTTCTTTTTTGTTTTTGAAATATGAAAAAAAAAGTAAAAAGTTGATTGCAGATTCTTTCTTTAATTTTCTGTTGTCTTTTTGCCCAATATAAATGTGTCCAAATTATACTTATTCATTGTCTTTATGTAATATGACTTTTTTGGCTGTTTATTGCTCTAGCCTGGTAGAGTGCAAAGCATCTATTGGGTTTATTGCTAAATTAAACTAGCACGCATAACAATGGTGGTATTTATCTTAATTATCTTAATTTAGCATGCATAAACTACTCACTTTCCTTTAAGTAGCATGCATAAACTTAGGTAGATTTCGAGATGGATTTTTCTTCATGTGATATATGTACTCATTCATCTTTTTTCGGGTGTATTTTTTCTTATGGTATTTCACTTGAAATTGACGGAGATTTTGTTCCTTTTACAGAGCCCATAGCGCATTTGCTTTGTCCATCAGACCATATGAAAACAAATTTCAGGTTCCTTTTTTTCTAGAATTCTTCCAGTTTCCGTTCTTTCTGTTGTATTGGTTATCATAAACGTTCAATTTATTTCTGTTTAATTTCTCACTCTGAACCTTTTTGTGCAGTGATAATGCCAAGCAGTTCTTCATTTTCAACCTTTCGTTTCGAATTTCAGGTTGTCCTACTTGAACCCAAGATTTGGGAGTTTCTAGGTTTTCGGCCATGGGTCTACTATATAATCTGAAGTTACACAATGTTTTTACTTACACTCAGGGAATCACATGTTCTTACACAATCTCCCTAGGCTTCATTACCTCACTGTAAACTTTAATTACGCTAACTCGCACACATTTGGTTCAACGTGCATCGCACGTTTCGATAGCCCATTGTCTTTAGAATAAAGACTCGTTAATTTTTGGATGGATTGCATTACGTTTCGTGTGGTGATGTTTTTGGTTTATCGATGAGGAATTTATTGTGTTGCTACATTTTATTTGAAAGGTCTATATGGTGACAGGTGATAATATTTGGCTGGCGAATAAAATTATCGGCCAGCTACAAAAATAGGGGAATGAAAAAAAAAGGTAGTACTTTAGGCGGCGGTTACGAGACCGCCGCCTAAAGTAATTAAAAAAAAATTGAAAGTATACAATGGCGGTCATGTGACTGCCATAATGTATAAATTCAAAAAAAAAAATTTTACCATACGCGGCGGTCACCTGACCGCCGCATAAACATTTAACGGAAAAAAAAATTAAAATTTTATACAATAAACGGCGGTCCTATTGACCGCCGTTTATTCCCCAAAATTTCCAAAGTATAAAGGGCGGTGAAAAGAACCACCCTTTAAAGGGGTGAGTTTTAAACGACTCCCAGATAAAGGGCGGTCCATAACCGCCCTTTAAACTCAGTTTTAACGGCCTTTTGAACTATTATTTGTAGTAGTGTGTGGAGTAAGTGTTTGGCCTTGTGAACACTTACCGTTATACTATTTCAATTTTCACATTTCATAGGATCCACAAGTACTACCATTCATATCTTACATGTTAATGAACAAAACTAAGTAGCACTTTCAAATGCGCTCTGGTGTTGCACGATAGATCTGTTGGAGCTGCTTCTGATGCTGTTCTTCTATTCTGTAAATTAATCTTCTTGAGCGAGGACTTAGTTTTGTGAATTAATTGATATTATATTGAGTAACAGACTGTGGTGTGGGCGAGAATTCACCCGGGATCTTTTCTTATTTTGTGAAATGAGGAGCGAATCACAATGCTTATGGAAGGAACTACAGATAAATGAGTGCTTTCATAAAAAGTTACTTGAATAGTTGGATCATTGCACAAATTACTTGAAGTACCCCCAACATCTGCATAATATCTGATAGAAAAGGTCTCTTAAAAATGTTTAATTTTGTGATAGAAGTTCAATATAGATTTGCCCTTATATAATTATTGGGGTGGTTATTAACTTGGAATCGATATATTTTAACCTTTCACTTCCAAGCTTTTGCCCATTCTTTTTCTTAGTTATGAATTTATTTGAGTAAAATTTTATAGCTTCTCTCAATAATATATATAGTTGCTGAAACCACAAAGATAGCAAGCTTTTGTAATAAATTACACATCCAGTGTAATCAAATTTTTTGATCTTTTATAAAGGAACACATGAAACATGCAAATTCTTAGACTTACTACTGCAAGTTAAACATTTCATTGCGTGTGTTAACATGGTTTCTTCGATCTGGAAAAGGTATCATCTATGCAAATGAGATGAAGGAGTCGAGGCTCAAATCGCTTACTGCAAATTTACATCGTATGGGGGTAACAAACACCATTGTTTGTAACTGTGATGGGAGAGAGGTTAACTGTGATGGGACGAGTATGTCAAAACTTCAAAAAGTGCTATAGATATACAAAATTGTGCTCATCTACAGAGGGTATGGGTTCTTGTCATGGAGAATATGCTTTACATCCAGAAAATTTACATTAGACCATAAATATTAAGAAAAACTATAATCACAAAAAAAAAACTCATTTGTCCTAAAATCTGTTTGCAGCAATTAATACTTGCGGCAATAGATATGGTGGATGCCAATTCAAAATCAGGGGGATACATTCTGTACTCCACATACTTCATGATGGTTGCTGAGAATATAATGAGGCTGTTATAGACTGTGCACTCAAGAAGAGGAATGTAAGTAAAATTGGTGCCCTGTGGACTTGATTTCGGGCGTCGTGGATTCTATCCTCACGTTCACAACATGGATGGATTCTTCGTCGCAAAGGGTATGCGTTGTTATAGAGAATGAATCCAGTGTATCTTGTTTTGAGTGCATAATAATCTATATTCATTTCCAGTTGAAGAAGATGAGCAATTCAATGCCAATTCCAAATCCCTCAGATACAGTGGAACAAGGAGGTGAGTTGACGGAGAGCAATGGGCAGGACAATGAAGGAGAGCAGCCGAAGAAAAAGGTGGAGGCGAAAGAGCAACATAAGGTGAGCAATGGTTCTGCAAAGGGTGGCAGGGGAGGAAATCCTCCGGTTACCGAAAAGCGAATGAAAAGGAAACACCCTTCTAGTCTAGAGAAGAAATTGCAAGGATCAGGTAGCAAAAAATGTGGTGAATTTTTTTATTTTTTATTTTTTTCCCCTAATTAATTAGATTTGGGATGTAGCATTATGATTGGTTTTGTGACATTTGCTTGTTTGTTGAATCAGAGAGGAGAAGAGACAGGCTTTAAGGGATGCCAAGAGAAAAGGTAAAGAATGCAGAGTGAGCGATGGCCAATATGATGGATAAAAGCTGGATGCCAAAACATTTACCATTTTATGTTGGAAATGAGAGAGAAGGAGACGAAGAGGCACACGCATGCGAACAGGCTTGATCTAGTGCCATCGATGGCCCGGGCTCGATCCGATATCCATTTCAAAATTGGAAATCATATTTAGAATCAGTACGGCGAGCGAGAGTTAAGCAATTTTGAAAATTCCTAGCGATACCGTGGTGGCCGGTGGGACCAAAATTATGGTTGCCACTGTAGCGTTGGAAAATTTTTTAAATTGCTGGAGCTCCCCTCCTGACAGTACTGATTCTACTTCTGATCTCAAATTTCAAAACCGATATTGGTGAGCTTGTTAAGTTGCCCGTGTTAGAAGAATTTTTTTCTCCCAGCGCGGGCCCCACACACTCTCACCCTAGGGGGCCGGGGGGAGGGAGCACACTTTCCCAACGCTGGGAGAGTACGCGTCTCCCACCGTTGGGAATATAAACAAGCTCCTGATATAGGAATATAAGCAATTGAAAGTTTCTTGTTGTGTTTAGAAAATGTAAAAAGATTCATGAACGAAATTACAAATAGCATCATTAATTTTCTATTAAATGGACGAAATTGCAAATAGAGTCATTAATCTCAGAAAGTTGTAAATTACCTATTAAATGGCAAGATACATGGACGAAATTATAAATAGCGTCATTTAAGTTCTTATAAATTATATATCTTAATTTTTGCTATTTTATGTAAGAGATTTAAATGGAAATTAAATTAAATAATATAAAATATATAGTTTGGAATTAAAAAAATACAATATGATTTCGAAGTTATTATTGTTATTATTTTTCTAAATTTCAACATCATTTTAATATCTTATGAATTTCGATAATACTTATGATCCATCATTAATAAAAAGATTTTCATGACTAAAATTTAGTATTATCTTATTTATGTTATTTTGTATTATCTTATTCAGTAATATAAGGTTTTTTTTTTTTTTTTTTTTTTTTTTTTTTTGTTTTGGAAGAACAGTAATATAAGGTTTTTAAGTAGGTTAAGCTTTAATTGGGCCTAGAGGACGTCGTTGGTGAGCCCAAAATTGTATCAGTGAGAGTTAGTCTAATAAACATAGCTAGACTACCCTCATACAGAAGGCCATACAACCAAACATTAAAGAAGCTTTCAAATATTAACAACGTTAGCGGATGCTTTTTTTCTTTTGTTTTCAAAAACAGCTTCTTTGTTGGAGAGATTATTTAGACAAATTACATTTTTGTTATCATTTACTATATTGGTCTAATATATTTTATATTTTTAAATTATCTTGTAAAATTTTCAACTACACATCAAAAAATTATTTTTGTCGATAATCTCCATCAAACAATCTCGATATAAATATTTACTCAATATTTTTTATAGCTACATACACTGTGTTTTAATTGTGAAAGGTTTACAATCTTTATTCATTGTAACAATTATATTTTAAAAGATTTGTAGTAATTAACACACTTTAAATCCAATTACCTTTTAACCTTTTGAGCTTATTTTCTTGTTCTTTCAGCCAAGTGTAATGGTAACGTAGATTTACTTGAACGGTGTGTTAAATATGTGATTGAAAATGAGAGAAAATATATTAAAAATGTAAAGTAATTGTATGAGTGGTTGATAAGGATGAGAGAAAAAAATTAATAAAAATTAGTGGAAATTAGTGAAAAATATTGGAGAAAGAATAACCCAGCATTTTAGATGTGACAAAACTAAATAAAAAAATATTAAATTGTTAAATATGTATTTGTCTCTGGTTCTTATAATCTTATGTAACATCTTAACATCACAGCTAACAAGAATTTCTAAAAGAAAATATACAATCATGTAAGTCTAAAAAATTAAAGTGCGACAAGATTGTCACAATAATATCTCTAATCGTACAACGTAAATTATTATAATTGTGATAAATAAAATAAAATAAAATAAAAGATAAATACAAAGTCAAAACCATCTCAAATGCATTTTGCAAATTGAAGAAAAAATAGGTGTTGTAAATATCTACTAGTATACCGTCTTTCTAGTGGTGATTCCGACCGTAGGTTGATGCAAACTTTGAAGAGCAAATATGAGAAATTAAAAAGGATATTGTGAAGAAGGCAGGGATGCAACTAGGATTAGATGTTGGTGGGACTATCATTCGTTACAATAAAATTTTTAGTATAAAAAAAGAAAATTTAAATACAAAATATATTAGACACAGCCGTTTTTAGATTTTTTTGAAATAAAATTTAAAACATAATGTAAAAATGGAAAATTGAAGGGGTAATTTTCAAAAGTTTTTTAGGCTCCACCAGGCTGCACCCTATTGGAGTTATATATTGCCTCCATCCCTGGAAGACAGACGGAATAATGGATAGACAAACGCATATGCACTTTTGTTTTATCCTTGTAGAGAAAAACATCGTTATGGTAGGTGATTGGACTTGTTCTTTTCCTCAACAAATTCAAAAAAATTTCTCTCTATCTTCTTTTCAACTACACATATAATTACTTTATATTTTTTAATCCACTATATCTCATTTTTAACCACACAAACTACACGCAATTCTAATACTTTCCAAACATGGTGCATAGAACAAGGCCTATATATTTTTGAAAGAAAATGAATAATGGAAAAACAAAAGTTAAAATAGAAAATGCCTACAGGATTTATTATATATATATTTTAATTTAGATTGTATTTATTTTTGAAGTGTCATAAAATAAAAACGTTTTAATGCCTCTTCATATTAGAAGTTCACAATTCATGAAATCATTTCAAATTTCAAATGCTTCAAGATCGAGGATTTTAGAAAAGCTAAACTGACTAAAGTAAAACTTAATTCAGAGTTAGGGACCCTTAGTTAAAATATTTAAAATGACTGAAGTATAACTTACCCCAAAGATGGGACCCTCGAGTATAAAAAATAAAAGCCAAAAAAAAAAAAAAGGAAACTTAAAATAAAAATATCTAGGGACAGAAATGTTTAATCTGAGCCTCCGATGTTACAACTTACAACGCGCTGGGCTCCTTCCTCACTTGTTCACCTCCTCTTCCTCCTCATCCCCTCCTGCATAATTTAGGGTTTCTTTTGGCGGATCCCAATTTCTATTCGTTAATTAGAAACCCCTTTTATTCAATTACCGTATGGCAATTTCACGGGGAATTAATTTCACTGCTGGATTGACTCTTTTTCTTCTTTTGGGGAAGCTAACGAGCGCCCACCCGATTAGGGCTACATCACCGCCAGTTTGCCCCTTAAAATCCGTCGAAGAATCTATCTTAGGGTCTCATGATTTCGCCTGTTCTATCAGAAGGATCCGGTCTTATTACAACGCCGGTGTAATTGAGGTACCGTTTTGAGTTATATATACGCTGTCAAATTCAGAGGCAGAGCTTTTTGTTTTATTTTTAGAGCTCTTTGTTATGCCGGATATACGTTTTTATTGCTATCAGTTAATTGAAGTTGGGGATTTCTGTGGTAGATGGATTTCGAGTTGTTAAATTTTCTTGGCAGTTAGGTTTGTACTGTATGAAAACTGCATACTCCCGCTGTCCTGTTTATATTGTCCACCTTTCTTTGTTCGTTTGTCCCAATTATATAGTCTTGCTTGCATATTATGAAATTTATTTTGTATTACTCTACAAACATGCCATTATTTGATGTTATAGTTGTAACTATTAATTTAAAAATTAGTCATTTAATAAGGGTAAATTAGGAACACAATTCACAAGATTTGCTTTTCTGACTACATCCTTAATCCTTTTGAAAAAGCAAAGTGCACCATATAATTGGGATGGAGGGAGTAATTAACAATACTTCAATGTTCCAAGATGTGACCATAATAAACATTCAAATCAAAGATATATGTTAACTTTTTCAGCTTTTAATATGATTTTCATCTTGTCATAGTTTGCAGTATAATCTTATAGGATTGTTTTAGTTGCTTAGAATAGCAGAAGATAAATATAATATTTCTATTCCCCAGAAGAAAAGGTTAAAATTTGAAGCTCTTTCATTAACTTGAGCTACCATCCATCAAATAAATTTTAATCACAGCAACAATAAGGATGAACTAGGCACATCGGACGATCATGCTATCTCAAACGCTGATTGGTTAGTTATTGGGTTCAACAAATTAAAGTACATAATGACTTGCAGTGTATGCAGTATAATATATAGTATTGAAACAACTAGCCATTTGATCAAAGCAAAGAAGTGCTATAGGAATTCCGTATGTCAGCGATGCCTATAATTCCATAAGCTAAAGTGTAAGTTCTTTAAATTTCGTTACTGAGACAAGTGATTCTTTATCATAGGCTTTCAGATGAGAAAGTATCTATAATATGTTAAGATAGTGAATGGATAAACATGTTAGAACAAATACAAGAACAACTGGAGACTTGTGCAATAAGTGGAGATAACACTGATTAGGTATCAAGAAAAATAGTGGATGCAACATTAACTAGGTATCAGTTAAGTGAGTGGTGGATTAGGTAGTTAAGGCATGTGTACTCCAAACTTATGTCCATCTCAACATAATTGGTGGTCCTACGGTAGATACCTCCTGCCACTATAATGTTCCACATTTTGAGCTGCCAGCTATCATATTTGGCTTGGGAAGTTTAAAATGTATTAGGTTTCAAAGTGTGAAAGATATATGGTCATGGATACATAATTGTATGATGGAGTTCTCGACAAAAATAGGTGTGAAAGAAAATCCTTTTAAGGATACTTTGTAGATGTTCTGACAAAATATTTTTAAGGATACTCACATGTCCTGGTAAGTATCATGAGAATCTCTCCGTGACAAAATAAGTAATTATAAAATTTTTGTTGGTGAAGGGGGATGAGGTCGCATTGCAGAAGGCATTGCATATGGTTAACAAAAATATGGATAGCTATGTTGCTATTCTCTTTTATGCATCTTGGTGTCCGTTCTCAGCGACATTTCGGCCAAGCTTCTCTGCCTTGTCGTCTCTTTTTCCTTCTATAGCCCACTTTGCCATTGAAGAGTCAGCTGTTAGGCCAAGGTCTGAACATCATCAACTCCCCATCTGTCATTTTCTTCTCTCTGTGTGTTTTTTTATTTTTATTTTTAAATAAATAATAACATTGATAATTTTGGACTAATATTTATCATATATTTTCAGTATCTTATCCAAGTATGGAGTTCATGGGTTACCTACTTTGTTTCTAATGAACTCCACCATGCGCGAGAGATATCGAGGTTCACGAAACCTTGATTCTCTCGTCTCCTTCTATGGCAATGTTACTGGTAAGACTTTCTATCACACATCATCATATTCACGAAAAATTAACTATTGCATTTTGACTTACAATAATGCTATAAGTGCACACAAGTCCTTGACACACACTTGCCACACAATTGTAAAGTTCTAATTTTACCCTTCATTTTTATGTGAAATTACCAAATGAGGAGTAAAATTAAGAATTTACGTGTGGCAAAGACTTGTGTCCTGATAGCATTTTTTGTTTTGGACTTAAACCGCCATTTTTTTCTCCCTCTTCATCACCATAAACGCATCTAAATCTCTTTCGCAAGAAATTCAAATTAAGAAACTATTTTTTTGATTTAGGCATAAAAACAGAATCAGTTGATGGAGTATTATGCTCGGAAAAGATTGGATGCTCTGGATATCAGAAGGAGCCCAGAAGTGACAAGGAAATCTGTCCATTTCCTTGGGCTAGATTCCCTGAGAATATGCTTCAACAAGAGACCTGTTTGGCCTTAGCTACTCTATTCGTCCTTTTTAGATTGCTCTATTTTTTCTTCCCAACAGTACAAGAATGTGCTCAATTACTTTGGAGGAGGTGTGTTACAAAATTGAGGAGTTTGTGGGAGAATCCCGTGGTGTACCTAAGCCGAGCAGTTCCCTTGTTCAATTCCCTAAAAGAACCTTGCAAGAAAAGCAATTTACAGGAAGGAGCTAAGAACGCCAAAGTATGGGCATCTAAATCTTTAGCTTCTGTTTCATTTGGTGACTCAAGCTCAACGACCCGTGACTTGTCAGTAAGTTCTGCCAACTAAATCCATTTTGGTTTCGTTTTTTGGCGCCCCTGAAAGCGATAGCAGCTATTTTAAAAAGTCATAGTATATTCTTTTGAAATTCCTTGCTGCCTGTTTAGAGTTCTGTGTGGAGCTCTATAGCTTACGAAGTGGCAAAGATTGCTATAATGTATGGTCTTTGTAATAATTAGTTTAATTTGGATGTAATGTAGATTAGATTTTGTTTTAAGAGTCCAAAAACTGGGTTTAAAATCTATGTATAGCTCTTAAAGTGAATTTCTTCTCCTGTAACATTTGAGAACCTGTTGTGCCATTGCTGCTCTTGAAACCCCGTCTTGCCTTTTCCGAGTAGAACTAGAATGCTGGCTGATTACAGGGTGTTTGATTTCTTCATTTTCCTTTTTACCATTTTCATAATGTGTGAGTTTTTATTTATTAACACAATTTATTTAATGTTTTTATTTATTAACACAATTTATTTAATGTAAAAGCACATTTGTAAAATGCAAATAATATTTGTTTTCTAATAATATTTAATTACAATTTCTTAATCTCTGTAAGCGCTCGACATATTTTCGTGGGACGGGAAAAATACTGTCTTCTCTCTCTCTCTCTCAAACTATGTAACCTGTGAGCAGCTTTCGTTCCAACATTTTGTTGTCGCTTTGACAGCAGTAAATATTAATTTTAAAATATGTAATCAAATTGAAATTTAATTTTGATTGAAAATAAATTATAATTTAAAATCATAATTTTATTGTGTTTTTTAAATGTGACACTATTATTATGAGATATGATCAATTTCCGTCCTGCGGTTGGTGAGAGATGACTGCAGAACCGATACTCCCGTTCTCCTCCCAAATCACCTATGCTTAATTTGCTTATATGTTGTGCGACAAAATAATTTTCAACAATTTTCCGGTATAAAAAACTAAAAAGACATAAATTTGTTTGTTTTGAGTTCTTTTATAACGAGAAAATCATTTTTGTTGCTTAATATGATTCACTTTTTAATTTAACGACTCGTTATTGTTCATGCTATTACTCCAACGGAATACTTTTGAGTAAATACAAATTTACTTATACATGACATACATGATCAAATCTGACTTTTAAGTTAGACGTGTTTTAGAGCTTATGAATACTTATTTGCACCTTGCCTTGAGAATTAAATAACATTTTCTTTTATTAAATTATAAACATAACTCTCCAAAAATTTGTATCGCTTCTTCTTTAAAAAAAATTATATATAAAAAAATTTGTATCACTTGAATCTAGCATCAAAAACCTCAAACTTGAATACGGGTAAATTGTAATAAAAGATGATATTTGTTAAAATATCAAATAAATAAATCAACTAGTCGTTGTCTCTTATTTGTTCTCCTCCCCACTTGGGTATGTATCCACGCCGACGTAGTGCCTTGTGGTGGCATCACGTGATCTCAAAAAAAAAATTTTAAAATTTTTTTTGTATAATATCCACATTGAATCCAATGAATGATACATTCATCCCTGATGGTGGGGGATCCACCATTTTTTTTTTCCAGGCATGGGTCCCTACCCATGTGAATGGGAGATCACCACTCGTCGTTGTCTATTAATGATCATTTCCTTCATCTTTTTGTCTTAGTTACAAAGCAAAGTCACGCTTGGGCTTATCGGTTCGATGTGGCTGTCAATTGTCCTCGCTGCTCTACATGGGTATACTAAGCGTGTGTTCGTGTACATTTTTTTTCTAAATTTTTTCTAAAAGTGAACTTTTGCATGGATAGTGGTGGGGGCCACACGATGTGTAGATAATAATGATTGATGATTTGAAATGTATAGTTGATATTAATGTTTGATTACATATAATTTTTAGGTAAAAATAAGTAGGGATGAACACATACTAACTTATTTTTATTATTTCCGTTCTCCTCTCTATTTAGAAAAAATTTTCTCTTCAAAAAAAAAAGGAAAAATTTTATTCTCTTTGTTATTAATTAATATCACACCAAAACATTACTAATTTTAAGATTTTATTCTCTTTATTAATAATTAATGTCACACCAAAATATTACTAATTTTAAGAGAATAATAATTTCTTTTTATGTCGAAAGATTTTATAGGTCCGCATCTGCAATTGAGAAGGAAAACCGGACTGATTTGAAGAATACATAAGAATATATCGATTTTATACCCATCATTTCAACCTTTCAGGACCATATTGCTACAAATCATAAAGTTTGAGGACCAATACTGCAATACTTCACAACGCAGAGTTGGAAAGTGGGCAATGTGACTCAACAAGGTGACAGTGGTCCGACGTTATGCAAATCTAGCCATGTGATCGACAGACAACCTTTTGGTTAAAATCTCACAATCTGCCAAACTAAATCCAACGGCTATTCTCGTCCGAACCATGATCCAACGGTTACGATTTCACCGAGGTTGTTCTCACACATTCCAAGGCAGATTCTTAACCGTCCATTGTACCCATTCACAAAATTACAGTTACCAAAAGCCGCAAAACAGAAAAGTCTTCGTTTCTAGAGAGAGAAAAGGTGTAGGAAGAGAGAATAATCTTCATCTTCTTCGTCATATATTCAGACTCATCTGATCAGAAGAGAGAGAAAGGTGGGAAATGGAAATGGAGAAGGAGAGAGAGAAGCATGTTTACTTGGCCAGACTTGCAGAGCAAGCCGAGAGATATGATGGTATAATTTTTTGTAGAAAAAAATTCGAATCGTTTTATTTTTATGGTCAATTTTTAGTTATTCTTAATTCTTAATTTTGCATAATTGTGATTAAGAATGTTTTATTTAATTCGTCTAGTTTAAATGGATTGCGTTAGATTTATCTCGTACTCTAAATTTGCTAATGAACTATATATGTAATTTGTTTGAGTCTAGCGCTCAACGGAAAAGTGAAATGTCTATCCATCTTGATCTTTTGTGGTGTTTGTGCTAAATAAATGCATACATAGTTTGCTTTGTCTTTGAGTAAATTTTTATTTTGTTAAAAGGTAATTCTTCATTTTGAATATTTTTAAATACTATGAATGTGTAGATAATTACTAGCAGTAATTTTGAATGTGCGGTAGTAATTGAAGTTTGACTTTGATTAATTCATTGGTAAAAGTTAATTTCTAATTACAAAAACATTGGATTGAAAACAAGCTTATACAATTATACAGGCCTCATGTAGATTTTATTGGTTTGAAGTACTGA
The DNA here is from genome assembly GCA_018223645.1 of Jasminum sambac. Lineage (NCBI taxonomy): Eukaryota > Viridiplantae > Streptophyta > Magnoliopsida > Lamiales > Oleaceae > Jasminum > Jasminum sambac. The sequence goes on along the minus strand of CP073643.1, from coordinate 30,676,252 downwards.
GTTCCTGCTTTTGTTGATAAAGTTACATTTTTGTCCAGAGATGGTTGAAGCAATGAAAAGTGTTGCGAAATTGGACGTGGAACTAACAGTTGAGGAGAGAAACTTAGTCTCAGTAGCTTACAAGAACGTGATAGGGGCAAGAAGGGCGTCATGGAGGATCTTGTCATCCATCGAGCAGAAAGAAGAGAGCAAGGGGCACGAACAGAACGTAAAGAGGATAAAGAGCTATAGACAGAGGGTTGAAGACGAGCTCAATAAGATATGCAATGACATATTATCAGTAATTGACAAACACCTCATTCCGTCTTCCTCGTCTGGAGAGTCGACTGTTTTCTATCACAAAATGTGCGTAATTTTTATATATCGTGCGATGTTCTAGCATATTTACTCTGCATATGGAAGTGCTTCATTGCTTTCTTGACTAACTTCTCGTCCAGGAAGGGAGACTATTATCGTTACTTAGGCGAGTTCAAGACTGGAGAGGAACGTAAAGACGCAGCCAATCACTCGCTTAAGGCCTATGAGGTTATTTTCGACATTTTGTATCATTTATCGTGTTCATGTAATCTCTATCATTTTAGCGTTCTTAGTTGAATCTTAGAGGCTGTAATATAAACCCACCTTGGTCGTCTATATTACAGGCTGCCACTGTCGCTGCCGCCACTGATCTTCCACCAACTCATCCCATAAGACTCGGCTTGGCTCTAAACTTTTCAGTCTTCTACTACGAGATCTTAAATTCCCCCGAGAGGTACGTTAATGCTCTATCTAGGTTTCAGCGAATTTACAATTATGGTTTCGCCCTTTTATCGATGCGGGTTGAGTGAAATTGTATTTTGTTGCATTCCATGTTACATTTGAATGCTATGCACACTACGTTAATGTAAATTTTAGTACATGTTCGATACTCTGTATTAGAAGAAACTGACAGTAGATTAGATTCTAGTGTTGTTGTAGTTGTTTACTGGAAACTTGTAATGGTGTGACAGGGCGTGCCACCTGGCGAAACAAGCGTTTGATGAAGCAATCTCGGAACTTGATAGCCTAAATGAAGAGTCATACAAAGACAGCACTCTCATCATGCAACTTCTTAGAGATAATCTTACATTATGGACATCAGATCTTCCCGAAGAGGGAGGTACGTCGCGAGTGAATGATTTTCTTGAGTTGTTTTTTAGGAAATCCTTACGCGGGTCGTTCGTTTTTTTTGGCAGGTGAGCATTCCAAGGCGGATGAAGCTCATGGGGAGGTAAGATTTTGAAGCTACTCTTGCACTTTCGACTTCTTAAAAGCTAAATTTCAGATATAAGCTTCAAGTAATGGATTTTCTAGCTGATTATATGTTGTTCTTCGATGGCTTTAAATTATGCAGAGCTAGCAGGAGCAAGCAAAAATTGCTGTTTTCTTTTACAAGAAATACAGGTTAGTGATTAATCATGGGATTGTATTTTTTTTTTCCTTCGGAACATCTTGAACCTTTGTGTGTATTTGAACTTCGAACGAAAGCATATTTCTCTTGTCCTATGCTCTTTCTTTGGATGGCCTTTTCTTATTTTCCACTAATTAGTTTGTTACTATGAATTTATTAACCTAGAAGACAACAAAGTTGCAGTTAATGTATGAGCATCCTCAATGACTTTGATCAGCAGAGAAATTTGTTTCATTCGGTCTCATCACTTTGAAATTAGCTATCATTTGTAGTGAAATTTCTACATTCTGAAATTTGATTCATTCCTTAATGGTTCACCAAATTTTCTTGAAATGTTTTGAACTAGGTGGAACCGATCAGCAAACGTGATCGACATGCATGCAGTCTTGTGCTCTTCATGTTTGTTTGTTACAATAGAACACCACTAGAAGTTCCAAAAATAAAGAATAAAAAAATACCAATCTTGTTGTTTTACATAAACTAGTTTTCACTCCCGTGCGTTGCACGGGAGTAAAACCGTGTAAGTTTGCGTGAAATCTAAAAAAAAATTTGTGTAGATTGATTTTTGTGGTATGAAAAATAATTTTTTATACATTTTAATATAAGTCTTGAAATATTTTTTAAAAGTAACTCAATGTAATTTTTGTATAAAATGAAATAAATCCTCAAAAATATATTGCATTTCGTTGCAACCCAACTTTAAAAAATTTAGGAAAATCTTTCAGAACGAAATACAAAAATTGATAGTGTCAAATATCGATTATTAATATCTGATTCGATATTTCTTTTTAAAATAATCAAAGATATAAGCACTGAGGAAAGATCAAAAGTCTGAGAATCTATTACGCCAAAAATTTGAAAAAAAGAAGTAATTTATACTGATTTGTTTCCATTCCTCTACTCATCATTCACTTATTAAACAAACAATAAAAATTAAGTAATAGCACCAATTTAGTCTAACCTTACTAAAAACCTTTTTTTTCCCATGAAATTAACTACTAAATAATTTTCAAGACTACTTGAAAATTTGCATTTAGCCTCAGCCTATGTGCAATCATTGAAAAAACGAAAGCAATTCGCTTCGCCTCTATCATTTTCTTGTTTCACATGACCTCACAGGGATTCAATCTCAAAAAAAAAAAAAAAATTATTTTTTTGATCGAATGGGTGGTGGTTTAATTGAACAATTAACTATATATAATCTAAATTTATATTTCAATTAAGTGTAATATAGTTTGACTGGAAATAAACAAACATAAAATAATGACATTTAATCATAAATAAACTATTCATCTAAAAAACTATTTTAGCAAATAGATGGTCAAATAAATAAAAGAAATCAATTACTCTACATGTCAAATTGGTAAATGATAAATTGGCAAATATAAAAGATAATCGTAACAAAGAATGCAAAGACTGCTTTGGAAATAAATTTTATGCGCATTCAATTTCTCTAGATTTGAGGAAACAATGAAACATAAACGATTTTAAACAGTTTAAAACAAATCTGATTGCTATCTTCTTATTTATGGAATAATAATTCCTTTAAAAGATATTTGGCGAACATGTAGCAGCACGATCCACACCAGTTTTCTTGATAAAAAAAAAAAAAGAACGACTTGTTCATATGCCATAATTGTCCATTTCTGCACACAACGGACTTTTGACGTCCCATGGCAACACGGATTTTTATTTATTCCGTGCATTCATAATATTATACATATAAAACTACTATTTTATATCAAAAGTTGAATCATATCTATTTTACATATACTACCTTCGCCCCACAAAGATAAAATAGATTCAATTTTTCTCATTCCAAAATATATGTCACTTTATTTTGTTTGCATTTAATTTCTTCTATTTTCCAATTATACTGCTTATTTAATATACATTGTTATTAGTTAGCATTATTTAATGCAAGGTATATTTGAAAAAATACAATTAAAATTTACTTTTCCAATAATATTAATTATCATTTCTTAAACTATGTGAAAGTCAAACCAAGCCTATCTTTGTGGGAATGGAGGTAATCTTGTAGATATATGTTTTATACAATCTATTAAAAACTCTAGCCTAAATTTGAAATATTTCAAGAAAGAAATAGAAACAAAGATGTTTGCAGAGAGAAATGGTGAATGTATAGGCGTAGAAATTTGCAGAGATAGAGATAGAGATTTTTAGACAAAAATGGTTAGTAATCTTTTGAAAGTATTCTAACACACAAAAATATTAATATAAATTAAAATTATAAGATTTAAAAATTAATTGATAGAATTGGTAAATGATATAAATTTATTAAAGATGTTAGTGAATATCAAATTCAATTTAAATTATGAAATAAGACTTATTTTGTAACCAACAATTATTTTATTATTTGGTTAAATACAAAATTATTGTTAGAGCAATCAATCAAATGGTAGTTATAATAGTTTAAATTCATGCTTCAATTAAATTAAAACAAAAAGTTGTGTTGGTTGAATGGTAAGGATATCATTACTTTGATTGATAGGTCATAGGTTCGAATCTCAAAACTACATCAATTTTTAATAAATATACCTAGTTAAAAACCACCATTTCAATAACTAATTATGTCCTAAAACCACTAATTGGGTCCTAAAACCACTATATAAAAACCGTGCGGTATTCACCTCTTCTTTAATATATATATAGATATAAATAATAATAAATTAATACAATTGTGAAAAAATTCACAAATTACATCTCCCATATTCTCTCAAGTTAAATTATCATCTCACGAGTTAAAAAAAAAAGGTTTCTTTTCACTCGTGATATCAGATTCAAATGGGGTTGGAAATTTAAAAAAGGCCCCTCCAATGTATGAAACTGGAACTGGTAAATTCATTTGTGGTTTTGATGATTTGTGTTTGTACTGGGGCTGGTTTTGGGTTTTGAATTTAAAAGGAAATTTTTCAAATGCTTATGGCATTCCTTAGGTTTCTCATGAATGAAAGCATGGCCTGTGTTCTTTATCACTACTAGCTCTGCATTTTCGCCCAAATGCCTGCATCCAAATAAAACAAATTCACTTTGCATTTTAGACTCTTTATAGCTTGCTATTATTGACAAATGACAAGTCCAGATATATCGTCCCAATTCCCGTTCCATTTACTGTTAATTCAATAATGTGATTGCACTGAATGCAAGACAGTTAAGGAAATGAGAATTGAGGCAATAAATTTAGGGCTTGTTCGTTTCAGGAACTACTAATTCCAATTGCAACATTTGATCAAATGATACATTGTGATTGGAGGATTTGGGAGAAAAATGGGGCCCACCCGATGATATTCTCAAGTTTATACTGAAACGAACATGGTCTTAGACTCATTTTGACCAATGGGCATTATTAATCACTTATCCATAAGCAACATAATTTATGCGATGTTGTACAAATAATGTAGGTAATCAGTGGTGATTGACTAATTTGACCATACGTAAATTGAAGTAAAATTTACCTCTTCAGTCTATAAGCAAGTTCTAATGGAAAAATGCGGTCTTCATCTCCCCAAATTATAAGTGTTGGCTGCAATTATAAGCTCAAAATTTCATCATCTTCTCAGAAAATAGATACCCATACTAATATTTGAAGTTCAAATCTTCAAGACGCAAAATCTTTCAGACAAAAAATGTGGAAGTAAGTACCTGAGCGATTTTCGGAAGTTCTGAAAGTTTTCTGTCTTTCGGAATTGCACGGAGCAACTCTTTCTTCTCCTCAACATATTGCATACACATTTCCTATCACAAGACAAAAACTCAGTAAAACCCCAAAAAAATAAAATAAAATAAAATAAAATCGTTCGACTTATAAGCACAGCCAAACACGACTTACGTCAATGAAGTCGGTGAGCAACCAAGAGGGAATCCCCTTGGGCGGCTTCACAAAAGTGTACGCCACCAATTCCCTCATCTTCTCCGCCGTCTGCGGGAGCAGGATTTTCTCCGCCTCCTCCACATCCGACACCGGAAACAACCCGTCCTTCAAGTCCTTCTCCTCCAAACACACCCCGGCGCACATTATCACCACCTTCTCCACAGAATCCCTAAACTGCGCCGCCATACTGTACGCCACGAAGCCACCGTAACTCAGCCCCACGACAATCATCTTTTTCACCGAGTTAGCATCCAGGACTCGCTTGACACACTGAGCCTGGAACGACTCGGTCCGTTCCGTCCGAGTCGTGAATGAGTCACCGAAGAACACCAAATCCGGCACGTAGACGTTGAAGTGAGCTGTCAGAACTCGGACAGTGTCGTACCATTGCCACAGCGCGTTGGCTCCGAACCCGTGGATCAGCACCAAATCGGGTCGGGTGTATTTTCGGGTTTTTGGAACCCAGCAATGCATTACAGTGCCATCGCCGAGGTCCGTGATGGTGGATCGGAGGCCCAATCTGGTGAAGCCTGATTTGAGGCACCAATTTCTCGATGAAGTTAAGCTGAAGCACTTGGGCATGGCTAACTAACTAACACGGAGAGTCTTTACAGAATTATTGTTACACTAAATGCACACACACCCGTGCGGGTATCTATGTGAAATCTGGAAGATGGAAAATCCGGAGTTTGCTTTGCGGTGTTGAATTGAAGGGGGGAAAGATAAATGATTCTAGTAGGGGAGGCAGAGGTCAAATGAGATTAGCCGGGGTCATCAGCCACTTAAATAGACCGGTAATTTTACACGTTGAGATTATGATATATTTTCGGTTTTCTTCTTCATTGACACGCTTTCATATTTAGGCCTTGTTCTACTCAACACAATTCAACATAAATTTTATTAATTTTTTCTCTTTTATCATTTATAACCACTCATTTAATTATTTAATATACTTTCCCCAAATTTCAATGTAACGTCCCGTCCAGTTCCACATACATGTACGTCATAAATGACGTCATATCAGAGTTTACCGTGTACGCATCATAAATATAAAATATAAAGATAAAGCCACCTTCGGGCCTGTGCTCGGGTTTTCATTTCTTTTTATACATAGTGGAACTAGACGAACGTTAATCATACATTCATACACGAAACCCTAAACATTGAAAACATATAACCTACTCGGGTTTCAGAGTCCATTACATAGCGCAGATCTTCAATTCCCTGCTCCTAATCACACACCACATCACGTCATTAGGACCTTTCGCCATCTCCGATCACGCCACACCTTCATAGAACATAAACATAGACACGTAATGAGTCATAAAGACTGGTAGATAATAGATGCAATGCATGACATATTCATAATCAGGTCTGCTATAACCATATGTTTATATTGGCACAGAACATATAATCATACTTTAATTGGCTGCACTTACCCTTTGTGGGGACCTCCATTTTGACCAATTGTCTCAAACTGTGAGATCTAACATTATATAAACATTTGGTAGGCAACCCTATTCATCATTTTTCATGCATGATCATGCTTCAATGTATACGCATAAATAAACACATGTAATATCCTACGCATAACCTTGTCCTCAACACATATATATTGCATATAACACGTTCGTTCCATTACATATACATGAACATAGTTGAGGTCTTATACTTCATACATCATAATCATCACACATATACACATAAGGGTTCACGTTGAATCATATTCACCACGTAAAACACACATTAACGCCATGCTTTTCACGTGAAGATTTCATGAGTTATACATTACAATCTCTATGATTCGTTCAAGTCCTAACCAATTCACTCATGGAACTTGTCACGAAGATCACGTAGATCATAAATCACACATATATCATGGCATAACATCTCATATCATGGCATAACAGATCATAAGCATAAGACAAGCCAATGGCTCCTACACATGCTTTCTAGGTTCATACATAGCATAAACATGGTCAATTCTTGATTCAGTCATTCATAAGTATAGATATATGACATAAAACATGTAAAACATCCATATCTACCATAGATGAAGTTCAAACAAGCATGGAGAAGCTTCCTCTTCTTCCTTCTCCTCTCTCCTCTCTCTTCTTCTTCTTCTTTCTTCTTCCTTCCTTCTTGTAATCAAGGATTACACAAGCATTACATAGGTCATACATGAAATTGGAGATGATCACATGGGTGTTTGGGAGTCTTGGTAGGGTTTAGGGAGTATTTTGGGGTTTTGGAGTCGAGCTTGCATGAATAGTACCCAAGAAATGACAAGAATCTTCTTAAAGACCAATTTCACGACTTAAAAATTACGGTCAGAAATATCTCGTTACTTACCAGAATTCCAAAATTACGGCCGTGAACTCATTAAATTACGGCCGTAACTAAGACACACGCCGATCAAGTTTCCTGGCCACGCGACCGCCAGAGGATCAGCCCTTTAACCTTCATTCTTGACTTACTACGTAACCTTAGACCCTACGGTAGTAATTTACAATTACGGCCAGTGAACCTGAACCATTACGGCCAGTAATTTACTTTTACGTCGTAATCCTTACATTTACGGGCCGAATTCTCGTTCCGCAATTTTCCCATTTTCCTATTTTCAAGGCCGCCTCGCATCCCGAGGCATATCCTGCATCGCAAATCATAATGTGAGCATATCATATACATATACGATATCGCGAAACGCGTCATCATGTCATTTCATATCATATACGGAGTCATATACGGGCGTATAATAAATCATATCCAGATCCGGACGGATTCGGCGGATCATTACATCCTTCCTCCTTAAACAAATTTCGGCCCCTCGAAATTGCCTTAGAACCGACTTCCAGGTCAATGTCTCCTATCATTTTCCTGCTCCTATGTCTCCTCCTAACATATATAGAACTTCACACATGACGGTGCACATAACATATAACGTCTCATTTCCATAAAATCGACTAATAAAAGCTTAACAAATCATTTAATCACATAATGTAGGGAAATATACACAAGAATTCCTGGACGAGACTTTCGTGAACATTAGCATATAAACATACATACATATCGAATTCGCATAAGTTCCCCATTTCGGCACACATACTAAACCGATTCGTTCTCACATATCGGGCTTCTGAGCTTCAGCAGTGGTATGCTAAGGGATGAACGTGATATAACACATACAACTGAAATAACCAAAGATCCTGTAATATTCATAACATATAACATACATATAAGAAGAGAATACTGCATCAATCGATATATTTCTTCACATAACATACATGCATAATTGAATCCAAAGATATAATTCCCCGTTCTCAGAAACATTGCCAACTGTGGTTATAGCTTTAGTCACAGACTACGATTCATACCGATGGAGCATAGTGAAGAAGTATACAAGATTCTCAGAACTTCTTCCGCTTTCAACATAGTACATAAACATAACATAGCTCATCCATAAGCATATCGAACATAGAGAGTCGAAGAAACAAGAGTTGAGCAAAAGAGCTTTCTTTTCATCGCGTAACATATAACATATGAACATTTCATTTCTGCAATACCATATCGGCTCATGTTCGTGACACTTTTCTACCTTTCGTTCATAGCCCTGAGCTTCGTTCACATAGCAAGAATAAGAAGAGCGAAGAAAGAACATAGCTATTCAGCTCGTTGGAAACAACACGGAAGTCAGATCATCATTGCTTTCACGTGATTACCTAACTGAGCTCGTTTCCCAAAATCATATAACATGGCAAGTTCATACGGCTCATGAAATTCGGATTTCTTTCATCTAGCATATCATTCATATCTTTTCCCCGGAGTAACATAACATCAAGAGAAAAGCCATTCATTCGTTCCGGGAATTAATGTTATTCTAACATCATTGCATATAACTTCCCGACATAGAATACCCGACATATACTTCCCCCCCGACGGGATGAAGAACATAAGAATATCATTCATTCCTTTCCGGGAGTTAACATAACCATAGCATAACATCCGTAACATAGGCATAGCCGTAACGTATGAGCTTTCGAATACCCCGGCATATACATATCACATCACATAACATGGAAACATAACCGGCTCACTTACCATTGACGCTTCACGAATATAGGTCGGGACAGAAAATAACCATAACATACATATGTAAACTTCAACATACCTTTACGAACTTCCCAACATCATTTCCCGAGATAGAAAATACCGAGAAGGCATTCGAGAAGTACTTTGGGACGTGGCGTAATAAACTGCTTTCATATAACATAGCGAATCACATGGCTTTCACATTTCGTAACGGATCATTCTCATTCCGAAACGGAACATACATACATGCCATCACTAACCATATCAAACCACGCAACACTCGGGTCATGCATTCGGTTATCATATAACTTCGTACCACTCGTCCCATCGACATCGATCATGACATAAAGAAGCAACCAAAACAACTGGTAGCTTAAGGCCTAATACATACATATCACATAACGAGAGCATAGTCAAACTTCTAACCGACGATAACGAACGCATAACATATCATAAAACATAACTCGCCACATAGACATAAAACTTCGCCATTCGCTCATATGATTCACAAATCATATCACATTAAGAAGTAACCGGTCAATCGGGCGTAACGTGAGTGTAGGTCACCTCACACACTTATATACTCAAGACAACTAACAAAAGAAGGCCGAGCTAGCATAAAGAAAGCCGTAGGGAAGTCGAACATATCTGAGACATAACTTCATATATATCATATAGAACTTATGTGTTATATACATCGAAATAAACGATACCTGGCATATCATTGAGCCATTCAAGAACCTCGAACTTCCCCGATCTTCCACAACTCGCTATACATTGAGCCATTCTTCGGCCGAATAATACATCTGCCTATTTCGTTCTTCATAGACATTCGTAGCATAGACACACATAACATCGGCCGTGACTTTATACATATACGTAATACTAGCCATGACGTCATATACATAACACCGCCGTATATACATACAATGTCGTGAAATATAACCTCGAACGTATCTCACGGAGAAGATAGGGCACATTACATAGCATATAACCGCTTGGCTATTCTCATAACCAAGAGCATCAAATATAATCGTGATAACATAGGCCGTTCAACGAACTTCATCATTTCACGAGCACACATCTAAGCATAACCATACATTGAACCAGGCCGAACTCATTTCATTACATACCATAACATAACATATCACATATAGCCTCGATTATATATGTGAACTCGACTAAGTTCGAAATAAACGAATAAATACATTGGTCATACCGAAATAAACGAACTAACATGTTGGCCATGCATAACGCATCCAACATCCAACATCATCACTGCCATAGCTAACGTTTATGCTCGTTGCTACATCAGAGCAATCGATTCCGACCTTCATACTACACGCATATCATAATCGCATATGCCGATGCTCATGAGTCATTGAATCATACTACATATCATATTGAGCTACTTGTGTGATATAATCACAATTCGAATAAGCTCGGTTCATAACATTTCTATACTTGCTTTCTACCTTTCATCTACAGATCAGAGCTCCAGCTTGAGCCACATATGCCGCATAACATATCACATTACAGCTTTAGCATTACCCAACATCCGAAAATCTCAAAGATACATTTACATTCAGATTCATTTCATCATATGAGCTACATTGATCCGACATTCAGCATCTATGCCCATTCTGATATGCAATATTACTAAATTCATGCAGCACTCTTAGCTCAAGATGTCATAGCATCCATCTCATACTGCATCGGATCCTCGCCATCATATCATCATACACATAAAAGAGGAGACCATAGGGAAAGGAGACATTGACATTTCATACTTTGATCCCGGTCAACGTACTTCCTCATAACATAATTTCCATTGCACTTTCATCTCATACATACAGATCATACATCGTCATTCGTATCGTACGTCCCAAGGCCATTTGTACCACCACATGATACAAACCATAACATACATAACATCGCATACACAACATAACGTGCTTTCATATCATAAGGGCTCATGGACATACATAACATATAGCCATATGCCTTCACATATATAGTCATATCATCGAGAGCTATAGACATTCATGTAATCCACTTAAGATCAGCTCCCATGTCATTTCATATGGCTCATCTCATAACATACTTTCATAACATCATAACATCATAACATCATCACATCATCATTCCTTCATACGGAGTGGCGAAAGTGTCCGTTGATGTGTGGGGAAGAGGGAATCGCCGCTTCGATACCACTGTAACGCTCACCGGCTACATTATACATGTACGGCCATAAATGACGCTATATCGAAGCTTACTGTGGTACGCATCATAAACATAAAATATAAAGATAAAGCCACCTTCGGGCCTGTGCTCGGGTTTTCATTTCTTTTTATACATAGTGGAACTAGACGAACATCAATCATACATTCATACACGAAACCCTAAACATTGAAAACATATAACCTACTCGGGTTTCAGAGTCCATTACATAGCGCAGGATCTTCAATTCCCGTTCCCAATCACACACCACATCACATCATTAGGACCTTTCGCCATCTCCCGATCACGCCACCTTCATAGAACATAAACATAGACACGTAATGAGTCATAAAGACTCGATGAGATAATAGATGCAATGCATGACATATTCATAATCAGTCTGCTATAACCATATGTTTATATTGGTCAGAACATATAATCATACTTTAATTGACCAGGACTCGCCCTTTGTGGGACCTCCATTTGGACCAATTGTCTCAAACCTTTGTGATTTAACATTATATAAACATTTGGTAGGCAACCCTATTCATCATTTTTCATGCATGATCATGCTTCAATGTATACGCATAAATAAACACATGTAATATCCTACGCATAACCTTGTCCTCAACACATATATATTGCATATAACACGTTCGTTCCATTACATATACATGAACATAGTTGAGGTCTTATACTTCATACATCATAATCATCACACATATACACGTAAGGATTCACGTTGAATCATATTCACCACGTAAAACACACATTAACGCCATGCTTTTCACGTGAAGATTTCATGAGTTATACATTACAATCTCTATGATTCGTTCAAGTCCTAACCAATTCACTCATGGAACTTGGCATGAAGATCACGTAGATCATAAATCACACATATATCATGGCATAACATCTCATATCATGGCATAACAGATCATAAGCATAAGACAAGCCAATGGCTCCTACACATTCTTTCTAGGTTCATACATAGCATAAACATGGCATAAACATGGTCAATTCTTGATTCAGTCATTCATAAGTATAGATATATGACATAAAACATGTAAAACATCCATATCTACCATAGATGAAGTTCAAACAAGCATGGAGAAGCTTCCTCTTCTTCCCTCTTCTCCTCTCCCTCTTCTTCTTCTTCTTTCTCTTCTTCCCTTTCCTTCTGTAATCAAGGATTACACAAGCATTACATAGGTCATACATGAAATTGGAGATGATCACATGGGTGTTTGGGAGTCTTGGTAGGGTTTAGGGAGTATTTTGGGGTCTTGGAGTCGAGCTTGCATGAATAGTACCCAAGAAATGACAAGAATCTTCTTAAAGACCACTTCGCATGATTTTAAAATTACGGCCAGAATATCCCTATTACGGCCGTGAATTTAAAATTACGGCCGTAACTCATTAAATTAGAATCTAAGACACACGCCGATCAAGGCTTCCTTGCCACGCGACTAAAGAGGATCGACCCTTTAACCTTCATTCTTGACTTACTGCCAGAACCTTGGACCCTTACGGCCAGACTGACAATTACTACCGTAACCTTGAACCATTACTGGCCAGTAACTTTACTTTTACTGACCGTAATCCTTACATTTACTACCGTGCACTCGCTCCGCAATTTTCCCATTTTCCTTTTCGAAGGCCGCTCGCATCCCGAGGCATATCCCGTACTGCAAATCATAATGTGAGCATATCATATACATATACGTCATACTGAAACGTCATCATGTCATTTCATATCATATACGGAGTCATATACGGGCGTATATACGAAATCATATCCGTATCCGGGACGGATTCGGGCGGATCATTACATTCAATCACACATTCAACACGTACATCAAGAAAATTAATTTTATTAGTAATTGATGAATAAACAATGATTTCCGAGATTCTAATTCTAATGAAAGGCTACTAACTTTTGATTTCTTCATAGCCAAAAGCTTATATTCATCAAACAATTAAGGACCATCCTTAAGGTACACACAAATTCGAATCTGATATGACAAATGCCACACTCTAATAGGGCCCCCCATTCGAGGGGGGAAGATTGGATATTGGTCATTTAATGTCTTATCCTATTAGGGTATGGCAAAATACGCACACCCATGTGTGTGTATTTCAAGATTAATTCAACAATTAATATAGGGAAAATATTTGATGTACACATAATTCCTTTGCCACACATTACGACACTCTAATAGAGATAATAATAAATTACCATATTACTCTCCGACAAATGGGGGCCCACACCCTTATTAGGTTGTGGTAAGTTATCACACTAAAATTGTATCGATTTCAAGCAAGGCCCTTAATATAGACTATAATCTATAGGTGATGTGAAAGTAAATTAATTTTAAATTATTTATTATTTTTAATATTATCATAAATATAAGATTTAAAATAACAACTCGTTACTACTTGCTAACCATAGTTACTTGTAAACAGCATTGTGCAAACCTTGACATCATAAAAATTTCTTAATTTATTCTATTTGCATTTCGCATATACGCAAAGCTTATATAGAAATGATATAAATGTTAATGTGGTATGTAGAAAAATTGAAGGGTGCAAAAGATGAGAGAGGTAGACACAAATTCAATAATAATAATAAAATAGTGATTGAAGAGTTCTAAACGAGCGTCTAGAAATAGATGTGATACTGGAATTTATAGAGAAAAAATAAAGAAAAGGTAGGATAATTAACGGAAAATTGATGAAAAAATAGAAAAATAAAAATCACATATGCGAAAAACTGGGACCCAGTACATGGCTTCTGTCTCTCTTCTCGGATGAAAATTGCCAACGGACACGGCATTGGAGATGGACTAAGAATAATAAAAGCAAGTTCCTGCCTTGTTGGTGACCTAAAACAAAGTGACAGAATCTAAATTTGGCAGCTCATATGAGTAAAATCTGGAAGGATCCAGGCCACAGATTGAGAGGTTCACTAATATGACACGTTTATCCTTGGAGTATTCCACATTTTTGGCGGGGATTCCCAATTGCCGTTATTTAGTCAATAATTCTAAAAAAAATACTAGTATCAAATTTTATTGAGGCATTAGTAAATTTGTGGAACTTTAAGGCCTTGTTCTATTTAGTGTTAATCAAATTCGCACGCAATTCCGTATATCTCATACTCATTTTCAACCACACACACATTTCCCAAAATAATATTAACCACACATTTTTATACGAATACTGTGCGGAACAACTAACGCCCAATCAAACAAGGCCTAAATTTTCAATAGCATAAAAATCAAGAAAATTTTCAATTTACAAGACTAACAAGTCAAACTTTAGCATACCTAAATTACCCTTACCCATGTGCAAATGACGGCTCCTAGATTGGCGTGAATAGTATATATTTTTAATACATGTCATATCTCATCATGTATGCATTGAATGAAGAATTTGTACACCAATCAATCCACTTTTTCCCTCAATGTAGGTGGCGCCAAAAACGCCATTATATGTGTCTCTCGTTTAATGGTGCCTTATTATGAAAAACATTTAGTTTGTTGTAAATTTTTATTTTTATTTTTATTTTTTTGTGTCTGTAATTAGATTCTATACGATAGAAGATCGAGTATAGAACGAAAATAGATTTCCAAATCCCAAACCCCAAATGCTAAATCCTAAACCCTAAATGCCAAACTCTAAACCCTAAGCCCTATAATATAATCTACGGTGTTGTATTATACCTTTTATTTTGTTCACATGTTTATCGTGCAATGTTGCGTAAAATATTTGCAGAAATATTATCTGTGCATTTTATTGGTGTCATACGTTAATTAGAGGCGAGCTAAGAATCTATTTCACTATGGGCGACGCAAGTAAATTAGTTTCATTTTTATCCGTTGTTTACCTATCGGCATATTACTAACATATTTTAGAATTAGGGTGCGGAGGTAGGAATCTATTAAACGTCTTCTTTCAATTTAGTTTCATTTTTATCTATCGTTTACCTATCAATATATTACTAACATATTTTAGAATAGAAACAAATGTTAATATATTAGCTTAAATGGTAGCTAAGATAATGTAAGATCTTAAATTACATTCGTTTTCATTGCTATTAAATGTAAGAACAAATGTTTATAGAGATGAGTACACTAGTGAACGATTGGGAGTTTGAAAGTGAAAGTAAACTGGGTGAAGGCAATGGTTGATGCCTCGATGATTACTATCAATGCAAGAGATTGCGACGGAGATGAAGTCATATTTCAAACTTGTGTTAGGGATTTCAAGACTTGCTAAATGGGAAAAACGAGAATAGAAAACGTTTAGGGCATTAAATGTAATTAATTTTTGAACATGAAATTGGGAATGAATTTAGAAATAACTACGTAATTATTGTTTAGGGAAATTAGGATGTAATATAACTACTAAAATACATCTTTTTAAAAACCATCCCGAACACCAAAATGCGATTTGATTGGACTTAAACAATATAATTTTCGAACGTTGAAACCTAAATCAATCAATTTGGAAGCAGTTTGCTTTGAAACATTGGCGAGTCCATATAGAACCAAACCAACGAGTTAAGTCTAATTTGACAGCCTCTTTTGGTAAAGTCATAGCCTAAAACACAAACCTTAATAAGACGATTTTTTAAACTATTTCCTTACCCGCATTTGACAGTTAACCTATCAAATTGTTATGTAATTATTTCTAAAATTTGAATAGAACATCAATGTCGACCTGATTCATCTAATATGAAATTCTATTTAATGACTAATCATTTAGTTATCGAGGAGAAGACAAGCAAAATATTACTGGACTATACTTTGTTAATGCATATTTATTCTTTTTTCTTTCTGAATGAATTTATTATGTTATTATCATAGTAATTAAAGGTTAAAAATAATTGTGCATGTTTTTAACATAAAATAATAGAGTCGTTTCAAGAAAATAAAAAATAAAAAATGCATTGAATGCAATGGAACTAAACTTGTACATTCATTGAATTGTGAGTTAATATAGCTTCTACCACGACGTAAACTACTTTTTGCTATACTACTCCCGTATTTGCCTTGTATATTTTACATAAAATTATTTTAAAAATTAAAAAATGAAAATTTTTCAAAAAAAATTGTGAAGTGTCTGCGACACATTCTTGTTACCTTAGATGATAGAGTATAGAACAAAAACAAATTACCAAAGAAATAGTTAGATAATATTCAATACGCACTTCATTCGTCTAATGAATAACGTTCAGTATATTGGAGCTAAATACCAGCATACTTTACATCTCAAACAGGCAACAAAACAATAGCCAGCAAAGTCAGGCTACATAACAGAAGCAATCAAACAATATCAGCAAAAAAGATAAAGGCTACGATGAAGCACCAACCAAATTGCCAAAACATTCATTTTTCTTTTTGAAAAAAAAAGAACATTCATTTGTAGTAGGAAAAACCATTTATTTCCAGCGTAATACCCACAGCAAAAGCAACAAAAAAAGGAAAATACGAACTGAACCATTCTAGCGTACACTAAGCCCTAATAATACCAAAAATTCGAACAAATCAATCTACATAATTACAAAAACCCCAATTTCGTATCTTCTATTGATGATTTGATAGTAAAAAAGGGGAAAGAAGAAGTTTTTGCTCGAACTTACGGGGTTGTCATCACGAACGAATATTTTTGGGCGCAAATATACAAAGTAAGGCACTGGGTAGAAGCGAACGACTCGATCTTGGTGTAATCTAGACTTCTCTCGCCGGAAAACAACCAGAAACCGCCGGATCTAGGTGTTTTTTGGTTCAAATTTGGAAGAGAGGCGTACGAGAATGGGTTTGGAGAAGAAGGTATGATAATGATGTGAAAGCTTGGTCAAATTGTAGGATTCCTATGCATAGTTGGTCTAATTTTGGTTGAGGGGTATTTTAGTCCTTATCAATTAATTATTGTTATCATTGCAAATATAAATTTTATATGTTAATATAGTATTTATATAGTTAAACATTGACAATCTTGCTAATATTTCAATTTTATTTTATTGTTGTTAAAGTGAAATAGCACTTAATGTGATTGTGTCACTTACAAGTTAAAAGTATCACGTTGGAATGTCTTTGGAAGTTACTCGAAATGTTAACCACTTCGGATATCTAGCCAAAACATGAGTATAAATTAAAATTGGTAAATTTAATGAATGGTCACAAAACTTTCAAGATATCACTAATTATTTATTGAATTTTGAAATATAATTGAATACTCACTCAACTTTACTTAATGTCAACTAATAATCGCTCTTTAAGTTAATATTTAAATATATTTAAGAATTCTGTGTATATAACTAATAACATTCTTCGTAGAGACAGTTAGACTAATTGTTGACAAAATAAATTCATCTATTGGAACTTAAATCAGAGAAAAAGTAAATAAACTATCAAAAATACCACTGTTGGAAACAATACTTATGTTGCTTTTTTTTTTAACTATTTATATAGCTTTTCATCTTATTTGAGTGAGTTTTTATATCAATAATTGATCTAGTTGGTCATATGTATGATATCATCGTTCAAATTAGTGCAATACGCTAATAGAATAAATATTAAGTTAAAGAGTGATCGATAAATGATGTTAAGTAAAATTCAGTGAATATTTAGTTATATTTTAAAATTTAATAAGTAATTAGTTACATCTTGAACATTCAATGACCATTCATTAAATTTACCCAATTAAAAATTCCAAATATTTAAGAGTACTATATGAATAAGATGTTTATATTAACAAAAATACCGAATGACAAAACATTAGAGAAAATATAGGTGAAAACCAATTTACATTTGACATAGATTAATAAATATATTTCAAAACCACTTTGTAAATTTGCCAAAATTATCTGTGGAAATTAATTAATTTGAAACCAATACACATTGCATGGCAAGTACTGATGATTTAAACACGGTCAACCTTCATCTTGAGGAGAAAATGTCGAAAGAATTATGACTTTATTTTCATTATTTTCAACTACTAAGGTCGAATTGGAAACTCTAAAACCAAATTGTTAACATACTACATAATATATTAAATTTCCAAATCAACAGACCATCAATCTCAGTACAAAATACGAAAATATGGTAGTTACTCTTATTGTATCATTTAGAAATTCTCATCTATAAAATCAAACATTTTCTACTTCCGCTACTCATCACTCGCCAACATAATTGGCACCATCGACACATGTCCGCCCCCAAAAACAAATGGTGGGGGCGCATGTGGCACCATCCGAATATAGTTGACACCTTATAGTGCAAACTATGTTGGCATCGGATCAGGAATGTTTTTGCTTCACCCATGCAAATGTTAACTTGTCACACAATTTCTTTTACACTGATACCTTGTACCAATAAAAGGGTATCTTTTCTACACTTGGCCTGGCTACAATGACGTTACGTCAATAGAAAGAGGAAGCTGAACCCCTGGCCTCGACGTCCATCCCTTACGGTTCCTATAGGCCTCAACTGCCTGTAAACGAAGCCTTTCTTGTGAAGCATCTTGAGCCCTCGTCAAACCCTTTTTGTTACAACCACAAAAGTTTAGGTTAATATAAACCTAGTGATTGTGCGTGAATTCCATTCAAGAGTGATTCTACATGGTCACATTTTGAATTGACATTTTAAGAGAGACATTTTGATGTGTCATTTTTTCACCCAATGAAGTAACATGTCAAAATGTCACTTCAAACTATCGATTTAAAATGTCTGTTTAGAATTAATGTTCAAGAAATGAACAACATTGTACCTTGGGAAATGGAACTAACTTCGGTGGTGCTTGGACTACATCGCCAAATCTTATTTTCTCGTGGCCTGGAAAGTCTAGGTTCTCCTGTTTCCCTTTCTTGTTTTTCTTTTTCATCGCCTCTAATCGCCTGCAAATATTACCGATCAAATTATACGTGCTTAATATAAGTCCTCATTTAGACCATGCACTTATCCTAAACAAATTCCACTAACTTAACCTTAGGTGACTCGTGTCAAATAGAAGAGATCAACAGAATTCGGAGACAAAATTCTTACTGCTTTTTACGCTCTTTTCTTTTGGAACCAACAGCTACTCTCTGCTCTTCCGTTTCAAATCGGAGATCATTTGCTTCTTGACTTTTCCTCTTCCTCTTCCTCTTCTTCTTTTCATGCACATTGCTTTCTCCATGTTCTGTGTGTTGCTCGAGCAAATTCTGATCATTTGTTTCCCTTTTTCCCCTTATGGTCTTGGAATCAACTCCATCCCCAAGACGAGGTTTCTACAAATGAATGATACATCAGCCTACAAACCAAATACATGAAAACAACTTTTTTGAGACATAGCAATTGCAGATGACAACATTAAAGTTCTCACAAGATTACATGAACATGGAAGCATGAAATCAGATTAAAGCTAATATACCTACCCAAAACAGGTCCTTTTTATGAAGGGATGCAATCTCAGCCAGACAAGTCAAAAAAGAGCCAAGTTTCCTTTATCCTTAATCTATTTTCATTAGCAATTCCTAAACAAACCTCAAGATTCTTCCTTTAACAACTTAAAAATGTCATCATATCAACATTCATTGCAACTAATCTAAGCCTGGAATGTCGAGGACCAAAGATAAATTCAGTATCTGAACTAAAGCAAACTATTTTATTTTTCAGCCATCAGGAAAAAAAATTAAATAAATAAGAAAAGGAAGCTAGTAAGCTACAGGGGTATACCATCCCTACATCTCCAGCACCATCGTTTCCTCTTAAACTTTTTACAGCATCTGCTGATTGATTTCCCGCTCCTGAGATAACAAAAATTAAATTCTACTCAAACCCCAAGAAAATAAATAACTAAACTGAGACACACACCCACACACCCACCCACCCACCTGTTAAAGACATGAGTTTGCGGAGTTTAGAGGGAACAACATCAAGTGAAGAGGGATCGGGTGGAGGTGGGAGTCTAGTGCTGCCTCCATGGGCAGCTCTGTAATTCTTTTCCCTTCTTCTTATACCCTTTCCTCCCATCTCTATATCTATGCTTCTGTGTGTTTCAGTCTCCTTGCAGAAAGATAAACCCTAACGTAGTTTTGCCCCTTCTCGACTTCTCGTGTCAATTCACAAGCTTTTTCTGATTCAGAAAAATTATAGCAAATTAGCAATTAGGACCATCAATCTTTCCTTTTTTCCTGCTACGGACCTTAAACCAGTTGGGTATTGGTATTAATTTCGAGCGCCATTGTTTTTTTTTGTATATTTGTTTATTTCCAGTTGATGATTTCTATCATATGCAAGAATGCTATAGCCTATATTATGCCCGCGAGTGTAAATCAGCACACTTTTTTACCACACCGAATCAGTACCATAAAATTTTATTGAACTAATTGCAACTGAAAAAGGGAATGTACCAAAGCGAGCGAACCCAGAAAAGGTAGCAAAAAATTTCTGGGTTATCTTAAAGCTTGGAAATTAGATTTTTGCCTCCAGAACAAAGCCAACAGGAAATCGATCATTAGATCTCTGTCTCTGAAGCTGAAAGAAGAGGCAATTCACACACACGAATCTGTTTTTAGGAAGTAAAATTACGATTTTGCAGATGAATACTTACTCAAATGACAAATCCAACTGATTTCATATGATGGAGAATCTGAATGTGGCGATTGTCGAGCCAAGACCACTAATTTATATTGGAATTTGGTCGACGCCCTGACAGAATTAGGGTTTACGGTTTTCACTGCCTAAATCCGTTTAGGCCCATTGAGCTCGAAATTTTGTCCGCATAAAAGAGCTTTTTAAGTGTTGAAATTCATTTAGGGCCGTTTTGACTTTTCCCTTTTGGCAGCATTTAAATGATGTTTTAAATTTTAATATTAATCAGAAATTTCAAGTTCATATCATTATTTATCAGTTTCACGCATTTTTTGTTCCCATAATAATATTTGAATAAATAAATAATTGAAAAGTACATAGAAATTTTAAAACAAAAAATATTATAAGATTATTACATCAACGAAATCAGTGATCGAGAATAATTCCAAAAAACTCCTTTATCAAAGTTACATGTAGTAATACGAATAATTCTAAAAAACTCCTCTGTCAAAGTTACGTGTAGTAATATGAATGTTATACACTCTTACAAACATTTTATTTTTACTATCTTCGATTTATATTATCATTTTATATTTTAATCTAGAGCATTTACGATGTTTGGGTTTGGCGCCATTCATCGTCAATGCCCTAGAAACGGGCATACAATATTATGCGCCCGTTAGGATGTGCGTAAAAACAAGTTTTATGTGATATATGAGAGTAAATGAGTGAAATTGAATGGTGGAGATTTGTGTAGTACAGGTAGGTCCCACGAGATATATAGATATGAAATAAGGGAGAATGAGTTGAGTTGAAAAAAAATTATAAAAATATGTAAAAATATTTAGAAGAACACGCGCATATTTCTTACTATGCGTATATAATGAAACACACTTTATTAATTATTATTATATACGCAAAGAAGGTAAAATGACAATTATACCTTCCCCTATGGCGAGAGAGTAGACCCCGTGAGTGCGCGTATAACATTGCCCTGTAATTTGTACCATCTAATCACATCCTAAAGTATGCTAACAGAAATAATCGTATAAGTAATTCTTTTCATATCCAACTTGCTCACTCCACCAGCACAATCTTTTCCTGAATCAATGGTTTTACATAAACGGATCAAACAAATTTTCCTCAAAAGAATTCCCCATTTCATGAACGGTCCTCTGGACAAGAAATCTCTACTTCTAAGGATAATAATTATCACTAAAGATCACATGAACCTTAAAAAAATCTCACAAAAACTAATAACAGCAACAAAATTTACAAGGGGCCCTTTCTTTTCTTTCCTTTTGCAATTTTTCCTGCTTGACACGAGACGAGCTACGTTTCACTCCAATGGAACATTATTTCAAATTCTTCGGCGGATTATATATCAGCATCGTGCAATCGATTCATTTTTTTATTTTTTTCTCTCTTTTTCATAAGAACAGTTCATCGCAGTCGAACAACGATACAAGAGATATCATCTTTACTTTCCCTTTTCAATGCTTCAGCTATTAACTGCCCAGCTGCTTTCTTAGGATCTTTAATTCTTCTTGCAATATCAACTGCCTCCTGATTATGCATGACCTGATCAATCGAGTGTTAGAAGAGAAGACAAACAACAAAAACATGTTTGGTACACTATACTGGAGAGACAGTATTGTTAGTCTCAACTAATCTACTTGTACAGATGAAATCTGTACATAATGTATATAGAACTAATGTAGCAGTGTTATAGTCGTTGATTAATTATTAAGAAGTGCTAGACAAATCAATAGTTGTAAAGCTGGCATATCTTTTCCGTAAACTATTTGTACAGATTTTATGAGTACCAATAACACACTCCTCGTTAATCCTATGTCGTACCTTCCAAAGACCGTCGCTAGCAAGGATAAGGACATCACAGCTAACATCAACGACCGTAGATTGAATATCAGGATCTGATCGCAAATGCGATTTAAGGCTTTTATCTCCAAATGCGCGAGAGACAGCTAACTGCCCATTTACTCTCGGGACATCACCTAGAAGACAGACTCCCATAAAGCAATTAATTGTTTAGGATACAATCATACAAATGACAAGGTTTTAATGTGGGAGATTTATATCAGTTGAAAAGAAAAGAAACCTGGCATATTTGAGACGAAGCCACCTTTGTTCTCAATGCTACCTCGTTCAGTACCAGGCTCGTGGTCTATGGTCATCTGAGTAGCCTGACCTCCCCTTGATAGAACAGCTCTTGAATCTCCGACATTAGCGACCCACAACCTTTGGCCATTTATTAGAATAGCTGTAACAGCTGTGGACCCACCTCGTCCCAAGTTGGAACTGTCTGAAAGAATCGCTTGATCAGTTTTCTCGTACGCATTTAACATTGATCTTCCTGGATCAACCCAAAACTCATCCTGCAAAATCATATAATAGTACAATAGATAATATTAATGTTTCTTTCTGGCATTAATACTGTCAATGTTAACCTTATTGACATCACAATCATGGGGTAGAAGTGTTACAAATTTTCTTGTACCTCCTTCAAGATATTGTTGAACAAATGTTTTTGCAGGTATAAAGGAATTCGATCACCCATATGGCCATCGTATATTGCAAATAATCCTAGCTCGTGTTCATCAATTGGTACGAACTTCGCAACATGGTAATCCTCCATGGGATGATCGGCTTTTCCTTTCACTAAGGTGAAACCGTACTTGATTTGGCCGTCATGGTTTTTCCCCACGCCAGAGGTTTTTGAGGATTGAGAGCCTAAACACTGAATAAGGACAGGAAAGAAGAATGTTCATCTATCAACACATCTTTATATAACTAAGAGATAAAAGAAAAAGGATTAATAATAGCAGCAAATCAGTATGTTGTATCATATTCTACCAAGTAAATAATTTTAGATGAAATTCGTGCAAAACAAAGCGCGATAAAACCAGTTAGTGCAAGATTCAATACGTCTTATCCTTCCTTAATCCTTAATCTTGTCAAAGTACTACATAGTCCTCCCTACCAAATATGCATACTAGGTAACACAAAATACGAATTCATGACGACGAGGTGTTTAATCTGCAAGAAAGGCACGAGACTGACACATTCACCCTTCACAAAAAAACCCTTCTCCCTCCCTTCACCAGAAAAACTCACCAATCTTCTCGCTTATTTCGTACAAGTTTCAACTCTCACTTCTCCTATCTCCACCCTCTGAATTCTTGTTGTGCCAAGTAACATTTTAATTGATTTCTTCTAAAAGTTGTCTCACTGTCTCAGATTTCACCGCGAAGAAGTAGTATACCAGTAAGTAGTAACTATACAAAGCTATAACCAGATTATCAAAATTTGACATCAGAGCACAAATATACAAAGATTACCTGAACACAAGAAGAACTCAAACAACAAAATTTGCCCATTACAAATTTCTGTACAGCCAACTTTGTACAAATCCCAGTTTCCACAAGTTTTCAATCCTGTGATCAAACTGTGTAATCATAATCAATATACACAGAAATTCAAGAAACCTACTAGCCCATCAAAAGATTCGTAACAGCTGCGTACTTTTCAATTGAATTCGACAAAAAAAAGAAATGGGAAAGCAAGAATATATCCAACTTACTAATTCAAATACAGGGAATACACGGAATCGAATTAGCTTGTAGAGTCTGTTTACGTGTTTACTATCTTTTCTTCCTTGCCCACATAATTGAATAAACAAATGAGAGCGACGAATAAAATAGGAACCAGAAAAGACAACACTTTGGGACCCTTTTTTTGGTGTCACAAAGGTTTCATACTTTCATATGTTAATGCAAATTATTAAATTATTGTTGGAAAGATTGGGGGAATTAAATGCGATTTGGGGTTGGGGCGCAGGTAGGTCTTCGCAATTTTCGAATTGGACGACAAAATGAGGCCATAAATGGAAGATTGAGTAGTTGACTTTGCTGAGTCAGTCCACTCCAATTTGGAAATTATTTTCCTTTTTTTTCTCTCTTTCTCCATTTTTGGGGGAAATAAAATACTTCCAACATGATTCATATATATTCCGTAATTGCTAACAATTGAACTAAAATAAAGTTTTGAATTCAAAATAATTGAATCTTTACTGATTCTGGTTTATTTCATGATTTGCACATACATGTATTGATTAAATCAAAAGCAACAATATTTTGTCTTAATTAAATAATAAATACAGTGGTTTCACATCTACAATTATTGAAAAAAAAATCTATGTTCTAAACTTCTTTCACCAACTGTTTCACACGTCAACAATATCTATAAAAGGAAATATTTAATTTCGTATAAATGTTATAAATATTATAAAGCAAAGTCATTTTCTTTAAAATTATTTATTTTATTTTAAAATAAATAATTTTTTGTTTATTGTGTAGATATCAATAAATACTTTTTTTAATTGAATAATTAAAATTAGGTCTAATTTTCGAAGAAATATTCAAAATTGTTATAAAAGTATAGAAACAATAGAGAGAATTTAGAGAGAATGAATTCGAAGGAATTCTCAGGAATGAATTTCATTAATAGCAGAAAGCTATTTATAGGAAAATTTCGAATTCAAGACAATCGTAATTACATAATTTCATCAAGGGTATAATAGTCATTCACATATAATAATTACACATTTTACCAAATTATTCCTCCACCAAATTATTCCTCATAATTCATAACCACCAAATTATAACACCTAATAATTATTCTTCAATTATTATTCATAACACTCCCCTTGAATATTTATTAATATAAATGTCTTACGGACTGTTTGGAGAAAAACCCAGTAGGAAAAAACTTCCAAACCGATTGCGGGATAGCTTGGAGTGGTTATATCTTTGCTTCATCAAAACATTGCTCCCTGATGTCTACATTGGTATAGGAGTATTCATGTCTTTGCGCCGTTAAAACCTTGTCAAGAAAACGATGGGAAAAACTTGATCGAAGGAAAAGAAATCAATTTGCTCCAGATTTGATTTCATATCTTGAAGCTGATATCTTTACTTACGGTAAATGATTTCAATATCATCATCGTTTGGATCTAAAGCATTAGCTCCATTATAACTTGATCCAATAGATACTTGTATCAATTTCTCCTATTGTTCTCAATACACTATGAATATGCCTCGTTAAAACCGTATTAGGAAAAACCCAGTGGGAAAAACCCTAATGAAGGAAAAAGAGTACATTATTCATGTGAATACGCTATTAAAGTTGCCTCATTAAAAACCTTGTTAGGAAAACCCGATG
Source organism: Jasminum sambac (assembly GCA_018223645.1). Lineage (NCBI taxonomy): Eukaryota > Viridiplantae > Streptophyta > Magnoliopsida > Lamiales > Oleaceae > Jasminum > Jasminum sambac. Next base: position 30,649,800 of record CP073643.1, on the reverse strand, counting down.
GGATAAAGCCTCAGTCGAGGAAAAAGAGTGCAGCGCGTATTTTATACAAGTATGCTGCAAGCATTTCAAAAATCTCTCATACATTTGTATGAGTATCATATACATTGGTTTTATACTCTTCGTTCATTTAGAGTGCATCAATTTTCGTACACAACTACAAAACATTCACCATGAACACATGTCTCCAAACACACAATTTAAAGTATATAAATTCATCGTAAAAACATGTAAACATATAAGTAAACCTTCATAACTAATTAACACTTAAAATATATCATTTAACATTTAATACTCACTTAATAGGTTATTTCATTCCCAGGGGCTTAGCTCACCCTTTAGGGTACTCATAAACACGGGCTTAGCTTACCCGATCCTTTAATTTCCTTTTTCGGTACTACACACACGATCGGTAATTTAACTTTCATGAGCATGCAACATATAATGACCACCATGCTTATCTTTAAACTTGAGCACTAGTCATCATCATCTCATCATCTCATAAGTTAAGGATTTCACATTCACCATTTATCATCTTCAATATATCTCAATATTTTCATTATCATTGATCATATGTAGCGCTACATTTTCATATCGTGTCGATACTTTTCAATTTCATTTCTTTCCCCATATCGACATAACTTATCGAGACATCTCATTATCAATCCTCTTGTAAGATTACACAATATAGTTATGTCTATATACTCTTCAAGAGCATATGCATCCGTTATTAAGACCATCTTTTATAATTTGCTTTGATATATATGTTTGGGGAAATCTCATAATATCAACGCTTTTGGCGTGCTAACTTATCAAAGCATCTTAACTGATATATGTGATTGTTCATAGCATCTTTTATGCATCTTTGAACTTCAAGTTCGTATTTCAATTTCGAGGATATAACATGATGCATTTCACATATTATTTTTAACCTTTAATACTCCCCTCATCTTTGAGAAAATTTAGAACACCAAAACTCATACAGTTGGTATGATTTTAATCATATATGTTCTCATCATTCGGCCTTAATATGAGAATTTAGACCGTTTGCATTCTATTCTCGATATCGGCAATTTATTTGAGGACTTTAAATAATTTGTCATATAATATCCCACTTGTATGCATACTCAAATCCTTGAGGATTTATTCAAGTATTGGGATATATATATTTACTAGCTTTATCATTAAATCTGAAAATCATGCTCATCTAGTGAGCAAATATTTGTAAATTTCAAATTACGAATCATATACACATGTGACTATCTAGTGGATCCATATCATAATATCTAGTAGTCACATGGAGGATGTGGGCCCATACTTCTCATCCTTTATTCCCGGATATATTTGGGATTTATTCCCAATATTGGCTAGTAATGATTTCATCATTTATCGAGAACAATCATTGAAGAATTCTTTTAATTCTTCACTTGAAATATTGATTTCAATAATTATTTAAGCAGGGATGGTCAATCGGTTTGCAAGCAGTATTATTGAACTTCTAGTTGATAAATTCTTATATCGATTTCACTAGTATGTATAGTGCTCAATATGATTTATCATAGAAACAATTCACCGACATATTCCATCATCTTTTAGTGACATTATTGTCTACTCTGTTCAAACAGAGTTCTGACTCATATGCATCACATCTTGCTCTTTGTTCAACTACGAGTCTTAGCTCTTCGCTTCATATTATTTATTTAAAATCGAGTCTTATTTCATACGTGTCGTATTATTCTATAAATAAATCATTAAAATTATTGCAAAATTCATCCTAACAAGGGTCTATACATTGTAATGGATCATATGCTCTCAAATCTTGAAAATACTATCCATCACTCTGAGTCAAAATCCTAAAAAGGATTTATCGATGTAAATTTGGAAAGATTAAGGATGCTAATGAATAAGGGTATCACAAGATATCCGATGCTTGATTGAAGTAAAGGTTCGATTATCTGGTGAGGTTTCAATTCCTTCTAAATACATGCCTGGTATGGGTAAAAGTAGTTTTCAAAGAAACGGAGAGCAAAAGATTAGGAGGATGCTACAAGTGTGCTCGATGGACATGTGACACTTCGATGTAAATCTGTGGGGTACTTGTCCAGAAATCGAAGATAAAATAGCATTCATTAAGGATGGATTGAGTAAGGAGCCTTTGGATGATATTCAACAGGCTCTTGAGACACATCCTAGTGGACACGTACAAGGTGAGCTAATGGCCTTATGAGCCAAATTCAAAGATCAACAAATGCGTTCTGATCTTGAAAAACTTACTTTAGAATATCCTGTTTGTAAATTTAGTAGAAAATTTTAGTATAATAATTTTCTCATATTAATATAAGGAAGTTCGATTGTAATACTTGAAAGATCAATGTTTTCTTGTAATTGTAAATATTGTTTTTCGATTTTAAGATATATATATATATATATATATATATTATTTTTCAATCATAAATGAGATATATGTCATTTTCACTTAAAAAAATTTTACGCATTTTTTCTCTTTCATATTTGTCAAAAAGTAAATAGTGCACTCAATTATTGGTTTGAAAATTTTTCTTTAAATAGAGGATTCATATATCTCTCATGTTCATACATTAAAAGTATAGTGCAAAGAGATAGGAGTAGAGATGGATATGGAGATTTTAGAATCATCTCATACAAGTCACCTTTACCTCGCCAGATTAAAACCGTATGTATTCTTGGTGGATCTAGCGGTAGGCCATATCCAATATGTGGATATGGCAAACCGACTCGTAAAAAGAGTTAGGGAGATAAGATATCAATATACTATATGGAGGAACCAACAACAAACTTTTAGCTAGACTTATAATGGTTTTGCACCATCATGGGAATAAGAGTTTGAGTGTAATACCTTTCATCTAGTTGGATCTAATACTCGAATTGGAGCAGTTCTACCATGGGTCCAGCAGGTTGGGGCTACAAGCGCAATCCATCCACAAGCGCATGATGTATATGATGAATAATAGTGATGCTTTCATTGTCCTTCAGGCGGATTTACAACACCTTTGGAGGAAATATTCAATATAGTCTCGTTGTACGCAGTGAAACTTTCATGTCAAACCAATAGGTTTGTTGAATATTAATAATTTCTTTGATGGCTTATTAGCGTTTCTAGATCGAGTGTAAATAATAAGTTTATCTCTCATTCAATGAGAAAAATACTTATCTCTGCTAATGCTGTTGATGAACTACTCATCAAATTTCATGCATATGTTCAAGAATCTGTGGAAGCCAGTCAGTCGATCACAGACCACTTTGGTGTCAGCGAAAAAGAAATTCGGATCCCTTAAATATTTCATTATGAATCCTAATGTTGATGGTGGCGAGTTCACGAGTATTTATACTCTCGACGCATCCCTCATTTATGGATTGATATGTATATTCTTTTGCATTTCTATATTTTGAGTGTTTAATGCCATCTTTTGATATTCTCAATATATTCCACTTCGACTGTTTTGTACTTCTTCTGGAGTAATAATAATATCATATTGGCTTTATTCAAATACAGATATCTAGTGATTTTGCTTCTTCAAGAGCATTTTATTCTCATATTAATACAATCTCATATCATCGATGAGATTAGTTCATATAATCTCTCCATGCGATATATTTTCTTTGATTTATCAACATGGGATCTATTGAGCATTTTATTTTCATCTATTTATCCAATGGTGACTTCAAGTACCACTTACTCAATTTTCTCCATTAATATTCGGTATATATGGGGAAGTAATTTTATTCTCATCGTCTATTACTTCGAGAGTATGATTAGAATATTTGATCAACTACTTCTTACAGGTAGGATTAGATTTATAACCAATCGTGTAGTATAACCCACCACATTGGAAATATGCACACCAATCGTGTGGTATTACCCACCACATTGGAAATATACTCAAACTATAAAGTGCATAAATTTAAATTGCAGAAATTAAATTTCCTCCAATAGGTGGTCGAACCTACCTTATGGGAATTATTGCAATAAATATAAATTTACTGAATTTAAATAGCGAGAATTAAATTGCATAATATTTAACTACTTCTTGAGGAGTAGGATGCAACTCGTAGAAGGTATTACCCATCACTTAGCATATAAAGTGCGAAATATATAAAACCTTAGTTTAGTGACGGTTGAACCCATAATCAAGTAGGAGATATTGCGGTAAATAAAGTGCGAGAATTAAATATTGAGCTGCTTCTACGGAAGCAAATTTGTTCTTACAGAACAAATCTCATTACTTTACAAAGAGCACTTATCCTTCTAGAATAAGTACATTATGTAATTGAATTCTTGGGAGTTAAAATAATATTAGATCTTTTAACTCAAATGGATTTCAAACCATTTTATATAATCAATGGATTTAGAATTTCTTCATGAATATTCTATCCATTTTTCAACTTGTCGTCAAAATTAGGTCGGTTTTACCCTAAGGGTAAATTTGTCCATTCAATTCGCAAGGTAAAATTGTCAAAAATATTTTATCAATGTTTTACGATTGAAAATTATCTCCTTTCTACTTCAATTTAACAATATCAAAATGTTCAAGGACTATTTTGTAACTTTTTCAAAAGTTAGTGTACTGATTTGTAAATTTTGAAAGTTTGATAATAACATATTTCAAAACGAGTTATTACCCTGTCAATATTGGTGTCAAATCGAAACTCTCGTTAAATCGAGTATAATGGAGTCGAGAAAATTTGATTTTGATAATGTATGCTCCTTATATCTCGATAGAACGAATGTTATAGTTTAATATATTATTATATTATAAAATCATATGATTTACCTTTTTCCTTTCTCTAATTATTCCATGGATGAGATTTACTTGCAATGCATTTACGTGATCGGAAAATTCTTTGGACTCCATTCTTCCAATTTTGGGATTTCAGACATCTCCAAGCAGGTTGTGTAGAATGAGGAATTGTGGGAGAGGAATATGAACAAAAGGGAAGTTTCAATGATGTATTTGCAAAGAGAGAGTTATTTAGGATTGATGAGGATGAATTAATTCATTCGTAATAATCCAGTTTCGATCTGAAGATCATCTATAAGATCTGTTGTAAGCATACTTCTTTTCATATTACTCCAAGGGTTAGAGACTCGTCTTTGATAACGTGTTATAAAAGTATAGAAACAATAGAGAGAATTTAGAGAGAATGAATTGAAGGAATTTGGGAATGAATTTCATTAATACAGAAAGCTATTTATAGGAAAATTTCGAATAGCCTTGATCGTAATTACATAATTTCATCAAGGGTATAATAGTCATTCACATATAATAATTACACATTTTACCAAATTATTCCTCCACCAAATTATTCCTCATAATTCATAACCACCAAATTATAACACCTAATAATTATTCTTCAATTATTATTCATAACAAAAATAAATTTTTAAGTGAGGAAAATGTTGTAGTGTACACAAATTTCTAGTCACGACGCACTTGGGTAAGCCCATTTGACGAAGAGACCCAACGCATGCATTTTTGGGTGGGCCTAAACTTGCAAGCATGTTCTATGTCTGATAGGCTTATGGATTGTATAACAACTTCTATAGTTTCATTTGACTTTTGAGCTACTTATACACATGGTCAATACGTCCGTTACATGTGGTGTGTTTAAATAACGTAGTGTGAGATGTCATTGAGGGTGATATAATTGATTTTTTAATGGATTTTCGGTGTGTTTGATTGGAAAGTCAGAAAATATTTGAAAGGAAAATGAATTTTGGAAAAAAGATTTTATAGGGAAAATGATAGTTGCAGCCTTGCAGGTATTTGATTGCATTAATTTGCAAGTTCGAAAATAATATTTTTTCCTTATTTTTGTATTTTTTCTATAAAATTTGATCATTTTCTTTATTTTTATGGTGAAAATAAATTGTCAATTAAAAAAAAGAACAAACTTTTTTAGGAAACCAAAAACCTTTTCCCCAAAGGAAAACATGTTCCTTCAAAACAAGAAAAAGAACAGATTTCGAGAAAAGTTAGAAAACAATTTCCTGGAAAAAAAGATGCAATCAAACAGACCAAAAGTTGGAAAAAGATGGAAAAGTTAGTTTTTCCAAGAAAAAAACCCAATCAAACGCACCCTTAATGTAAAAGATGAGAGAAAATGAGTGAAGTTGAATGGTGGAAATTTGAATAGCATAGGTAGGTCCCATGATATATAGATGTGATTGGTTTGGCTAGAAGAAAAAATAAATTAAATGATGTTAAAATTTGAATCCCATCACATGCATTATGTTCGTTGTCTCACTTTATATGTTTTCAATTTCAATACGTTATGTGTGTGTCAAATGTTACATAAAAGTGACATTATTTATTTTTAAAATCTCATATTAGTACATAACTTTAATCGATTTACTGGTTTATTTATTGACAGTTGGGTATCTTTAGCTAGCATTAATTTTCCAAATGTCAAATACCTTGAAATATCTCTACATCCGATTGAATTTTAAAAATATTAAGATTTCAAGTGCACCTGCCTATGTTGTTATGCTTCATAATAATGCACTGTCATGTGCCATCAGGCCATTACAGTGGGTAGAGCTAGTGGAGAATTGAAAGATTTTATGTAATATGCAATTTACTGAAAGTGATAATATAAAATTGTAAAAATGAAGAAAAAAAAAAGTGCTCCAATTATAGCAGTTGGACTCCAATTTTCCAATTCAATCATACGCAAGAAAATTATAGTAACAACCACAATTCAATCAACTTTAAAGGGATTTTACCTCATGGTTGATTACAAATTACAAAATTGTAACGGTATATATACCAGTGATTGATAAATTAATTTTTCAACGTGAGGTAAGTGTAAAATTATATCACCACTTCACAACAAACCACTAAGAATATATGCATTTTGGGTTTCAATTTCGTACTAAAATATTATTCTGAGTAAGTAAATATATATAGTTTGCAGATGAGAACAGAAGTCTATATTCGTTTTTGAAAAGAAAAAAAAAATTCCACTCAAAATGTTGTCTTAAGTTGCTCATATTTTCTACAGATAAATCGTCAAAAGTCGCGTTAAAAGTAACTTTTCAAGTGTCCAATGGTTGCTTTGGAGAAGAGATAAGAGCAAGAGTCCAACAATTCTCAGTCACAAAGGTTTATATTTTTCGTATATGAAGTGCTAATTTTAGATTCTTCTCCGGCCTCTCTGTTTTTGTTTTTGTTTTTTTTTTTTGCCCTACTTATTATATTATCTTCGTTTTCATGTCTAAATCTCAACCTCAATATGTTTTACTTCCGAGAGAGCTATTGATAAGGGAAAGATCCAACTTATATGTGTTTTTTGTGCTTAACACTCAACTGGCCGGCTAGATAATGATTGAGAATCTATTTGGAAAAGTCTCTTGTATTTTTATTTTAATGGCTTCTATGCGTAGGGTGACTGTCATTTAGTGACCACAATAAACCAATTAGCATTAGCAATCTATATAGAAAAGACAACATTATTTAGTCAGTTGTAACACTCTTTAAGTATAAGTAACCATCATTTAGTGACCAGACACTTTTCCCTAATTTTGAGAAAAAATAAATGGAAAATTTAGCACAAGAAAACGGAACTGAATTGAATAGTTTTGGTTCGATTGTTCTGTCTGCCAATAATAGCATATATAAACCAATGTTTTACAAAGCGTAAAACGTGATTAAGCAGTAAGATCAAATTTCGAGTTTAAGTGTATGTAAGTATACATTGAGTGAAGTAGAAGTGCCAAGTGTACGAAACAGCCAAAAAAAACAAAAGAAGTTTCGTGTTTAAATGAGGTCAAAACGAGATTTTCAGAATAAGGATATAAACCAATAGCAAAGTTCTTGTGCCAAGTGTTCAACACAATCCAACACCGAATATTTGCTTTTGTTTTGTAAGCAAAAAGAATGATACTTCCGTTTTGTAGCATGCTATATTGATTATTTTGTTTGTTCCATCTGATAATTTCTTATGATAAAACTAAATGTGAAAATTTATTATCTGACCTTTTCAACCACATTTCTCCTATAAATTTTAGTCCAAAACCAGGCACCATATCCAACTTTCAAAGTAGCAAAGGCAAAATCTAACTCCTCTCCAATGGCAAACTCACCTTCCACTATCATCAGCATCTCCTCTAACTCTAAACAAAACTTACCAACAGATTTTTCAATTACAGAGGAAGCAAAGGGCCAGTCTGCACAAGAATTCACCCCAAGATTCTCGGTTTCCCCAGCACTCTACCAACAAGTTCGTTCTTAGACAATTTTCTTAACTCGCATTTACACAGAATTTAACAGTACAATAAAGATGATTTTAATATATACTTTGTGCTTGAACAATCAGGTTATAGCGGAGCTTTTGGGAACTTATGTTCTTATTTTTGCGGGTTGTGGGGCTGCTCTTGTTGATAGAGAAAAAACACTCACTGTTGTGGGTGCAGCAATGGTGTGGGGATTGGCTTTGATGGCAATGATATATGCACTTGGCCATGTCTCCGGTGGCCACTTCAACCCTGCGGTCACCATCGGCTTTGCAGTGGTGCAAAAGCTTCCAATCTTTCACGTAAGAATATAATCAGTATGTGAAATTTATACTGTTTTGTATTGTCCAATCATCTATATTGAACATATCAGATTTTTTTTTTTTTTTTTTTGGGTAGGTACCCTTCTACGTTTTGTCACAGTGCTTGGGTGCAACCCTTGCATGTCTCACCTTGAAAGTATTGTTCAATGACCAAGCCGATATACTACCCACTGTCACTCGTTATTCGAGCACAACGAGTGATCTTGAAGCCATTGTATGGGAGTTCATCATCACTTTCGTTCTTATGCTCACCATACGAGGAGCAGCTTCTGATGATCGAGCAGTATGCATATCTCTATTATTATAACTATTTTTTAAGTATCTCAAGCTTTTCATTCATCTTTCTCCGCAATATATAACTAATCATTAAAACACTGAACTTTGCAATTTGTTTATGAAACCAGAACAATGAACTAGCCGGAGTTGCCATTGGATCTACAGTGTTGTTTAATGTTCTCGTTGCAGGGTATGACATATAGTCATTTCTAACAAGCTAGTTATAAGTTACTGCCAATATAAGTAGCTTTTTGAAAATATATGTGCTTATAAGTTGATTGGGAAAATGCAGGCCAATAACAGGAGCTTCAATGAATCCTGCAAGAAGCTTAGGTCCAGCAGTGATCTCTGGTGTCTACAAAAATCAATGGGTTTTTGTTGTTTCTCCTATTCTTGGAGCCATAGTTGCAAGCCTGATATACAGTCTTCTTGAGCCACTCAAGCCGAGGAAGCATAAAACGAGCACTAAAACTACATACAATGAACTGTATCTACATCCCGAAGCTTAAGCATGCATATCCAGCAACTCAATGTAGTTCTCAGATTGGAATAGGAGATGGATTTCAACAAACAAGTGTACTAGCTGATTATTGCAATCACTTGTAAGCATCCCTATGACAGTATTTTAGCTTAGCCTGTGTTTGTTTTAACTTCTTTCTACGAGTTCATTCTTGTCCCAGCTGCTGGGATGTTCCAACAGTGTCCCCCCTCTTTCTAAATGCAATGCCCAACTTTTTTTGTGTTGTTTTTTTTTTGGGGGGGGGGCCCGGAAACAAGCTCTTTCTTTCTACTTAACAATGAAATTCTACTATTCAGTCAAAATCCAACTACAGTATTAACCAATAAGCACGAGTTGAATGTTGTAGCAAAATGTTAACACATGCACGGTTGAGAATATGTAAAAGAACAGACCTGCAATTTATTAGAGGACGCGACGTCCCTTCATCGACACTTGTCTGCAATTGTGAGAATTTATATACTGTACAGCAAAACTACATATATGGTACCAGCAATAAACAAGCAGATGAGTATGAAACACCTCATCCAATTCCAAAAACTTCAGTACAATATCTTCTTCTCGACCTCCAGGCAGGTTCATCTTCACCTGTAAAGATTATCTTAGCACAATCTTTCGGTAAAAGATAAGTTTTGGCAAGGCAAGTGTCTTTTTACCTATCCGAAAACTGTAAATAAATTTTTACGTTTGCTTACCCGGTTTGAGGAAGCCCCTCCAGTTAACTAGCTGGTGAGACTGTGGATGCCTTTGCAAGTAAGACGAACTAGTTGCAATACCATTCTCTTCACCGCCATATTGATCGGAGTAATTAGAACCCGAGGGAGACCAAACAGGAACAACGCCCCCGTCCCGTTCTCTTTTACTAGTGCTAGATGACTCTGCGGTTGAATCTTCAGAATCTCGACCCATTGCGAAAATGAAAGTATTTCCAGGCCCCACTGTACGCATGACATCTCGTCCAGGTGGTTCTCTCACCTCTTCAGTCACATTTACATTAAAGTTCGTTGGTACTTCTGCTCGACTCTCGTTTACGGAATTTCTGAGATCAGTAGAGGTTTCTTCATCTTCAACTCTGATCAAAGAAGAAGTCATGCTCGGGACCATCTGATCCTCGTACCGTCGGATTGTTACAGGGTTGTTTCTGACAGGTTCGTTGTCAGTGTCCATGTGCGTGTCTTCAGGAAATGCGATGGGGGCAGATTCCGATGAGTCGCCAAGTCCCTCTTCCATTCCGTTCTCGATTGCTGCCCTTGCCGCCGCCTCGTTCCGCCACATCTGGGACAATGCTTCTTGTAGCCTGGCTTTTGCTTCATCAATTTCGACGATTGGACGAGGGTAATTTGAGCCAAGCTCAATTCCGGCAGCTTGGAGAACTGATTCTGGTGCATTCCATGGATGATGAATCCATTCAGTCGGCAATCTTGCGAGTTCTGGTAGCCATCGCCGGACATATTCTCCGTTTGGGTCGAACTTGTAACCCTCAAACTGTCAAAAAGACAAAAACCTCTCTACGTGTTAACATTTCTTTTTTGCCCACCTAAAAATCAACTTTTGCTAGCAGTCAAAGTCAAACATCAATATCAACCAAACATCAATATCAAGTCGTCAGCACTCACTATTAACTGAAAAAGTCAGTTTTTAGGTGAAAAAAAGTTTACCTGAAGACATTATTAAGCAAGAATCAAGAAAATCTTATGAACACGTACCTGTGGATTGTCAATACGATCCAACTCACGACCGTCGGGAAGAGTACCAGAAATATATTGCCAACCAAGGGCATCACTCTCAAGATCAGCATCTAATAGGGTATCCCAAAAGTACTTCATTCCCCATCTCCAAGGAAGAAGAAGAACCTTGACAAAGAAACTAGAGACAACAACTCTTATTCTATCGTGTAACCAACCGGTGGCCCACAACTCTCTCATGCCAGCATCCACCAACGGATAACCCGTTTTGCCTTGTCGCCATGCCTTAAAATAGCTCTCGTCCACCACCCACGGGAAATACTTTAGGTGACCAAGTAAGGGCCTCTCGTGGCTATACGGGTGATTGAAGCTCAAGTATCTTGAATATTCCCTAAGGCCAATACTCTTGAGAAACAAATTGACACTCTCTTCACCTGCTATATTCCCTTCGTTGGCCCAAAGAACTTGCTTCATACGGACGAGATGGAAAACTTTTCGAACACTAACTTCTCCAAAATGTAAATGGGGTGAGAGAAATGAAGTTGTGGCACTATCAGCCTTTCGACGATTCTTGGAGTACTCTATTAGTGGCCCGTTTATAAAGGTCATCAGGGCCTTATCTGCATTTCTCCAGCCCGGCGACCAAGCCCGTGCTAGGAGAGCATTGCTTCCTTTCTCTGATTCATCTTCAAATACCAAATTGTTCGAAGGACATCTTGACACATCAGCTAGAATAGCCAATCAAAAGATTTGAAGATGTTATTCATTCTAAAGATTGGATGCTATCAAGATCAATACAAACAATTATATTCCTTAAAGTTAGTAAAATCTATTAAACCACAATCGCCAATCAGAATTATGATAATCATAGTGTAATAAAAATGTAAAATGTTTGTAGAGAAACAGACCAGAGATAATTCTTTTAGGAGGGAGAAGTGGAGCCTCGGGATCATACAACATGCGAAGACATCTATCCCAGAATGCAGCAAAGGTTGTAAATGGACAACCGTCTTCATCATGAACTTCCCAAGGTTCGTAAAGCAAGTCCGCATTAAATGAACGTACAGCAACACCTTGAGCTGTTAAAACTTCTTTTGCTCTGTGATCCCTAACAAGGGATATGGGGTCTACAATTGACACACACAATTCCCATAAGCCGAAAGTAGCTATTATTTAATGTTTCCAGAAGTACAATTTGATCATAAAAAGATAGAAATTGACTAATTTAAGATGTTAATCAACACTACCAGGACAAGATTCCACTTTTTCCCCCAAAATTGAATATGCTTGAGTCAAAATTGAATTGATCACAATAAATGTGGAGCATAAAGGACTAGCAGTTATAAATATGATGGTTACTATACATATCAAGAAAACCACCCAGCATCCAACATAGACGAGTATACCGCGTTTTCGCAGTAGATTCTAACCGTGGAGATAATTTTTCTGGCAAAATAAAAAGGATTGAAGAGAAAAAAAGAGATGAAGGCTGTTTGGGGGGTGTTGGTTTTAACAAGCTAAAACACAGTTTTTTCAGTTTTGACTCCCTGTAAAGAAAACCTCCCTTATGATCGATGATTAACAGAAGCGAAAAACATGAATTGAAACCCAATCAAATCAAATATGAAGCAAAAGAAAGAAACCCATAAAGAAAGAAAGCTAAAACTGACCATATAAATGGTTGAAAAAGAGTTGAGTAGCTCCAGTAGATTTCACAACGTCAAGAAGTGAAGAAACACTATCACTAGATCTCTTAGTGATCAGAGAAGTGCCTACGGTTCTTAAAGAAGCATCAAGATGAGCCAAACTCTGCTTAAGCCACCATCTAGAAACCCTACCAGGGTAAAAATTGCCTTCTTCTTCAGGTGCCCATATAAAAACTGCCACTACTGCCCCTGACCTAACTCCAGCAGCTAAAGCTGGATTGTCTTCAATTCTCAGATCTCTCCTAAACCATACAATACTGCACCTACCACTTGACATCTCCCAATAGTTGCAGAAATTTTTTAAAAAAATTAAATTAAATTAAAATCCCAATATAGAGGCTAATTTTCTATATGGGTTTTTCACCAATCAAGATTTCAGCCCATAAAGGGAATTGTGCAGAAGTAATTAAATTCTCCCAAATAGAATCTTGATTTGCCTGAAGTTAATCAGATAAAAGAGGGATATCGAAAAAGAACGGCTTTACATAGAAACGGAGATAAAGGAGATTGGCTACGGTGGTGCTGTGGGGCTGGAGAAAATTGCAGCCACAAAATCTGTTTTTGTTGATTTTTCGTTTCTACAACTTTCATTCTTATCCTATACAATGGAACAAAAATTCCACCCTACTTCCTCTTGCCTCCTCCAATCCTTTCACAGTGACAGGGTGGAAATTTGGTAAATTTTGATCAAACATACAAATCTTGATTTTTGTGAATAATTGCTAGGTGAAAGTGATGTGGGAGCTCATGTAATGGAGGTTGGGGACACCTTAAAAATGAAATGACATTAAGCCAGATGGCACTTCACAATAGTTCTTTTTGTTGATCATATTACTAAGATCAAAAAATCAAATAAATGGATTCATGTAATGGAGTTTGGGGGACACCTTATGAAATGACATTAGACTAGAGGGCACTTCACAATAGTTCTTTTTGTTGATGATATTACTAAGATCAGAAAATTAAATAAATGGGCTATTCCATGATGATTCAAAAAGAACACACTCGTGGCTTGTCAATTAAGTATTCAATTTTCCCATTATCTAGTTTTTTTTGCCGACATGAGCAACTTGATTTGATGAAGACTCAAAAAAAGTGTACTCACAATTTATCATTGTCCCTCAAGTGCTTCTATTTTAAGATTGACTTGCTCAAATGAACTACCATTTCGTGGGGTGTATTCAATTGTCAGTTCTTCCTATTTTAAGATTGAATTGTTCAAATGAGCTACCATCTTGTAGGGAGTGTTCAGTTTTTTCGATTTTCATTACTTCAAGATTGATTTGCAGACATGCTCTACGATCTTTTGGGAGCTTGTTGAGCATATGCCCAGTATCTTGTGGGGTCACGTCAAGAAAATAATCGATATACAAGAACACAATCTATCCCATGTAAGATATGTATATTATAACTAATTGGCGTATGAGAATTTGTACTTACCTTCATGATAATATTGACGTTTTTAGAGAGAAACTTAAATTTTAAGAAAAAAGTAATTGTAAAAGAAAATAACTCCTCCATATGCCATTTTAAAGATAAGATAATCAATAAAAATCTATTTTGGTTCGGGGAGATATGCTATATCAATATGACACTGGCATTATATTGGGACTTTGGTTGCATCTGATTCTTGGGGGTACCACCTGGCGACTTGAAGCTAGAGCATTTTCAATGGGTAGTGATGTTAAGGGATGATGTGGAGGAGAGAGATAGAAAGAAGATGATTAGGTGGATTGAAAAGAGAAGGAATGATGTGTAGTGTAAAAGAGAGGGAAAAGTGAAGAAGTAGGTGGCACTGGAATTTATGGTGAAAATGTGGGAAAAGTGGGGAAAAAGTAAGAAAAGTGAGAAAAGAGAAAAAAATATGAGACCGATAATTTTTTTTGTGTGTCTCTATCTTTCCGCCACATAAATAAAAATAGAGAATGTGGAGAAATTATGCAATAGAAATGCTCTTAGATTGAATGACAGGTCGAGTAGCATGCATGGGAAACTTGGAAGTTGAAAAAGTCACCGCACCCCCCACACCCCACCCCATCCCCAGCTGACTTTTCTACTTTTTTTTTTTCTACTCTATTTTAATTTGCTAATATATATTTAATTTGAAAAAGTCTAGATTCCATTCACATGTCAGTGTTGAAGACTTGAAGTGATGTGTTTTGTGGCAGTTTCCATTGTTTTCAATACAAACAATGTTACCCTGTACGTGCTCAAAGCGATCAACGCACACATGCACGCACATTGATATGTCCCTAGACCCTACTCTTCAGTACATGTTATAGAGTAGATACTGTATATGTAAATAAATGAAGACCTAATAGTGTTACAACCACTTTTGATCACCTACCCATGTCGATGTGGCGCTAAATCATTCTTAAAAAAAATTAATTTTTTATAGTATCCATATTGGGCTCGATGCATAATACATACTCCTCTAATGGTGGGAGCTCACAATTTATTTTTTCCGACCAGCGCCGGTCCTGTGGTTTTTGCAGCCTGAGGCGACACACTAATGAGGCGCCCTAGGTTGTGGCCCGACTCAACGAAATTTAAAAAAAAAACAAATTCTTAATTATTAAATAACTTGTAAAACAATCGCCTATATAAACCGACAATGCTACATTCATTTTCAATAGCTTATTAAAAGAGTTGTGGTAAGCCATTGTTTACCTCAAAATAGAGCATTGAAGTAGGGATAAATGAGAGTGGCAATTTGTAGCAAATCCTGCCAATAACCAACAATTACCTATTACAATAATAACCAAATAATTTATTGTTTAAAAGTCAATAATAAAACACAATATATCATTAAAAATCCAAACTACTATTATAATAAAAAAACAATATCTCAAGGTCTCAAAGGTTCTAAATTATCAATAGTCACTCAAACGCCACTCGTCTTGTAGTTTTAGATGCAAAAATATTAATGAAATTTACATAATCTAATTGCACAATCATTTTTTTCTCAATTTACAATATAGTTAATATTCCATTTAATTAAATATTAAAGTATTTGTGTATATCTCCAGCTTGACTTGCAATTAGTGCATTTTCTTTGCGTTGTTTTCTTCTTTGAGCCTCTCACTGTTTCATCGTGCCTAAGTTAATAAGTTACAAATTTTGAATTCATTAATATCATATTTCGATAGTTCAATTATATTACTCAAATAAAGTGATCCCCGAAAATGATTAAGAGTGTAAAAGAAAACTATACTTACATTGATTAAAAGTAAAACCAATTATTATATTGCAAAAAAAAACAATTGAACCAAGCAAACAATCTAAATAGATAAATGGTAATGCAGTAAAAATGACTAAATGATAAATAATGCAAATATTCAATTTAGCATATTAAACATGAAAGACAATGTATTACCAAAATAACAAAGAACTTGACATTCCAATTCACTATTTTAATACAATTATTATTCACTTTTCTATTTATAAATTTAAAAATAAATGAAAACAAGTTTTTGATTTTTCATTTAAGAAAATGTAAAGGTTTATTTAATATTGTATGATTACTAATATTATATTATATTTATACTAATATCAAAATTGATTGGAATCTAATTAATTCTATATAAGTCTTGTATTATGTATGACTTGAATCTTGAACATTCAAGAATGAAGGATTTATGACTCCCATTGCAAAAAAATAATAAAGAAAAAGGAATTGCCATTTCAATTGCCGGACAAACCGACTACGAGCATCAATTCAAGGACAAGAAGTGAATCGTCCTATGGTATTTCAGATTTTCAGTCGGTGTATGGTGTCTAATTAATTGGAAGTTGAAAATTGAGAAATAGAAACATAAACATACCAATTATGAATGAAAAAGGTGAGAATTGACTCAATTCAGATGATAAAAGTCCAGGGATTGGGCATCAATTTTGCAAACGAGCAGACGCCAATTTGCAATTCCGATGATTATATTGAAAGGACGCAGGCGGCAGAGTGGCAGACCACACCATTGTTTCTTCTCAAACAACCACGCTTCGGTTTCAATTTTTTCTTTTTCAATTTAACTTAACGCTTATGGGCTGGCCCAATTGCGCCCCTGGGCGCCTGAGGCAAGCGCCTCAACAGCCTCCAACAAGGACCGGCTCTGTTTCCGACATGGGTACATACTCACGTGGGTATCAGATCATTACTCGTGTTACTGCATTAGAGCAAAACTGCTGTTGGAGAAAAAATATGGGGGAGAAAGGTAGAGGCGAAAGGAGGGGTGGATTTTTTTTTTGGGGGGGGGAGGGGGGGGGCGCTTATTGTTCCCAATATTAATTGATTATACATTTTCCACCCAAAAAATAGGGTTTTTCACCCTTATTGTTCCCAATAGTAATTGACTATAGTTGAACAAGGGGAAAAAACTTTAAATTTTGCTCTCACTCAAAGTAATATGATAATCATAAGCATGACTGATAATGAAAGAAGAGATCATTACTGTTGTAAATAATTAGGAATAATTAGTTAAAAGAGGACGAAAATGATGATACATGCGATGACGCAGTTGTCAATAATTATTTTATGTGAATGACTATTATACCCTTGATGAAATTTTGTAATTACGATTGTGCCATTCGAAGTTTTCCTATAAATAGGGCTTCAGTTATTAATGAAATTCATCCCTGTGAATTCCTTAGAATTCATTCTCTCTAAATTCTCTCTATTGTTTCAATACTTTTATAACACGTTATCAGCACGAGTCTCTAACCCTTTGAGTAATATGAAAGAAGTATGCTCTACAGTTGCATCTTATAGATGATCTTCTGTATCAGAAACTGGATTATTACAATTTGAAGTACTCATAATTCTCACATCCCAATATATGATATACTCTCTCTCTCTCTCACCGACACAAAGAAACCACAGGCTGTTCCATTCTCTCATCACCTTCCCTTCATTTTTCCTTCCACACATTCTTATCTAAAACTGGAGAGACACTGCTTGTATTTTTCTAATTGCCAGATCCAAGCAGTACAGACCAAGAATGCTCAAAGATTTCCTCAATGATGATCCCTTTTCATGATCTTCATCGAACGAGTTTCGATCATTTCCAAGGAAAAGTCCTTCAAAATCAAATCTGCAGATTCATGTGATCGTTGTCTGCATCAAACAAAAGTTTTTTTTTTTTTTTCAAAGTCAAAGCTGCTCAATCCGATGCTTGTGGCTAATGGAAGAGACGACGAAAGGTGAGAAATTGCCAACGACATGATTTTCTTCTTACGATAGAATTTTAAGCTTTTCTTATTTTTACTGTTTAGGTGGCGTTCAATTGAAGACAATGACGAGGACGGAAAGGTATATTATAATATATTATTTTATAATATATTATTTTATAATATAATAATATATTAAACTATAACATTCGTTTTCTCGAGATATAAGGAGCATACATTATCAAAATCAAATTTTCTCGACTCCATTATACTCGATTTAACGAGATCTTCGATTTGACACCAATATTGATAAGGTAAACTTTCAAAATTTACAAATCAAGACACCAACTTTTGAAAAAGTTACAAAATAGTCCTTGAACATTTTGATGTTGATAAATTGAAGTAGAAAGGAGATAATTTTCAAATCGTAAAACATTGATAAAATATTTTTGGCAATTTTACCTTTGCAAATTGGAATGGACAATTTTACCCTTAGGATAAAACCGACCTAATTTTGACGACAATTGAAAAATGGATAGAATATTCATGAAGAAATTCTAAATCCATTGATTATATAAAATGGCTTGAAATCCATTTGAGTTAAAAGATCGGAATATTATTTTAACTCTCGAAGAGTTTAATTACATAATATACTTGTTCTAAAAGGATAAGTGTGCTCTTTTAGAAATAATAAGTATTTGTTCTAGAAGAACAAATCTGCTCCGTAAAGCGATTCAATATTTAATTCTCGCACTTTATTTACTGTAATTTAAATACTGCAACACCTCCTACCTGATGATGGGTTCAACCATCACTAAACGGAAGGTTTTATATATTTCTGCACTTTATATGCTAAGTGATGGGTAATACCTTCTACTAAGCAGATCCTACTCCTGAAGAAGTAGTTAATCATTATGCATTTTAATTCTACTTAATTTAATTCTGTAAATTTATATTTATTGCAATAATTCCCATAAGGTAGGTTCGACCACCTATTGGAGGAAATTTAATTTCTGCAATTTAAATTTACGCACTTTAGATTTCGCATATATTTCCAATGTGGTGGGTAATACCACACGATTGGTGTGCATATTTCCAATGTGGTGGGTTATACTACTGCGATTGGTTATAGCGAATCTGCTCAGGAAGAAGTAGTTGATCAAATATTCTAATCCTACTCTCGAAGAAGTAAGCGATAAGAATAAAATTACTTCTCCATATATCTCGAATATTAATAGAGAAAATTGAGCAAGTGGTACTTGAAGTTACCATTGGATAAAAGGATGAAAGTAAAATGCTCAATAGATCCCATGTTGATAAATCAAAGAAAATATATCGCATGGAGAGATTATATAAAGTAATCTTATCGATGATATGAGATTGTATTAATATAAGAATAAAATGCTCTTGAAGAAGCAAAATCACTAGATATCTGTATTTGAATAAAGCCAATATGATATTATTATTACTCCAGAAGAAGTACAAAACAGCCGAAGTGGAACATAGTGAGAATATCAAAGATGGCAATAAACACTCGAAAATATAGAAATACGAAAAAAAAATATATATTGAACCCATAAATGAGGGATGTGTTTCGAGAGTATAAATACTCCGTAACTCTGCCACCCCGAACATTCGGGTTCATAATGAAAGATCCAAATGATCTCTTTTTCGCTTGACACCGATGATCTGTGACCGATGGGTTTGAGCTTCCATAGATTTTTGAACATATGATTGAATCTTGATGAGTAGATCAAAGCTGTATTAGCGAAACAAGTATATTTCTTCTTTGAGCGAGAAATAAATTTATGTTCTACACCCACGATCTAGAAATGCTAGCAAACCATCGAAGAAATAATTAATATTCAACAAACCTATGGGTTTGGTATGAAAATTCCTTTGTGCAAATGACGCTATATTGAATATTTCCTCCAGTGTGTTATAGCGCTGGAAGAACAATAAAAGCATCACTATTGCTCATCATGTACATCGGCGATCATGGATGGATTGTGTTTGTAGCATCAATCGATTGGACTAATGACATTTCTAACTCCAATTCGATTCGCCTCCAATTCGATGAAAAGGTATTATACTTGACACTCTTATCCCCATGATTGTGCGACCATTGTAAGACTCCTTAATAGTTTGTTATTAGTCCCTCCATATAGTATATTGATATTTTGTTTCCCTAACTCTCTTATAAGTTGGTCTGCCATATCCACATATTGGATATGACCTACTAGTCTGGAGCCACCAAGAACACATATAGTTTTTACCTGGCGAGGTAAAGATTGACTTACATGAGATGATTCTGATATCTCCATCTCTATCTCCACCTCTATCTCTCTTTTTCAACGAATGAATGATAGATATATGAATCCCTCTATTTAAAGATAAATTTTCAAACCAATAATTGATTGTACTATTTACTTTTTGACAAATATGAAAGAGAAAATGGCAGAAAAATTTTAGTGAAATGACATATACCTGTCGGTGATTGAAAAATGATATATATATATATACATATATATATATCTTAAAATCGAAAAACAATATTTACAATTACAAGAAAAACATTGATCTTCGTTATTACAATCGAGCTTCCTTATATTAATATGAGAAAATTATTATACTAAAATTTTCTACTAAATTTACAAACAGGATCTTCTAAAGTAAGTTTTTCAAGACTTTAATGCGTTTGTTGATCTTTGAATTTGGCCCATAAGGCCATTAGCTCACCTTGTAATGTGTCCACTAGGATGTGTCTCAAGAGCACGTTGAATATCATCCAAAGGCTCCTTACTCAATCCATCCTTAATGAATGCTATTTTATCTTCTCGATTTACGGACAAGTACCCCACAGATTTACATCGAGTGCCACATGTCCACCGAGCACACTTGTAGCATCCTCCTAATCTTTTACTCTCGTTTCTTTGAAAAATTACTTTACCCATACCACCATGTATTTAGAAGGAATTGAAACCTCACGGATAATCGAACCTTTGCTTCAATCAAGCATCGGATATCTTGTGGGATACCCTTATTCATTAGCATCCTTAATCTTTCCGGCCTACATCGATAAATCCTTTTAGGATTTTGATCGATAGTGATGGATAGTATTTCAAGATTTGAGAGCATATGATCCATTATAATGTATAGACCCTTGTTAGGGTGAATTTTGCAATAATTTTGATGATTTATTTATAGAATAATACGACGCGTATGAAATAAGACTCGATTTTAAATAAATAATATGAAGCGTAAGAGCTACGATTTCGAATTAAATAATAGCGGATGTGATGCGTATGAGTGTAACTCCGTGTTTGAATAGTGGTAGACAATAATGTCACCAAAAGATGATGGAATATGTCGGTGAATTATTTCTATGATAAATCATGTTGAGCACTATACGATACTTAGTGAAATAGATATAAGAATTTCTTGAACTAGAAGTTCAATAATACTCGTTTGCAAAACCTGATGACCATCGGTTTAAATAATTATTGAAATCAATATTTCAAGTGAAGAATTAAAAGAATTCTTCAATGATTGTTCTCGATAAATGATGAAATCATTACTAGCCAATATTGGGAATAAATCCCAAATATATACGGAATAAAGGATGAGAAGTATGGGCCCACTCATCCTCCATGTGGACTACTAGATATTATGATATGGATCCACTAGATAGTCACATGTGTATATGATTCGTAATTGGAAGATTACGAAATGATTTGCTCACTGTATGAGCATGATTTCATTTAATGATAAAGCTAGTAAATATATATCCCAATGATTTGAATAAATCACTGAAGGATTTGAGTATCTTGCATACAAGTGGGATATTATGTGGCAAATTATTTAAAGTCCTCAAATAAATTGCTAATATCGAGAATAGAATGCAAACTATATAAATTCCCATATTAAATTTGAATGATGAGAACATGTATGAGTTTTGGTGTTCTAAATTTTCTCACATGAGGGGGAGTATTAAAGAAATTTGAAAATGATATGTGAAATGCATCATACTATATCCTCACAATTAAAATATGAACTTGAAGTTCAAAGATGCATAAAAGATGCTATGAACAATCATATATATCAGTTAAGATGCTTTGATAAGTTAGCACGCCAGAAGCGTTGATATTATGAGATTTCCCAATCATATATATCAAAGCAAATTATAAAGATGGTCTTAATAACGGAGGCATATGCTCTTGAAGAGTATATAAACATAACTATATTGTGTAATCCTACAAGAGGATTGATAATGAGATATCTCGATAAGTTATGTTGATATGGGGAAAGAAATGAAATTGAAAAGTGTCGACACGATATGAAAATGTAGCGCTACATATGATCAATGATAATGAAAATATTGAGATATATTGAATAATGATATTGAAATCCATCGGAAAATACCGATCTTGAAATATATGCCCTTATGATTAAAGTGTTCATGCAGGGCTTAATGAGAAATGAGAATGAAACTCTTGAAGAGGTTTCAAATGTATTATTGTATCGAGTGCATGCAAAGGCTCAAAATATCTACATTGATATTGTTGAGAAATTCATATCTTGTACTCTTTTCCTTGATTGATGTTTTTGTCCCAAAGGGTTTTTTCTCAAACAAGGTTTTTAATGAGCGATCTAATCTCAACTAATATGAAATCTCCGAGAAGAGATTTAGGAATATATCTCGATATAGTGAGAAAATGAGATCAAAGGTTGATTGCATATAAGCTTGAATATAATATGATATTATATAATATATAAATTTCATTCACGTGGAAATGAATGAAAGCGTATCAACTAATGTATATGATACTTATATAAATCCATGAAATATTTTGAAATGCTTGAAGCATACTTGTATAAAATACGTGTTGCACTCTTTTTCCCCTGACTAAGGTTTTATCCCACTGGGTTTTCCTAGCAAGGTTTTTAATGAGGCAATTTTAATGGCGTATTCACATGAATAATGTACTCTTTTTCCTTCATTAGGGTTTTTCCCACTGGGTTTTTCCTAATAAGGTTTTAACGAGGCATATTCATGGTATATTGAGGACGACAAGAGAAATCGACACAGTGTATCTATTGGATCAAGTTATAATAGAGACAATACTTTAGATCCAAACAATGGTGATATTGAAATCCTTTACCAGAAGTAAGGATATTCATTCTCAAGATATGAAATCAGATGGAGTAGCTGTATTCTTTTTTCCTTCGATCAAGTTTTTTCCCACTGGGTTTTCTTGAGAAGGTTTTAACGAGGCAGCACGTGAATACTCCTATACCGCTGGTAGACATCAGGGGGAGCAATATTTTGATGAAACAGTATATAACCACTCCAAGCTATCCTGCAATCGGTTTGGAAGTTTTTTCCCACTCGATTTTTCTCCAAACAAGTTTAGAAGACATTTGTATTAATAGTCATTCAAGGGGGAGTGTTGTAAATAATTAGGAATAATTAGTTAAAAGAGGACGAAAATGATGATACATGCGATGACGCAGTTGTCAATAATTATTTTATGTGAATGACTATTATACCCTTGATGAAATTTTGTAATTACGATTGTGCCATTCGAAGTTTTCCTATAAATAGTGCTTCAGTTATTAATGAAATTCATCCCTGTGAATTCCTTAGAATTCATTCTCTCTAAATTCTCTCTATTGTTTCAATACTTTTATAACAATTACTTCAATATATCAATATATATGCTATTATGCTATTGAGTATTATTTATATATTTCAGAGCTCATACTATTATTTAAATTGAAGATTAACTATTTAGTAATTTATAAAGTGAAAAATTGACTTGAATATATGATAGATATGTTGATAATTGTGTTTAGCATAGGCTACAAGTATTTGTACTTTAAGTTTTGTGAACATATGCATCCATCGAGCCATCAAGGACAAAGGTGAAAATGTGTAGTTACTGATCTTATAAAAGTTTAATTTCAAAATCATAAAAAATCTAAGGGTATGTTTGATAGAGGGAATTCCATGAAAACGAATTCCTGGAAAACGGATTCTCACTTCTTTCTTGGATTGAGTTTTTCAGGAAAACTATTGTTTTTGTGCTTTAAACACTTATACCTGAAAAATGATTTCCAAGAAAATATTTGTCATCAAATATCAAAATTAGAAAATAATTTCCTTGATTTAACATTTTCCTGGAAAATATTCCCATTTTTCTCGAACTTGCCTTCTATTAGGAGGAGCAAAAGTGTAGTAGGTTTATAGGCAGAGCCGGTCCTTGTTGGAGGCTGTTGAGGCGCTTGCCTCAGGCGCCCAGGGGCGCAATTGGGCCAGCCCATAAGCGTTAAGTTAAATTGAAAAAGAAAAAATTGAAACCGAAGCGTGGTTGTTTGAGAAGAAACAATGGTGTGGTCTGCCACTCTGCCGCCTGCGTCCTTTCAATATAATCATCGGAATTGCAAATTGGCGTCTGCTCGTTTGCAAAATTGATGCCCAATCCCTGGACTTTTATCATCTGAATTGAGTCAATTCTCACCTTTTTCATTCATAATTGGTATGTTTATGTTTCTATTTCTCAATTTTCAAGCGCCAATTAATTAGACACCATACAAGCGAAAATCAAATACCATAGGGCGATTCACTTCTTGTCCTTGAATTGATGCTCGTAGTCGGTTTGTCCATAATTGAAATGGCAATTCCTTTTTCTTTATTATTTTTTTGCAATGGGAGTCGGCAAATCCTTCATTCTTGAATGTTCAGTATTCGAAGTCATACATAATACAAGACTTATATAGAATTAATTAGATTCCAATCAATTTTGATATTAGTATAAATATAATATAATATTAGTAATCATACAATATTAAATAAACCTTTTACATTTTCTTAAATGAAAAATCAAAAACTTGTTTTCATTTATTTTTAAATTTATAAATAGAAAAGTGAATAATAATTGTATTAAAATAGTGAATTGGAATGTCAAGTTCTTTGTTATTTTGGTAATACATTGTCTTTCATGTTTAATATGCTAAATTGAATATTTGCATTATTTATCATTTAGTCATTTTCTTTGCATTACCATTTATCTATTTAGATTGTTTGCTTGGTTCAATTGTTTTTTTGCAATATAATAATTGGTTTTACTTTTAATCAATGTAAGTATAGTTTTCTTTTACACTCTTAATCATTTTAGGGATCACTTTATTTGAGTAATATAATTGAACTATCGAAATATGATATTAATGAATTCAAAATTTGTAACTTATTAACTTAGGCACGATGAAAGCAGTGAGAGGCTCAAAGAAGAAAACAACGCATAAAAGAAAATGCACTAATTGCAAGTCAAGTTGGAGATATACACAAATACTTTAATATTTAATTAAATGGAATATTAACTATATTGTAAATTGAGAAAAAAATGATTGTGCAATTAGATTATGTAAATTTCATTAATATTTTTGCATCTAAAACTACAAGACGAGTGGCGTTTGAGTGACTATTGATAATTTAGAACCTTTGAGACCTTGAGATATTGTTTTTTTATTATAATAGTAGTTTGGATTTTTTAATGATATATTGTGTTTTATTATTGACTTTTAAACAATAAATTATTTGGTTATTATTGTAATAGGTAATTGTTGGTTATTGGCAGGATTTGCTACAAATTGCCACTCTCATTTATCCCTACTTCAATGCTCTATTTTGAGGTAAACAATGGCTTACCACAACTCTTTTAATAAGCTATTGAAAATGAATGTAGCATTGTCGGTTTATATAGGCGATTGTTTTACAAGTTATTTAATAATTAAGAATTTGTTTTTTTAAATTTAGTGAGCCACAACCAGCGCTATATGTGTGTCGCCTCAGCAAAAACCACAGGGCCGTATTTGTTTATAG
This sequence comes from Jasminum sambac, assembly GCA_018223645.1. Classification (NCBI taxonomy): domain Eukaryota; kingdom Viridiplantae; phylum Streptophyta; class Magnoliopsida; order Lamiales; family Oleaceae; genus Jasminum; species Jasminum sambac. Next base: position 30,623,979 of record CP073643.1, on the reverse strand, counting down.
GACGGTAGGTGTGCAAAATCATCACAATGAAAAATGTGGTAAGTGGGGCAGCTACATTCACTGATTCTGATTCTCCTTTCATTTGTATTCAGTGTTATGTAGGGCACCTACCGTACTAAGGATTCTTTTATTATTATTATTATTATTATTATTTTGTATTTTTCTGAACACAACAGTATACATGTGGAGAACTGTACAATGTAATCTTTATATTATAAAGAGAAGTCTTGGCCAATAGCATTCAAGCATGCTTAAGATTTTTTAGTTAATTTTTTTTTAAAAAAAACTTATTTAGAAATCAACATTAAATGACATTTAATAATTTCATTTTCTTATTTAATTTATTTTCATTTTCATATTTACTATTTTTTATTTATTTCCAAGTCGACACTCATTTACTATTATAAATATATAAAAATGACTATGAATAAACATTAAATGTACATTTAATAATTTTATTTTTCTTATTGAATTTATTTTGTTTTTCTTATTTAGTGTGTTTGTATATATATGTGTGTGTACGTGTGTGTATATATATATACATATATATATATATATATATATATATATATATTAATTTTGAACTATGTATATCGTTGAAATGATCTAAATGCATGAATTACTAAAAATCATACTATCAATAAAAAGTGAAGTCTTAACTAAACATTGTCTTAGAGTTGGCGGCATTTATTTAAATATAACCTCATTTTTAAAATTCTAATTCAAAATATTAAATAATAAATATTTTTTGCTCATTTTTTATCGTGTTAAAATTATTGGTTTTGATAGTTTCTTAGTTATGTGAATTGGACCGTTCAAAAATAGTGGGTATTTTTAATTTATTTATTTTTAAAATTAAATAGTGAATAGTTATAAGTATAAGCTGGATTTATGTCAAATAATTTATTTATTTTTAAATAAATGATAATTTATTAATCTTTAATTATATTATGATAATTGAAGTGCTATATTGGGCGAATGCCCTGTTGGGGTGCCAACATGGCACGCAGTTTCTAATTAAAAAAGTTAATTTATATTTTTTGATTTTAATATGATTGATGTGATATGCTCATTAACTAAATTTTTCATTGCATGTGTTTGGCCTTTTGTAAGTATATAAAATTAAAAATAAAAAGGTTTTCTTTCTAAAATTAAAATACTTTTTACGTAAAGAGAAAAAAATCAAATAAATTATGCAGGTGCAGAACATTATCGGTATTACTGTAAATTTATGTTACATAAAATTAAGTATAATACTTCTTAAACAATAAAGTTAAAATTAAGTAACAATTAAAGCTAGAGTTTAGAGTGCAAAATGTCTATTGCAGAAAAAAAAAATGTGTTCAATATAAATTTGATATATACCAACGAGAAAGACACATTTTGATAATCAACGAATTTTTATATAGTTATTCCAATGATTTGTTTATAATTAATAAATCTCCATGAGTATTGTTGTGCAATTCGATACACGACAATTAGAATGAAAGTTATACGTTTTGATAAGCTTCCTAATTATGCGATCCATGTGAATTTTTTTAACTTACAATTGTAATTTTCCTACGTATTTTTTGCATGGACTATATAAATATAAAATATTATAGATTTCAATAATTATTTACAATTATACAATCTCTTATATATAAATTACATTAATTATGTAATTCAACATTTATATTCAATATATTTATAATGTTATATCAATTATTTATTATATATAAATTTAATTGTCCCCGTGCATCGCACGGGCATAATACTAGTTATTATGGAATGAAACGTTATCAAACTCTGAAAAATATAATTTCTTTTAACAACTTTAATTGTACCCCTCAATTTAATTATAATGTCGGGGCTCCCCACTATTTTGTCTCACAACTCACAAGTTAATTTGCTTATACATCTATATTTTCTTTCCATAATCATATACGTTGAAAATTTTAGGGCAAAATATGGGTTTAGTCCCCGACCTTACCCCTATTTGTACTTTCAACTCCATTTTTAAAAGACGAACAGGGCCACCAACTGTTTAACAATATGCATTATTCATCTAAAGTCTATTATTCCATCCATTTTATCGTTTGTCACAATTATTTTATTTTTATTTAATAAAAATATGGTATTTGATAATTTGACATCTATTTTGCCCATTTTTCAATAAATAAAAAGGAAGTCATTCTTTTACAATTTAAACTCTAACATGAAAATTGCACTCAAATTCCTTAATTCATCTCTACACAAAATCCCATATCCATACAAGTTCTTGATTATAAGTCCTAAATTTTCTTATATTGTAAAATTTTATACTATAATTAGTTTTTACATGTTTCTATTTTGGCACATATTAATTAATTTATCAAACTAAGGGCTTGTTCTATATACAATATTAAAGATTTACTCGAACGACGTGTTATATGTGTATTTGAAAATTGAGAAAAATATATTAAAAACATAAAATAATTATATAAGTGGTTGAAAATTAATGATAAGAGAGAAAAAGTGAATAGAAATTAGTGGAAATTTATTGTATATAGAACAAGTCATAATTTCATCATAATTAAATAGTTTTGATCGATACCGTTTAATAATTAGTATGTATTTGTGCCAATAATATAAATTTTAAAAAATTTATCTCCAGTATTTATGTACACAAAGTCACAAACATTTTAATTTTAAAATTTAATTTAATCTTAAATTTTTATTATATCTCTATTAATTTGTAGTTTATTACTATTGTTAAAATAATAAATAAAGTTTGAGTAAAAAATACATTGAATGTGTAAAATAAAAATAATAAAAAAACCACCCCACAAAAATTTAGCCGACAAAGCACTGTGTGATGCAAACTCAAGTTGGAACAAGCCAACAAAATTCATGACGAGATTGGAAATCAAGGCCCAAGAAGGCGAAAATACAATATGTGATTGATATATAAATCCTTTAACCCAAACTTCACGATGCAAGAACAAATGGTATGAGGACCCGTTAAATTGTTGAACTCGAATTGAATGGATATTGAACAAAACAAAAGGTTAATCACGCATTTTGATAGATTCTAAGTTTTTACACATTCTTTTTATACTTCAAACTAATCACATTTACATATTTCGTGAGATCTGTCTCTGCACTATATACAAATCTTCACCATTTAACTCCACTCATTCTCTCTCCCATTTTATATTAAAATTTATAAATACTCATAAGTACACATAAACTAACACCCGCTTAAGTGTTCCAACCAGAACAATGAAGGTAGGGGAAAATTTTCTCACAAAATTGATATGATCCCAAAATGAATAATAATGTAACTTCTTTCCATTTTTGTAGGTTTTACAATCATTTATAATGTGAAATAAAGTAATAAGCCCTACGAAATAGGGAAAACTTGTGCAAATGAAAGTATCACAGTCCTAAACAATGTAGAACTTAGAGAAATGAGAAAAACACGTGGGGTCACCTATGCGGACGCACCTCATGCTTCGGACCTCGTTTTCAGTCTCTGTTTGTCGCACATGTCAGCCACAATGTTCGTCTTTTTAGCAAATCCTGCTTTTTATTGATGCTTTGGTCCCCGAAGTTCTTGAAACTTCAACTCCAGACATGATTCTGGCTCTCGTATTTGTATAATTAATACTCAAGCTACTCCTTCTTCATCATTCTTCAAGTTTATCTTTGATAGAAAATCTTCGACGAATATCATCAATGCTTATTTGATCTTTCTAGCTCTTGATCTAATAATTATTCCTATTGGAACATGAATTGAATCTTGAATTAACTCCCGACCTAGGATCGTATCCTATTAAATTTAATAACAATAATTAATGAATTTTGTTTTTAATTAAAAAATGTATATAGTAACGATAATGTTGTTCATTACGGTCATTCTATAGAGCGGAATTATCCTTCTGATTGTAAACCTAAAAGAACAACCTTACAGGAACGACAAAGTCGTTCCTATAGGTCTAGCAATATATAGGATCGACTTATATTGCTCATGTAGATCTACAAACACGAATATTTAGGAATAACATTATAGGCGTGACATGTTGTTCCTGTAGATATACAAGAATGACTTTTTGATTTATAGGAATGACTTTTATCGTTCCTATGGACGATTTTTCTTGCAGTGACCATGGAGGGAAATCCCTTGTCTTCCCAATCGAAACCCAACATGACCACGTTGATTTCTAGCACGGCGGGGGTGGCGGGGATGTTTTGAGGGCTAACGGGTTGGGTCATGGTTTTGTGTGAAAAATTAATGAATTTAGAGGCATGAGTGCAATTTTCAAAATTTAAAATTGCAAAGGAAGGGTTTCATCTTTATTTAGTGATAAATGGGTGAATATATATTACATTGCCAAAATACTTTTCTCTATGAAATAAAAAATTGTGACTAACGGTGAAAGGGTCAGAATAGTGGACTTTGGATCAACAACACCTATTTTAAAATATTGAGGTCCTACCGTCGAAGAAAAAAGGTTGAGGACGAATGTTCAAATGACTGCAGAGGTTGGACACTTAGAGGGTGTTAGCATGATGTCCAAAATGCATTTTAATGCATTTTTTTTCAAATTTCAAATTTGGTCAAACAAATCACATCCATATATATCACCACTCATTAAATCTCCACCATCCAACTCCACACATTCTCTATCTTTCTACTCATAAAAATACATTAAAACGCCTGATTTACCAAAAGAATTTATTTTGAAGATTTGCTTACGCTTTTAAGATGCTTTCCATGCTGCAAGCGCATCCACAATGAGCATGCTATGTAACGCCCAATCTAAACCCTACGAAATTAGAGTTGCGGAACTAGACTCGACGCTACAATTACATTTCACAAAACAACACGGGTGGTGATTCACATTTTTCAAACTGTTTATCATTTACAAAACACAATCAAAACATTGCCCGTGTTCATTTCAAAAGCATAAGTACAGGATCTTCAGCATCTTTCTTCTTTCCCACCCACAATCTCTCACGCGTCAATCCCGAGAGGTTTCCCTTCCGTCACCCGAGTTGCGTGTCTGCCCTGATGTACCTATAGTGAGATCATAAAAGAAAACTTGATGAGTCCCAAAGACTCAATGGGCATATAGTTAAATGCAATGCATGTCACACTCATGTATTGGGCCCAGTTGCTTCTCAAGTGGATACATCGGCGCCAACATAACGTAACATATATGGCCTAATTGTCTCAATCCTCATGCGGGCTTCGCCCGTGAGACGGCCAATAGTCTCAATCCTCTTGCGGGGCCTTTTCCCGTGAGATTAGACATAACTTTACATAGGTGTACCCCTTGGTAAGCAACGATACATTCACACTTTACGACCATGTTTGCCAACACAACAAGTACAAGAAGCTAACCTTTTCGATACCTCTACTTCCGGTAATGCTACACAGGTGATATCCACATATAAACATACATCAAACACCAACATCATATATCACCTCAAGCATCAAATAAACCCTAGGCTCTAGGACATGAACAAGAAGGGTATCACATAACTCATGCTATACCTTTCTAATCAAGTCATAACTATACATCTCAAGAGGTATAGATGTACATCTAGCACTTTCTACTTATATAGAGAACTTTCTACCTCTACTTACCATTGGTATAATTAATACAGCTAATACCCACCTTACTAGAGTGGAAAAGAACGAAGGAGGTGAGCACTTCTTCACTTCAATCTTCACCAATCACCAAACTCAACAAGACCACAAGCTAGCCTTTGCCTACTCCCAAATTGAAGACCTTAGATATGATAAAAATGGCTTTTTTGGGGTTTAGGGTCGAGCTCATGAAGAAAATACCCCAAAAATGGCTTCTGCTGACATAAATACCATTCTACCGACTTACAGATTCTGACCGTAACTCTCTATCTTCTGACGTAACATCCAAAATTACCAGTAACATAATTTTATATGTAGTAACTCAGTCTCGAAATTTCACATTACAGTTCTGTTTCTATTTACGGCCGTATCATATCTCTTACGGCCGTAACCCAAGAAATACGGCCGTACTCGAACCACATACGACTGTAATTCACTCTCTGTAAATATGGCGCATTTTCCACTTTGGAACTTACGGCCGTAAATACACCTTATTACGGCCGTAACTCCTTAGATACGGCCGTATCATGACTTCATACGGCCGTAATTTACTCTCTGCATCTTGAAGCACCTTACACTGTGCAGACTTACGGCCGTAACATACGACCCTTACGGCCGTAACGATCCCATTACTGCCGTAAATCCAGACCTTACGGCCGTAATTTTCCATTTTTCTACATTTTTGCACTCGACGCACCCTTTACGACCCGAAACCATACATACCCTTATATACACTTGGAAACACATCCGAACACACACACAACAACATATGACAACACGGAACATGCAAGCCACACCCAAAATGACGTCATCAACATCACATATTCGTACGGAAAACGAACGGGGCGTCACAATCGTCCCCCCTTAAATAAATTTCGTCCTCGAAATTTACCTGTAAAGAGTTCGGGGTAGCTTTGCTTCATAGTTTCTTCTCGTTCCCACGTTTTCTCTTCCATAGTTGCGCTCTGCCAGAGTACACGAACGAGAGGAATGTGTTTTTCACGTAACTGTTTGACACTTCGGCCGACAATTCGAACGGGTCTTTCCTCGTAAGACAAGTCGGGTTGCAAATCCAATGGAGGGTCTGGCAGGATATGATTCGGATCTGGCACATATTTTCCGTAACATGGAGACATGAAATACATTGTGGATCTGATCCATGTGCGTCGATAACTGCAACCGATAAGCAACCTCCCCAACTCGATCAAGGATTTCGTACGGTCCAATATAACGTGGCGTAAGTTTGCCGCTTTTGCCAAACCGGAACAGCCTTTTTATTGGTGAGATGCGAACGAACACCTTCTCACCAATAGCAAATTCCAGTGGTCGACGTCGATTATTCGCATAACTCTTCTGTCGATCCCGAGCAACCTTCATGCGTTGCTTAATCTTTTCCAGTGCGGCAAGCATCTCTTGTATCATCTCCGTTCGCAACACTTTCATCTCCCCAACGTCATCCCAATGTAGAGGAGACCTACACTTTCGTCCGTACAACGCTTCATATGGTGGCATGCCAATCGAGGAATGGTAACTATTGTTGTATGCAAACTCGACCAGAGGAAGATGACGATCCCAACTTTGGGGAAACTCCAAAACACAAGCACGTAGCATATCTTCAAGTGTTTGGAACGTCCGCTCCGTCTGCCCATCTGTTTGCGGATGAAAAGCAGTACTAAACTGAAGTTTTGTCCCCAAAACTGACTGTAACTCCTTCCAAAAATGAGATAAGTACCGAGGGTCACGATCAAATGTGATTGTGACCGGTACGCCGTGTAGCCGAACAATTTCCTGCACATATAACTGAGCCAATTGTTCCATACGGTACGTCATCTTCACAGGCAGGAAATGCGCTGATTTAGTAAGCCGATCAACAATAACCCAAATACCGTCCGCTCCTTTACTTGTCCGCGGTAAACCACTTACAAAATCCATTATTACTTCATCCCACTTCCATTCCGGTATCGGGAGTGGTTGTAACGGTCCCGCCGGCCTTTGATGTTCCGCTTTCACTTGTTGGCACACTATACACCTTGCCACATATTCGGCTATATCCCGCTTCATGCCAGGCCACCAGTAAAGTGCCTTTACTGCTTTATACATTTTGGTCCAACCCGGATGAACAGTATAGGGTGTCATATGAGCTTCTTGACAGATTTCGTGTCGTAACTCCTTTGCCACTGGAACATAATAGCGGTCTTTATACTTGAGAAGCCCTTGTTAGATTTGAAAATCTGGATTTGGCTTCTCCTCCAATCTCCTCTTCACCTTACAAGCCCAAGCATCGGTTTCTTGCTCTTCTTTGATACGCTCAATCAAAGTCGATTGAATGGACATAACTTCCAATCGGGCCTCGTCCGGCGCTAAAATCTCCAAATCGAAAGTTTCCATTTCCTCTTGCAACTCCTTTGACCTTTGCTTTGGCGCCTTTCGACTCAATGCATCTGCAACCACATTTGCCTTTCCCGGATGGTAATGAATAGAACAATCATAGTCTTTCACAAGCTCTAACCAACGACGTTGACGCATGTTAAGGTCTTTCTGTGAGAAGAAATACTTCAAGCTCTTGTGATCCGTATAAATCTCGCATCGTACGCCATAAAGATAATGACGCCAGATCTTCAAGGCAAACACTATCGCTGCCAATTCCAAATCATGCGTGGGATACTTTTGTTCATAGCTTTTCAGTTGGCGTGAAGCATAGGCGATCACTCTCTCATTCTGCATTAGGACACACCCAAGCCCTTGATGGGATGCGTCACTGAAGATGGTGAAGACCCCTGAGCTATCGGGAATTGCCAAGATAGGCGCTGTGGTGAGGCGAGTCTTTAATTCTTGGAAGCTCTTCTCACACTCCTCCATCCACCTGAAAGGGACATTCTTCCGTGTCAAATGCGTCAATGGAGAAGCAAGTTTGGCGAAGTCCTCAACAAACCGACGATAGTACGGCCAATCCTACAAAACTCCGTACGTCGGTGGATGTTGTTGGTTGTGGCCACCCCAATACTGCTTCTATCTTACTAGGATCAACAGCAATACCTTCTTTCATGATCACATGTCCCAAGAACATCACATGTTCGACCCAAAACTCACACTTCGAGAATTTGGCATATAACTTCTCGTCTCGAAGGGTTTGCAAGGCAAGACGGAGGTGATTCTCATGTTCTTCCCGGGTCTTGGAATAAATAAAAATATCATCGATGAATACAATCACGAACTGATCAAGATATGGCTTGAACACACGATTCATCAAATCCATAAAGGCCGCCGGCGCATTTGTAAGTCCAAAGGGCATAACAAGGAATTCAAAATGACCATATCGAGTACTAAGGGCCGACTTTGGAATATCCTCCTCTCTAATCCGCAACTGATGATATCCCGAACGTAAATCAATCTTCGAATAGATTGCTGAACCCTGAAGTTGATCCAAAAGCTCATCAATACGCGGTAGTGGATACTTGTTCTTCACCGTCACCTTATTCAACTCTCGATAGTCAATACACAACCGCATCGAGCCATCCTTCTTCTTAACAAATAAAACTGGCGTACCCCAAGGTGAAGTGCTTGGTTTTATAAACCCTTTTTGGATCAAATCATCCAACTGGACTCGAAGCTCTTTCAGTTCTGAAGGCGCCATACGATAAGGAGTCTTGGAGATATGTAAGGTACCCGGCACAAGCTCAATCACAAGCTCAATCTCCCGAGATGGAGGCAATCCGGGGAGATCTTCGGGAAACACATCTAGAAATTCCCGAACAATCGGAACTGAGGACGGCATTATCGGTTCTTCGGTCTTCATGTGATACAATGTGACTACATACGCTTGACATCCTTGACTAATTAACTTCCTTGCTTTCATTGCTGAAATAATGACCCTTCGTGAGCTCTCCAACGTTGGAAATACAATCGATTCACTCGTGGGGAATTTCAACGCTCGCTTAGGGCAGTCGAACATCACCCCAAAACAGGTTAACCAATCCATGCCGAGAATTACATCAAAATCTCGAAGATCCAAGGCGATCAAATCAATAACGGTTTCGTGACCCTGAACATGGATAGTAACAGCCGGAAAATATTGCAGGGCACATTGATTTTGTCCCGAGGGCACAATGACATCAATAGAAGACCACAAGGCCTTCGAACACATACAATTCCGTTGAGCATACGAAGTGGATATAAAAGAATGCGTAGCACCGGAATCAAACAAAGCATAAGCAGGCAAAGTCGAAACATAAACGATACCGGCAATAACATCAACCTTCTCTGACCCCTCCGAATGTCCTAAAGCAAAGACACGTCTGGCCGGTCGGGATGGAGGAAGTTGTGAAGCCACTTGGTCTCGAACCTCTGGACATTCCCGGCTCATGTGTCCCTCTGTACCACATCGATAACATCGGTTAGTACCGAAGTAACACTGCCCCCAATGCGTCTTCCCACAAGTTTGGCACGTCGGAGGAGGTGTCGGAAAATTCGACCCTTTCTTTGCCGGTGGACGAGATGAAGGGGCATTATTGGCCGGTCTCTTGTTGTTTCTCCCTCGTCCACGATAATTTGTGAGGAATACGACTGCCCTTGAGTCGATTGCATGGCCTGACTTGAGTGACTCACAACTGAACGGACTTGCACTATCCTAGCCTCTGCCCGTTCCGCCACATATGCGCGCTCGACAATATCCCCATAACTTGCCGTGGCAACACTCGCCAGTTGAACATCTCGAGCCAATTCAGGCTTCAACCCTGAGATGAACCGTGCAATCTTCCTTGCCGGAACATCTACCACGTGTGTGGCAAACCGAGCATACTCATCAAATTTCTTACTGTACTCATTCACTGACATGTTACCCTGCTGTAACCGAATAAACTCATCAAGCTTCTCATTCTTAGTAGCGTCAGAGAAATACTTATTTCGAAACCGTGTACAAAAGTCCGTCAGCGGCAGCGAGGATTTCTCCTTGCCCTAACGATTGTCCCACCAAAAGCGGCCGATCCCGCAAACATAAGCGTACGCAGTTCACTTGCTCGGACTCAGGAATATGAGCATACACAAACATACGCTCCATTGTTTGAATCCAATTTTCCCCATCAACTGGATCCTTGGCATCCTCAAAGATTGGAGGGTTCAAACGCCGAAAGCGATCTGTGGCTAACTCCTTATCCCTCTCCTCTTTTGCGCCACCAACCCCCGATCCACTAACTGCATTACTTGCATTTGCATTACTTCCACTTCCGCTATTCTGATTCGTCATCATCTGCTGCATCATCTGAGACTGTTGTTCCACCAACCAAGTCAACCGTTCAATAACGGCAGCCTGATCATTATCCGCCATCTAAAGACACAATAACATCCATAACTCATAGACTCATCCTCATCACAAAAGTGCTCATACACTTCACATGAAAACACATACAACCAAGAGACATATCAAAGCACATAAACAAGCCAACTCACAGCTCGGGGTGGCGGAGAGATCCTCAAGTGGTTAGGGAAGAGGGAAAGCATGCTGCTCTGATACCATCCTATAACGCCCAATCTAAATCCCACGAAATTAGAGTTGCGGAACTAGACTCGACGCTACAATTACATTTCACAAAACAACACGAGTGGTGATTCACATTTTTCAAACTGTTTATCATTTACAAAACACAATCAAAACATTGCCCGTGTTCATTTCAAAAGCATAAGTACAGGATCTTCAGCATCTTTCTTCTTCCCCACCCACAATCTCTCACGCGTCAATCCCGAGAGGTTTCCCTTCCGTCACCCGAGTTGCGTGTCTGCCCTGACGTACCTATAGTGAGATCATAAAAGAAAACCTGATGAGTCCCAAAGATTCAGTGGGCATATAGTTAAATGCAATGCATGTCACACTCATGTATTGGGCCCAGTTGCTTCTCAAGTGGATACACCGGCGCCAACATAACGTAACATATATGGCCTAATTGTCTCAATCCTCATGCGGGCTTCTCCCGTGAGACGGCCAATAGTCTCAATCCTCTTGCGGGGCATTTTCCCGTGAGACTAGACATAACTTTACATAGGTGTACCCTTTGGTAAGCAACGATACATTTATACTTTACGACCATGTTTGCCAACATAACAAGTACAAGAAGCTAACCTTTCCGATACCTCTACTTCCGGTAATGCTACACAGGTGATATCCACATATAAACATACATCAAACACCAACATCATATATCACCTCAAGCATCAAATAAACCCTAGGCTCTAAGACATGAACAAGAAGGGTATCACATAACTCATGCTATACCTTTCTAATCAAGTCATAACTATACATCTCAAGAGGTATAGATGTACATCTAGCACTTTCTACTTATATAGAGAACTTTCTACCTCTACTTACCATTGGTATAATTAATACATCTAATACCCACCTTACTAGAGTGGAAAAGAACCAAGGAGGTGAGCACTTCTTCACTTTAATCTTCACCAATCACCCAACTCAACAAGACCACAAGCTAGCCCTTGTCTACTCCCAAGTTGAAGACCTTAGATATGATAAAAATGGCTTTTTTGGGGTTTAGGGTCGAGCTCATGAAGAAAATACCCCAAAAATGGCTTCTGCTGACCTAAATACCATTCTACCGACTTACCCGTTACGGCCGTAACTCTCTATCTTCTGTAGTAACATCCAAAATTACGGTCGTAACATAACTTTATACGGCCGTAACCCAGTCTCTGAAATTTCACATTCTGGTTCTGTTTCTATTTACGGCCGTAACCCAAGAAATACGGCCATACTCGAACCACATACGACCGTAATTCACTCTCTGTAAATATGGCGCATTTTCCACTTTGGAACTTACGGCCGTAAATACACCTTATTACGGCCGTAACTCCTTAGACATGGCCGTATCATGACTTCATAGGGCCGTAATTTACTCTCTGCATCTTGAAGCACCTTGCTGCGGACTACGCATCTGGTAACGACCCAACGTGCGACCCCATTACTAGTAAATCTTCTCGGTAGTAATTTCCCATTTTTTGCATTTTTGCACCCGACGTACCCTTTACGACCCGAAACCATACATACCCTCATATACACTTGGAAACACATCCGAACACACACACAACAACATATGACAACACGGAACATGCAAGCCACACCCAAAATGACGTCATCAACATTACATATTCGTACGGAAAACGAACGGGGCGTCACATGCTAAATTTAGCTAGTCACATAAACAAACAAATAAATGTTAATTGATACATCAATGTATTAAACTTAATTAGTATTTGACATTTATAATGAACATACTAAATTTATTAAACAAAAAATTAGTAATAAAAAAAGTAACAACAAAGAAAGATTTTTTATTGGATGAAACATGCCGCATCACATGTTAAAATATTAGTTAAATTTAACAAAAAAGTTGACATGTGAGTAAAAAGATTCTTTTAACATTTATGCTAACACATCTATTGTATATGTAAATTTAACATTTAGTTGACTTATGACCTTAAGAACATCCACAATAGATAAGCTAAATTTAGCTAGCTACATAAGCAATAAAATAGATGTTAAGTGATACATCCACATATTAAATTTAACTTTTTTTTATTTTTTATTTTTATTTTTTTTACGGGAACTTGTTTTTTATTGCTTCAATAGATATGCTAACTTTTATCTAACGAGGCTCAACCCACAAATACAATGGACAATCTCAAAAGAATAAAACTCGCCCAATTAATATACCAATACTGCATTAATTAATTTTGATCGCCAATTCAATAATCACTATTTTCTTGCCTGCCATCTCACTCTTAAGCACAACCTATTTCTCAGTTCCAACCCCAAATCGAAGATCAGTAACTTTAATAATAGGTAATGATTTGTATTTCCTTTCTTGTTTCAATTGGTTGTACCGTCTATTTAGCCTTCAAAGTCTAATCTTTTGCATTTGGTGGTGATTTAAAAATTAACATGTCATCTGGTTTGTTATTAATTTCCAATATAACAACGTTCATTTTGTAATTGTTCAAACGATGTAGTTGGTCAAGATTTTAACATGTAAAAAAGAGAGAGAGAGAGAAAGAGGGAAAAAGGAAATAGGCATTTAAGACACTATGGAGCCAATCATTTTTTTTTTTTTTGAATACAACTATGAATACAAGTACAAGGGGGAGTGTAGGGGTGTGGATTCGAACCCTTGACCTGATGTATACAAGGCAAGCCCGAATACCACTAAATCAAATGGATCTTGGTGGAGCCAATCATCTTCGGAAAAGTGAAACAACATAACAAAAAAAAGGAGGTAAAAGAAATGCATTTAAGATAAATATGCCGCGTCATGTGTTAAAATATTAGTTAAAGTTAGCAAATATTTTAACTTGCAATAAAAAAGATTTCTTTATCTAGAATGCAAATACATCCATTGTGGATATTAATTTAAATACTAACTAATATATAACATCAGTTGCGATCTCCTACCCATTATAGGTAGTTTATATTGCTCACAGTGGGGGAAAAAATTCGTAGGGATCTAGTGAGGCTCCCACAATCAGGAAGCAATTATTTATTATTCATCTAATTTAACGTAGATACTAAAAAAATAAAAAATATATTTTTAAAAAATTTAAACAATGACATGGCGCCAGGACATGGTGCCACGTCGGCGTGAGTTTGAACTTATATTGTCCATTGTAGGCAATTGAATATTTCCGTATATAACATTTTCTAATATATAATACGCGCGGATATGTATGTATTTTTTTCGTTTTTTTTTTGAAATAGTGACATACTAGTATCATTTTGATATATCCATTGTGGATGCTTTGACACGCGAATTGGCCATCCTTTCTGATCGACACTCTCTGCATTTAAAGCATTCTCAACCAACTCAATTACTCAATAACCACGAAACAGAGCACTCCCAAATCGTCGATCCCTCTCCGTTGCTTCAAAGTTCAATTTTCTTCTCTGGCAATGGATGACGATCTCGTTTTCCGCTCGTCAATGATTTGGTTGGCTGCAATTGTACTACTTATGGGACTCTATACGCAATCCGTACAGAAAATGGCGGCGACTTACTTAGTCGGGATGTTTGCAATTTCCGGTGTGCTTGTGCCTGATTGGGAGTTCTTCAATCGGAGTGTTTCTCAGTGGTGTACCCCTGTAACTATGCCTGATAGGGATTCTCAATCTACTGATGAGAAATCGAATCATCGAGCAAGGTGAGCAGGAATTGGATAATTAGTTGCATTTGTGTAATTGATGATTGAAATTGGGTAGTTTTAAGTTGAAATTTGTTCAAAATTGGTTCAAACTGGAAAAGAGAAAATGATGATAATTTCAATTTTGTAGGGCCGATTTCTGCATTTGTTAGTGACTAATTGAACTTTCATCGTAGAACAATATAGGGGTAAGTTTAGAAAAATGTCAAGTAAATTTTACATTTTGAACATAAACCCACTGGAGGATGTTTTGAATTGACAGCACAATGGCTAGGAGAACTGTAATTGTGTTTGATTCAGCTTGTGACTTTTGGTTAAATAAAATATATTTGAAGGGTTAAGTACAGTTAATTTCATGAATTGAATCTTTGGCAAGGTGCCTTTTATATGAATTCTAGACGTGAAAGTATGAGTAGTACTAAGAGGATAATTTCGAAAAATTGGGTTGAATAAATTGAAAGTGATTTAGAAAATTGTGCAAAAACATACAAACAATTGTAAAAATTGATTGACTAAAAAGCTATTGTGATTTCCAAAAAGCGCTTGTGTCATTAGAGCACTCCTAGAATTGGACTTGTTATGTGCAACCGTTCTTAGTCTCGTTGATCTTGGAGTGGCGAACTTGATAATTGTAGAGTGAGTTTCTTTCTTGATTCAGTCCTTGATGTTTAAAGAACTCAAAACATGATTAACATGTTGATGTGATTTAGACCGTCAGGATTACTAGACACTTGCATGTTTGATTTGAATTGAAATTTGTAGTGAAATGACTTCCATGCATATTGATTCTCATCAGTTCGTTTAAGAATCAGTCACAACTCACAAGTTCCCAATGTTCCATGAAGCCTTATTGCTTCATTTGCTTATCTTGTTTCAACTACTTTCATTAGTTTTCTATGCTTATCAAATGAACATAGAACTCTTCTAGGTCCATTCAAGGGTTAATGATCTCAAGTCTTGGTGTACTTCTCTTTGCATTTCAACTTTTTCAGTTTTGAGTTTTAAATCCTCTTCAATTTTCTGTTTTCGTGTTGAAGAGGGAAGAACTTGTTATGGTTTGAGGATCTTAAACATCTTGGCATTTTTTCATTGAATATGCAATTTTTTTCTCGTTTCTGAAAACGTGGTTTCAAAAATATGAAAAGTGAAGTTTTCAGTATTTTGAAAAACTGAAAACAGTTGAAACTTATACTACTACTCTGAGATATAGTTTGCCATTTATTGACTTTCCTTATTCTCCGCGACCCCTCAGACCAACATTAACATTGTAGATACAAGGTCATTAACTGACTATTGTTGTTTCTTGCAGGTTCAAGATCTACCCTGTTAGATTGGTTGTCTACACCTTAGTTTATGGTTTTGCCTTCTACAAGTGGTGGAAGTTCATATCAGACTAACGAAACCTAGCTTCAACCACTATGTTATATCGTCCACGGCAATTGTATTATCATGGCATGAGCATCAGCTTGGAATTTGGAGACATGGAGATTTTAGCAGTCAGTAAAGAAGATTTAAGTATAACCACTTGATCTAGTTGAACATAGATGAGTGATTACTTGAATGATTGTATTTACTTGATTGTATTTACTATTTAGATGGGGAAAATTCAAGTGAAAGAATGTACTGGTTTTCTGACATTAGTAGAAAGAGAAAAGGTTTGCCAAGAAATTCAACACCCTGAGAGCATTCTAATTTATTGATGAATGCTGGAGTAGAATATTGATAAATATTGATTGAATCCATAGAGCGCATGGTATAAAAGTTGTTTTTCATGGTTTGCCTGTAATAATTTATTAATGTTGATTTCCGTGATGGGGGCGGCTAAATGCATCCAGCTAAATACTGAGTTCACCCATTTAAAAAATAAAAAAAATAAATAAAAAGATTAAGTTACCCATACTAAATGCACCCACACTTTTCTTTTCTTTTCTTTTTTTTCTTTTTTGCATTGTTCGCTGTGAATGCGGCGAATAAGCATAAAAAAAAAAAAGAAAAAAAATTGAAGAAAGAATAAGCAATTTTGTATCTAATTTTTAGTTCATGGATGTAATTTTTGCTATAATTTTTTACAACCACTTTGACGAGTTATTTCAAAATTTTTTAAAGTTTTTTACAACCATTTTGATGATGAATTTCGAATTTTTTTATAATACAATAATTTGATTTATTGTTGAATACAATTATTAAAAAATTCAAATTTTTTGCAACCACTTTGAAAAGTAATTTCGAAATTTTTATAATTTTTTATAATCACTTTGATGATAAATTTTGAAATTTTGTTGATGACACAGCAATTGGCTTTATTCGGTTAGTGTTGAATACAATTATTAAAAAAAACTTTGAGTGGTTGTAAAAAATTTGAGCAAAAAAATATCCGTCATTCTTCATTTCTTTTTTTTTATTTTTTAATTATGTGGGTGTTCGCTCCACTTGGAGCGAACCTTTTTTTTTTTTTTAATTGACGAGATTATAATTGGTAATGTTGAAAAAGTGGGCGTACTTAGTAATTTACTAGGTGTATTTAGCCCGCCCTTCCTTGATACTTTATTTATGGTGTACATAGAAATTAAATTAATTAAAAAAAATTGAATTGTAAAGTCTCACAAAAATTCTGTTTTTGCGATTGTACCATGCAAGTGCAATCGACGCAATCACATGGCACAATTTTGGGAATCGCCAAGTTTTGTGCCATGTGATCGCATGGCATGGTACAAACCCTGTGCGATTGCATGATAGTACTTTTTTCCCTCCTCAAAAATTGCCGATAACACAAAAAAGGAAAATAATTTGAGAAAGAGTGGAGCTACTCACACCCACATATTTAATCCTTACACCCACCACTTTTTAAAATTTTTTTAATTTCCAATTTTACCCTCAATAATAAACGGTGGGTGTGGGAATGAATTTGGACCCTCGGCCATCGCCAAGGATGGCCGAGGTCCCTCTTGGACCCTCGGCCTCCCGGTCCAAATTTTTTTTTTTAATTTTTTTAAAAAAAATTGATTGATAGATAATGTAATTAATTAATATTTTTTTGATATTATTTTTTGATTTGGGGAAGGAAGGAAGATGTGATGTATAAGTTGGATCGAACGGGACGAAAAATCGCACTTTATAGATTTAGTGACCGAACTCCGTTTTGGACAAATAATATATCGATTTGGGGTAGCTCGACGCCACGAGTCCAACTCACTCCTATGGAGTGATGTACGATGGATTTTGGCCATCCGAACCCGTTTAGGCAGCGAAATGAGCGTTTTTCTATTTTTCGAATAATTTAATTTTTTTCATTTATTTATTTTTAATTTTATTTCATCACAATTTTTATTTTATTTTTATTTTATTTTATGCCCTAAATCGGTATATTATTTGTCCAAAACGGAGTTCGGTCACTAAATCTATAAAGTGCGATTTTTCGTCCGTTCGATCCAACTCATACATCACATTTTCCTTCCCAAATCAAAAATAATATCAAAAATATTAATTAATTATATTATCTATCAATCAATTTTTTTAAAAAAAAAAAATTTTTGGATGCTCGGGGTGGCCGAGGATCCAAAACACCTCGGCCATCCTGGCCGAGGTCTCATGAGGACCTCGGCCAGGATGGCCGAGGTGTTTTTGGATCCTCGGTGACGGCCGAGGATCCAAATTCATCCGTCCACACCCACCCTCTGAAAGGGTAAAATTGGAAATTAAAAATATTTTTAAAAAAGGTGGGTGTAGGGATTAAAATTGTGGGTGTCAAAATCATCACCCTTTGAGAAAAAAGCGGCATTAGCACCAACAGCATGAGTGGTTGGAATTGGCTCATCAAGAAACACAAAAAAAAAAAAAAAACATTTAATATTCAACCAAAATGGATAGCGTATGTAAATTCTATGTTCAAAACACCAAAAACCAACCATGTTACATAAAGTTGCACAAAATAATAGTAGAAATCCAAATTGTTGTAATATTACACACTATTACATGCTATTCAATGCTATTACACGCATTTTGTAATTTGTTACATTCTTTGTAATTTGTTACAAACTCTTTCTAATTTATTACAAATACTTTGCAATTTATTACACACCATCTGTAATTTATTAACCTCGATTTCTAACTAAAACATGCTATCGATTTACACCATGTGATCGCATGGTTGAAGCCCAAATTTCAACTAAGCAATTGCATGGTACAAAACCCAAGCAATCGTGTGTACCTGAAAATTTGTAATTCCGGACGCAAGATTACCTGAAATTTTTGAATAAGGGTAAAACTTAAATCATGAATTCGCGTAACTTCCACTATCCGTAACTTGGATATGCAGCCCCCAATAACTTTATTGGATATGCAGCCCCAATAGCTTTAAAATCCTAATGCAAGCCCATTCAACCCAGGTCTCCTCCAACTCCAAGTTCCCAATTATTCAACCCCATATCCTCCCCTGCTCTCCCACCTCCACGCTCCAGGAATTGGCATCCGGTGGAGTTTCGGTATCAAGCAAAACTCGGTAATTTTCACTCTTATTCCCTTGCTTATTATCTATTTCTTCGAATTGTAGGTCTTACATGACTGGTTTTTGCTCCTTTTGCAACTTCGAAATGCGTGAATTTCCCCCTTTTATCAGCATTGATAAACCTTTTGTATTAATAGAAGTTTCTCCCTGAATGAGTCATTAATGATTAAACTGTTCTTCAATTAGCTTGTTTGAATTCAATCAGGAGAAATTAACATAATTGCGATTAGCTTTTCGCTCACAGCAGTAAATCTGGGTTTTTTGTTAAATGCGTCACTGAAACTACTATCGTGTTGATTTGATCTCTATAGGTGCAGAACGTGAATAAACGCTTCTCCAGGTGGGTAAATACTTAAAAATTTGACAAACTGAAGAACACAGAAAATGCGGCTTTTAACACACAACATGTTATCATCAAACATCAAAGGTGTGACAAATGGCTTCCCTCTCCTGATCGAGGTCGAGAAAGTAGTGGAAAAGCAAGTGGACTTAAACAAAGATTTCTTGAAGAACATGTTTGCAAAGATTGAATGGAAGGCGCTATTTGATGCCTCTAAAACAATGGGTTACACTGATCTACCCGAGAATGCTGAATCTTCGATGCTCGACTCTGATGAGTTCCTTCGCAAGTTCCATCACGCCCTTCTTGAGCTTCATCTCGAAGAGGGCGTATTAGTTTGTCCCGAGACGGGTCGGAAATTTCCCGTTAATAAGGGGATTCCGAATATGTTGCTCCATGAGGATGAGGTCTGAATTTCCTCTTTTATATGGGAGAGTTGTCTTAGGGTTAAAGGCTTGGAGCTTAAGGTATTTTCTTCTGGCTCATTAGCACGTTGCAAGGAGTAACTGATTGTCAGAAACGATTTTGTATTTCATGTGATCACCATATTCCTTGGAATCATTTGATTTGTGTAACTGAGTGATGCTATTTGTACAACCTTAGCTAACTTTTTGACAAAAAAGTGGTATGGGTAAAATCTTATGAAGATTCATATTAATATCATCCTACTACTGCTTCATAGGATTTTTTTTTTCAGGTCACTTGGTTGTCAATAAGGTATCTTCCAAAGTTGTACAAATTATTATTTTCTTAGTGCAATATTTAGCCTTTGGATGTAGCATTTTTCCACCTATAAACTTACTTTTATTACTTAATCAAACACCAATATTAGCTATAAATCTCATATTGCTACTTATTATTGTCCATGTACACACCCGTTCCAGTACAAGTCCCTAATACCATTAGGGTACGACGGTTGACACGGATGTAGCTTCATTGGGCTCGATAATTGACCCTCTACGGATAAAGGAGCAATCACTTAATTTTTGTTGATTAATTTTAGTGGTAGGATCAATCGTTGGTGCCACAATGGTAGTAGCTGTAGTATTATACAATTTTCGTGTCGATGTCATGAATAATAAATGAATTAATGTTACATAATAGTAATTGATAAACACGTCTTATAAATAACACTGTTTGAGTACACAACCAATGATTGGTATGTATGACTTATAAACAACATTGTTCAGGGTGCATTACATGACTTGTCACGACTGAAGTAGCTTATCATCTGCAAGATATTCAGAGTTGTAGAACTCAGCGTCAAACAGGGACATGTATCACAAAACTTGAACCAATTTCTGCGGAAATAAAAATGAAAGGGGAAAAAGAAAATCGCACTTCCCTTTTTGGCTATACTGAAGAAGGAAGCTAAATTGAAAAGAGACTAAACCTTGTTTGCCATCTTTCCAAAATTCACTCACGCAAAGTGAGAAAAATAAATAGATGGCCCTATTCTTTATTTTTGACTCTGCAAACTAAGTTAAAATCTATGAGAGGGAAATGGTGAAGCCATACTACAGCAGCCAAACATAGAAGCTCTTCAACTTCTGGCAATATTGACTGAACTTCATTCATTGATGTGATATTTCTCGCATAGGCTATTCTACCTCAGAACATACAATAACTCATCACCTCTTCTTACGCGGGGTTGTTTCATATGGGGGGAGAGGCACACCGAAAACCCAATCAAGAACATTCAAGTATTTTGATCGAAAGACATCTCTCTCCATAGCGTAACAGTGCATAATAATTGCAGTCGAAATGCTAAAGACTACAACATCAGCTCTCTTCAACTTTCTCGACTGAGGTAAGTATCCGGCATCAGCCATGCATGTGAAGAAGCTTTCAATTGCTCGAGCAAGACAGTAAAGCGATATCTCTATCCTTCTACTCTTCTTCTCAATCGCCAGCGCAAGACCAGTTGGAAACTGTGAACAGGAGTATTGGTTGTTTCAAGTGTAAATGAAAATACAGATATACACATATACGAAAACCCACAAAGAAGAGCTACTCTTTTTACCGTTCCCATAGCCACCATAGGAATGTTGCATTTCTTGAATACCCTAAATAGCAAGCATGTCCATAACCTAAGCAGCACAAATGGGACAAAACAATCAACATCTCACGAAAGTAGTATTGATAAAATTAATGAGATAAAAAAAAAAATCTTCCACATTAAAGCAATGGTATAAATTATGCAGTAATAATCTGTAAAATCAGTTGCTTACCATGCAGATGAACAATACATAGAGAGAAACAGGCTCGATCTTGCAGTCCCATAGAGGCCTTTCCATATGATCGAGTGAGGCCTGGATAAAGGTTGAACAGAGATAAAGACATAGTATTGCAGAAACTATCAAGAAGAGTGAGATGAGTGCCTATGCAGCAAAAATGGTAAAAGATTACAAGCGTACAAATTTAAGAAGTGGTCTGTAACAAGACAATAGAAAGAGTTCCTAATTACCAAGTCATGATATAAAGCAGATTTCCATAATCCATTTCCCCCAGGAGAAAGGACTTCTGAATTGACACAGCAGAAATAGTTTATGGTGGGAGACAATGGGAACAGGCAACTGATTTTATAGAAATTTATAACTTGAAGTAATCAACCAAGAGGATAGAAATTTCAGTTATACTGTGCCTTAATCAATCATATGTTCAGATGAACAACAGTTTCTTTGTGGTTTCTTTGATTTCATGGAAAGAAATGAAGAGTGAGAATCTTACAAAGTACTTATTTAGTTTCAAACAATAGGATTCTAACATAATTCTATCAGCTGTGTCTAGCAGATTAGAATTTCTCAAGACATCGAATTAGATATAACATCAATATAAAAAATTTCTCAAATATGCTCATCATCTGGCTCCTGTCAGATTCATCTGTCGTGAAATTCTACCATAGTTATCTTCAAGAAATTAAAAGAACTCTGGGTGTTCTTTGCAGAAGCACCGTTGATCCTAAAGTTGAAGATGGAAACAATTAAATTGGTTGAGCTGTGTATCTGAACTTGCTAAATCAAGTTTGAGTAACATCACAAAGAAGTGTCAAAAGTAAAAGAGAGAAGTTGTATAGTTAACAAGGACTCAACCCAGCATCAGAGAATCTTTCATTTCACATCCACTCTCTTTAAGAAACCTAGCATTTCAGAGAGAGAGAGCGCCTCTTTCTGCGTGTGCCACTTCATAACAAACTGCAATTCCTAGACAAATATATGTTATTAATCATTTTAACTTCTTGTTTTGTAAAATGAACTTATAAACAGAACTGCTGGTTTATATGCATAATTGTCTCCAATATATGGACTCTTGAAAAGGCAAAGCATTGTGGAATCTACTAAATCAACCCACTAAATCTCCAGACACCTTTGGAAAACTCAATGTATCAGTTTCACTATGCAAATTAAGTATTATAGACCGTTTTGAAGCTGTGAAGACTTGCAATATGTGACGATATCACTAACTGGAAAATCGTTTCTCTGATAATCAATCCACAATATTTGTCAACATTTAATTTTCGAAAATATAGAAAGCTGAAGGACATTAATGACTTGGTGGACAGGCCTCTATGGATCCATAGTAATCAGATCACTCGCTGAAGCATCACATCCTGACAGTTTAAGCAAAAGCTGATTATGGGTCACTCTCAAAGAGCCACTACACTCAGCTGAGTTGATTGCATCCAGAAAATTGAACAAATAAGGAATTCCATGTGTTAAACCTATCTTTGGCCCCCAAAAAAGGTAAAAGTCGCTACCACACATCCAAAAGCAACAGAAAAGGAAGAGGGGGAAAAAAATCAACAATGTGAATCACCTTTTCAGGAGACCTTGTCGATGTACTATCAGTGCTGGAATTAGATAGACTGGAAGATAAACTGGTAATGCTCTTTTATACGCTTGCAGAAGAAACGAAAGAAAATGTGCCCCACATGCTTGATTCCCATGTATAATCTGCAAAAAACAAAGAAAACATGCTTACTATGCTTGTCTATTAGTCATCTTGCATCGTCACAGAAAACATGCAAAAAGAAGCAATCCTAGTGGCTTAACAATCTAACATCTATGTACATGTACCAGTGGCAGAAACAAGAAGACCGGAGTATGACTCAAACCATCCTATGACTACACTTTTTGGTTGCAGAAAACCATCCTATGAGTACACACTTTTTGGTTCCAGATTATTATAACGGTGAAACACACTATTCTTCTATTTCACTACTGGATCTGCCTTTAATTATTTCCGTGCCACCTTGCATTTCTGATCACCATACTAAAAATTCCTCTTCTCCATTACAAATTCAGATACCATTTGTAATCAGATCAAGCATCCTTGGTATTCAAGGCTAAAATGATCTCTTCATAATACGCACAATACTCGTATTTTCTCCCTTTTCCATTTTTTATTATTTTTTAACAGAAAGTTAACTGACTGTGTGGTACAGAGAGCATTCAATGCTGCAGGCCATTCAACTACAAAAATTTCTTAATTTTTTTTCCGCAGACAGTCAGCCATGGAAGGTGATCTACATTAAACAAGACATGTAGCATCATCATGTCATCATCTGAAAGAAATAATGTGTATGGTGAAGTGTTCTCAGCTCTGAAACTATTCATTCTCTATTTTATCACAATTCTTAAAAGGATTTACTCATTTTCTTTTTAGAGATCAATTTCTACTTTTAGCTTTGAATTTGTGGTTCTTGAAGTTCCCTGTAGGTGCAAGTCAAAAGCTTCAATGGAGGGCTTACTGTGATGTGTGCACAAGGAACCTGGACCACGGTATTCTGTCACACAGTCATAGATATGGGTACAATGCATACAGCGTGAAAGCAAAGCTTTTAAACTTTTTGAAGCAAGATTTTGGAATGTCCAAGAAAGAGTCAGAAAAATTTTGCAGACAATGTCCATAGTCATCATATAATTTTTTTTTTTTTTCCAATCATTTCAATTCACAAAGAGCCAACTTTCAAGTGCCAATATTTATTGAAAATCTGGCTGCCCATGGCCTAAGCCAAGAACACTATAAGATTGAAAAGGGGAGATCCACTTGAGCAAATGAAAAGAGAATGAGTTAAGCCCATTCAAACATTTCCCATAGGAAGCCTCCCAATTATACAATCTGAAAAACACTTCGGCCTTGTTCTATACACATTAAATTTCACTAACTTTTTCTCTCTTATCATTTTCAATCAATCATACAATTATTTTATATTTTTTAATATGTTTTTCCCAAATTTCAACCACACATCTAACACGTAGTTCAGGTAACTCAAATTTAATGTGGGGAGAACAAGGCCTAAGTTTCACAAATTGATAAGAGCTTAACGGTCATAGTTTACAAGAAAGAGATCAGATAATAATCTATTTTATGTAATAAAACATTTAAGTCAAGTTTTACATACCGAGCAAGGGATTTTCATATGTCGATCAAGTTTAACATCAACACCAATGGACTTGTAGTATTTCTCTATCGCCTCCAAATTTGTGAAAGGAATTCCACATGCAATCTCTCTCACACCACGCAAGATAACAGAATCCTTTGCTCCATGTTTATTGAGAAATGACTTATAAGAGGAAGGCAAACTATCTTGCTTCAATATGTAAGCTGACCTGAAAACATCAAGTATTCTGCTCTTATATTTCAATAAGTGAGAGAAGTGAGACTATATCTATGGGAGACTAGAAACATCTGAACACTTTCTGTTATGGGTCTTCTGAACACATTTAGTGAATTGAGCTGGTCACAATGAAATAATAAAGAGCTTTTGAGATCATAAGTCATCGGCATTCAGCGGTGAATGACAAGGCAATATATTGTCCTCTTTCAGCCTTTTGTTAGTTCACAATGGTGATTGGCAATAGCCAGTCTACTTGTTGAAACTTAAACAACTACTTGCGATGCATGTTCATTCCAGCGCTTCGGGACCCTAAGCATACCAAGTCATGGCGGCCAATAAGAGGCATGATTTGGATTTTCTTTTGCTTGTCAATTATTTTTAGTGGAAATACACACTCTATAACTTAATGTGTATGCATTTCGCCCTTCACAATGGCTGGTTGAAATGGAAGTGGGAAAAAATGAATTGCAGAAATAGCCTGACCAAGCAGCTCTGAATATGATATACTGACACTGCCATTAAAGAACTTTTTCCAAGACACTGGGTACAAGTCTTTCCACAGAAGCATATCCAAATCAATCAGACATGTCATGAACATGTGAGGCAATTCGATCTTAGATATCTGAGTGTTTCTAGTTCATATGAAAGCATTGTAAATCCCATGAAATTGATGAGTATAAGTAGAATGAAAGCTTTAACTTTCTAGAAAGATAAAATGAAACACTGAGTTCAGTACCTTGGTCCAGCACCTGACCTATATCTGTCATGTCCTAGTCATTATTTTCACGTCTTTCCATAACCTTCTTCAACTTTTAACCACACTTTCTCATGAAAAATCGGCCTTGTGAAACAAGCACAAATATTTTCAAGTAAAATTTTATGATTTCAAGAGAACATTACTAAAAAATAAATTTTAGAGCCTCTTGGTTTAGCAACTTTTACATTACGACAGCCTTTCATGAATATTTCAAGAAATGATGTTGCATAGTGCATGACAAAACCTGAGACAAATTGAAAAGAGAAATTTTGGATGTGTAATTTATTCTAGAGTTGGGCTTCAGTTTCCATAAGGATGTTTATCTTATAAAGCTTTAATGTAAGCTTGTACAAGAAACAGTGTAATTCCTTTTTCTAAACATGACTCAGAGTTCTCTAACCCAAACAAAGAATACACGCACATAAGAGCATCTTTCCATCCTTCTGTGGAATATAATGACAGGATATTAAGGAAAACATTTTCTCATGTCTATTACCACCTCAATTGACTCCAACAGATGAGCAACTTAATCATGTTTAGAGCATCTCCAATGCAAATGTGAATGTGTAGGATGATGTGGATGAGAGAGATAGAGAGAGAATGATTATTTTAATTGAAAATGAATGAAAGGATATGTATAGAAAAAAGAGAGGGAAAAGTAAAAAAAGAGGAGAGAGATAGAAACAAATTCAAAAATAATGATAAAATATTAGTGAAGCATGTGTGTTTGTAGACATGGCACGGAAACCATGAAGAAAAAGTGGGGAAAAGTGAGAAAAATGAAATAAAAGTGATAAAAGATAAAGAAAAAATTGAAAAAATGCAGGGTCCATCCAATATTCTCTCTCTCTCTGTCTCTATTGTGGACATTCAACATGGACTTTAGCAATAACCCAGGGCCAAAATTCTGACATTGGCCTTCAACCTTTTATATCTAAGGAATATCAAGAACTTATCAGAAAACAGTTAATGAAAACTATACAATGCCAAGATACCACAGGGATTGAGAAATATATAAAATTGCAGACATCAAAACAAAAATAAGAAAAGAAACTTATGAGGATTGGATAAACATTAAAACTTTAAGCAGAGGAATAAGTCACCTACAAAATCTGTGAAGAGGAGAGACACATCAGGAAAATATCTCCATGTGCCCATGTAAGAGGCTTACAAAATTTCCCAAACCTCTTGCTTTTTATCCCACATCGCGATGCCAATACAGTGGCACGCATGAGAATATAAATCGCTAAGCTTGTATGCTGTGTGTTTAACCCAGTAAGTAGCATTGATGGCCCTGCTATCGCTCCTGCCATCAAGGACCTCCATTTGGCAGTCCTGAAATTTAAGGAAATTCAGCAACTGCAACAATATATGATGTAAAAAAAGGCCGATTTACAGAAATAAAAGAAGCAAAAAATATAACAACCGATATACACAACAAAAGAGAAAAACAAATTATGGATAAAGATCATGCCTTCTGTGACCCCCCAAAGCAGCTATAATTTCATCCACTGATACAAATGTCCCCGCAAATGCACCAAGGAATAGTCCATATCTCAAGGTCTCTTTCAATGCCAAAATCACATCATCCCTAGTTGATGCCATTTCCACTTTCCTAAGCAAAAAGAAAGAGATTTTGCCATACAATCATCATATGTAAATAGATTAACCTTATATAAATTTACAAAATACTGGGACAATTGCACAAACAGACTATAAGCAGTTGCTTCCATAGTACTAAAAACTCAAGTACCAATATCCCATATGTCAAAAGACAACAAAAATTGCAACCCCTTACTCATAGACAGCATAACTCTAGCCTCGGTAATTGAGTTGGGAAAATTTCATATTCGTACAATTGTATTCCAAATCAAGGACTTCAAATTTATGGCGCCAAATGCAGTCTCACTGTTCTGATAAAGCTAAAAAAAATTAGTTAATGGTTTAAGACATAGCTTGGAAACAAGAATTAGACCTTTCGTCAACTGATTGCAGAAAATAACACAGAGTGTCTAATCTATTGTAGGCATAAAACATTCCCCAGTACATATCGATTTAGATCGCAACCAATTAAGAAAAAATAAATAAATGTAAACAGGAATCATGAAATCATACCTGGATGAGGGAAGAGATTGTCTGCGGCGGAGGCGAGAGAGGATTGAGAAGAGAGCGAGACCGCCTTTTAGGCCAGCACCGATGGAGAAGCCTTTGACGGATGCCGTATACACTCTCCACAGCTTATCATAATCCTGAACAGGATATGATTCGAAGCTCAGCAAAGAGCAAGACGAAGACGACGTCGGCAAGCTCGAGTTCAACGATCGCCGGCGGCATTGCAAGCAGTCTAACTGGTGGTCCTCCTCCTTCAATCCGCATGTCCACAGGGTGTCTTCGGCCGATGTCTCTGCTCCTCCGTCGTCATCCGCCGACATTTTTTTGCGGTGGCGGTGGTAGTTCCGCCGGAGCTAATTAGCTCGTCTTGGAATTATCGCAACGGGAGTGGCGGAGTTCCACGTATAATTCAGCAGTTATCGATGACAGTTTTCTATTTGTTTCTGTGGTTTGAAAAATTAATTAAGCAATTGCTTGGCCTCGTGAAAATTATTTTGTTCATTTTTAACATGTCTTTCAACTTTTTAATTAAAAAATTAATCACTTATATATTAAAATATAACCATATATGTGAAATAAAAAAGTTTGAGAATAATAATAATCATAATTATTAATTAATTGAATAAAAAGAATTCCGCAGAAGTAGAAAATAAAGATTAAAGAACATTCGAGAAAAGAAAAAGCAGAACCTGTGGGGGGTAAAAGGAACTAGCTAGGAATATATGGTAAATATTAAGAAATAATAATAGATGAAAAAAATGGAAAAAAAAAATTAAATACACGCTGCCTCATGCGCAATCCACGAGCCTGTTTATGCACGTGGGTGGGCATGTAAACTATGCGTGCGCTCGGGGAGGTGCTCTCACATACGTATAGGGGAGAATTGCATATAATGTGACGTAGTATTTTATGTGCACGGTTTCTCCTACATTAATGTGTAGGAGAGCAAAATTGGTAAATTATTATAGATTTTAATATGAAATAGAAAAAAGACTAAGTGAAATTAAATAATGGAAATTTATATAGTACATATAGATTCCACGAAATATATAGTTGTGAAATAGAAGAGAGAATGAGTGGGGTTGAAAAAAATATATAAAAATGTGTAAAAATATATCAAAATTTATAAACTAACATGCACTATGGATAGTAATGTTCTTGTGTCATGAGGAAGAAAAACATTCTCACCGATAATGTGATAATGATGACATAATACTACTATATTACTACTATATAAAAAGTGGTGATTGCCAC
This sequence comes from Jasminum sambac, assembly GCA_018223645.1. Classification (NCBI taxonomy): domain Eukaryota; kingdom Viridiplantae; phylum Streptophyta; class Magnoliopsida; order Lamiales; family Oleaceae; genus Jasminum; species Jasminum sambac. The sequence goes on along the minus strand of CP073643.1, from coordinate 30,594,583 downwards.
ATTATCGCTCTAATTGACGTGACACTGTATTAAGAATGTTTTACGCTCCTCAGGAAAGGAAAACACTACTCAATGTATGAATTACTCAACCCATTTGTCACCTTTAGTTATGATGCATAAATTATAATAAAAGCGATTTGTAAACCTTTGGAAAGAAGATAATTGGCTATTGCAAGAATTTTAACATAGATTTTAGGATCTAAATAACATAGGATTTCTATTTTTCACATTATTATTATTATTGGAGATGAAATATTTCAATCATCATTGAAAAACTTGGTTTTCATTGCTGATGCATATATCTTCCATCTTCTTTTAAGAAGGGCAGTCAAATGTAAAACATTTTATATCTAAAATACCCTCCCAATTTCTAATCAATTACGCTAGCAACCTAAAGATCATTGTTTAATACTTTCAACGTAATGGGTATATTACTATTTCCTCTCATAATGGGTATATTTCCTCTCATAATGGGTACTGAATTTCCCTAAAATACCATCTTCACGTCTCTCTACATTAAGTAGGCCAAGAATTAAGGATTTAATTTTGTCCAAAGATCGAATCGCTAAAAGAATACAATGACAAAACACCAAATACATAATAAATTAAGAATAACATTCGAAAATCACGTGCATTGCACGTGTTTTCACCTAGTATTTGTAAAAGTCTTGCATGATGCATCATATGTATAAGTCAATAATTTCCAATAGGCATTTTATGTGCACTGGTATAAGTTCACACATCAACGTCAATTGTAAGAACTCACAGAAACCGCAAAACCAGATAAATGAAACCTAACAAGTAATTAAAACTTGTAGCTAAAGCTTCAAAATTTTGAGCAAAATGAGTTACCATATAGCCACCGCCGTCAAACTACATCATCATCATCGTCATGAGGCAATAGAAAAATGCTTGAATAACCATAAGAATACTTTACTGTTCACAAACATGAATTATATACATGATTCCGCATATAATAGTTCTAGAGAACTAACTACTTCCCAATGAAAATTTGGAATTGAACATAAAATGAAACATCAAGATTCCATTTTATCATAGATTTTAGAAAATGATCCAGGATTCCAAAAAATTATGTAACAAATGCGGCTGAATAGTTCAGGGTGCTGATTCTTGTCTTCTGGATAACGAGTATGTTAAGTGCGACATTATATGTGAATGAATCTAATTGCTCTGCTGTTTCTTGAATTTCCTCTACTTGACTATGAAAGTAAGAACTTATACTGATTCAATCCACTTTAAGAACGATCTTCATGAACTCATAAACAAAGTAGCTTATAGATGCCGAAGGTAACACCTGAAGAAGAAGAAGAAGCAACAAGAAAGAAGACCCATATAAACTTTAATCCCAAAAATACAAGACCACCCAAAATCACCTACTTTATGAAACTGAAAATGATCATAGGAGACGTATGAGGAAAGATGAAATGGTGATGAGGATGCCATATGCACATAATATACACCATACTATTAGGACTTTGGATTCCATCTTAAAACGTTAACCTTTTTTAAAAAGATAGTCTGACTTATATGTTGTTTATTTATTTCATGATATTTCGATGTGGGATTATTCCTTAACAGTTAACATGCCTCCACAAGGTGCTTCTTTGAGCACATCAATCATGAAATCCACGTGCTCCTTTGGGACTTAATAGGTCGAATAGCATTGTTAAGAGCTTAATGCACTCTGGTACATTATTAAGACTTGGTGTTAAAAGGTGAACTCGTTTAAGAGGAGTAGCCAATAACTTATATGTTTATCAATTTCGTGATTTCAAGGTGGCATTATCCATAATGCGTACCTGTAGTAAGCTAGGAAAGAGACCTGCATAGAGAGCAGGTGGACCACCTCGTTCCACAATCTTGACAGCTGTCGCCAATGCGCTCATTTTAGTAGCTCGGCCCTGCAATTGGAGTTGCCTCCTGACAACCTCAAACGGGTAAGTGGCAGCTTCAGCACAAGCACCGGAAATAGCTCCATACAAGAATGTCCTAAGTGGCCCCAATTCAAGCTGTTCAAAGGCATTCAATTCTTGATCTTGTTGTCTCATGCTCTCAATTCTTTTTCTTCCCTCGGGTGAATGCAAATAAGCCGATTTCAAAATGTCATATACCCCGTAGAAAACAGCTCCCGAGGGTGCCATGCTCAAGATAGAAGGTAGTAAACCCTTGTAGAGAGAAAGGAACCCTTCAGTTTTAACTACGTGATGGAAAGCTCCAATTAAACCCCCAAGTGCTTCTCCCCCTGGCGCCACCATCCTCGTCCGAACCTAAAACATTTAAAATTGCATTTTAAGCGTCTGGTACCCAAAAATCAACTCCTACTATTCAGTGAGTAAATAGTCAAATTTCAGAACAGCACATTTTAAATCACTACTCGTTATTATGCACACATCTCAAGTGAATGAACCTAAAACATTAAAAATTAAATTTTAAGCCTCTAGTACCTAAAGATTAACTCCAACTCAATCATTGAATAATCAAACTTCAAAATTAATCACACATTTCAAATCGCTACTCATTATTATCCACTGACATGTGTCCCCACCACTATTTGGCAGAATTATTTGAACATGCACTAAGTCAAGAAGATTTACTTTTGGCATGTTGACATTAATGCGTAGGCAAGAACTTCAGAACAACCAACATGATCAATAGCCCAAAGCATGAAACCAACACGCCTGAACGGGAAAATGAACATGAATTGTTACTCACAGTGTCTAGTGGCAAGCAGAGGACTGTAGCCGTAATGCCAGCTGCAGCACCAGCAATAAACCGCTCAAAATTCGTGGTTTCTTCATTGCCGGATAATTTGAGAAGCTTCTTTCTATACGTGTCATAAGAGCAAAAATTGATTGCCTTAAAAGGTGCAGTGCGAAGAACGTTAACAAAGTTTCCCTTCCAAAAGCCTTTCAAGCCTTGAGTTACCGCTATTTTCTGAACGAGCTCGAATATATTCCTCTTTTCACCACGTAATATGTATTCCAGCTTTAGCCTCTCGAGTGGAGCAACGCAAGTTCTGAGCACAGAGAAATTATTTACACTTTGATGAAGTACTTGCCGAATATAATGATACACAATGAACAAATGCAGTATTTGGCCTCACAATATGGTTCAACTTTCGCAAAACCTAAGCTTTTACCTGACTGATACAAATAGATATACTTTCAGACACACTTTTAAAGTTAATCAAATTAATAATAGTAGTACGTAAAACAAGTAAACAACCACGTGATTACGTATTCAGTCAAACAAACGTGACAAGAATATCTACCACCAGACAATGTATGTGGTAAAATTCTCTTAAGGCTTAAGCCCATATCTGATGGTCCAATCTAACAACTAAAGCGCTTTGTACTACAATGGAAGATTTTTTCAAGTAGGTCCAAGAATCGAACGAAAGATCAAGCAACTCAAGAATATTCACATTGTTGATGGTGGAATCATGAGTTGACATCAAGAAACTAGCCACCTGACTCACTAATTAACATCAAAGATTGCAAAATTTCAGAATCATCCTCTAAAATTCAGTTTTCTCACATTCTTTGCTTCATTAACCTCCCCCAAGAAAGCATAAGAACAAGCAATTTAACCTAAAAATTCAACCACACGCTTAACCAAACGAAAGTAAAAGAAAAGTAGCAGTAAAAAAAAGAAACCTTGAAACCATGGCAGCCACAGCCCCAGCCCACAAATGTTTGGTGGTGTTCACAGCCCCACGGCCTCGCAACCCAACCCTCAGCCTTTTTCCGCCCTTCACCGCCGTCATTCCTCCACCGACAGCCACCGGCGTCTCTTCACTGCTCTTGTCATCTCTTTTAATAAGTCCATCTTTCTCTTTAGTCGACAAGCTCAAACACAAGAATTCAAACCCAACCACCGGCTTCCTACGACGATTCAATTCTGTAGAATGGTTGATGGGAACAAAATTGTCACTGATAATGAAATTTATAACTGACGAAGGGATATTGTTATCAGCCAGAAATAATCCACCAGAAGGTAAAATTGAATTATTTGAGTTCTTCTCTGGTGAAAATGGAATATGGGTTTGTTGGTGTGGTGTGGAATCTTTATCCTCGTATAGGAGATTCAATCCTGGCATTGTGTATCGAGTTGCTTGAAGGAGATTATTTGACCGCAGAGAAATTGAAATTATTTAGGTATTTCGAATTGAAAATTTTGTGGATAATGAAGAAGTTGGGAATGGACTGAGGGAAAAGGGCGGAGCTTCAGCCTTGCTTCCATCGCCAAAACATGGTAATTCTGCAGTCAGTGTCACTGCATTCCGTCGTGAAATTGCCAAATTGGGCGGTTCTCGGATTTTTTACGATATCCGTAAGCGCTTTGTTCCACAAAGTTTTCCTTTTTTCCCTCTCTCTTAAATTTATTATTCATTTTTTTATTATTTCTTTTTTATTTTTGTAAAAAAGTGGTTTATTTATTTGCAAAGACTGGTCAAAAATAAAAAGGTTTATGTGCAAATTTAATCAACTCTGGTCCAAGTTTTTTCTCAAATAATAATAATAATAATAATAATAATAAAAAAACTCTGGTCCAAATTTAAAAATGTAACTATTTGCTTACTTTGCAGTGTAGACACTTTCCATACTTTATTGGCATTAGTTAAATACTTGTTAACCTGATATATCGGTTAGTATATCGTTTTTTGACGGTGAAAACTGGTTGTAAAGGGTGTAAAGAAACAATTGACAAATACAATGAGAATTACGACTGATGTGACGAAAGAATAAACACTATGTTATTTACTATAGGAAAAGAAAAGGTCTCATTACGGTTGGTAATTAGTAAATTATTTTCAGGTAATAGACAACATCAGACGTATAATAAATTGATTACTATAGGCTTTGTCACAATAAATTTTCCCATATATAAAGCAGACAAACAAGTATAGAAATAGAAACAATAACAAAATTGTTATGAATAATAATTGAAGAATAATTATTAGGTGTTATGAATAATTGAGAATAATGTGGTGGTTATGAATTATGAGGAATAATTTGGTGGAGGAATAATTTGGTGGAGGAATAATTTGGTAAAAGATGTAATTATTATATGTGAATGACTATTATACCTTGATGAAATTATGTAATTACGATTGCGCCAATTCAAGTTTTCCTATAAATAGGGTTTGATTATTAATGAAATCGATTCACGAGAATTCCTTCAATTCATTCTCTAAATTCTCTCTATTGTTTATCTTTTATAAGCGTTATCAAGACGAGTCTCTGGCCGTTTGAGTAATATGATGGGAGTATCTTCTAGTTGCATCTTATAGATGATCTTACATGTCGGCTGGATTATTACCAATGAATTAATTCATCATCATCAATCCTAAATAACTCTCTCTTTGCAAATACATCATTGAAAATTCCATTTTGCTCATATTCCTCTCCCACAATTCCTCATTCTACACAACCTGGAGATGTCTGAAATCCCAAAATTGGAAGAATGGAGTCCAAAGAATTTTCCGCTCACGTAAATGGATTGTAAGTAAATCTCATCCATGGAATAATTAGAGAAAGGGAAAAAGGTAAATCATATGATTTTATAATATAATAATATATTAAACTATAACATTCGTTTTATCGAGATATAAGGAGCATACATTATCAAAATCAAATTTTCTCGACTCCATTATACTCGATTTAACGAGAGCTTCGATATGACACCAATATTGATAGGGTAATAACTCGTTTTGAAATATATTATTATCAAACTTTCAAAATTTACAAATCAATACACTAACTTTTGAAAAAGTTACAAAATAATCCTTGAATATTTTGATATTGATAAATTGAAGTAGAAATGAGATAATTTTCCAATCGTAAAACATTGATAAAATATTTTTGACAATTTTACCTTTACGAATTGGAATGGACAATTTTACCCTTAGGATAAAACCGACCTAATTTTGACGACAGTGAAAAATGGATAGAATATTCATGAAGAAATTCTAAATCCATTGATTATATAAAATGGCTTGAAGTCCATTTGAGTTAAAAGATCGGAATATTATTTTAACTCAAGAGTTCAATTACATAATGTACTTATTCTAGAAGGATAAGTGTCTTTCTTGTAAGTAATGAGTATTTGTTCTAGAAGAACAAATTTGCTCCGTAGAAGCGATTCAATATTTAATTCGCGCTTTATTTCTTGCAATTTAATTCTTTGCCAATACCTCCTACTTGATGATGGGTTCAAAGTCACTAAGCGGAAGGTTTTATATATTCTGCACTTTATATGCTAAGTGATGGGTAATACCTTCTACTAAGCAGATCCTACTCCTGAAGAAGTAGTTAAATATTATGCAATTTAAATCTTGCTATTTAAATTCTGTAAATTTATATTTATTGTAATAATTCCCATAAGGTAGGTTCGACCACCTATTGGAGGAAATTTAATTTTTGCAATTTAATTTTATGCACTTTATAGTTTGAGTATATTTCCAATGTGGTGGGTAATACCACACGATTGGTGTGCATATTTCCAATGTGGTGGGTTATACTACACGATTGGTTATAACGAATCCTACTCGAAGAAGCGATTGATCAAATATTCTAATCATACTCTCGAAGTAGTAGGCGATGAGAATAAAATTACTTCCCCATATATCTAGAATATTAATGGAGAAAATTGAGTAAGTGGTACTTGAAGTCACCATTGGATAAATAGATGAAAATAAAATGCTTAATAGATCCCATGTTGATAAATCAAAGAAAATATATCGCATGGAGAAATTATATGAAGTAATCTCATCGATGATATGAGATTGTATTAATATGAGAATAAAATGCTCTTGAAGAAGCATAATCACTAGATTTCTGTATTTGAATAAAGCCAATATGATATTATTATTACTCCGGAAGAAGTACAAAGCAATGGATGGAACATATTGAGAATATCAAAAGATGACATTAAACACTCGAAAATATAGAAATGCAAAAAGAATATACATATTGAATCCATAAATAAGGGATGCGTTTCGAGAGTATAAATACTCCGTAACTCTGCCACCATCAACATTAGGATTCATAATGAAATATTTAAAGGATCCGAATTTCTTTTTAGCTTGACACGATTGGTGCGTGACCGACGGACTGGGCTTCACAGATTCTTGAACATATGCATGAAATTTGATGAGTAGTTCATCAACAGTACTAGCAGAGATAAGTATTTTTCTCGCTGAATGAGAGATAAACTTATTATTTACACCCTGATCTAGAAACGCTAGTAAGCCATCAAAGAAATTGTTAATATTCAACAAACCTATTGGTTTGACATGAAAGTTCCACTGCGCCAACGAGGCTATATTGAATATTTCTTCCAGTGTGTTGTAGCCGCCTGGAAGGACAATGAAAGCATCACTATTATTCATCATATACATCATGCAGTTGTGGATGGATTGCGCTTGTAGCCCCAACCCTGCTGGACCCATGGTAGAACTGGCTCCAATTCGAGTATTAGATCCAACTAGATGGAAAGGTATTACACTCGAAACTCTTATTCCCCATGATGGTGCGGCCATTATAAGTCTAGCTAAAAGTTTGTTGTTGGTTCCTCCATATAGTATATTGATTTCTTGTCTCCCTAACTCTTTTGCGAGTTGGTTTGCCATATTCACATATTGGATATGACCTACCAGTTTAGATCCACCAAGAATACATACGGTTTTAATATAGCGAGGTAAAAGCTGACTTGTATGAGATGATTCTAAAATCTCCATATCCATCTCTACTCCTATCTCTCTTTTTACACTATACTTTTAATGTATGAACATGAGAGATATATGAATCCCTCTATTTAAAGAAAAATTTTCAAACCAATAATTGAGTGCACTATTTACTTTTTGACAAATATGAAAGAGAGAAAAAAAAAATTTTTTAAGTGAAAATGACATATATCTGTCGGTGATTGAAAAATAATATATATATATACATATATATATATCTTAAAATCGAAAAATAATATTTACAATTACAAGAAAAACATTGATCTTCGTTATTACACCGAGCTTCCTTATATTAATATGAGAAAATTATTATACTAAAATTTTCTACTAAATTTACAAACAGGATCTTCTAAAGTAAGTTTTTCAAGATCAGAAGCGTTTGTTGATCTTTGAATTTGGCCCATAAGGCCATTAGCTCACCTTGTACGTGTCCACTAGGATGTGTCTCAAGAGCCTGTTGAATATCATCCAAAGGCTCCTTACTCAATCCATCTTTAATGAATGCTATTTTATCTTCTCGGTTTCTGGACAAGTACCCCACAGATTTACATCGAGTGTCACATGTCCATCGAGCACACTTGTAGCATCCTCCTAATCTTTTTGCTCTCCGTTTCTTTGAAAAACTACTTTTACCCATACCAGGCATGTATTTAGAAGGAATTGAAACCTCACCAGATAATCGAACCTTTGCTTCAATCAAGTATCGGATATCTTGTGGGATACCCTTATTCATTAGCATCCTTAATCTTTCCAGCCTACATCGATAAATCCTTTTTAGGATTTTGATCGGTAGTGATGGATAGTATTTTCGAAGATTTGAGAGCATATGATCCATTATAATGTATAGACCCTTATTAGGATGAATTTTGCAATAATTTTGATGATTTATTTATAGAATAATACGACGCGTATGAAATAAGACTCCGATTTTAAATAAATAATATGAAGCGTAAGAGCTAAGACTCCGTAGTTGAACAGTAGCCAGATGTGATGCGTATGAGCTGTAACTCCGTGTTTGAATAGTGGTAGACAATAATGTCACCAAAAGATGATGGAATATGTCGGTGAATTATTTCTATGATAAATCATGTTGAGCACTATACAGATACTAGTGAAATCGATATAAGAATTTACTGAACTAGAAGTTCAATAATACTCGTTTGCAAAACCGGACTGACCATCCCGGTTTAAATAATTATTGAAATCAATATTTCAAGTGAAGAATTAAAGGAATTCTTCAATGATTGTTCTCGATAAATGATGAAATCATTGCTAGTCAATATTGGAAATAAATCCCAAATATATCTGGAATAAAGGATGAGAAATATGGGTCCACTCATCCTCCATGTGGACTACTAGATATTATGATATGGATCCACTAGATAGTCACATGTGTATATGATTCGTAATTTGAAATTTACGAAATATTTGCTCACGGTATGAGCATGATTTTCAGATTTAATGATAAAGCTAGTAAATATATATATCCCAATACTTGAATAAATCCCTGAAGGATTTGAGTATGCGCATACAAGTGGGATATTATATGGCAAATTATTTAAAGTCCTCAAATAAATTGCCGATATCGAGAATAGAATGCAAAGCGGTCTAAATTCCCATATTAAATTTGAATGATGAGAACATATATGATTAAAATCATACCAACTGTATGAATTTTGGTGTTCTAAATTTTCTCAGTATGAGGGGGAGTATTAAAGATTGAAAATGATATGTGAAATGCATCATGATATATCCTCAAAATTAAAATATGAACTTAAAGTTCAAAGATGCATAAAGATGCTATGAACAATCACATATATCAGTTAAGATGCTTTGATAAGTTAGCACTTGAGCGTTGATATTATGAGATTTCCTAAACATATATATCAAAGCAAATTATAAAAAGATGGTCTTAATAACGGAGGCATATGCTCTTGAAGAGTATATAGACATAACTATATTGTGTAATCCTACAAGAGGATTGATAATGAGATATCTCGATAAGTTATGTCGATATGGGGAAAGAAATGAAATTGAAATGTGTCGACACGATATGAAAATGTAGCGCTACATATGATCAATGATAATGAAAATATTGAGATATATTGAAGATGATAAATGGTGAATGTGAAATCCTTAACTTATGAGATGATGAGATGATAATGACTAGTGCTCAAGTTTAAAGATAAGCATGGTGGTCATTATATGTTGCATGCTCATGAAAGTTAAATTACCGATCGTGTGTGTAGTACCGAAAAGGAAATTAAAGGATCGGGTGAGCTAAGCCAGTGTTTATGAGTACCCTAAAGGGTGAGCTAAGCCCCTGGGAATGAAATAACCTATTAAGTGAGTATTAAATGTTAAATGATATATTTTAAGTGTTAGTTAGTTATGAAGGTTTACTTATATGTTTACATGTTTTTACGATGAATTTATATGCTTTAAATTGTGTATTTGGAGACTTGTGTTCATGGTGAATGTTTTGTAGTTGTGTAAGAAAATTGATGCACTCTAAATGAGCAGAGTATAAAACCAATGTATATGATACTCATACAAATGTATGAAAGATTTTGAAATGCTTACTGACATACTTGTATAAAATACGCGTTGCACTCTTTTTCCCTTAGTGAGGTTTTATCCCATTGGGTTTTCCTAGCAAGGTTTTTAATGAGAGCAACTTTAAAGGCGTATTCACATGAATAATGTACTCTTTTTCCTTCATTAGGTTTTTCCCATGGGTTTTTCCGAATAAGGTTTTAACGAGGCATATTCATGGTATATTGAGAACGATAGGAGAAATTGATACAGTGTATCTATTGGATCAAGTTATAATGGAGCTAATGCTTTAGATCCAAACGATGATGATATTGAAATCATTTACCGTAAGTAAAGATATCAGCTTCTCAAGATATGAAATCAAATGGAAGCAAATTGTACTCTTTTCCTTCGATCAAGTTTTTTCCCACTGGGTTTTCTGACAAGGTTTTAACGAGGCAAAGACGTGAATACTCATATGCCGATAGACATCGTGGAGCAATGTTTTGATGAAGCAAGATATAACCGCCTCAAGCTATCCTGCAATCGGTTTGAAAGTTTTTTCCCACTGGGTTTTCTCCAAAGCAGTCTGTAAGACATTTGTATTAATAGTCATTCAAGGAGTGTTATGAATAATAATTGAAGAATAATTATTAGGTGTTATGAATAATTGAGAATAATGTGGTGGTTATGAATTATGAGGAATAATTTGGTGGAGGAATAATTTGGTGGAGGAATAATTTGGTAAAAGATGTAATTATTATATGTGAATGACTATTATACCCTTGATGAAATTATGTAATTACGATTGTGCCATTCGAAGTTTTCCTATAAATAGGGCTTCAGTTATTAATGAAATGCATTCCTGAGAATTCCTTCGAATTCATTCTCTCTAAATTCTCTCTATTGTTTCTATACTTTTATAACAAAAATGACTTTTTCAAAGCTCAAGGGAGCTAATCCTCGTGATTCTTGACTGTCATTTCTTTAGTAGCAATATACACATAACGCGTTACTTGTGAGTTTGTGTATTCTTTAATTGGCCATGATCCGTTGTCTATATTACGGTATTTACATATAGTTAGATGATAGGTAAGTATCCTCCTACCATCTGGCTGGATACTTGTTGATTATTCGGCCACATATATACACTGGATTGTTTTCCATTCTTTAATTATGTCATTGAGTCTCGAATTTGGTACATAGAATTCTATACATGCATATACGATTATGAATATGTAATGATTGAAAACTCAAGACCAATAACATTTCCAATAGAAATACTGCCTCTGGTCATAAAGATCGATCAAGTTTTTCTTTGTTTTTGTTTTTTTTAATCCGTTCAAATATATAGGCTACATTCTTTTCAAAAATATAGTTAAAATATTAGTTGTACTATATGCTCTCATTTAATATATATTATTATCATCAAAATAAATTAGTCGAAATAAAATATCTAATAAATAAAATGGTATATTAAAAAAATAATATTTAATTTTACTTTTCCAATACTATTAATTATATTTTTCTTAATCTTTATGAAAATGAAAATTGACTATATTTATGGGACATAGGTAGTAATCAATTAAAGGGTTTGTGTGCATCTATATATATATATATAAACAACATTTTTTTCCTCCAAAACACATTCCTAATTTTTCCTGCCTATTGAATTTGCCTAATATAAACTTCTATCTATATATATAGAATAATTTATATATATAGAAAATGAGGCTTTTTTCTTATTATATTTTTTATTGTCGTAAATCCGTTTTCTCGCTTAAAATAAACTCTCTTTTTATTTTTTATTTCCTAATCCATATCCAACTCTCTTTTATTTTTTTCCCTAATATATTAATATTAATGTATAGAGATTTTATTTAATTATTTCTATCCTACTTTACCACATCTCATGATATCTAAATATTCTCTCTATCATTTCCTCTCTTTTTTTTTTTTAATTTTCTTACGTATAAAACATAATAATTTGTGATTCTATTTTGCTCGACTTGATGAGAGTTTTAAAACAAGTATACTATCAATATATAAATTTTTATTTTTAAAAAAAATTGAAATTTACCCCAAATATATAAATTAGTACCCAACTTAAATATAAATTGATATTAATATAGATTAATGATTACTGATGTAATAAGATTAAAAAATTATGATAATTTGTTACGACACTTAATTGATGTTTGTGCGTAAAATTCAAATATAATAAGATATTTCATTATTTTGCACTTTAACATCCAAACTTCAATAACAAATTATAAATTTAATTTGTTACCTCATTAGCTTCTGTTATTATTAGTTGTAATTTAGCTTATTGGGAAAACTATTATATATTTTTCTTTCAAATATTACAAATTTCAATTTTTTTCTATTTTTTCTATCAAATCTTCAATTAATATATATTTATGTATCGAACAATATAAGGGTGTTCCGAGAATTAGAATTAATTTTTTGCTGATTGTTTTTTCATAATTTTGGTATTTAAAAAATAAAATTATTTAAAATTAATAGTTTTTACTAAGATTGAATTTTTATGCCATAAAAAATTGCCATTCATTAAATTTTTGCATAAAAATTCAAATAAAGGTTTAACATTAAAATTAAAAAATAAGATCAGAAATAATTAATTATTTTTGTAAATAATTAACTAAGAAACAAAAAATAATTAAAATTAACAATCCTACTAAGATTCAATTTTTTTTACACTACAAAATTATGATTCATTAATGTTTTACACAAAAATTTAAAAAAAAAAACTTACCAGCAACTGGCTCAAGTTCGAGACAAAATTCACTACTATGATCCCCAATGGGTGCTAAAAAATTTAAAAATTAGGTTGGACACAATAATTAATTTTAGAAACAATCAATTATTTTTATAAATAATAAGCTAAAGAATAAAAGTTAATTAAAATTAGCGATGTCTATAAAATTTAATTTTTTGTGTGATGAAAAATTACAATTTATTAAATTTTTACATAAAAATTAAAATAAATATGTAACATGTAAATTAAAAACTTAGCTTGGACCTTTTATTAATTTTAGAAAGAATTTATTATTTTTAAAAGTAATAATTAGCTAATGAATGAAAATTAATTAAAATTAGTGATTTCACTAAAATTTAATTTTGATGGGATAAAAAATTAAAATTTATTTAATTTTTAAATAAAATATTAAAATAAATGTATAAGATCAATTTATTGAATATATATTTATATCTTTTAAATTCAAAAATATCTTTTCAATTGTAAGATATTTTTTAAATTGGATTCATATAATTCTTAAAATTATGGCTATCAAGCCAATTATTTTGGAACTAATTATTTCTTAGAAATAATTAAATAAAATACAAAAATTAACTATGATTATTTAAACTATTATTAATTAAAACAATAAATACTATTGCCAATATTTAGCTACACATGGGTTTAGTGGGCAAAGATTGATAAAAATTAATTACATTGTTAAAAGGAAAAATATAATTAATTTAAAAAATGCAAGAAATCATTAAATTGCTGGGGGTTTTCCCTCAAAAATGAAAAAACAAAACCTTTAAATTGTAATATATCTTTTAAATTACAAGTTTTCTTCAAAATTAAATTCATACAATTCTTAAAAGTGATGATATTAAAATATTTATTTTATAAATAATTAATTTATTTCATAAATAATTAGCTAAAAATAATAATTAGTTAAAATGAATTCTATTACAATTAATTAAAATTAATACTACTGTTAAGATTTAATTGGACTTGGTTTTAGTAGGCGAAAATTGACATGGTTTTGTTGGATGAAAATTAATAAAAATTAATTATATTTCCAAAATAGAAAAATGACATTAATTAAAAAATAAATAATGACTAAAATTAATTAGACTGCTATTGTAGACTAGATTTTTCCTAAGTTTCCTAAAATAGAAACATAACTTTATTTCAAAAAATGAAAAATAATTAAAATTAATTACATTGCTACATGAAAGAAAAATATGCTTATGAAATTAATTTATCTTTTTATGTATTTTAACATAAAGTTAAGTTAACACCTATACAATTTTTTATTCTTAGAATTGGGGTATTACATCTTATTGTAAAGTAAGTCGGCCGATATTAAAATGATTATCACAGAAATAATGAATTCTTTTCATAAATAATTAGCTAAAAATAAAAATTAATTAAAAATAATTATATTACGATTAATTAAAATTAATAATATTGTTACAATTTAATTGGATTTAGTTTCAATTGGCAAAAATTGACACAATTTTGTTGGAAAAAAATTAATCAAAATTAATTATATTGCTAAAACAGAAATATAACATTAATGAAAAGATAAATAATAATTATAATTAGTTACATTTCCATAGTTGGCTAGATTTTCCCTAAAAAATGAAAGACATCTTTTTACATGCAACATATCTTTTAAATTGCAAAATATCTTTAAAATTATATTCATACAATTCTTAAAATTGCGGTTAAAATACTAATTATTTAGAAATAATAAATTATTTCTATAAAGAATTAGCTAAAAACAAGATTTTATTAGAATTAATTATACTACAATTAATTACAATTAATTAAATTTCTCAGATTTTGTTGGATATATTTTCATTGGATAAAAATTGAGATAGTTTTATTAGACTAAAATTAATCAAAATTAATTAAATTGCTAAAATGGGGAAACATAATTATTTCAAAAATGAAAAATAATTAAAATTAATTAGATTGTTCTGGAAAAGAAAAAATGTACTACTAAATTAATTTACCTTTTATGCATTTTAAAATAAAGTTAAGTTACTTTATAAGATTTTGGATTCTTACAATTGGGGTATTATATCTTATTGTAAAGTAATTCGAGTGATCATTAGTCCCTAATTAACTTTATTTACTTTTTCAAGATCATTTTTTTGAAAATGCTTTTTTATTCTTATATGTTTTTGTATTTTCTATGATATTTCTTTTGAGTTACAGTTGACGACAAAATACTAATATTTTTTTGTGTAATTACGGGTGTTTCAAAGGATCTGCTCCATTTTTTTTAAGTAACAAGCTCCAAAAATAGGTATTCAAATAGTAATGATTTTTTATTTTGATACTACTCGAACCAACAATTATATAATAATTTTTGGTTCAATATATCGCTTTCGCTGGGGAATAAATCTAAGAATTCTTATTAAATAATTGGCTATCACCTCAATCAATTATTGAAATTATAAGATTCAATTAGAATATTTTAATTGGCTTTCAACTATATTAAATATTTATCTAAATTTCTGTCTGCTAAATAAATATTAAGAATCCTCCTTACTTTAATTATTTATTTTATACTAAATTTTCCCTGTTGATGTTTTATTTTATGTTTAAGTATAATCAGTTAGATTGTATATTTTAAGTATTAATCACATACATTTCAATTTATTTGTCTTATCCAAATTAAGTTAAATGTTATATCAAATCATTCAATATTTAATATGTCGAATATGTTAAATTAGTAAGTTTATACCTAATATGTTAATAGGTGTGTTTAATATATTTAGAATGTATTTATTAAATAAATAAAATATCGAAACAAAAGTTTTAGATTAAATTATCACGATGGCGCATTGACACGGATGAGAATTTTCTAACGGGGCGGGGACGGGGACGGGGATGGGGCATGAAAGTTTGTAATTCTTATATTATCTGCGTTCAGCTTAGAGTAAATGAGGATGGTCGGAACAAGGATAAGTGTTTCCCAAAGTGGCAAGAACAGTTTAGGGTATGTCGGACTGTACTGGCTGCATTGTTGGTTTTATAATATATATTTATACTGATTATATTTCATAATTAAAATTTAAAAATCATTATTTACATATTAATTATTAATAACATATATCATACTGATGTATAATAATTAATATCTCTCAAAATTTATAATTGCATATAATAAAATGTAAAATAATTTTAAAGAAAAAATTATGAGCTCTACGAATGTTAGTAGAGTTATTTTAGTATGGTTATTTTAATAACTAAAACATTTAATGTCATTTTATTTTGGGTTTACATGAATAAATTAATCTTACAATGAGCAAAATGTAATCTATTATGACAATTGCTGCCACGAATTATCATCCCATGCAAAGCACGGGTATAAATGCTAATTAAGTTACTATTCTATGGAGAATAGTAAATTAAGTTGTATGGATTTTCGTGAGTTGCTCCTTGCATATTTGTACGACGGATTAGTATGAAATATAGGGGAAATTCTATCGAAATTTTTATAGCATTGTTTCAAGTTAAATTCTTTAAGTTTATTGTTGCAACTCATTCTTTATTTTAATTATTTTTTTAGATTTTATGTTAATATTATTAACATCTATCAATAACGTTATTAGTTGAAAATTTTATCCCCCGTGCAACGCAGGGGTGAAACAGCTAATATAATAATGATATAAGAGAGAGAATGGGAGAAATATTAGTATTTTAATTGATTGGGAAGACCGGTAAATTTGAGAAAAAAAATGAGAAAAGTAAACAAGGAGCGAGAGAGAGAAATGAGTATAATAATAATAATAATAATAATAATAATAATAATAATAATAATAATAATAATAATAAATAATATGTAGATGGATATAGATTTTAGATATGACACAAGAAGTAATAAAATAGAATAAAGAAATTGAAAAGTGTTAAAAAGGGAAGAATAAGCGGGACCCATTGTATTTCTTCTGTGTGCATCTCACACACATCAAAACACCTTCACAAGATATTGCATTCGAGATGCTCCAGGGACAGCAAATTGAAGAGAAAGTAACATATGGAATTGAGGTGACACACTCTCTCTCTCCCTCTCGCTCTCTCTTTTTCTTCATGTCTTTTACCTTTATGTGTGGTCTTAACCAAAATGTTCTCAAAATGGGAAGATCGTTTTGGCTTTCTTAGAAAAATGCCATTCTTCATAATCATCAAATGTGCTTGTTTGATAGAATTTTAAATTAAAATCTATTTTTTCCTCATAATTTTCAACTACCTATAATTACATTTTCATGTAATTTAAAACCTTTTTTTATTTAACAACCGCATATTTAAAAATTAATTTTTCAATTATCTCGATCAAAGCACCCAGATCCATTCTTAAATTTCTGGTCCTTTGGATGAGTCTTGAGATAGTCTCACAGTCCTTACTCCTTAGTCGTTACATTAGAGCATCTTTAATGCATCCCATGGATTGGTGCTGACTTGGCATTGCAATGGACAAAAATCTATATGACATGGCTTCAAAGTCCAATAAATGGACACTAACAACACATTATCCATTCCAATGCAAAACATTCAATACCCATCTACTGCCAAAAAAATGCATTAAATAAAAAAATAGAAAGAGGCAGGGAAAAGAAGAGCAACGACTTTGTACTGTTTTTGGGCTTCGGGAAAATATTTTTTTAATCTTTCTTTGCTGACTCACAGCATCTAGCAGGGCATCCCAACCCGACACCCTGCTAGACGAAGTCTGGTTTTTCTATTGCCAGCTGGTATGCACACCTGCCATGTCACTTTGCATTGCAGATGATTTTTTTGAGCAAATAATGAATTTGCTTATGTGGCAACCATTCTCCCCACAATCCACCACAGCATTGAAGATGCTCTTACATGGCCTATATCTGCAAATGTAACAAAACGAAGGGCACCTGACCAAACGCGTTGAAAAGGTTTGGGCTCCCCTGCAATTTTCATCATTCTTTGTGCACCTATTGTCATTTTTCACATATTTTTTATACATTTTAATTCATTCTCCTTTAAATTTAAATTTCTTCAAATCATTCATATCTATATATTATATATCTTGTGGGATATACATGTACTATATAAATCTCCACAATCTAACTCCACTTATTATCTTTCATATTTCATATAAAAATCCATAAAACTTTGTAAAATCCATAAAAATTTAAATCACAACGAACACTTAACACTCAGTTTCAAAAAACTATTATCTTAGTTTCAAAAAAAAAAAAAAACTATTATCTTAACACTTAAATTTATTTTGCAGTGACTCCCTTTGAAATTGACATTCTTCCGTTTCCTTCCTCAATCTATTGCCTAAACGCCGCGAGTCCAAACTACTATAAATATCCCCCGTTTTGGCGCTCTATTCATTTCAATCTCGTTAACCAGTAACCACTCTTTCAACTCAACCTAGCTGAAAATGGTTCTCGAAGAATTCATCCTCGTAATCGAATCTCTAGGGTTTCATTTATCCAACTGATCAAGTTTCGAATTCTAAAAACTGAATTTCATTTCAATCTTAAAGCTATCGATCAATGTACTGGAGATTGACACTATCAGTTACAGATTGTAGGATCGAGAAAACTTTGATTGAATTCGAAGATCTAATTAGTTGAATTTTACAGTGTACGATTCGAAATTGAAAACCTTCCGAGGAGAAATCGTTGGAGCTCCGTAGTAAATTTCTTCGCGATTACAAAATGAATAGGCTTCAAGGATTATCAGGACTAAAGAGCTTGGAACAGTTCAAATTCTCACCAGGTTCTGTGAAGCCACTGTCAATTTCTTCGCACGTGTCATCTGATTCGGTTTCTTTGGGAAGTTTTGCGGATCTGAAGCTCACTGCAGGTTAGTCAAACTTTTACGAACTTTTTATTCATTTCAGTTGAGTGTTTAAAAGTTTGTCTAGATGATTCCTTTTCTTTGGTTTGCATTTTCCTCCAGAGAAATTGGTTAAAGAACAAGCCTCTGCAAAAACTGACGTCGAGCTTGCGGTAAAGAGAAAATTCTGTTTGTTCCGACCTTATGTTACACATACTACATGCGTGTAACGTGTGCATATGCTCTCAAGTTTTGCATGTGAACATTATAAATTGTATGTGTATATATGGAAACAGAGACATTTTATTTCGTTTGCAGTGCATATTCAGAATTTGGTCTTGATATTAGGCCATTATAGCATACTTTTCTCTGAAAATACTATTCATATCTCCTTGAAAGGACTGGACTTTAATATGATTTGCTAAATTCAGAACTCTAAGCTGAAGAAGCTGACAGACCATATTAGTTTGCTAGAAGAGAAATTGCAAAATGCGTTCAATGAAAATGCTAAGCTAAAGGTGAAGCAGAAAGAAGACGAGAAGCTCTGGAGAGGACTTGAATCAAAATTCTCTTCAACAAAAACCTTGTGTGATCAACTTACAGAAACATTACAGCACTTGGCTGTTCAGGTCCAGGATGGTATGTATTCTTCACAGTACCCATTTAGACTTTCCCATAAAGTTATACTGAGCGTAGTTCTAAATTTTCAGCTGAAATGGACAAGGCATTTTTCGAGGACAAATTCTCTACGACATCAATTGCTCTTGATAATTTGCATGAGCAGATGAAGTCTCTGTCTTTGAGGTTGCAAGCTTCAGAACATACAGTTAAAAGCCGTGAGTGGTTCCAGGGCCTTCTTTCACCGATTTGTTTTTGGTTTCTCAAAGAACTTGATTTGATCTTGGTTTAATACGTAAAATATTTTCATGCTCTATTCTTGTTTTTATGACCTGGATTTTGATTTAAATTCAAGGTGAGAAGGATCTTATGGAACTTGGCCTCGCGAAAGAGAAAATGGAGAACTCATTTTGGGATGAGCAGAATAGAGTTGCCATTCTTATTGAGGAGAAAGGTAATACACTTTCAGCAAGATCTTTTAGACACTACCCAAAAGGTTCCTTATAGGAGAACTGAGAGAACTGGATATTTAATGGCAATCAACATTCTGTATAAACTGTATGCTTGATTAGCCCCATAACCAGGCAAATGTAAGTTCCTAGTGATGAGCTTGATTTTGAATTAGTCCATGTAATATATGCCATTTGTGTGGTTAACGACATTATCATTAACATGTAGGTCATCCTACTCTTGTTGTGATCAACGTAATGCTATAGAAAGCAAATTTGATTCATCTCATTACACTACTCCTACAATCAAGTTCCAGTTAGCTGCTTAATGCATATACTATGTTGGCCTTCACTCCCCAGACCCTCATTTCTAGTTCAATTTTCTGTAGAATTCTTTTCAATTGACTCTGAAAAGGTTCTTGCTAGAAACATCATCATGCTATATTAATTGCTTTTCTCGTATCATTAGCATTACAATTTTGTTCGGATGAACTTATTGCCTTGGGGTGCCTGTGTCATTAAAACTGGATAAAATATTCTTAAGTTGTTTGATCAGATATGAAATCCTTCGAAGATCTGCAAAGAAGAATTATGCCTCTATGTTATTGCATCTGCTCACTACTCTCATTTATCATTACCTTTTGTACTTGGTTTGCTGAATTTACTCCTGAGTTATGAGAACGCTATCTAGTCCTTATTTGACATTAGATTTTGTAGTTTCTGTGCCTGTGTGTTTTAGGATGTCTTTTTCTTCTTCTTCTTCGTCTTCTTTTTTTTTTTTTTTTTTTGGGTTTTGGGGGTGGATGGGGTGGTGGGGGGGATTGATGATTTCCCTGAACAAAATGAAAGTTATTAGTTGCATTTGTGTACCCTCAATGTATTTAGAGATTTGATTGCAATTTTATCTAAACTTGACAAGGTTACTGACCTCTTGCCACTACATAAGCTTTAATCACAATTGTTAAAACTGACATCAATAATATTTGTACACTGATGGTCTCAAATATCTTCTAAGGTGTATTTTCCTAATTTTTGTGGGGTTCTCAATAATGGCAAGTTGGTATCAGGATTTACTTCTTTTTGGTTGTATAAAACATTATCAGCTTGAAACCATAAACCCTCTATTTATCTACTTCTCTTGTAAACAGAAGCTGTGATGAAAAATTTGGAAGCAGCTGTAGCATCTAATGAAAAGGCTCTGGAGAGTTTGACTGCGAAGATGAATACTTTGCATCTTGAACTAAAAATAAAAGAAGATGACCTTTGTGATTTGAGGAACTGTAAGGAGAAACTTGAGAGCGAAAAAATTGATCTCTTATCCAGTAACAAAGATGTTGCTAGCAGATTAGAGAAGGCTCTTGCAGATTTAAAGGATCTTGAAGAATTTGTTAATGTGCTGGTTGCAAAGTTCACTGAGTTGGAGAATCAAAGTCTGACCTTTGCGGAAAAAGTCAATCAGCTCAATTTTCTATTTGATTCATGCTTTAAGCTTGTTCAGCAAGAGAAAGACCTTGCTGCTCAGCATGCTAAAAAGAAGCTTGATCAAATACAGAATCAGTCTTTATCAGTCACCTCAGAGAAAAATGCTCTCCAGTTGGTTAATCAGGAGTTGAACAGTAAAATCGTTGAACTCCAGAAACAACAGGAATTCACGATGGTGCAGCATGCAGAAGAGTGTCGTTTAGCAGAAGAGAAAACTCTGAAATTGGAGTCTGAAGCTGAAAAACTTCGCTCTAAGCAGGCAGAAATGGAAACTTTAATAGTAAAATTGGAGGAAAATATTAATACTTCATCAGAAATGGCAAGATTGTCGGAGAACAAAATGGTGAATTTCTTTTCTAATTGATTCCCAAGCCATGTGATAGGTGTCTTAGCTTGCTATTATTTTACTTTGGCTTGCAGAAAGATATGTTGCTTAAACTTTCTGAGTTGGAGACAGAGAACAAAGATCTTGCAGAAAAGCTAGAAGCAGATATTCTGGAAAAGGATAATCAAATCGATCTTTTGCATAAGGAGATAGAGACAGGTAAAGAAAATGCTGATTCACTACAGACAAGAGTTAGTCAAATTGACAAGGAATTGGGTGAGAAGGATCAGCTCATTTCTGAACTCAAGGTGAAAGAAGAACAGTTCGAAGATCATAAAGCACAGGTTTTTAACCAAAGTCTTCTAGTATAATCAATGTTATTATAGCCTCTTGGATGTGCCCCAATAATAATTATTTAATGATCTTTCCAGATTCAGGCAGCACTAGCTGATGCTGAAAGCAAGCTTATTGATGCTAAGAAGCAGCATGATCACATGTTAGAAAGTAAACAGTTGGAACTGTCAAGGCATCTGAAAGAAATATCTCTGAAAAATGATCAGGTGTTAATTGTCAACCTCAGAATAGATTCATGATTATTCAGAATTTCTCATTTTGCCTTGGATCCCGGTAAGTCTGCAACTAACTTTCGAAGGAGTCTGATAGGCCATCAATGACATACGGAGGAAGTACGAGTTGGAGAAGCTGGAGTGTGTTGATCTTGAGAAACAAAAGGTTCTAGCATTCTATTTCTCTTCAGGTTTACTCTTGAAGCAAATTAGTTCTAACCAATATAAACCTTCAGGCAGATGAAGTTGTTGGAGAAATGGAAAAACAGTGTGAGCAAAGGATTGCAGAATCTGAGAAATACTTGACGCGGGTACAGGAACAACATGCTGCCATGGTATATTCTCAGGCAGATGCTATCTTAAACCTAAGTAATCTCATTATTTTCAAGGCTACTGAATAATATTCTTCTCTTAAGTTCATTTGGTGCTTATTCAGACTTTGGATTACTGCATGAGAATAAATTTTTCTTTCTTTTATGTCAAGAATTTGAATTTGTTGTGTGACCTGTTTTTTCGTTGATGGCACTTTTACCTGCTTTCAACCATAATATTAATTATGTCAGCTAATTATACGAGTATGTATAAAAATAATGCTGAGTCGACCTTTAATAAGTTCTGTCTATTTTTAGATTACCTGCATTCAGCAAGAACGTGATGCAAAAGAAATGGATCTAATGTCCAAGCACAGTGAAGAACTAAAACGTCTTCAGCTAAGAAGCGAAAATGAATTAAGAGAGGTATGCCAAATTTAGAGCTTATTCAGGAACTAACTTTTTCATCCTTTTTTAACTTTGATTTAGGAATGGAAATTGTGTTTTGTAGAAAACAACAATGCTCAGATCTGAGCACGAGGCTCATTTAAGAGCCTTGAAATGTGAGCATGAAGATGAGTGCAGAAGACTGCAGGAAGAATTGGACATTCAGAAATCAAAGGCATGTTCTTCAATTACTCAATGAAGTTTTTTTAGTGCTACTTAACATGGCTATGATTATAACAGGAAGAGAGGCAGAGGGCCTTACTCCAAATGCAGTGGAAAGTAATGAGTGACCATGCACAAGAGGACCAAGAAGTGAATTCAAAGAAGGTCTGTTGGAATAAATAATATACCTTATTTCTCCCTCCCTCTGAACCCCACAACTCCCCACCCAAGGAGTAAGTCTCTTTCTCCTGCCACTGCACAGCCAGTGACAGTTACCAACAGTTATGATCATTATTGAATCTATATTTATTTTATCTGGTATAACTGTAGCTTGATGTATTGTTATTTTAATCTCATACATAAACAAGAATAGAACGAGGACTTTTCACAGGTCACTGAAAGTAAATAACATGCAGTGGTCAAATATTTTTATAATTATATCCATGGAACATTTGCCATGGTAAGTTTCCACGATGTGTATAAAACTGATTCACATAAATACTGAATACTTCTATTTATCAGCATGATTATGTCATTGTAATAATATGTCTGATTGCTGAAGTTCACAACTTTCAGAACTACTCAATTTCGACCAAGATGAGAGATCCTGACAGTGGAATAACAAATCGGCGTGCTCTCAAGAGAACGGAAGATGAAGAGAAGGTGAATAGCGAGGAACATAACATTCTCTTTTCCTTTAGGTTTTGCTTCGCAAACAATTTCATCTTATCAATTTTCTGGTGCGTTATGATGGGCATACATAGGCTTCACCTTACCAGATAGCAACTCAAACACCAGTGTCACATTTGTTGAAAAAAGTTGAGAAAGTGAATGGCGGAAGTCTTCCCCAACATAGGAGGAAGGTGAGACAGTTGTTTGTGTTTTGGCACTATGTTTTTGTCCCATGCACTGACATACTGTATGTCTGTACCTACTTTCTTCAACCACTTTGCTCATGTCAGGTGACTCACCATGAATATGAAGTTGAAACATTAAATGGTGGGACTGTTACTAAACGAAGGAAAACTAGAAGTACAGTGATGTTTGGGGTATGTAAACTAAACCATTCAACATAACTATTAAATACTATTGCTAAATCTACTAGCTGCTCATGCCGCTTATAAAAGAGATTTCCCATAGCCGAAAGGGACTAGGTAGATAATGCATACAATCCTAATATTGCTAGAAATCATATGTTCTACAGGAGCCAAGGAAGCACAATAAGAGAGAGACACCAAAGGCTAAGAATCTCAGAAATGTCACGAAGGCAAGGAAATCTGAGAAAATTATTCCAACTCGTCTTTTCTCCATGCTTTCCATCTTGATTACCAGTGCTATTGTGGATCATGGTAGAATTTTGTCGAATTATGATAATGGGCGTTGGAATATCCTGTTTTATTATGATTTATCTGTATTTGCAACTTAATAATAGATCACAAGTTCACAACTATGTGGAAAGGAAACACTAAAACCACAATGACAAAGTGCTAGTTTGGTCCAGCTTTTGAAAAAGTTATTATTATTATTTTTTTTTGGAAGAATGTGTCACTAAAAAGTAAAAAGTAGGAAAAGCCGTGGGGAAACATGAAAATTGGTTTTTCCATTTTTGCCCCCACTTTTTCATTTGTATTCTAGAATGAGTGTTTGAAACTGAGTAATGAAATAATCACTTTCCAGAAAAGCTTCAAGTTTAGCGAACAAGCTCCAAGTAAACAGTTTTGCCGAGGCAACGCTTTTCTGTGTATAGATGTCTGAATAAAATGTAGTCTCATATGGTACATTTTATCTTCGTATGTTTAAATATAGTTCAGCTGAAAGACTTGGCTCCTGTACTGGATTGTTCGAATGAAACTAGGGATAGGGACGGAGATTATAGTTTGATCGTCTCTGGAAGTTCTGTATCTCGTTTTGACATTTAAAAGTACTTAAAATTTTGTCCAGGGAATCAAAGATGGTATGCATCCAAATCCTTCCAATATAGGTGATCTATTCACAGAAGGATCTCTGAATCCATATGCAGATGACCCCTATGCATTTCACTAGAGGTACACCCATGTCTTACGCGGTCATCTCGTACTTCAGATTCCTTAATCCTGTGATAAAGATAGTAGATAATCTTTTTTCTATTCGTGGGGGAAAAGGTCATGGTGTCAAGTGGAGAATGGCTCTCTCTTTCAAACTTCTTGTTAACTGCCACTTGATGGAACATGTTGTATGATATTCTAGAAGTTAACTTCTCAAGTTTATGCTTACCAGTAAGGAACTGCAGATAGAAGCATGGCATTGGGGCCTTAGAGTTGAAACTCAAAACAGTTAGTTGAAATCTGATGATATTATAAATTGCTGATGTGTAGTACAATATCATGCTCTGACATACAATGTTGTTAAGTGTGAATGCTCTAATTTGTTCTGTGAGGCAATTTGGAGACGCTCATATACCTTTCAAAGAACTTAGTGTCTAATAAAACTTATTTTGCTAAAAACTAACTTTTTAGGTGGAACAATGGTGGAGATCACGAGATCCATCGATCATAATGAATACTGTGTGGTTAATATTGAAATTTGAATTTTGACTTAAGTAGTAGAACTTAAAACATATCTCTTGCCATAAGTGATGATGCGCAATAAATTGACAGAATGCCATTTACCCCGGATAACTGATCTCAAAGTAGCAAAATTCTTTAAACTAATC
Source organism: Jasminum sambac (assembly GCA_018223645.1). Classification (NCBI taxonomy): domain Eukaryota; kingdom Viridiplantae; phylum Streptophyta; class Magnoliopsida; order Lamiales; family Oleaceae; genus Jasminum; species Jasminum sambac. The sequence continues at coordinate 30,568,629 of CP073643.1, read as the reverse complement.
AACAACTATAAAATAAACACAAGAACGTCTCCATATGTTTAGTAGTGTTGAACCCTGTTCTTCAAAACGACACCTCCTAGTTAGTGTGGGCAGGCATTTGTCTTTTACAGGTATGCTGCTTTTTCTTACTTCCAATGCATTCTTTGTCAGGACGTTAAATGTGAGGACTGAGACAACACTAAATTCCTGTATCATTGTTTTTCAGGAGGTCAACAAAGTAAATCCTCAGCTGATTGCCCTCAAAGAAAAAGGACTTGAGCTTGTCGTGCAGAGGATGCTAGAGCTTCTGCATTCTATTCTGTGTAGTTTAGCATCACATACAGTTCACAGTTGCTTGTTTCTGCCATTCTTCAGCTTTTTTGATTCTGGATGAGCTAGCTCTGTCCAGGAAAAGGCTTTCACAATGAGTAAAGACTTATAATCTCTAGATTGAGTAGCTACTGATAAGAACAACTATTAGCTACGAATTACATTTTATACAGCGACTGCCACTATCCTGGAGTGTATCAAAACTACTCTTTTGCTGTACACAATATGTTCACTGCTGCCAACCAATGCTCTGATTGCATGGTTCCTAGTAATAGATGATAGCTTTGAAACTCTTAAGAATATCTAAAACTCCACTTATCTTTAGCATTATTGATAGATACATCATCTACTTTTGCCTTGTTTGTCATATTTAGTGCCGGTTTTCTCTTGCCTGAATTCGCGAAAACTCTATATTTCAAAAGAATGTGTGATTGGAAAGTATTCATTGTATCATAAAATATACAATAAAAGCATGTTTGGAAAAAGTTACAATGAAATTTAATGTTCAAATCGGATGTTTTGATTTTCTCATTGTTACTGTTACGGCCAGTTTATGTTGGCATTCCAAAAACGAGGGGTAACGATGAAAAAACAAAATTAGTGACCGTTGAAGATCATATCCAAAGTTAATAAAATAAATGTGACTACACAAACTATTCAATGTTATTAACCGTTTCATATCAACGTCTACATTTCACAGCCCCTTCTAAAAGCTCAAAGTTCACATATCAAACAGAGTAGCAGACTCTCAACTATTTGCAGCCTACAGCATTAGATGTTAAGCGTACACTATTGAAACCATCATATTTGCAGCATGGAGTAAACAGAAGGAATTGCAGAAGTCATTTTAGATGTTCCATTGGTGAAAGCGGCAACGGTTTCAGAAGACCACGAGCAAAAAGAGAGTCCAGACGAAGAATACAAGTAACACCATTTCAACGCAAATCCTCAGCTTCTTGTTCTTCAGTTTCTCTTTCAACAATGCAACTTTCAGCTCTTCAATTTCCTCATCATTCTGGATCTCACAAAACAATAGCATGAATTCTTAATCTCCCGATATAAACTCCGTTTTATCAGTTACTAATTGTAGTGTGCACAAAGTCTCGCGTTAATAAAAATTTACACCAACTGCGATCAAATAATTAGGCATCAGTGTTTATAGATCTATACACACATTTGTATGAATAGATTCAAATACAATTGTGCTCATAGAGAGAGATAGAGATACCTTTAGTAGGGCAGCGTTTGAAGTAGAATCATTAGGGGAATTTTTTAGGGATGAAAGGAGAATTGCAGCTTTAGCACATCTAATGGCGATGTGAGACGTCACTGCCTGAGCCTGGGCCGCTCTTTCGTCTCCGATCTTCTCCATTTTATCTCTGCGTGTGCTGTCGTACACACTCGCTGCTCGATTTTAAATTCTGGTCTGAGTTTTGTTTCTCTGTATGATATATATAGCCTAGTGATCAATTGCCCACATTTGCGGAAGTGGCGTAAGAGTGATGCTATTAACACCCACCATTTTAATCTCCACACCCACTCTTTTTTATTACCAAAATACCCTTCTTCACTGTCCGTACTTGAACCCCGACATTAACCTAGCGACCCACCCGTTTTTACATTTCGCCTTTACACCCACACCCACTCCCAGAGATTACACACTCGGCAGAGCAATGGAGGACGCAATGTAAGTAGTAATCCCTATTATTATTCCTTATTTTTCGCCATTTTTGCCGGTTGAATGGGGCTTGATGTCGCCGCACCGAACTCGAACGCTCACAGAGTGCTGCTTCCACGCCATTGTAAGCCGAGAGCGCGTGAGGAGGGCAATATTGGCCACCGCCGAGGCTTCCTCGAGTGAGGCTCTACATGAGCGCCGAGGCTCCCTAGGAGGCTCGGTTGCTTTTGCCGAGGCTCACCGTGAGCTCGTTATCGCTGGTCGAGGCTCACCGGGAGCTCAAGATGAGTGGCCGAGGCTCACCGGGGAACCTCGTTATGAGTGGCCGAGGTTTCCTGGGGAGCCTCGCCATCCACGCCGAGGCCCCTTGTGAGTTCAAGATCGATGGCCGAGGCTCTCTCGTAAAACCTCGCCATAGTCATTGAATTTTTATTTCCTATCGATTGCTTATACCGCTATTTCTAATGCAATCGCTTATTATAATCAGCAACATTATATAATAATTTGTACTTTATTTGAAATGCGATTTTAGATACATATTCCACTGAAGACAACAGAATCGGTCCTTACACAAAGTTCCATTGATCCAATCAATACATAGCTTATAGATTATAATGCCAAATTTTACGATTTCTAATATATTTGAATCAATGTGATGATCTTATTTGTTGGGTACTTTAATATTGGAAAAGATCTTGGCATGGTAATAATAATACAAAGATCGATAATGGAGTGGTGGTAGGCAAGCTCGACTTTTATTATCATGTGAACGGCGGTAAGCATCGAAATTAGAGAAAAAGAGGAAAATGATAAGGGTATGGAAAACTCACTGGAACAAGGGAAATGTGAGTGTCCATTTGCATTAAGAGGTAGACCAACATCTCGTGATGGGCATTGATATTGCAAGTTGTATCCGTATACATAATCATCCATGTGCGAGATATTTAGAGGGACATTCTTTCGCCAATCGTTAACAACAAATGAGAAGAAATTGGTTGTTGATATGTCAACTTCTAACAATGACGAAAAGATATTCTATATACATTAAAAGAAAGATATCCTCGAGAATACATCAACAATAAGGACTATTTATAATGCACGCTAAAAAGCATAGACTAATTGAGCTCGTGGGACTGACACAATTACAATACCTAATGGCTAAATTAGAGGAGCATGGATATTTTTTTGATTCTAGGCGTGTGAGGCAAATCGAGCATCAGAAAGGATATTTTCTTGCTCACCCAACGAGTGTTAATCTATTGGCGTGCTTTTTCCAAGTGTCTTAACTGATGGATTGTACATATAAACTAATCGATATAGGTTACCATTGTTGGAAATAGTTGGTGTGACGCCTACAGATATGACATTTTCATTGCATGTGCCTATATGGAGTCCGAGCGTGAAGATAATTATTTATGGGCTTTGTCTTGTTTGAAATCACTGCTCAACCAATCGTGACTCTTCCAACAGCTTATCATCATCGATAGAGAACTTGCATTAATGAATGCAGCTTGAGAGTACTTTTCCGACGGCACACCATTTATTATGTCGGTGGTATATTAGTAAGAACATAACAAAGAAAGTGTAAGAAGGAGTTTCGCACTACTAAGAATGTGATTGTTTTATATCTTTATGGGAATCTATTGGTAGTAGCCCAATCTGAGACAACATTTTATGAGTTGCTTAGAAAATTCCAAATGTAATATTCAAGTTATGGAGACGCCGGATATGCAATGCGCCAATGGATTCACCCGTATAAAGATAGATTTGTTTCTTGCTACACAAATCGATCATGCATTTCGTAAACACCACAACAAATAGGTATGTCAATTAAAATAATTTAAATTCCAGATTTTTAAGATTGATCATTCATTACTTATATTGCCTTTTTTTAGGGCGAGAGTACACACGCTAAATTAAAAAGCATCTTGGATCGTAGTCAAGGTAATTTCAAACTTGTTGGACTAAAATTCATATCTTGAATGAGACATCGCACATCGAGATAAAACAATCATTTGAGAAGAGTATAAATATAGTCCATCATCGATTCAAACCAACCGTGTTTAAGTGTCTACGAGGTATGGTTTCAATTGTTTATGGATAAAATAAGGTACGAGATGGATATTGTGAACATGGATGAGATCGATGTTTCAGAAGAGTGTGTACTTAGGAAGACATGTGGTTTGCTATGTGCATGAAATTGCTAAAAGTTATGCACCTACTATGGGTCAATATCTTTGGATGCAATTGATGGTTTTTGGAGAAAATTGGACATGGAGGTAGATCAAGTCGAGATATTATCAAGCTTTGATGATATTAGTGTCGCTGGGATCAAATTTATACAGTGTCGGTACATTCAAATTTGTAAATGCGACGAGACGGAAAATTATTCATGTTAAAAGGTTGATCGAGTTTGCTTGCCGCCTACTACCTCAATGGTCGAGCTCAGAAGACTAACACTGTGGGCTTAATCAAAAAAAAGAACCGTAAGCAAGACAAGTCAACAAAGCGCGATCCTCAAAGCTTTTGAGTATGTTGAATCCATTCATGATAGTTGTTCAAAACCGACCACCAAAGCAAAACTAAAGGTAGTGGAATCCATTTATTTTAATTTATTTCTTTCTATTATCCACAAGCTTGAATATAGTATGAATTGTTATGTGACTGTAAAATCTTATATCTCCATTGTTATTAGATTGTTCGCCCTGCACACGGTCGACACGCATCGCCATTGCATATATGGATCGGGCTACTATTTTATATGCACCAAAGATATTACGCCTACTGGGGATGTGGCGGCCGATGGGCACTGGTTTTCGTGCGATAGTCGCTTTAATTTATCGTGGATGAGAATCGCGTGGTCTCAGTACGACAAGACTTAATAGAAGAGCTCACCATATTTGAACAAGCTATACAGAGACATATTTGGTGAGTACGGACAATTTGAACGCCGCTGAGTAATTGTAATATTTCGATGACCCAGCCCTGCTTTACATTGGATGACATTGCCGAGGTCAAGTTATCCGATTGCATCCCGATACAATATTGCCTCTTATCGCTTTATCTCAACAGATGTCTTGTACGCATTACCATTACTGACTGGACCGATCCTCCTATATGTATCCTGTAGATTGATTCGTGAATCAAAATCATTTTATTCAGTATATTTGAGTACATGTTAATATCTTTCATTTTTATCTTTATCTTTTTATAATTAAATATTCTATTTTTATTTAAGGTGTTTTTTGAGGGATGGGCATCCACTACCTCCTATTATCCACACATGGTACAGATGGTGTTATCCATGCGCATCGATGGGCCACTGCGGTATACCGAGCAACTAACAAATGCTGTATAACTATATAGTAGGAAGTAATAGTAGAATTGACGGCACTACTCGCATAATAGATTCCGATGAGTAATGTTCATTCATATAAACTATTTAGACTTTGAATTTGTTTTCATTCATATAAACTATTTAGACTTTGAATTTGATAGTTTGTTGTAAAATCATTTAAATATGCAACCTAATTAGCTTTGTTTGGTTATATTATTAATTAACAACAAAAGGAATTGACTAATAACGTGAATACTTAAAGATAGGCACTATTTTTTCAAACAAAGTTCATTACACGCTCTAATTGAAAATTACAATAACAACCTAATACAATGCAAATCATCTAGTGGATTGATATCTTGAAAATCCACCCTAGTTCTCGGTCCCCGATTTCTGCCTCCCACGACGAGCCTGGTGTTCTTTCTAATGTTAGTCCTGAACCGTAATATATGCCGCTGAACATCCGGCATTATCCTACTCACCGATAGAGACGAATCACCTAATTCTAACTATCTACTAGGGCTCTAGAATGTTACCCGCTTCTCCGAGACGATCTCCCCAACCGCATATTAGTTAATGCCTCCGTCTCCACAACGATATATGGAGAACGCTTTTTCAGATTTTGAACAATAGGATGCTAAATCAAGATACTAATCCATATAATTCGTGCACACCCATGGTACACTCTGCCTTCTACCCAAACGATTTTCATTCAAAATATGTATATCCCACATCCTAAACATGCTCCCAAGTGTACCCCACAACACTTTATACTTCTCGGCCGCACGCCCTCTTCTAGCCGCTTTGGAGCAAGAGGATCTTCAGGTACTATTTGTATGTAAATCGAATTGTTCGAGCACACGATCCGATGATACGGTTCCACAACATCTAAGGCCCTAATACATCCACGATAAAAATGTGACAATATCAAGAGGGAAGTATTCTCTAAAATCAACGTAGGGGCACCACGATATTCGCACAATATTAAAAATGAGATATATTACATCGAGCTTATCTATCAATAATATAGAAATAATACATAAAAATTTATTCGCCACTTCGTGATGGCTTCATCAAATCCAATGTCTCTATATGCCATGAGTAATGCCTAGAGATGCCCCGAGATGTGCCTCGGTACCCACATCCTCGCAAGCTGTTCCCATTCGTATTGCATATTATGCCAAGATCTTAATGTAGTAAAGTGTTGATATATCCAAGCTCAGCATTAATATTAAGAGACGAAATATAAATTCCCAAATGTAAAAATTAAAAACTAACAAAATAAATATTTAAAACTTTATATTACCTCCAACAAAGTCGTGTATCCCCGACATTTGCTTCACGCCGCCTCTTGATGCTAGTCCCAATCGGTCAGATAAATAGGCAAGTGCCAGCCTCCCAAGCATAATTCTCGCATTCTCACCAAGGTCCTCTAAAAATATAAATATTTCTGTCACACCGATTGCCTGGTTATCAAATATGGTACAACCTAAAAGATACAATAAATATGCCCTCGCCGCATATTCTATCGTAGGCCGATCTTGGGAATTAGTGTTTCTACAAAATTTGGCACGAGCCACCCAACTTCAATCAGAGGACCCGCTGCTTTGATTACCATGTGCATCCTTAGCTTCTTCCGACGTAAGTCCCAATAATCTTTGTACGACCTCATAGCTAGACTCTGCTAATTGATTTGCATCGAGCTCTAAAGCGATCACCTTTACATGGTATGTCAAGAAGACAATGTACATCATCATGTAATGGTCATTTCCCCAACCGCAAATGAAATGTATTCGCCTCAGATGCCATCTTCTCCACAAAAGCACTTATTAAAGTCTTGTTAGCCTCTTTTATATGACACATCTCGCAAATTACTAATACCGGAATTTAGCACAATATTCCACCAAGGATTCCTTGTTGCCATCATAGGTCCACCCTCGTAGGCTTATCCGTCATGACAAAGACATTTAAGTATGGGCCTTCTGTATTGAACCATATTTTTGAAGCTACGTGTATTGAAAGAACATAAAATTTTAGGATCCGACTGACCACCAGGATGTGTACCGGGCTAGTATATCATCATTTCTTCTTTCAGGCCGACTTTCACTAACTTCATTATGACTTTCCTCTGATCAAGAATAACATGTTCTTCTTGGACCATATTGATATCCACGAGAGTGGGACGTACTAATATCTTGACCAGATTGAGAAGTACCAATATTATCGACTACTCCATGATCATCAGTGCCTCATTCGCATAGCACGCTCTAATTCACGCTCTTTTTCTTTTCCGAACGAGTTGGACGACGATATAACGCCTCACCGCAATCACAAATCATTAATTACAATATTAAAATTTATTAAAAATAATTAATTTTTAAAAATGGGCAAGGTGCCAGATTGGCCGCACCTGAGGGGCCGAGGTCTTCATAGCCTCGCCGCCAGCAGAGTCGAGGCCCATTTCGCGCTCCGCCGATGTCGTCGAGGCCAGACGTGCCTCGCCAAAGCTGGTCGAGGCGACATCTTTGGCCTCGCCAATATCACCGAGGCCATAGCTGCTATCAGGGTCGAGGCCAAAGAATGTGCCTCGGCCGCAGCTTGGCCGAGGCCCATTCTTTGGCCTCGGCCAAAGATCGCCCGAGGCCAGGAGAGTGCCTACTAACCCCTCGCCGAGGCACTGCAAGACTTCTAACCCAAACCATAGCTATCCAAACCATATCTAGCATGCAATCCAAGATATACACTGTGAAATTTTATAATATACATCGTGAAAATTTATAAAATAGGAAAGAAATGAAGTTAACTAACCTCTCGCCCATTGTTATACCAAAGGCTTGGCTCTTGTTGGAGGAGATGGAGATGGAGATTTGAACCGTTTTTTCTTCTCGCCGAGTGAAATTTGGTGGGTGTGGGATGGCTTTGGTAATAAATGGGGTGAGGGTAATTGTGGGAAGAGAGTGGTGTGGAGGAGTAAATTTAATGGTTTGATTTAAAAAATGGGTGGGTGTAGGAAGTAGGTGGGTGTAGGGATAAAAAATGTAGGTGTAAATAGCAAGTCTCGTGGCGTAAATGTTCCAAAACCTTGCCGGCAAATGGCTTTAAACCTTTCAAGCTGCAAATAGATCCACATCTTTTCAATTATAGTGAAAATAGTCCTTTTAAAATGAACTTGATTTTATTTTTGGAAATTCCTGTAATTTCATTCTATTTTTTTTTATTAGCCACAAATTTGATCCAATTTCAGTATTGAAATTTTGTTATAACCTTAGCACTTGATGTCACCATATTTCTACTGTCACATAGCTATCTAACCCCACTTATCAACTCTCTACTGTGGTGTGGTAGTTTTAGGACGCGCTTTATAATCTTCATCTACTTGACAAGTTCACTGACCATTACCAAGACGATGGGCGGTCTTAATTCTTATTAAATGGTCTTTTGGTGGCCAAAAAAAAAAAAACCACTTTGGAAACTAATCATTATGGCAATAGCTTGTGTATTACGGAACAAGGGAAATAAAAGGATTTTCGATAATTTGGAGCAATCTTTAAATGATATTTGTTTTTCTCAGGACTTTGGGGTAGAGTAATTGTGATATTTTGTGATGCAAAATTTTTTTTATTTTGTTTAGACCCTTTTAGCTCCGTAGTATAGGATAGAGTAACAATTGTTGGATGTTCCGCTATCTTGTAATTTTTTCTCTATGATAATATAATTTTCAGTTTCTTATACAAAAAAATATTTTATACACTATTTAGCACAAATCAAACGGCACGCTCTTCTTTAATTTTTTACCGCTTTATTTTGCATACCAAATCTCATGAAATGCTATCTTATCAATTATTGATATGATATTTTATCAACGCAAGACGATAGACATGATTGAGGCCCCACTAATTTATAACTTGCGTTGACAAGATAGTATATCAACATTTAGCAAACTAACAAACTTTATAGTACAAAACTAAAAAACAAAAATTTTCTCTCTTTTTTCCCCTTTTCCTAAAAAAGGAAAATTGGTTGAGGTTATATTTTGGAGCCATTGTTGACGATTGCAAGACTCTTGCCTCTAACTTGCAAAGTGCTTCGTTTTCCTGTGTGCAGAGAATTGCTAATGAGGCAACTCATAAACTTATTAGAATGAGTAACTCTTTGTTAGCGTTTACTGTTTGTTTTTCTTATCCACCAACTGGAATCTTGATGTACTATCTTCGAATGCTATGGATGAATAAAATTCGTTTACTCAAAAAAAAAAAAAAAAAGTTAGTTTTCATTGAAGTCATAGGGGCCCAATGAAAAGAGGGAGCCTCGTTCCAAATCATGGGGCAGGGGGAAGCGTGCAAACAAGATTGGCTGCACTAGTTGAGGCAACAGTTTTGGGTTGGTTGCTTCAAAAATGGACTTCTATGTTTGTGGGCCTGTTTAGTTGCATCTGGGCCAGCCTGTTACAAAAATTTTTAAAATATAGTTGTATTTATTCGTATTAATATAATATCACAACTTTCGAAAAAATAAAAAACTATTTAATCAGTATCAAATTAATTCAATAAAATTAATTACGGATCAAATAAGCACCCATAGAAAAAATAAAATATAAAATTATATAACTTAACTAAATTTGAGACTAAAGTATATATTTTTCAAACTTTGGGATTTGATTGTAATAATATTTAAAAGTTATGATCTTTTGTGCAATTTATCTCAAGTCAAATGGACCAAATGGGCACCCAATTTTTCAAAAATTGACCTTGACTAATGGTTTAATGGATAGATTCTATCCAAATAGATCAAATGCACCCCAATTTTTATTTTTTTGGGGATCAAATGCTTTACCTTTTTTTAAACGAACCAAATGTACACACAAACAAGTTTTTTCAAACCAAATGCCCGAATTTCCCAATTATTTATGTTCAATCCTTTTGCAATTTTCGTTTTAGAGTATAATTGGTAAGTCAAATAAATTACCTTATAGCTTAATTATTTGAGGAGTTTATAAGCTCATTCAATTCAAATAAGCTCTACTTAGTTGGAGGAGCTTATTTGAGACGGTTGAGTTTATTTCAAAATCTTCTTTTACTAGTTTTTTAAATAAGCTCCGTGAAGTTTTCTATTTTAATTCCATTTTAACCCCTTTTTGAAATTATTTTAAAAATATTTTTTATTTAATTTTGTATTTTTGAACTAGCTTTTAACCTAATTTTTCCCTAACATTTCTATTTATATTAGGTAACTTTTCAACTATTAGTCGTCAGCTTTTAATTAGTTTTTTTAGCTATCGGCCATGTTTACCAAACACAGTCTTGATGTGGTTGACATATATAGCATTTCTTCATCCAGTGATGGAAAAGTGTTTGAGTGATAAAATACATGAAAACAATTTTGTCACTCGATAGGAGATCACATGTCGATATGTTACTTAAAAATATACATCTAAAATTATCTAGCCTAAAGAAAATATCGTGAGACTGTCAATGAATGCTCAAGAAACCTAGTGGTCCGCCGTAAAACAGTGATGAGTTTGAGGCAAGGTAAACTAGATAGCTCGCTTGAGACTCTCTTTATAATTTTTTTTTAAATGCTTTTTGAGGGATTGTTTTTTAAATGCTTTGATATTTTTTACAATTACTTTTCTTTCACTTCAATTCCACACAGCTCCAGCAATCTTGTAATTTTTAGAGTTCGAGGAAGCATTTAAAATTAAATGCCTCTGGATAATGATCTATCCAACACATGGGCAAATCTTTTCGAAAAATGAGTTTATTAACATATAAAATAAGTTTAATTTTTGATTTAATTTCGTTGTGTTTGTATTAATTTTATGTAATGTAATAACATACAGAATAATTCAAATAATAAAACTTCTTATATGATTAGACCTTGAGTTGGGCAAAACGTCACTTTTTTGTCAAATGAGCTCTTAAGGTGGATGCCTCATTTTTATCTAAAGATCGGTCCCACGCTACAAAATATATATTTCTATATGTTTCTTTGTAAAAATTTTAACCTAATATCAAGTTTAATTTCCCCTAAAACTTTTCACATTCAAGATTTGACTCTGAGATAAAGTTAAAGTTAAATGCGTAAATCATGCAAAATATTGTTAGATTCATTAATATAAACCCTTCTTACCTGTGTTGGTCTGGAAACAGTGTTCATTTAAGTCCATTATTATGTACTGTACCATTAGATTAACAATAAATTTGGCTTAGTTATTGTCTTGTTGAACTCGTGCCGAATACAAATTAAATTAAAGGTCTTGTCAAAGCGAAACAAATGAAGCAAAGAGAGTTATATATGCATCCAACCACCAACCAACCAACCAACCAAGCATGACTTTCAACTGCAATAGAACCGCCCAAGTACGTACTGTACTGAGTCATTTAGGAAAGTAGGACTCCCGCTTATTTATTTACTCCAAATCAATGTCATATTTCATTCCTAATTTGGCCCTTTTCAATCAATGAATTGTTTCACCTAAAATATTAGTGCTTGTTTGGTGGAACGTAGTTATAAAAATAATAATAAAAAAATTAAATGAAAGAAAAGGAAAAATGAAAACGGCAATTGTTTAAAAATGTGACGGTATAAGAGTAACGAAATTTATGAAGAAAATGTAAAAAACAATAATATTTTAATTTTAGTGTGGAAAAGTGAATGTAAAGAATTCTTGTTAAGCAAGCACCGGATTCCAAGTTTGGTGTACTCAAAATTAGTTTTCAAACTTAAATTAAATGTTTAATTATTTAAACGCATATTAAGTGTTCGTTTGACAAATTTTTAGTGATTAGATTTTGTTTTTTGTTTTTTTTTTTGGTTGTCCAACCATGTGCACGAAAATAATATTATTTTCACCTTTTTTTTTTTAAGAATTTCCCACTGCTTAACCATGCAATATTCTTTCAAAATATTACACTTTTTCACAGTTCTAGCTTGTTTAATTTCAAGAACAGAAATTATTATTGGAATGTGTGATTAAAAAATAAGAAAATTTATAGATAAATGCGAAAGATAAATACTTTTTTGTCCTATAAAGATAAATTCATTTTTCTTATTTATATATGTAGTCACTTTCTATTTGATATGTAAATCTTTTCATTTGTCTAAGATCACCTTGTTTAATTTCTATTATCATGAATAAAATAATAATAATTATTTAATGTAATTATATATTTGAAAATGCAAGTGAAATTTTTTCTCTAATAATATTAGTTACAAGTTTTAATCCACGTGAAAGTCGAAATTAGTTAGTCTACCTTTGAGACGGAGGAAGTATATTTTCTATATATAGTACTCGTGGTTGAAAATTTACATTATAAAAAATGACGATTAAAAGAATTTTATCAAACAAGCACTAAAATGTGAATATACAATTTGGGGTTAATTTCAGTAACAGTCACAGGAGTTTAAGAAAAAGTACAAAATGGTGGTTGAAGTTTAATTTCAATGTATAAGTCAACATTGTCGTTGAAGTTTACTTCGTCTATTAGATTTCTTCTGATTTTTATATTTACATTTAATTGCACACACATGTTAGCTAGTCACATTTCAATAAGCCAATAGTTGGGAAGAATTATATTTATGCCGTGGAGACCTAAAACATAAGTATTTCAAATAAAATGGGAACTTATTAACCTTAATTTTTAACTAAAAGATGAGAAGTTATGAAAATGTTTAGTACAAAAATGAAACCATCCACTAATTTTATATAAATAGCACTTTTATGCTCACATAGAATAAATCTATCTCAATTATTAATACATATGTGGTGACACGTATTCAACAAACAATGACAGATCATTCCAATTTGTCAAAAATTGATAGAGTGATCACCAATGAAAGTACAAGTAAATTTTTGTGATGAAAAATATTTCAAACTTGAGTGACTATTTTATAATTTGATTGATATTTAAGTGACCATAAATAAATGAAATTAACACTATCAATTGAAGAGATTATTAAGCATGTGTTTATCCCCACTTATTTTTACCTAAAAATTATCTACTACTAAAGTCAAAGTTAAATATTAATATCAATCACACATTTCAAATCATCACTCATTATTATCCATACATTTTGTGGCCCCCACCACTATTCATACAAAAGTTTATTTTTAGGAAAACTTTAAAAAAAAAAAAAAAGTGTACACGAACGCACGCTAAATTGAGATGTTGACCTCCACTCAATAGAAGTAATAAATTGTTACTAGGAACAGCGTCATTAATTAATATACTAAATGAATTGTTACTAGGAATGGTGTCAATTAATTATACTGCAACGCCAGCACTCCTTTATGTCCTTCGTTCTGCTATTCTGTCGCATTATTTTGCACGACAATTATTCATTTGCTCTTCCTTTTGTAACCTGCGACATCCAAGTAGGCAGATGGGCTTATAAATGTAGACGTCGGTAGAGAGTGAGTCCCCAACATTAGAAATAGAGCATTTTGGTCTCAATCTTTCATTATGAACAAATTATTCCTCAATCGTCTCACCACCGTTTCTTCGGCCTTAGCTATTTAATTAATGTGGCCTAACTATGTTTCATATTCATTCTGTAGAAACTCGATCATAAATTTTCACAATTTTCAATAACTGTTTATACTACCCCCGTGCCAAAAATATAGTCCACTATTCTTTTTTTGTCCATCTCAAAATATAGGTCACATTTCTTTTAAAGATATATTCCCTCCGTCCCATTTTGATAGGCATGGTTTGACTTTCACACGGATTAAGATTTTGAAATTAATATTTATTGGAAAGGTAAATTTTACTTGTATATTTCTCAATATACCCCTATATTAAATATGACAACTTACTTTTATTAATAACCATGCATAATAAATAGGGATAGATTAGGAAATGAAGAAATTAAATTTATACCAATAAGGAAAGTAGCTTATATTTTGGGACGGATGAAAAAGGAAAACAAGCCTATCAAAATGGGACGGAGGGAGTAGTTAAAATATAATTTGTCTTTTATACCCTTATTTAATATATATTGTTATTATTAAGATAGAGTAGTTGAAATAAAATATCTAATAAATGAGAGGGCATATTAGGAAAATAATCTTGAATTGTACTTTTCCAATACCATTAATTATATTTTTCTTAATTTGTGTGATGATAAGAAAATGACTATAATTTTGGGACGAATGCAGTATCATTTCTTCAACAGGTCTCTTGTCCGATCTTAGCTTGCTCGCAATGTTGTCACCTTTACACATATTTAAGAATTATTAAGATTGATAGAGGTACCTTTACAATTTGCAACTTACCACGCTTTATCCTTTTAATTAGGACCTTCATAGTCTGCTTCTGTCCCTCGCAAGTGACCAGAAATTTGAACTCCACCTGGGCCCCACCGCCATTAGGGGGGCTGTGTGTGTGCGGGTTTCACTATTCAAGCACCCCGCGCGGGTGCTTGAATTTTTCTGGACCTTCATACCAATGATGATGGAGTTTAGATCTAATGTCCTCTTTCATATCTTTTAATTTGTAGACTATTTTTTTACTGAATGAAACAGTCTATGAGACATAAAACATTGACAACAAAAACCTGACTTAATTAGGCAATGATGATATTGATAGCTAGCAATGGAGAAAGCTCGAAAGGTGCCTCAAGAATGCGAGACCGTTTAATGCTCATTTCCTCAGCTCTGCATTTAAGTTGAGTTAATGAAAGACAGGTAAACTCACTAAATTAAAACCCCACCCCCCCATCCATGTACCTCTCCTCACTCTTTGTTTGTATATATACGTTACGTTTTTGTGCATGCATACATGCGTCATTTGTGTGTTACAATGTATTTGCCTCTCTATTCTCTCTCTTCTTCGTCATCGATCAGCTCTATTTGATAAGACTGAACCGTGAAACAAAGCATTTGTATTATTCGAAATTTATATCAATATAAGTACTATTATATTACAAAATCTAATAATACTAAAACGGTATGTAACGATAGCCTTATTAAACTTTAATTAATTATTATAATAATAAAGTCGTGATGTGTCTCAGTCCTTGTGTGTAGGCCAAGGTATATAGTGGCAAGTGATCTTAGTCTTGATGTGACGATGTTAGAAAATATAGTATTTTTAACCTTTTTTTATTCGCGGTTCTCTATAAACTTTCTTTATTTTTTAACTGTACATTTTCTTTGAAAAAAAAAATCAGTTTTTTCCCAAAGAAAAAGATTTCCAACGAAAAATCAGTTTCTAATTAGTCATCTATGCAAGGTTTTAAAAAGCGTAATGTATGAAAAAGTGTCGAGATCAAGCATTGAGCCTACACGTGCTTAAGTTCACCAACGAGTGATAAAAGCGCGATTAATGCATGTTAAGTGCAAAGCGTGACAAAGCGTGATCCCTAAGTTTCGAATATAAACATCACTTAAGCGGATTTTTAGAACATTGCATGTATGGGTGCAAAAATTACACTTACGCTGCATCATAAATTGTCTGCAAATCCCAAACAAGTGGGGTGTGAAATATTCAAACCGATGACGTGCTAAAATTTAGTACAAGATCTGGTATATTTCCAAAAAATAAGATAGTCCCCCAGACCCCCACCCACCCTCTCCCCCGGGGGGTGGGGGAATGATCGATAGAGACACAAACATTTATAGCTCATGAAAATCTGGTTGCATTAAATATAAAGTATTTTTTTTTATAGTTGAGAGAGTAGTAGAATCGTAGATCATCATGGGACGTTGAGGTTTCAATTTAATAGCCGTGTACGTGAGGGTGGTGTTGAGTGCTTTTAAAGTTGATTGTATTTTTCGGGTGATCACCAAATTATGAAAGTTGGAGTAGTGATGAATTGAATGAATAATGTGTCCATTAAAGACAGCCTTCTTCGTCTTCAACTGTTTACAGACACTGCAATTTAATGACAATTCCAACTCCCCAACCTTGCTTTAATTTTAAACCCCTCACCACCGCCCATAGCTCGTTTATGACTTATATATAAGTACTTCAACAAGGTAATGTACTATATACTTTTACTATGTACTAATTTGGCCGGGTTTGCTAAATTTGGGTTAAATTAACCCTAATTAATTAATTAAGTTGGATTATGGGACTACGTACATATAATATTTAATTAGTGAATCTTGCATGCATGCATTAATAAGAATGTTTGTTTAATTAGCCACGCGATCGATAATTAATTGAGCATAATTATTACTGACACTTGAGGTCAAGTATGTTGTTTCCACACTATTAAAAACTGGTGCCTTTATAGGGACTTGAGGTGTGGCAATATAATATAGTAGATCTTGTTCCTCAGATTGATATACTTGGATTGATAAATTAGACATTGCTTGGAGAAAAAAATTAATGGAATGAAACAAAATTGATTAGAGTAACTTTTTATTATATCTAAAAGTGGATTTTGGAAACAATATATAATATCAAGTAGTTAGAATGCTTAATTGATTGAGTCACTTTTACTGCTCCATATTCAAAGCAAACTCAAGAAAGCTAATTAGAGCATCATTCTTTGTTTCCATTTTCAGTTTTGAATTCATTTTTAGTACTCGATCTGTTTTTGGTTGAAGAGAGAACACACAATAATGTGTCTCCGTGCTTTCAATATATATTCTAATTCTAATTATGTGTTCACTTTAATGATCATCAAAGGCCCCTTTTATCATTCTTTTAACAAATTTTCAGTACTTTAGATTAAGAGAAAAATCTCTAACTCTCTAAGTTCGCCAGTAAAGTGATCAAAGAATTCAATAGTGTTTTTTTTTTTCGATTCGATATCTCATGACTTCGAAAACCCTAAAAATGTTAGACATATATATATATATTAATATATGTATATATATATATATATATATACATATAGTGTCACGCACCAATTTAATACGATCTACAACTAGTCATCGTATGGAACAAGAAACCAACCATGGATTAATCCATCAATCCGACGCATATCTAATGGATAAATTAGGGTTTTTGCAAGGTGTACGTGGTGCATGAATGAGCACACTTGACCATATATAGAGAGAGTTGGTTAGCTAGAATTTAATTAAGCAGCTTGGAGCTATATAGTAATTGCAAAACCAACTTCTTCACTTGAAAAGCACGTCACGTACGTACGCAATATTGCCCTTAATAAAGATCAGTTGCACAATAAATGTTCTAAATTTTTGGGCTATATATATCCACCCTTCAAACCTTTTCACCATTCTAAAAAGTCACACTCTCACTCTAGCTAGAGAAGGACATGTAAAGAAAGAGACTATTATTTGATCATCCGATCCATAAAAGCCATTAGCCATGGTTTCTTTTCACACACCTCTCTCCCCAAGCAGTGCCAAAATGCATCAAGAATCAGAACCCTTCTCGAAGAAGAGGAAGTGGGACGATCCCCAAATCGAAATCTCGGAGAAGCTAGAGAAATTCAAAGCTGTGAAATCGATACATGAATACGTACAACATGATGAGACACGGTTGCCTTTAGAGTGGCAATAATGCCTCGATATAAAGGTGTCATATACTACCAATTCTCTAGTTTTGAATTTATAATCTTATTTAGTTACATGTTTCTTTTTTAGAGATCAATACATTTTTCAAAATTACTTGCTTATGTGTATAAATTAAATACTAATTAATTATAAATACTAACCAGATGCATGCACTATTAAACCATTCAAAATTGCGATATATAATGTGTTTTACTAAATGCTAATGACTATGCAGTCAGGTCAAATATACTTCTACAACGTAAGGACTCATAAGAGGGCATTTAATGATCCAAGAACACTACTAAAGCCAGAGCCACCAAATCATTCAACTAGCCCTATGATCAGCTTAGATCTTGAACTCAATTTGCCATGTGGATCCTTGGAAAACAACAATGATATTCAAGACGACGACGAAACCTTCGTGAAGCAGAATTCACCGAATGATGAAGTCGGGCCCCGGTTTGGGCCAGGCCTTAGCCGATCGCCTTCTTGGTTGACATTTGATCAGGGGGAGCAACAAGAAATGATAACTGCAGTATGCAAGAAATGTTACTTGTTGGTGATGATGTACAAGTCCTCTCCGGCATGTCCCAATTGCAAATTCATGCAACCACTCCGAGGTTAGAGCCTCCAGGGTTACGAATTTGTTTGTCTGATCAGTTTAACAGACATGGTAGTTTTAGTCTTTTAGAACTCATGCTACCTCTTGGGGCAATGAAGAGAAAAGGGATATCTCAAAGAAGGAAAAATGGGAAAATTTTGAAGGGGTTCTTCTAAATGATCATGTAAAACAAAGGGAACTAAGGGTATGTATTTATATATACATATATGCTAGATGTGCAAAAGAGGAACTATGGTTGAGTTTAGAATGGTAGGGTGTAAGAAAAGGACAATGTAACTCTAGCAATATTTGAAATGAAGGAAACCTAATTGCTGAATACAATTTGATCAATTAAACTATTTGTGTTTTGGTATCAATAATACTAGTTAAAGGAATTTTCTAGCACTAGCGTCAGTGCCATGAATAGTACTAACCCTCGTACTAGAACCGTAGAACATTTCTAATACTAGTTATTAATAATGATAATTTGATCGGTTGCGATATGACAATTTGACATTGATTTATACTGACATTGCCACTATGTTGTCATTTATTACTAACCTGCTATGTTATTGCTTATTAATATAGTAGTTCTGTGTGTGTGTCTATCTATATATAGATATACATTGTTTGCCGGATGAAAATTTTGGTGAGATACACATTCTAAGTTACAGGTAGACTTACGAAGGAAAGATTTCAAGAGCGCATTCTAAATGAAGGACAAATGGAGCAAGGATATATTTGATGGAAAATTTTTGAAGAAAAAGGTTTTTGAATGTGGTTGAAGAGTAAATAAATATCAGTAATATAAAAAATTTACAAAGTTATGAAATGAGTGATTTATGATAATTAGGAAAACACTTTTTGTCCATCAAACAAGCCCTGAATTGAGGTTCATTGAACACTACAAGACCAGCCATGATCCAGTGCTCCCGGGAGCGCCGTAGTTACAACACTTTTGGGATATTTTTCGGTCACATACGACTTCCATTTTGAAATCTGAGATCAGACCTAGATTCACCACGGTGAGGTGGAGTTTCAGTAATTTAGAAAATTTTTCGGTGATACCATTGGCTGTTTGTCAAAGTTTTGGGCTATAATTTTGCCAAATTATGACAAAAAACTTTGATCGGTGGCCACGACGGCCAATGGTGTCGACGAAAAATTTTTCAAATTGATGAAACTCCGTATCACCGTATTGGATTTGATCGTAGATTTTAAAATGGAAATCATATGTGATTAGAAAACACTCTGAGAGTGGAGTAACTACGGCGCTACCGGAAATACTGGATCACTCATTTCCATACTACGAGAGTACTCAATGGCTGCTTCTTGAAGGAAGTACCTATAATACCGAAGAGAATTGAAAAAGATAAAAGAAATTCTAGATAATTCCATGCAACAATTCTAATTTCATTAGGCAGAAAAATTCAATAAAAATATTATTTTAGATGTTTTGTATGCAAAATTGTAGTGTGTCATATGGGCAAGAGTTGCTGTAACATTTTTTTCCGCCGTGCTAATTTTTCATATTAGTTAATATTTTTTTCAAAGTACATGTGTCTTGTTAGTTGCACTTTTAGTGGACAAAACACTTCTCATCTAATATTTGTACGGACATACCAAGTGACTAAGCTCACATAGATTTTGAAATCATCAGGCTGTTTACATCATGGTTTGATATATAATTGATGGCACTTATCCAATGGACATGTTAATTGTAGATGATGTGGAGGAGAGAGTTGAGGAGAGAGATAGAAAGAATATGATTATTTTATTGGAAAATAAATAGAAAGAAGTATAGAGAAAAAGAGAGGGAAAAGTAAAAAAGTAGGAGAGAGATAGAGATAAATTCAAAAATAATAATAAAATAATAGTAGAATAATTCTAGATGGGAGTTTATATTTGGACGTGGTACGGGAATCTAGACGATAAAAGTGGAGAAAAAATGGAATAATTGATATAAAAGTGATAAAAAAAGAAAAAGAAAAGCCACGCGTGCACAAACCGGGTCCCACCTACTTAGCTTGTGTCACTCTCTTTCCACTGCAAGGTTACTGTTCATGGGGTGCAATTCACGCCTGCATTGGAGATGACCTTAGGGTGAACAGCTTGACAAATTGAAGGACAATTGGTTTTTCTAACGTGCACGGCCAGTTGCAAATTTGTTTCCGCTATTTTTTTAATAATTATTATTATTATTATTATTATTTTTTGTCTTCGCTAAATTTTAATTATAAACTTATTTTTATGGTGTTCATAAAGCTCATGTTCTACTAACAAGTGACCCATGCAAGTCTACATGAAAGGTGAATCAAATCAAAATTTCAAACTTTGTCACGCTTAAAGATAGCCACATAGGTCAAAATTCACTCAAATGCCATATTAATTAATTCATAAAATAAATTTTAGCACTTGTTTGGTTCAATCAAGTAGATAAAGGAAAAAAAGTGAAGAGTGTAATAATTTGTAAATTCTATAAAATATACAGATAATAATTTTAAAAAAAATAAAAATAAACCAAACAAATAATACTCGAGGATCAAAAATTTTTCGAATACAAAGGAAAATAATCTCATATTAGAGAAGTGAACTTCAGTTCTCAAGATATGGAGTTATTTTTTCCTTTATTGGATATTTCTATTATCGAGTGGTGTTTATAAAATTTTTTAGATTTCTTTGTGATATATTGCGGTAGATATATGTACCATTTGTACTGTAACAATGCAAATTTCACAATCGTAGAAAGTCTTTGTGTGATATTAAAATGATAAAATGTAAAATATCAATCCGTTTCCAACAAAATCCAGCATTAAAAAATTTTTCAAAGTCCGCAAAATTCCTCCAAATTCAAAGCCAAAAATGGGTATACTAGTTTATAATTAAAATAATTTTTTCAAATACTAAATGTCGGTTTTGTCCTTATTTCAAAACTTAAAAAGCGGACAAAGTAAATCCGCCGAAGGGCAAAAGTGACCGAAGACCAGTGTTGTTGCCGAAATTATCCTCTCTTTGCCTTAAATTCGAAGCCCTATAGCCAGCCCTAATCTTTTCCTCAACTCTGCATTTCTCAGCAAGCGAGACACCGAAACGATGTCGCATTTCGGTAGATCTGGGCCGCCGGACATCAGAGACACTTTCTCTCTTCTCGTTCTCAACATCACTTTCCGTAAGCACTCCCCCTTTTATCCCTATTTTTACCCAATTTTGTGATTTTTTGTTGCTTATTGGAAGGGCAAGTTTTGATTTTTCTGTTTTGTGTTTTGTGTTTTGATGGTTTCTTTTCGCCGTTGCTATCTTTTACAGGTACGACTGCTGATGACTTGTTTCCCCTCTTCGATAAGTACGGAAAAGTTGTCGATGTTTTCATCCCCAGAGACCGAAGGTATAAGAATGGATATACTTTTCTGATTTCCTATACATGCCTTAACTTTTAATAAACGTGCTTTGCTTTAAAATTGTGGTGCTTTGAATTTTGGCAATTCTGTAATGCTAATTTATGCTGTTCATTATTTGTTATGTGCTCTACTTTCTCGATTTTCGACATGTATGCATTTGTGTGTATTTATATCAGTTTGAGTTCATAACTCCTACTTTTCTCTATATATATTCGGTGGTCATTTTGATGATCCTTATCTAGGACTGGAGATTCAAGGGGTTTTGCATTTGTGAGGTACAAGTATCAAGATGAGGCTCAGAAAGCTGTTGAAAAGCTGGATGGTATATTGAAAAAACTGAAATTGGAGCTATGAACATTGTTAAAGTTTTGTAGATTCTCTGTGTGGGGTTAAGTTTGCGCTTGCTGTTGTCTGCAGGAAAACTCGTTGATGGGAGAGAAATAATGGTTCAGTTTGCCAAGTATGGCCCAAATGCAGAACGAATGTAAGTAGATTCAGTTTCTCCACTTTTTGGTTCTCCCAATTTCTGGTCCTGGGCTTAGATCTTTAAGGTAGGTTTCTTTACCTCTGTTTTACTTTGGCATTTAGTACTTGAACCAATTGATTTTATGTGTAATATTTCAAAGCTTTGTAACTTTACATATGAGGTCGAGTTTGTATGGACCTTGATCGATGGCTACATTGCGTGTTGGAAATTTGTGTTGACTTTTTAGGATCGGAAATGTCTTTCAGCAGAGCTGATTAATTTAAAGGAATGGAAGAATATAAATAAATGAACTTTTGTGGAGTCTATTTACGAGTGAAAAATTGAATGGCGGAGTATTAATGTTGTTTGATAGTGATGGCTATGTGTTTTGGCCATTCAGCGAGGAATTATTTTAATTTTTCTTTAATAAAAGTCTCTGATTATTGGATTGTAGTTGAAAATGTGCCTTTATATTAGAAGAAAATGTTATCTTATATAGAATCAAACCCCATGTGTACGTCAGTGGTGAGGTCCTCCAATTAAATTAAAAAGCAAATGAAAACCCGAGGAAATTATTAATTTTGAAATGTGTTGGCTACATGTGCCACTAGTTCCACAACCCCCTCCCCCAGAGGAAAGAAAGCATTTGATGTGTTCATGTGGGTGCATTATGGATTGATTAAATTTAAATGGCTTGAACTGTGATGTTTTGGCTAGGTTTGTGTCATTTCATGTTAGATGAAAGCCACTTCTGACAAACTCACTTGTATTTACTATTTATTGCACCAGTCACAAAGGGAGAATTATGGAACCAGTTTCCAGGTCAAAAGGGTCAAGAAGCCGGAGTCCTCGGCCAAGGTAACACACTATCCTTTTGTGCTCCGTTCAAGTTGAAATATGATCGCTGTTTTGGGAAGTCTTTGGGGGGTTGATGACAATTTTACACATCTCGTGATTATTAAGAATTGTGTTTTTGCAGTCTCTAGAATTTTGTAGTTACTGTGGAGACTGTCTGTTCTTAGGGTATGTTTGATATGGACTATTAAAAAAATAGATTTTAGATGTATTGTTGAAAGCAAAGAAAAGGTATTAAAAATATATAAAAATTGTCAAATCAATGCATGAGTTGTTGAAAATGATGACAGAGTGTATTAAGTTTAAGATGACTCAAACAGGCCCTTAATTAGTAAGATTTTTAGCAATCTATTATCATTATAAAAAGGAAAAGGCCTACCTGTCATATTTGTTTTTTTTATTATTTAATTAACATTCTTTACTTGAATTCTTAGTTTTCCCCGAGTGATTCTTTCTTGCATTCTTGCTTTGTGATGTTGTTGATCTGAAGCAAATGACTTCAGGTACAGGGATGATTACAGGGATAAGGATTACAGGAGAAGAAGTCGCAGCAGAAGTAGGGATCGATATGAAAGAGAAAGGCACCGCGGGAGGGACAGGGACAGAGATTACCGCCGTAGGAGCCGGAGCAGAAGCCGAAGTAGAAGCAGAAGCCACAGTGCAAGTCCTGACTATCGCAAAGACCATGGAAGAGGCAAATATGATGACGAGAGGCGTAGTCGAAGTCGGTCTTATGGGAGGTGCCAAGTTATTTGTTTTCGCCAATTTTTAGATTCATTTATTGCTTTAATTTAAAATATGTATTTCTGAAGCCTATTGGTGTATGTGACAGTGCTTCCCCTGCTCGGCGTAGTCATAGTCCCCGACATAGCCCATCTCCCCGTAAAACTACTTCAAGGGGTGGAAGTCTAGATGCTCGTAATCACAAAGAACGGTCTCCCATCCAAAAGAGTCTCTCCCCTCCTCGTCGTGGTGGTTCTGTTAGCCCTACTCGTTCAGATGCTGATGTGAGTTCTTCTTGAGCCCCCCACAGTTATTGCGAATTTGAAAGTGTTCATAGAAGTGGTGCATGTTATATTATTTTCAGGAGTAAGGGAATGGATTGCTGTTTGATGGATATTGGGCATGAAGCTGTTTGGTGACATTATCTTTCAGAATATTCAGCTGTATCGTATTATCTATGTAGTGATTGCTAGAAGCAGTTTCGGTGAACTTATTTCTAAGGTTGCACTTGTTTTTTGTACTGTGATCTGTTATTATGCTTTGCTTTGATAGTATCGCGAACTATGTCTAACTCTACAGTATCTTTTAAGCTTTGAATTTTAGCATCAGTGGTAGTTTTCTGCGATCATCTAATAACATATTTTCATCAATGATCAAGCTGATTTTGGATTATCGAATAATTTACTTACGTGAACTCTTTATTGGCCTTGTATAGTTGTGCCTATGAGGAGTAGTTGTTGCTGATTGATGAGATGATGCAGTGCTGCTTTATGATGATGCAGTAGCTGTTGATGCTGCTTTTACTTTGCTGTTCATTGCTATAAATTTTCTTGCTGGTGACAGGCAGCAGTTTCTTTATGAACTTTCTGACCCTGTACATGGTAAGAATAACGGACTAGCATGTATTGTGACCTCACAGTGTTATCTTCACTACAAAATTCTGTAGTTCACTTGGAGTTTTAGAAGGTCGCTGGGGAGTTGAGATTACATATGGCCATGCCATTGACTAGAGAGATTAAGTTTGCTGGTTGTGGTTTCAAGCAACACGTGCAGTGGATTGTTATCCATCTTGCAGCAACTGGTGGTCTATGCAGCTCTCTATTTAATGCCTCCTTTAGGACGTCTAGCACTTAACCACAGTGATCTTACATTTACAACTAATAATGCTGTTTATTAGAATGCTGATTATTTCGGTGGTTCTGTGGCACCTTAGCATTGGTTAATGTTGTGAAGCACGTGTTGTTTTATGGGTATTACCTCACTACCCAATGGTAAATTGTCATATAACCGCTGACCCATCAGCAATGCTGATAAATAGCATATTTTTTACAATAGGATGCATAGCTTGAGCTGATATCAGTTGCATTATGTCACAGCACATGAGATCGTAGCTGTAGCTGTGAAGTGATGATAGCTGATATTGTTGTAGATGGGTTGTTGATGCGCTCGTAGCCATAAAAATTATTGCTGCTCGTCGAAATTGCGCTGTGGTAATCATCGTATATTTGATTGCCCCGGCCCTTTGACTTAATGGGCTGTCCTGATCCTTGTTCTCTTTGTACGTGCGGAGGTTTTACTTTTACCTTCAAAAGGCTTCGCATTATGTTATTTTGCTTGTCTACAAGCTGTCTCATGTTTTGCTCTTTTTTTTTTTTGTTGGGTGCATTTTGCTAATAATTGATCAGACGGCCTATGTTACTAGGATAGTTTCTATATTTGAAGGGGTGTTTCTGTTGTATGTCAGACACCAGAAGGGTTATTTGTAATTTTCTTGAATTTATTTACGTAGAAAAACATGTTTAAAATTTTGGCATTTTATTTGGTATGTTTAAGCCTTCAAGTTGTTTACCACAAGGGGTCCACCCAAACTGAAATTGATTGACTGACGGACCGTTGGTTTGGTGGACTCAGGTCGGTTCGGTAAACCGAAACCGACCAAACTATGTCGGTTCGGTTTTTTGGGTGGTTGGTTTTTCGGTTTATACGCCTAACCCTTCTTACCACACTTGGAAAAGCTAATTTGCCTTCATATATGAATATTCTGGCGAGTTCTGCTGACTATTGTTTTCAATAGCTTATTAATGCTATTTATTAGCTCTTACATCCATTAGTGATTGATATTTTCGTTCAAAAGAACAACTTCGAATAGGAATTTTGCATTGACTTTTTTTAGTAATGTTTTTACGTGTTATTTGTTCGTTAGATGATAAAGGTGTTCATATGTTTATCACTTGAATGCATATTTTTGTGATCCAATTAAAATATTTTCAGTCAATCGTGTTACTTAAATCTATTGTTTCAAATTCCGACAATAATACACTTTGGAAATTTTACTATTTTCAGTTTGATTGGAATTGTTTTTAATCCATATAATTTGTAAGATTTTAAAATCTTAAAAATTTATTAAGATCCGAACTCTCTAGATTTTTCATCCTTTATGCACTAGTCTTTCTCTAGTCATTACTCATTATCGTAGGCTTGAAAAGTCTTCTAAGAGCATTTCTAACATGCACCAAATTGTATGGATGGGAAAAAATGAATATGGTAAAACTTAGGGCAAAAAATCTAAAAGGGGGACCAAATATAGCTCCTCTTTTAGTATTTTCCACCTTGGATTATCCCCCTTTCTATGAAATATTTGTACCTAAAATTTTTTCACACACATTATTTGGCAATAAATTTTTTCAGCCTTACTTTTTTCCTTTAGATTTTTCCTCCCTAATTTTTTCACCGTAACATTAGAAATGCTCTTAGAGCAATTCTAATGGCAAATTTCATTTTAGAGCTTTTAACACTCTAAAATATAGTTTTTCCTTCTATTTTAAAGTTTCTTTTCCAACTCAGCACTCTAAATATATCACATCAAATGAACACGATTTATACTTTACATTGTTTTAATTCCTTATTGATTTCAATTATAAATTTTAACATTTACCTAAACACTTCATTGAATATTTTGTATAATTCACTATTAAAATAGGTAAAAAATTTTATTCACTAAATTGAAATACAACACATGATCGAACATACGAAACATAAAATACTACTATAATTCGAAATTTTGCCGACGGAAACGAGAACTAAATAAACATACACCATTGAGAATGCTAGCAATACTTAGATTAGATTGGACGTAGACACGTAGTACTTTAATTATTTGAATTAGAGTACTCTTCCCACAAATATTCAATTAAGGCATTTCTTAGTGCATAATGAGTCTCTTTGTCCTTAATCTTTTGATGGCGATCTAACTACATATTTATTGTAATCTTTTTTAACAAAGCAAAATATTTTAAAGTCACAAAATGAAAGTATTTTTATTACATTGATTTGTTTAAACAAAATATTTCACATCCAAACAAGCCATTTCACAAATATTATTATATTATTGAAAAATTAAAGTAAAAAACTACACAATTAATTAATTAAAATAAATTATAATATACTAATTAATTTAAATACATTAACAATACAATAACTAAATATAAAATATGGGACACAAAGAAAAAGAGAAGATTTGTAGTATAATCCAAGGGGCAAAACCTTGGATGTTGATCGAGAAAGAGAGAGAAAGAGAAAGTGAAAGAGAAGTTGAATGTAGATCGAGATTAATTGTGGTGGTAATTTGATTACTTGATGAGGTAATCTGGAGAGAGAAAGTCAGAGATGGCGGAATGGAAAAAATGATGTTGATCGAAATTACCTGGGGGCGGTAATCTAGAACGAAAAAGTGCGTAGAGAGAGAAAGTTAGAGACGGAGGAAGGTAGGAGTTGAATGTTGATTGAGATTATTTTGGGTGGTAATTTGGAGAGAGTTCATAGAGAGAAAGTCGGAGACAAGGGAATAGAGAAGTTGAATGTTGATCGAGATTACTTAGGATGGTAATCTGGAGAGAGAAAGTGCGTAGAGAGAGAAAGTTGAAGATGGCAAAAGGGAAAAGTTGAATGTTGATCGAGATTACTTGTAGTGGCAATCTGATTACATAGTGTGGTAATCCATATTACTTAGGAAGGTAATATTTGTACGTTCATTGATGTTTATGAATTGGTATCAAGTGTATTGAATGAACTATAAAATTATGTTTATGGTTTCATTTTTTTTTATGATGATGATAAATTTGTCTATTTATGTTATTTTAAAGATTGTGTTTGTCGGTGAATTTTCTAAATATGGAAGAAAACAAGGAAAAAGAAGAATAAAAAGGACTGAAAGCGTAAAAAATCTAAAAGTTAGAGGACCAAAATGAAACAATCAGAAAGATAGTGTAACGACCCGTCTTTTCTTACCCGAACGAAACATATTTCATTTATACTTTCAAAAGCGGAAGCATTTATATACATATATGTATACATATCAAAACAGATTTTGTTCGTTCACCTAAACGAGTACAATATAAACAAACAAAACGCGGCCGCAGGATGTTTAGGTTTTCCCCTTCTTCCTTACATCCCACATTACGCTCGGGAGGATCCTCCACCACCGCCTGCACATAAAACATCAATATACAACATAATGAGCCACGAGGACTCAGTAGGTAATAGATGCAAATGCTAATGCATGCCATGTTCATGCTTTGGGGCCCGGCTATAGATCCTGTGCTTACAAGGCGCCGTAACATCATTGGCCGTCCCGCAAAGGTTCTTTTACGCTTTGCGGCGCCGTCGTAATGGCCGTCCCCCAAAGGTTCTTTTACGCTTTGGGGCGCCGTGGGCCGTCGTCTAAAGGTTCTTTTACGCTTTAAACCGCCCGTAACATCATACATATTGTAAGCACACAATCTACAACCCATATATGCATGATCATACTTTCATGTTACACATACTTCATCCTCTTACCATTTAGCCCATATGCTCTTCATCATATCATAGCTCATCTTGCATCTACCATGGTCACATAGCATAATATACATAATAGCATCTAACAACATAACATAGCATAGCAAACCCTACCATAACATAACCTATCTCTTCACCTAACATAGCATACCATAACTTCTTCCACATAGTTTCATATCATAACATTAGCTAACATATGGCATGTAGGATAACACATATATTTACTCATCTACTACCTACCTCAAAAGACAAGAAAGCAAGCAAATGAATTGGTTGGCTACTTCCTTTCCTCCCTTTCCTTTCCTCTTCCCTTCTTCTTGTTGGTTCCAAGATGACAACTAGAAATACTCAAATGATCTACAAGCCAAAACTCATGTAAAATCCTTGGAATCACATTTGGAAGTGCTCTCTAGAGTTTTGGGGAGGTTGGGGTCAAATATGAGGGTAAATGGCCGAGCAAACGTGTATAAACCCTATCCAACAGTTTCTGCCGACTTAACATTACGGCCGTAACTAGCACATTTACGGCCGTAACTCCCAATATTACGGCCGTAACCCATAAACCTTACGGTCAGAACTCGATTAATACGGCCGTATCATACCCTCATACGGCCGTAATAAACTCTCTGTAAATACCACTTCTTGCCCTGCTTTGACATTACGGCCGTATCCTTCTTTACTTACGGCCGTAACCTAGACCATACGGCCGTATCTCTGAACTATACGACCGTAATTTGCTCTCTGAAACTTTTGGACATTTTTCACTGTTCACCATTTACGGCCGTAACCTTCGACCATTACGGCCGTAACCTGACATTTACGGCCGTAATTCCAGCATTTACGGCCGTAATTATGTCCCTGCAGAATTTTCCCATTTTCCTCATTTCAAAGGCCGTATCGCATTCCGGGGCATATCCTACACTTCAAATCAGGTTGTGAACATAACGTATACACGTATACCTTGCCGAAACATCATTACGTCATTTCATATCATATACGGTACATATACGGAATCATATACGTATTCATATACGTTTCCGGGACGAATTCGGGCGGGTCATTACAGATAGAGGACCTTGGATGCAAATATTCGGGATATTTTTGAAAGAAAGTTAAAAAATTGAGGACTAAAGTGCAAAATTTGAAAGTTGGAGGACCTCATGTACAATTTGAAAGATAAATGACCCATTGTAGTGGTAGTGGTAATGATCTTGGTTGTTTGGGTTTTGGGTTTAATCGGTGGTATAGTAATAAATTAAATAGGATGGATGAGTTGTTTGTGTCTTATTGGGAAAAATAGAGTTAGTGATAAAAAAAATAAGATGTTATAATTAATTGGGCAATTTTTTAATAAAATATGTAGTTATTGAGCATTTTCCCTGTTTTGCCTACTATGTCGTTTTCTTAGTCCGCATAGGTCATTGGCCTGCTTTAAAATAAACTTCTCTTTCATATATCACTCATCTCACGCATCAGCTTGTCATTGGAGCAGTACACAAAATACTCTTGTTGCTACGTGTTGCAATAAATTCAACACCACAAGTGTATGGATAGCGCAAGTAATAAAGTGGACTTTTTAGAGGCCGGGTATCATCTCCACGAAGACCGTATTATTTTCACGCTTGATTTAACTAACCTTAACCAAACAAATAAAGTTTAGATCGATTAATTTTTAAAATTGTAAAAATTAAAATACTAAATTAAATTATAAGCTTGTAAATCTAACAAAAATTACAAACTAAACTAGAATAAATTGAAGGAGTGATTTTGAGATTTAAATGAAATATGGGAAAACTAGTATTGAGGTCGTGAATCCACTTTTCAATCAATTTTTACCTTGATTATTAACTTGACAACGTTATTCAATTTTTGACGATCGAAATTCCAATATTATTAAATAATCTCTCTCGAGTAGAATTTAATTTATTCCTACAAATGAGATAACTATATCTCTATGATATCAACGCCGCAAGGATACATTGAAGAACAAGAATTTCACAAAAGATCGCGTGGAGCATAGAGGTATTCTCATCCTCTATCGACTCACATGTCTAGTCTAATTTAGGTCTTCGATTCACAAATTAAACCACAAACATCATATAATTGCGTGCACTCAACACATGAAGAAAAATAATTCAATATTAAAAACTCAAAAATCGAACAATCGTCTTGAACATCAAATTAATAACCAACACATAAAAATTGATATCCAAGCTTCATCTCAACCCTAATGCTATAATAAATCTGGCCTAGCATATTGTAATTAAAAAAACAAAAACTAGAAGAAGAAGTCATAACTGGATAATGGGTGATGATGGTTTTGATTTCAATCTTTAATTCCCCCAAGAGATCTTGCAAAAAACTCCAATCTTTGCTGTTGTGTTGTATAGAAAGTTTCATAGGTCTTGTCTATTAACCTCTTTTTATAGGTGTAAAAAGGTCCTTAAGTAGCCCTAATTTCATGTGGAAGAAGTAGTCCCAAGAATACCATAATTAGAACTTGAAAGGAATTAGGAAACTTGAATTCAGGGGGAGTTACGGTTGCAACTAAAGGAGTTACGGCCGTAACTCCCTCTCTGTATAAATTTTTTTAGAACGCGGAATCTTTAGTATTTTGGCCATAACTTTTGATCTCGATATTCGATTGAGGTGATTCGAATCGAGTTGGAAACTAAAAAAAGAGATCTACAACTTTGTATGAAATAGAAAAATTCAAAATCCAACTTTATCCTTGTCAAAATCTCTCCTCCACATTCCATTCTTTTTAAATTTTACCCCAAAGTTCTTCAAATTTACTCCAATTCAACTTCTTTTCTTTCAAAATTGATTCAAACATCATCCATGTTGGGTTTTACCTAAAAACATATGAAACAAAGCATATTTAAGTAAAATGAAACTAATTAAATGAATTTAAACCTATAACATAAGTGTAGATTTAAAACTTATCACTACGTGTACTAGAATTTAATTTATCTATTGTGAAGAGATTTAAATTTGCCTAAAATTATAAATTTCACACTAATTAAAATCCAAGTAGCACTCGTTTTGGAATTCCACCGATTTTGGCAAGATTGTTCATAGGATTTGTGGAATAGTCTTGAAACCTATATATAATTTATAAGTATTTATATATAATCCTTCAAAATTATTAAAATTTAAGCTGAAAGTGAGCACTTTGATTTTTCATTAATGGATTCTCTCACCCTAGTCTAGTCCTTACGGAAGACTTGAGAAGTCTTTTAGAACAACGAAAGCTCTTTGGAATTCCACGCCTCCAGCACGAATAGATTTTAGTGGACTAGAATTTCTACCCCATTGCATAAGTTTGTACGAGTATTTTCTAAAATATGTACCTATCAATTGAAGTTTCAACTTTTGCGCGATGGAAGTTTGTACAGAATTAATTAGAACAAGAAGGACCTAACATTTTAGGCCATTGTGCTTTTAGGATCTATTGTTTTATTTTTAGCATTTCTCAACTTGACGTTTTCTTATAAAATAGAGATTTTTTAAGCCAAAAAAACAATAGTGCCCTTTTATTTACATTAAATTAAATTAAATAAACAATATATTTTAGTAAATAGTTAATAGGGTTTGTGGAATTTTCTTGATACCCACATAATTTACAAGAATTATAATCCTTTAAATTTATTAAAATTTAAGCTGAATGAGAACTTCTTTGATTTTTTCATAGATAATGTATTCTCTCAGTCTAGTCCTTGTCGAAGACTTGAGAAGTCTTTTAACATAGCCAAAGCCTTTTGGAATTGCATATGCCTCTAGCATGAGAATAGACTGTTAGGGAACTAGGACGCTGCTAATTCCGCCCAAGATCAGTGGGACACAAAAATATATGCGACTGAGAAAATAATGGACACTAAAATAAGCACAAATATGAAACACCGAGATTTAACGTGGTTCGGCCAAACTGCCTACGTCCACGGACCCACACCAATATATTTCACTATCTCAAAAGGAGGAGTACAAAAAATACCACACTGTATTTTTCTCTACCTACACAAAGGTTTTATCACTCTACTCACTTTTATCTCTCGTGTATAGCTTCTACACTGAAGCTCTCTCTTTCTCTCTACACAAGAAGGTATTCTTGGCTTTCAAGTGGTGTTGTAGTTGTGGTGTGTAACAATGCAAAATGGAGCTCAATTTATAGGCAAAATTGGGGGGCAAATATGGAAGAAAAACTTGCACCTAATCCTTTTGACTTTGAAAATATTTGGCCAATTTCCAAAAGCCATAATTCTTGACCATTTTTTCTTACCTCCCACCTAACATAGACTTGACTGGATCAGAATTTGTACCCCGTTGGGTAAGTTTGTATTTTCTAGAACATGTAGCTATAAATTGCAGTTCAATACAATTGAAGTCTGCACCGAGTAGTAAAGAATTCACAAGTCAAAAGCCATGATAAAATACCTTGTTATTGCATTTTGTTTTTCCATATCTTTATTCTTTATTTGTCTTAAACCCGCTTCTGCTTCACTTTCAGAAGCGAATGCTTTATTGACATGGCAGGCTAGTTTTGAAGACAAAAACAATCTTCTTCAAACTTCATGGTCTCTTGATACCGACAATTCTACGACCTTTTCGAAAAGCAAATTCAAGTCCATGCAATTGGTATGGAGTTAAGTGTGTGAATGGAAGTGTCAATAGGCTCAACCTCGCAAATACAAGTATCCATGCCACTCTCTACAGGTTTCCGTTCTTTTCTCTTCCGCATCTTGCTTACGTTGATTTGTCCATGAACCAACTTTTTGGAATCATTCCACCTCAAATTGGTAACCTCTCTACACTCGTCTATCTTGATTTATCGACCAATTATCTTACCGGAACCATTCCCTCCGAGATTGGTCGATTGACTAGGCTTGAGATTCTTCATTTGTTCGAAAATAACCTTAACGGGTCGATTCCTCATGAGATAGGCCAACTGGTGTCTCTAAGAGATCTTGAATTGTTTATGAATAATCTTGATGGTCCAATCCCTATTTCTTTCGGCAATTTGAGAAATTTGTGCCTTTAAATATTTATAATAATTCTCTTTCAGGACCCATTCCTGCATGTTTAGGCAACTTGAGCAATTTAGAAAGTTTGGGCTTGAATTCAAACCAACTTTCAGGTTCCATTCCTAGAGAACTAGGAAAACTAATGAAACTCAAATACTTGATTTTGTGTAATAATCACTTTCACGGTCCCTTGCCGGAGGTGTGCAGTGGTGGGGTACTTCAGGTTTTTGCTGTAAACAACAATAGCCTTTCAGGTCCAATCCCTAAAAGCTTGAGAAACTGTTCTAGTCTGCTTAGAGCCCAATTTTACCACAACAAACTTTCTGGAAATTTGTCGGAAAATTTTGGCATCTATCCAAATTTGACAGTCATGAATCTAAGTGACAATGAATTCTACGGTGAACTCTCCAGCTACTGGGGTCATAACAAACAATTGGAATATCTCAAAATTGCGAAGAACAACCTTACAGGAAATATTTCTCCAGAACTTGGAAATCTCAGCCAATTGCAAGAACTCGATCTCTCTTCAAACCAATTAAGTGGGGAGATTCCGAAAGAGATCGGGAAGTTGGTTTTACTTTTGAAGCTTTATCTAAATGACAACCAATTTTATGGAGATATACCTTCTGAATTGGGATCACTATCAAGATTAATTTACCTTGACCTTTCGGGAAACAAACTGACAGGTCGAGTACCTGATGATCTAACCAATTTTGAGCAATTGTATCACTTGGACTTGAGCAGAAACTGTTTAAGCCAAATGATCCCCATTCATCTTGGTAAGCTAATTCATTTATCTGAGTTGGACATGAGTAGTAATTTTCTCAATGGAGATATACCGTCCGAGTTAGCATCTTTGCCGAGTTTGGAAATGTTAAATCTCTCACACAACCACATATTGGGAAAAATCCCGCCAGAAATAGGGTCTTCATTGAGCCTGAAAATTTTAAACATCTCTCACAATCAGCTCTTTGGACTCATTCCTTTGAGTTTTCAAAAAATGCATGGCCTGGTGGACATCGATATATCCTATAATGAGTTGGAAGGTCCCATCCCTAATGGAGAAGCTTTTCAAAATGTTTCTATAGACAAACTACAAGGGAATAAAGGATTGTGTGGCAATATTTTAGGATTACCGCAATGCAAAACAAGTACTTGTCAAGTTAAAGATCACAAATTCATTTTGATGATTGTGATTCCTCTTCTTGGCACTTCCTTGCTTCTCGTTGCATTTGTTTTAATCCATTTCATGTGTAAACGGAGAAAGGGAAAATCAGTAGATAAAGAAGATGGTTTGATAACCATATTCAACGGAAAAATGATGTATAAAGACATATTGGAGGCTACCCATGAATTTGATGATGCATTTTGTATTGGAAAGGGAGGGTCTGGAAGGGTTTACAAGGCGCAACTTCCATTAGAAAACACAGCGGCTGTCAATAGACTTCATTCCTCGTTTGACGTCATTACAGTTGCAGTAAAAAGACTACATTCATCGTCTGAAATGATAAACAGTAAACCTTTCTTGAGTGAAATTAGGGCTTTGACGGAAATCCGCCATAGAAATATCGTGAAACTTTACGGCTTTTGCTCGAATTCTAAGCACTCATTTTTGGTATACGAATATCTTGAGAGAGGTAGTTTGGCAAAAACTCTAGGCTCAAACGAGGAAGCTAAGTCATTGGATTGGTGTAAAAGGGTAAATATTGTTAAGGGCGTTGCTCATGCCTTGTCTTACATGCATCATAGTTGTTCTCCTCCAATTGTTCATCGAGACATATCGAGCAACAACATTTTGCTTGATTCAGAGTACGAGGCTCATATTTCAGATTTCGGCATTGCAAAGTTTCTAAAATGTGACTCGTCAAATATGAGCGCTCTTGCAGGTACTTATGGCTATGTTGCTCCAGGTAATATTTCTTTCTTTCCTTTACATACACAATTTTAGAATTTTGATGGTATTTATTTAGTGCTTTTCTTGGCAGAGCTTGCTTACACAATGAGGGTGACAGAGAAATGTGACGTGTATAGCTTCGGAGTGTTAGCATTGGAAGTGATCATGGGAAAGCATCCAGATGAATACCTCCAACATGTAACAAATTCACGCCGTGAAGGCTTATGGTTGAAAGATTTGTTGGATTCGCATATTTCGTATCCGAGCACCGAGGAAGAGAAGATTTTGATGTTCATTGTTGAACTTGCGACCGAATGCATTCACTCAAATCCACAATTTCGGCCAACCATGAAAGTTGTTTCCGATAAGCTTACTGCAGCCGCCACTTTCTCAACGATGTCTATTCGAGTAAAAGCATGAGCTTAACGGAAGTTTGCAGATGTCGCAAATTGTTTTATGCATTTTTGTTGAGTTGATTTGTTTTTATTTCAATAAAAGTAGGCATCTTATTGGTTTTGGTGGATGTTCATGTGTATGCCAAGACATGTTGTAAGGACTGTGTTGCAAATTTATACATATCTGACGCTTTTTTCATGGGACTGGTGTTTGAATTATTCTGAAGTTCCTTTTAAATCATGTCAAGTACAACCTATGTCTACTACCCATACAAGAATTGATTATTTTATCTTTAATCTTTCTTTAATAGAAGGCTGTGATTATTATTAACTGATGTTAAAAAATGTCCGTTTGTAAAGTAAGAAAATGGTTTTTTTTTTTTATTTAATATTATAAAGAGTCAAAGCCCATGTGTACTTAATTTGTGAGAATTGATATAATCGAATTAATATGATTCTTGGCTTGGAAGTCATTTGGGTTGCTATTGGCATATCAAAGCCGTTTAGCTGCGCTTATTTCTAACGTTGAAACTGTTGGGGAACTAGGCGCTGCTAATTCCGCCCAAGATCAGTGGGATAAATAAATGCGACTGAGAAAAAAAAATAATGGACGTTAAAATAAGCACAAATATAAAACACCGAGATTTAACGTGGTTCGGCCAAACTGCGTACGTCCACGGACCCACACCAATATATTTCACTATCACAAAAGGAGGAGTACAAAAAATACTACACTGTATTTTTCTCTACCTACGCAAAGGTTTTATCACTCCACTCACTTTTATCTCTCGTGTATAGCTTCTACACTGAAGCTCTCACACTCTCTCTACACAAGATACTCTGTGTTGTTTTGGTGGTAAGATGGATACTGAAGCTGCAAACATGTCTCGTATTTATAGGGAAAATTTCCAACAACTCTCTTCAATTGTCAACCACTCTCCATGTCATTTTTCTTCCACCGAGAAAATTTGCATGCCATTTGCCTTCCTTTGTTGACAATTGAATTCAATGAGCCACCTAATTCTTGACTTTGAACCTGCAACTTCTTCAAATCTTGTGTGCCACCAACCCACTAACAATCTCCCACTTGAAGACTGATTTCAATCCGTCTTCACAATCTGGCCTCACCTTAGGACATCTCATTTTGTAGCTTCGTGAAAAATATGATGTGGGTCACCACCTCTGTCTTCATTGCAGAAGACCAACTGAAGCTGAGCATAGCTCCAGTTTCTCCTTGGTTACTGTCTTCGTCATCATGTCGGCTGGATTCTTACTGCCTTGAATCTTTTCAAGCGTCAACACTCCATCTTCTAAAAGTGATCTGATGAAGTGATAACGAGTCCAATATGTAGTTACCGGAATGAAATGCCGAATTCTTTGCGGATGTATCGCACTCGACTATCAGCGTGCAAGACATTCTTCTCTGTTCAAACTCAATTACGCCAACAAACCTTGTAACCATATCATTTCTTTGCTAGCCTCGGTCAACTGCGTGTATACCTTACATTGTTGATAACGCAACAATCTTACGTATCTGCGAAATCCAACTAAGCTGCGGTAGCACCAACTGTAAAGACATAACCGGTCGTGCTTCTTCTGCGATCTACCTCGCCAGCAAAATCCGCATCTACGAAACCTCGTAGTGTCACCTCGCCTCGTCTAAAGCATAAGCATTTCTCAGTAGTTCCCCGTAGATATCTCAATATCCACTTTCGCATCCCAATCTTGCTTTCGAGGATTTGCCATATATCGCTCCACAACTCCTTGCATGAGCAATATAAGTGCAGTACAAACCATGGCATACATCAAACTTCCAATGGCTGAGGCATATGGAATTTTAGCCATGAAGTTTCTCTCCTCTTGTCTTAGGAGGCGGTGGTTGGATAGACGGAAATGATTAGCTAATGGCGTCTTGTTGGCTTTGCCTTTGCTCATGTTGAACCTTTGCGATTTGATCAATATACTTGGCCTGCGACAACTGCAAAACACCTTTTTGCTTGTCTCTACAAATTCTCATCCCTAGAATTTGCTTTGCTTCACCCAAGTCCTTCATTTCGAATTCAGCGATAGTTGCTTCTTCAACTTCTTGATCTCGTCCATGTCAAACCGGAGCTACTAACATGTCATCGACATAAAGTAACAAAATGATATAGCTGGACTCGAACACTTTGAGTAGCAACAATGGTCGACATTACACTTCACGTAGCCATTTTTACGCATAAATCCGTCAAACTTCTTGTACCCTTTGTCTGGCGCTTGCTTTAAGCCGTATAGGCTCTTCTTCAATTTGCATACTGACTTCTCTTTTCCTTTCATGAGAAGCCTTCCGGTTCTTTGCATATAGATTTCCTCCTCTAAGTCACCATGAAGGAAGCGGTTTTCACATCTAATCGCTCCAAGTGCAAGCCCTTCATTTGCAACAATGCTCAACTCTGATCGAATTGTTGTCAGCTTCACAACTGGCGAAAAAATCTCTGTGTAGTCAATTCCTTCTTTCTGCTGGAAACCTTTGACTACCAATCTCGCCTTGTATCTTTTCGAACCATCATGTTCTTCTTTGATTCTGTACACCCATTTGTTATTAAGAGCTTTCTTCCCTCTGGGCAACTCAGCTAGTTCCCACGTCTGGTTGGAGATGAGAGACTTTATCTCGTCTTTCATTGCAAGCTCCCACTTAACAGAATCTCCCACCTGACATGCCTCGTCATAGCATTCAGGTTCACCGGCGTCAGTGAGCAACATGTAGTTCATGTACTTCCGATTCGGAACATGAGGTCGACTTGACCTCCTCACAATGGGGTCGGGTGAGGCGTGGTGAATCGGCCTCGAGAGATGGGCTCCTCTGTCTGCAGACCCTCATGCATGCCTTTGGCGTACTTCATTACGGAGTGTCGTCAGGAACAACATATGTTGGATCATCGTTTGTTGTGTCATTGGGTGAGCTGCATTTACGTGCTTGTACATCACTTTTTCATTGAATATGACATCGGCCGATGAGTTTTTGTTACGGTCATCCCAAAGCGGTGCGAACTCGTCTCCACCATATCCAACAAAAGTACACTTTAGTGATTTGGAGTCTAACTTACTCTGGCATTGTCACTAATGTGCACATCTGGCGACACAACCAAATACTTTCAAATGAGAAAGTTTCACTTCTTTTCGCTCCAAACTTCTTAGGTATCCTGTACTCCAATGGTACCGACGGTCCACGATTAATTAGGTATGCCCGTGTGTTGGCGACCTCCGCCCAAAGCTGTTTTGGCGGGCTGCATGTATTCTCATGCTTACGGCTCTTTCGGTCAACGTTAGATTCATGCGTTACGCAACTCCATTTTGTTGCGGTGTTCCTGGCAACGTTCGCTCCAACTTGATGCCATTTTGGTAACAAAATTTCTTGAGCGCCAAATTTTAGTACTCTCCACCATTGTCGGATCTCAACTTCTTCACTCATAAACCGGTTTCATTCTCCACCATGGCCTTCCACTTCTTGAGCGCCTCCGAACACATCGGATTTGTGTCTCAAGAAGTAAACCCACACCTTTCTCAGTGGTCATCAATGAAAGTCACAGTATGACTTTCCGCCAATCGATGAAGCTGTTGGACCCCACACATCCGTGTGGACAAGTTCAAGCTTCTCTTTCTTGAGTTACGCCACTTGTATTGAAACTCACCCGTTTCTGCTTCCCGAAAATACAACTTTCACAAAAGTCTAAATCAATAGACTGAAGCCCTGGTAGTTTTCCTTTTGCATGCATGTACTTGAGCCCTTTCTGACTCATATGCCCAAGTCTTTGGTGCCACAGGTTCGCATCCTTGCTATCGGCAAGAATCGCAATTGTCATACGCGCATTGGCGTCGTGTATAGGGTGCCACTATCCTTGCCACGTGCGATTATCATGGCCCCCTTGGTGATTTTCCAATTATCACCAGAGAAGCTTGTGTCACATCCTTCTCTCGACAACTGTTTGACGGAGATCAAATTTTTCCTCAATTCTGGAATATGTCTCACGTCCTTCAATTTCCATACAGATCCATTAACATTGATCTGTACTTCTCCTATGCCCACCACGCTGCAAGGATGATCGTCTCCGAGATATACTTCTCCGAAGTTTCCCGACACATAATTTGTAAAAAAGTGTCGATTTGCGGTGGCATGGAAAGATGCTCCAGAGTCTATTACCCAATAGTCGGCCTTCTTCTCCATGGAACATATCAACGCATCACGCGTTTCTTCGGTCACGACATTGACCTCGGTCTTGTTCTCCGTTTCCTTTGGAGCTGCCCTACACTGATTTTTGTAGTGCCCAACCTGACCGCAATTCCAACATTCAACAGACTTTGATTTGTTGGAATTTCTGTGATTTTTAGATCTCGGTCTACCGTTCCTTGACTTGCTCCGTCCACGCCCATGCTCTCTATTTGAATTTCTGCCTCTGCTATCTACATTGAAAGCGGCCCCGGAAGTTGAAGCGCATCGGCGTCTCCGGATCTCCTCAGTCAAGATCATGCTCACAACGTCATCGAACTTCAATTTCGACTTACCGGCTGAGCTACTGATGGCTGTGACTGTGCCATTCCAGCTCTCAGGCAACTGCCCAAGAATTAATAGAGCTCGAACCTCATCACTAAAAGTGATTTCCACCGTGGTCAATTGGTCTACTACCTCATTGAATTCGTTGAGGTGTTCTCCAAATCTCCGCTTTACTGTCATTTTCATATTGAACAATTTCTTGATCAAATGAACTTTATTTCTTTATGACGGCAATTTGTTCATACATCTTGGATAAATTTGCCATGAGAACGCCGTTGTCTTCTCATTTTTAATGTTGAAAGCGACCAGACTTTGATAGGGTCAATCTAATTGCGCCAAGTGCTTTTCGATCAAGCACCTCCCACTCGTCGTCTTTCTCGCCTTACGGCTTTTCTTTTAACGGCTTATATAGGTCCTTCGATACAAATAGTCCTCCATTTGCATTTTCCAATATCCAAAATTTTTGCCATCAAACTTATCAATTTTGGAAATTCTCTCGTCTGTCGCCATTACTCCCACTCGAACAAAATGTGATTTTTGAGAAATCGTTTCGATGTGGAAGATCAGTCTATCTTTGCAACCACAGAGCATACTAAGAATTTCAAGAGATATCACAAACAAAGCTCGATACAGTTGTTGGGAACTAATCATTGCTAATTCCGCCAAGATCGATGGGATAAATAAATGCGTGAGAAAAAAAAAAAAAATAATGGGCGCTAAAATAAGCACAAATATAAAACAGAGATTTAACGTGGTTCGCCAAGCTGCCTCGTCCACGGACCCACACCAATATATTTCACTATCACAAAAGGAGGAGTACAAAAAAATCTACACTGTATTTTCTCTACCTACATAAAGGTTTTATCCTCTCTCACTTTTTATCTCTGGTGTATAGCTTCTACACTGAAGCTCTCACACTCTCTCTACACAAGATACTCTGTGTTGTTTTGGTGGTAAGATGGATACTGAAGCTGCAAACATGTCTCGTATTTATAGGGAAAATTTCCAACAACTCTCTTCAATTGTCAACCACTCTCCATGTCATTTTTCTTCCACCGAGAAAATTTGCATGCCATTTGCCTTCCTTTGTTGACAATTGAATTCAATGAGCCACCTAATTCTTGACTTTGAACCTGCAACTTCTTCAAATCTTGTGTGCCACCAACCCACTAACAGAAACTCGTCTTTGAAGAAACTTGAGAAACTTCAGACGTTGTTTGATAAATCTTAAGAAGCAACTTTAATTAAATGATACTCTCCATTATCCTTTTTTCTAGTTAATGGACATAACATGTAGTCCCCCTTTATAAAGAGGCCTTGAACATAGGAAGATACATAGATTCGCTTCCTCGTTCTTGAACCTGACTTCTACTGTTTCTATGAGAATCATTGTACTACACAAAATACATTAATCATGACACAGTATCTAGATTAATTCGATGAGTAAATTGTTCAATAATCCAAATTCAACTTAATCATCTGCGACATGAGGATATTAGATGACTTAATAAAGAGTGGTTATGTGGCACCGTAGCGTTGGTTGATGTTGTGTGGCTCGTGAGTTAGTGCTAGTGTTGTTTTGTGGGTATTACCTCACAAATCCAATGTTATATTTCCATATAATCAGTGATCCATTAACACCACTTATAAATAGCATAGGTTTTATTGTAGGTTGCATAGCATTAAGACAATATCATGTCAGTTGCATTATGTTACAGCAAAATGAGATCGCGGCTGTAGCTGTGAACTGGTAGCAGATATTGTTGTAGATGGGTTGTCGATTTTCTTCTTGCTACAAAAATTATAGCCGCTGGGTAGAAATTGCACTATGATTGTCATCGTCTATTACATTCCCCGCCAATACTGGTCCATGCTCCGCTCGTTTCCCCTTTCACTTCATGGCTCGTCCCGATCCTTATACGAATTCCAGCTCCTTGTTTTGTGGGGTGT
This sequence comes from Jasminum sambac, assembly GCA_018223645.1. NCBI lineage: Eukaryota > Viridiplantae > Streptophyta > Magnoliopsida > Lamiales > Oleaceae > Jasminum > Jasminum sambac. Next base: position 30,526,166 of record CP073643.1, on the reverse strand, counting down.
GTGTGAGATTTTAAGTGGTAATATAAATATCTCTTTTTTGATGTGGAGTTTTTACCTTCCAAAGGCTTCCCATAACGTTATTTAATATTTGTTTGCTGGATAGATTTGCTCTTACAGTCGACTCATGTAATCATGTTTAGGTTTTGTTTGTTGGGTGCATTTTGCTAATAATTGATCCAAGGGTATATGTTACTAGGATAGATGGTTGCAATTTTTCTATAGTCATAGGGTGTTTCTGCGTTGTCAGAGATACTAGAAGAGTTGTTTGTAACTTTTTTATATTTATTTAGAAAAAGGAAGGCAATTTTTGTTTCGGCCTTCTCGAGAAGTTCTTTACCACACTTAGATAGCTCATTTGTTTTTAATGTGTTAACTAAATATTCTGACTGGTGCCACTGACTTAAATCTCCTATTGATGTTATTTATTAGATCTAGAATTCGTTAGTGGTTGATTTTTCGAAAAGAATAATTTTAGATACACATTTTAATTTATATGACTATTTTTATCCGACATCCCTTCATGTTACTTCTTTATTTGGTTATGAAGAAGTGTTCACATGCTATTCACTTGTGCATGTCCTCATGAACTAGTGAAAATGTGACACGCTGATTGTGTTAATTAAAAATGTTGATTTCAAATTTCATGGTAGAATTACTCTGACAATAATATACTTTCAAAAGTATGATAATTTTTAGTTATGTTCTAAAAATTCTCTCCGATCTCGCTCAAGCAACGCTTAAACATGGAGCTTCACCTCGTCACTTTTTATGTTTTACGGTTTTCTATATTTTCATTTCGTGCAGCATATATATGCTTACACGCACTTAAACTCAAAACTTGATTTTGACATTTAGTTACGCTTTCTAGAACGTTGACTTTTAGTATGATTGTTTACTGATTTCGTGGAATTGTCCTTTAAATCTATTTAATTTTTAAGAATTTATACAATCTCAAAAATTTATTAAAATCTCATATGAGAAGTGTGATGTCCTTTGATTTTTCACCCATGATGCATTCTCTCCATCTCTAGTACGTTGTTGTAGACTTCCAAGTCTTTTAATACAACCAAAGCCTTTTGGAATTGCATGCTTAATAATGGACTTAGGAGTGGACTAACAATTCTTCCCCATTGCATAAGTTTGTATTTTCCTAATAATGCACCTACAACTTGCAGTTCCATTAAATTAAAGTTTGTAGCTTAAAGTAAACGAAACAAAAGAACTATAGTTACATGTTTTAGTAATAACTAGTGTTGATCTGTGCGCTGCATGGGGGAGAGCGATTAATCATGCATATTAATAGTCTTTAATTTTAGGTATAAACCATAACGAATCAAAAGACATCAATCAGTAATAGCCATTTTAAGTACAGCCATAAGTTTCGACTGTTTCGTGCTTTCTTAAATATTGAACAAAACAAACGTTACAATATTATAGTTCTCATAATCTTAAAGATCCCAGAGGTACTATTTAGTACACGATAACTACAAGCAAATTCATTCAACGGTGAGAGGACCACCTATTGAAGTTTTCTTCCAATGCTCTGCTTATGACATTATGAAAAGTTGGAAAACACGTAGTACAAATGTGAGACTACTTGCAAAAATTAATTTATAGCTGTTAAATTTTCCTCTAGCTAATATAAACATTATTATTTATGCTATACTAAGAGTTGAACATTCTTGAAATAGCGAGGACATGTTATTCTACGGAAAAGGTTTTCCAAAAAACAAGCTTAATGGATGCGACCACGATGTTATTTTCATTATTACGGATCAATGTGCAAACATTAGGAGAAGGGTTTTATATTGATGATGGTAAGACAATCACAACCCTCAAATAATGCATCCGAAAATTTAACATCATATACATTTACACCAACATCAAATACAATTCTCCTTAAAAAAAAAAAAGGATTCAACCAATTTGTACAACTAGGTGTATTGTATACAACCCCATTACGAAAAAATACCATTTTTTTCTTATCTCTCTTGTATTGATGAGGGTCCAGCGTTCTGTTAGAGGGTTGTACGCCTAGCATGGTTCCATTTTCTAAATCCCATCTTCCAACATTCATCCTCAAAGTGCAGTCGCTCATGCTGCCATTGTACCTCCTCTCGGTGACGCCGTAGATGCTCACCCCCTCCTACCTGGTTCTAATTTTGTTTTTCCTTTTTCTGGTGGATGTCAAACAAAAAGATGGCTATCTTAAAGATTTATGATTATGAGAAAATATAAGTAATTAGTTAGATTGGATCAAGAGCAACTCAGTAATGTACGTTACTATGGACAAATAGACATAAAAGAAAAAGATGGCTATCATATCATCATACACAATAAAATTATGTTGAAACGTATCTTGTTTGTCATCTACACCTTTACCTCCGAGGGAAGAACTGTAATTCATTCATGCACATACTTAGAAAAATGGATAACGTATACATATTGTCTAAGCGTGGGTGCTGTTGTTTAACTGATGCAATACTCTCGACATTTGTACTTAATTAGCTAAATTAAACTCCATAATTATAAACGAATACGTACAAATGTTTATAAGAACATACAATCCATTGTAAGCGTCAATTAGTTGTGGACGCTTCAAACCCGAAATTTGAAGTTTGTTAATGGATTTTAAAAAAAAAAAAAATACAACGTAGCTTACTTTCGTATATTGCCAATAGTTTTTTAGCTTAATAATTTCGTTTCATTATCAGTACTCTTGGCATTTCATTAATTTTAATAAGAATTTTCAGGGATTCTCTGAATCTTTTTCAGGGATATGCAATTTTTCTCTGCCCCCTTAAAGAAATACATTTACTTTAGAAGTTTTTAACAAGCCAAAAGTCTTTTGAAAAATCCAAAGATTCCAATAGAAATTCCTCACCATTTCGTAAGTTTGTATTTTCCCAAATACGCACCTATAAATTGGAGTTTCATCAATCATAATTTGTACCAAGTAGAAAAGAAATCTCAATCCAAAAGCCATGCTAAAATACCCCGTTTTCACATTTTCCTTTTTCCTAACTTTGCTCTTTATTTGTCTTCAACCTGCTTCTGCTTCTTTTGCAGAAGCAAATGCTCTCCTCAAATGGAAGGCTAGTTTCAAAAACAAAAACAATTCTCTTCTAGCTTCATGGTCTCTTGATCCCAACAATTCTACAAGTTTTTCGAAAGGAAGTTCAAGTCCGTGCAATTGGTACGGAGTTTCTTGCAATATTCATGGTAGTGTCAATAGGCTCAACCTCACAAAAGCAAGTATTCACACCACTCTCTACAAGTTTCCCTTCACGTCTCTTCCAAATCTTGCAAAAGTTGATTTGTGCATCAACCGACTTTTTGGCACCATTCCACCTCAAATCGGTAAGCTCTCAAAACTTGTCTATCTTGATTTGTCTACCAATCAGCTTATAGGGACCATCCCATTGGAGATAGGCCAACTAACTAGCCTCAAGATTCTTCACTTGGCCGAAAATCGACTGAATGGCTCGATTCCTCGTGAAATAGGCCAACTAATGTCTCTATGTGAGCTTGCTTTGTATACTAACAATCTTGATGGTCCAATTCCTGTTTCTTTTAGCAATTTGAGAAATTTGACTCTTTTCTATCTTTTTAATAATTTTCTGTCTAGATTCATACCAGTTGAAATAGGAAATCTTGTCAATCTTGTAAACTTTGACATGTCCAATAACACGCTAGCAGGTCCCATACCCTCAACTGTAGGAAATTTGGATTTGCTAGAAGTTTTGAACCTTTCTAAGAATAACCTTTCTGGTTCAATTCCTAAAGAGTTAGGGAAGTTGAAGTCACTTACAAAATTAAGCTTGTCAAATAATAACCTCACAGGCCCCATCCCAACTTCTCTTGGTGAAGCTACAAATTTAGTTTGTCTATTACTCTATGGTAACAACCTTTTTGGTCCCATCCCACGTGAGATTGGTAACTTGAAACTTCTTTATGATCTTGAACTAAGCGAAAATAAATTGACTGGACCTATTCCTTCTTCATTAGGAAACTTGAGCGATTTAGAATATTTGTTCCTTCGTCATAATGAACTTTCTGGTCCCATTCCAAGTGAATTGGGAACATTGAAGAAACTAGTGGTCTTGGAGATGGATGAAAATCGGCTTTCTGGCCGTCTACCTGAAGTGTGCAGTGGTGGGGTGTTGCAAAACTTCACTGTAAACAACAATCAACTTTCAGGTTCGATACCGAAAAGTTTGAGAAATTGTTCGAGTTTAAGGAGAGTTCGCTTTGAGCATAACCAACTTTCTGGGAATCTGTCTAAAGATTTTGGGATCTATCCAAATTTGACATTCATAGATCTAAGTGATAATGAATTCTATGGTGAACTTTCTAGCAACTGGGGTTGTAACAAAAAATTGGGAACTTTGAGAATTGCACTAAACAAGCTTAAAGGAAGCATTCCTCCAGAACTTGGAAATCTCAGTCAATTGCAAGAACTCAATCTTTCTTCAAACCAGTTAAGTGGGGAGATTCCGAAGGAGATTGGGATGTTGGCTTTAATGCTGAAGCTTTATCTAATTGACAACCAACTTTCTGGAGATATACCTTATCAATTGGGATCACTTTCAAGCTTAAATGACCTTGACCTTTCGAGAAATAGGTTGACAGGTCGAGTACCTGAAAATTTTGCTCATTTTGCTCAATTGTTTCACTTGGATTTAAGTAGAAACTATTTAACTCAAATGATCCCTATTCAGCTTGGTAAGTTAATTCATTTGTCTGGGTTAGATTTGAGTAGTAATTTCCTTACTGGAGAAATACCGTCCGAGTTGGGATTGTTGTCGAGCCTGGAAAGGTTAAACCTCTCACACAACCATCTCTTTGGTGTCATTCCCAAGAGCTTTCAAGACATGCCAGGTCCAGTGAGCATCGATATATCCTACAATGAGTTGGAGGGGCCAATTCCTAGTGGCAAAGCTTTTCGAAACGTCTCCATAGAACAACTACAAGGGAATAAAGGATTGTGTGGTAATATCAAGGGATTGCAACCGTGTAGAGATCCTCATTCATCTATTGAAAACCATAACACTTGGAGAGGTCATAAACTCATTTTTGTAATTGCAAGTCCTATGCTAGGGGCACTTCTACTTGTATTTGCATTTGTCGGCGTGTTAATTTTGAGCGAGCTAAGAAAGAAGGCTTCAATTGTTCTGAAAGACGACTTGTTATCCATATCATCACCTGATGGAGAAGTCGTGTATGCAACCATACTAAAGGCCACTAATGAATTTGATGAAAAATTTTGCATTGGAGAGGGAGGATCTGGAAAGGTTTACAAGGCAACGGTTATATCACAAGGTACAGTGGCAGTAAAACGACTTCATTCCTCATCTGATGTTACAAATCGTAAAGCTTTCTTGAGTGAAATTCGAGCATTGACAGAAATCAAGCACAGGAACATTGTGAAACTTCATGGTTTTTGCGCAAATGCTCAACACTCATTTTTGGTCTACAAATATCTCGACAGAGGTTGTTTGGCCAAAATTCTACGCATAGATGAAGAAACTAAGACATTGGATTGGCCTAAAAGGGTAAACATCGTGAAAGGTGTGGCTCATGCTCTATCTTATATGCATCATGGTTGTTCTCCTCCAATTATTCATCGAGATATATCGAGTAACAACATTTTGCTCGATTCAGAGTATGAGGCTCACATTTCGGATTTTGGCACTGCCAAATTTCTTAAATGCGACTCATCAAATTTGAGTGCTCTTGCAGGCACATATGGTTATGTCGCGCCAGGTAATATTTCTCCTTTTCACGTACATGAGTTAAAAATTTCAATTGTATTCATTTAGTGCTGCTGTTGGTAGAGCTTGCTTATACAATGAAGGTGACAGAAAAATGTGACGTGTATAGCTTCGGAGTGTTAGCCTTGGAAGTGATCACAGGAAATCATCCGAGTGAGTACCTCAGACATGTAACAACTCCGTCACACGATGATTTACAGCTGAAGGATTTGATGGATTCACGTCTTTCGTATCCCAACACCGAAGAAGAGGAAATTTTGATGTTCATTGTTAAACTTGCGAACAAATGCATTCACTCGAATCCACATTTTCGACCAACAATGCACATTGTTACAGAGTTGCTCAGTGAATCAGCAAAACTTCCAGTGATGCCATTCAAGTAAGAGCATGAGCTCAACCACAAGTTTGCGGATGATGAAAATTGGTTTTATGCTTTTTTGTTCTATATGATGTACTGTTTTCGTGGGTTCCAATAAAAGTAGGCATCCAATTTTCATTTCTTGTTTCAGCTTTTGATGTTTACTATTTATGAAACGACTATATGTATGTGGCAAGTTTCTATGAATTTGAAACTTTGTTTATAAGATTGATGTTAAATAGTTCTTTTCTTGATTTCATATGTGTGTGTGTGTGTGTGTGTGTGTGTGTGTGTGTGTGACCCTTGTTTATTGGTACTAATTGAAAGAGGAATTTCCGGTTGTAGTTTATTGAATTTCAGCCTTTAAATTTAGATCCTGGATTGTTTAAAGTAGTTTTTTGACTTTTTATTTTATAGTTTTGCTGAAAGTATAGTTGGCTACTTAGCTCAGCCTCTTTTATATATTGTTTCTTATATTAACTAGACATAAGAGTATATTGTAATCTTTTGGTAAAATTTCAATGATCCTTGTTTGTCAAATACTTTGTATTTTTTTCGCTAGTTGTTGGCAAATTGCACATACGGAGTCATAATTAACTAGATCAAATTGAACAGAGTCAAGTCAAGCCCGAGTCCTAAGCCCAACTAGGCCGAGCTAAGCCAATCATTAAATGGACCATGACAACGGCGATGTGCAAGTGGGTCTTTCTCGATCTCCAAACTTTTATCTACGTCTTTTGTCTTCCAAAGACGTGCCAGGCTTAGGTAGGCCCAACCCGGCTGAGTTAAGCCGATTCATTGGACGGACGGGGACAACCAATGTGGGCTTTGCTTGACCGTAACCTCATCTGCGTCTTCTATCTTCCGAAGACTTACAATGCCTCTTGGGGCCCAAACTCAGATGCCAATTTGGACATTATACCGACCTTTAATTAACTGAAAATAGTTTTCCATAATACACCAAGTTTATCTACCCAAAACGTAAAATTTAATCGAATATATTTTTTTTGAAAGAATTTAATTGAATATTTAATTGGACGAAATGGACATGGAGTTTAACACTAGTTTTAAGGCCAAAATATGACCTTAAATTAACAATTCCACTGCCCGCGCATAAAAAGCAATAGTATGTTAAATTGTTAATTTACAACGTAATTAACAATTTGTTAAGATATTAACCCATAATCAAAACAATATTTGGGCCTACAAATTGTTATATTATTATTTTTGCTTGTTACTGTGATTAGGGAATAAAAATATCAAAAGGCAAACCTCGACTTCAAAATTCTTTATCAAGCCAAATAATTCTGGACTTTGAATTGTAGGATCTATGAGTCACCTTTTGCACAACATCATAATTTGTCCAACTCCAAAATGAAAAAACCATTCAAAATACACTATTTTTGCTCGTTTCTTATTCCTTTGTCTAATTATCTTCTCATTTAATTTAATCCGGCAAGCTTCAAGTTTTGCTGAAGCAAATGCTCTGCTAAAATGGAAAGCCAATTTCAAAAATTGGAACATGTCAATATTTACTTCGTGGTCGCTCGATGATAATAATTCCACTAATTCGTAGGATGCACTAATTTGTCACGCTCCCCCTTATTGCATACTTATGATCAATAACTCCAAGTGCAGCTCTCAAGCTTTCGAATTGAGGTTTAGGTAACTATATCTGCAACTTGATCGGTTGTAGGAATTCCCTTCAACTCAATTTCTTGATTCAAAACTTTCTCCCAAATAAAGTGATAATGAACATCAATGTGCATGTTTTGTACACTTGTTAAAGACTGGATTTGAAGCAAGCTTGATAGCACTCTCATTGTCACAGTGAAGCAACATAGCATAGTTTCTGATTTAAACTACCAACAAGTTGTCGAAATCTTCTAGCAATGACCCTGGTCTAATTTCTCCATTTCTAAGCCAAGAAAGCGTCCAATTTCTCCCAAAATTTTCATTTCAAACTGAATTGACAAATCATTCGTCAAGCGAGAAATTTTAGCTTCTTTATTTCCAGTAATTATCATGTCATCCACATATAATAAAGCCAAACAAATGCATCCCTGATTCGGATTTTACAGACAAGCTAGAATCTGCATCAGAAACTTTAAATCCGCAAAAGACAAAGTATCGAGCAATTTTACCATACCAAGCACGTGGTGCTTGTTTAATGCCACACAACGGCTTCTTCAATCGATAAACATAATGCGAAAACTGCTCCGAGATGAACCCTTGGTGTCGTTCCATAAATACTTCACGATCCAACTAACCGTAAAGAAACACATTTTTTTATATCCAATTGCACGCCATAGCTTCCAACTTTTATAAGAAGCAAGTGAAAAAATCAACCTTATTGTAACCATTTTTGTTACTAGGCTGAATGTCTCCTCGTAATCCAATTCACAATTTTTAGAGAAAGCACGGGCAACAAAATGTGCTTTAAAATTTTCAATTGTCCCATCTAATCTTTTCTTCACACGACAGACCCATTTACAAGTAACTGGCTTGCAATTAAAGAAATCAATATTGCTGTCACAATATTGAAAGAAATCACACGACATAAAGTCATTTCTTAAGCATTTTATCTTCTTTCCAAAATTCTTTTCTATAATATTGTTGAATTCAATGAACTTGGATAATGCCTCATCTTTTCCTTTCAAGAAATACACACAAGTGTACCCGGAATAATTATCCACCAGCACCACAACATAGTGATAACCACTGTAAATTGGTGTTTTCGTTGGTCCCATCAAATCTGTATGAACCAGTTTGAATGACTCCAATCTACGATTAGATGAATGCTAGAATGGAAGATAATGTGATTTGTCATATCGGCAGCCTTGGCAAATCACATCCTTCTATTATTTAGCTTTGTTAAGCCATCTGACAACTTCTTTGATGAGATTTGTTGTAGCATTTGATAACCTAAATGGCCCAGTTGAGCATGCCAAATGGTTGCACTATTAGTTTGGCTCGTCGTCTTCACATATGCCTCCCCTACTGACATGACAAATAAAGAATCTTTCTTTTCACCAACAAGAACAACGTACGTCAGCTTCAACATTTCCTACATTGTCAAGAGCGCTCACATCATTTGGGCCAACAAAACATATTTTCGAGAACCAATAATTTGAGAAATTGAGACTAAATTTTTCTTCAAACCTGGAACATGATAGACATCGTTCAGTTTGACACTTGCATTATCACCACCAATCTTTACAATGCTTTCTTTCATTACAGGGTAAGTTGAGTACGTTATTAGCTGTCACAATAATTCGATCTCCATTATGTTGATGTAGCTCTGAAAATAATGTGACATTTCCAGTTAGATGGTGTGAATAGCCAGCATCAATAATCCATTCCTCTTTGTAGTTTATGTTGGGGAACTAGGCGCTGCTAATTCCGCCCAAGATCAGTGGGACACAAAAATAATATGCAACTGAGAAAATAATGGACGCTAAAATAAGCACAAAAATGGAACACCGAGATTTAACGTGGTTCGGCCAAACTGCCTACGTCCACGGACCCACACCAATATATTTCACTATCTCAAAAGGAGGAGTACAAAAATACTACACTGTATTTTCTCTACCTACACAAAGGCTTTATCACTCCACTCACTTTTATCTCTCGTGTATAGCTTCTACACTGAAGCTCTCACACTCTCTCTACACAATGGCTATTGTGTTTTTGGTGGTGATTGTGGTGTGATGGTCTCTGAAACTGCAAACACTCCTCGTATTTATAGGGAAAAAATTGGAGTTGTTGGCACCAACTCTCGCAATTCAACGAAGCTGCGCATTTGTTTTTCCTTGAGCCCCAATTTTTGACCATTTTTGCTTTCTTTGTCTTTGTCTGCCACTAGCCATTCTTTTTGACTTTGTTTGCCACTAACAATCTCCCACTTGAAGACTGATTTCAATCAATCTTCACAATCTAACTTTCACCTTGGGATATCTCATTTTGCAGTTTCGTGAAAAATATGATGTGGGTCACCACCTCTGTCTTCATTGCAGAAGACCAACTGAAGCTGAGCATAGCTCCAGTTTCTCCTTGGTTATTGTCTTTGTCATCATGTAATTTGGATTCTTGTCGCCTTGAATCTTTCAGCGCCAATACTCCATCTTCCAAAAGTGATCGATGAAGTGATAACGAGTCCAATATGTTTGGTTACGGAATGAAATGCCGAATTCTTTGCCGGATGTATCGCACTCTGGCCCATCCTTTGTGCAAGACATTCTTCTCTGTTCGAAACCCAGTGCGCCAACAAACCTTGTAACCATATCATCTCTTTGCTAGCCTCGATTCGCCACGTGCATCGCTTACGTAGTTGATAATGCAACAATCTTACGTATCTGCGAAATCCAACTAATCGCAGAGCACCAAGCGTGAAGATATAACGGTAGTGCTTCTTCCGCGATCTACCTCACCAAAGAAAATGCGCATCTACGAAACCTCGTAGTGTCACTTCGCCTCGTCTAAAGCATAAGCATTTATCGGTAGTTCCCGTAGATATCTCAATATCCACTTTATCGCTTCCCAATCTCGCTTCAGGATTTGCCATATATCCGCTCACAACTCCCAATCGCATGAGCAATATCGGTGCAGTACAAACCATGGCATACATAAAACTTCCAATGGTGAGGCATATGGAATTTTAGCCATGAAGTTTCTCTCCTCTTACGTCTTAGAGATCGGTCGTTGGATAGGCGAAATGATTCGCTAATGGCGTCGATCGGCTTTGCATCGCTCATGTTGAACCTTTGCAGGATTTGATCAACATACTTGGCTCGTGACAACTGCAAAACACCCTTTTGCTTGTCTCTGCAAATTCTCATCCCTAGAATTTGCTTTGCTTCACCCAAGTCCTTCATTTCGAATTCCGCCGATAGTTGTTTCTTCAACTTCTTGATCTCGTCCATGTCCGAGCCGGCTACTAACATGTCATCGACATAAAGTAGCAAAATGATATATTGGACTCGAACCGCCTGAGTAGCAACAATGGTCGCATTACACTTCATGTAGCCATTTTTACGCATAAATCCATCAAATTTCTTGTACCACTGTCTAGGCGCTTGCTTTAAGCCGTATAGGCTTTTCTTCAATTTGCATACCAGCTTCTCTTTTCCTTTCACTGAGAAGCCTTCCGGTTGCTGCATATAGATTTCCTCCTCTAAATCACCATGGAGGAAAGCAGTTTTCACGTCTAACTGCTCCAAGTGCAAGCCCTCCGCTGCAACAATGCTCAACACTGATCGAATTGTTGTCAGCTTCACAACTGGCGAAAATATTTCCGTGTAGTCAATTCCTTCTTTCTGCTGGAAACCTTTGACTACCAATCTCGCCTTGTATCTTTTCGAACCATCATGTTCTTCTTTGATTCTGTACACCCATTTGTTATTAAGAGCTTTCTTCCCTCTGGGCAACTCAGCTAGTTCCCACGTCTGGTTGGAGATGAGAGACTTTATCTCGTCTTTCATTGCAAGCTCCCACTTAACAGAATCTCCCACCTGACATGCCTCGTCATAGCATTCAGGTTCACCGGCGTCAGTGAGCAACATGTAGTTCATGTACTTCCGATTCGGAACATGAGGTCGACTTGACCTCCTCACAATGGGGGTCGGAGCTGGAGGCTGTGGTGAATCAACCTCCGAGACGGGCTCCTCGGTCTGCAGACCCTCATGCATGCCTTTGACGTACTTCCTTCTAGAGTGTCGTCCGGAACAACATATGTTGGATCATCGTGGATTGTGTCATTGGACTGCATCGCATTTCTGTCCTTGTACATCACCTTTTCATTGAATATGACATCCCGGCTTCTGATGAGCTTTTTGTTCTGGTCATCCCAAAAGCGGTACCCGAACTCGTCTCCACCATATCCAACGAAAGTACACTTTAGTGATTTGGAGTCTAACTTACTCCTAGCATTATCACTAATGTGCACATACGCGACACAACCGAATACTTTCAAATGAGAAAGTTTCACTTTTTCCGCTTCCAAACTTCTTCCCAGATCCTCAGACTCCAATGGTACCGACGGTCCACGATTAATTAGGTATGCCGCCGTGTTGACAGCCTCCGCCCAAAACTGTTTTGGCAGGCCTGCATGTATTCTCATGCTTCTGGCTCTTTCTGTCAACGTTCGATTCATGCGTTCTGCAACTCCATTCTGTTGCGGTGTTCCTGGCAACGTTCTCTCCAACTTGATGCCATTTTGGTAACAAAATTTCTTGAACGCCAAATCTTCGTACTCTCCACCATTGTCAGATCTCAACTTCTTTACTCGCAAACCAGTTTCATTCTCCACCATGGCCTTCCACTTCTTGAACGCCTCGAACACATCGGATTTGTGTCTCAAGAAGTAAACCCACACCTTTCTCGAGTGGTCATCAATGAAAGTCACGAAGTATGACTTTCCGCCAATCGATGAAACTGCTGTTGGACCCCACACATCTGTGTGGACAAGTTCAAGCTTCTCTTTCTTCAGAGTTCTGCCACTTGTATTGAAACTCACCCGTTTCTGCTTCCCGAAAATACAACTTTCGCAAAAGTCTAAATCAATAGACTGAAGCCCTGGTAGTTTCCCTTTTGCATGCATGTACTTGAGCCCTTTCTGGCTCATATGCCCAAGTCTTTGGTGCCACAAGTTCGCATCCTTGCTATCAGCAACTGCGATTGTCATACACGATTCGCCGTCCGTGTATAGGGTGCCACTATCCTTGCCACGTGCGATTATCATGGCCCCCTTGGTGATTTTCCAATTATCACCAGAGAAGCTTGTGTCACATCCTTCTCTCGACAACTGTTTGACGGAGATCAAATTTTTCCTCAATTCTGGAATATGTCTCACGTCCTTCAATTTCCATACAGATCCATTAACATTGATCTGTACTTCTCCTATGCCCACCACGCTGCAAGGATGATCGTCTCCGAGATATACTTCTCCGAAGTTTCCCGACACATAATTTACAAAAAAGTGTCGATTTGCGGTGGCATGGAACGATGCTCCAGAGTCTATTACCCAATAATCGGTCTTCTTCTCCATGGAACATATCAACGCATCACGCGTTTCTTCGGTCACGACATTGACCTCGGTCTTGTTCTCCGTTTCCTTTGGAGCTGCCCTACACTGATTTTTGTAGTGCCCAACTCGACCGCAATTCCAACATTCAATGATTTTGACTTGTTGGAATTTATGTGATTTTTGGATCTCGATCCGCCATTCCTCGACTTGCTCGGCCCACGCTGTGCCCTCTGCTTGAACTTCGCCTCGCTATCTACATTGAAAGCGGCCCTAAGTTGAAGTCGCATCCGATCGTCTCCGGATCTCCTCGGTCAAGATCATGCTCACAACGCCATCGAACTTCAATTTCGACTTACCGGCCGAGCCATCGATGGTCGTGGATCGTGCCATTCCAGCCTCTCGTGCAATCGCCAAGAATTAATAGAGCTCGAACCTCATCACTAAAAGTGATTTCCACCGTGGTCAATTGGTCTACTACCTCATTGAATTCGTTGAGGTGTTCTCCAAATCTCCCGCTTCGTCATCTTCATATTGAACAATTTCTTGATCAAATGAACTTTATTTCTCGCAGACAATGTTCATACATCTTTGGATAGAGTCGCCATGAGAGACGCCGTTGTCTTCTCATTTTTAATGTTGAAAGCGACCGACTTTGATAGGGTCAATCTAATTGGCGCCGAGTGCTTTTCGATCAAGCACCTCCCACTCGTCGTCTTTCTCGCCTTCCGCTTTTCTTTCAACGGCTTATATAGGTCCTTCCGATACAAATAGTCCTCCATTTGCATTTTCCAATATCCAAAATTTTTGCCATCAAATTTATCAATTTTGGAAATTCTCTCGTCTGTCGCCATTACTCCCACTCGAACAAAATGTGATTTTTCGAGAAATCGTTCGATGTGGAAGATCGGTCTGCGCAACCACAGAGCATACTAAGAATTTCAAGAGATATCACAAACAAAGCTCGATACAGCTTGTTGGGGAACTAGGCGTCGCTTAATTCCGCCAAGATCGATGGGACACAAAAATAATATGCAATCGAGAAAATAATGGACGCTAAAATAAGCACAAAAATGGAACACCGAGATTTAACGTGGTTCGGCCAAACTGCCTACGTCCACGGACCCACACCAATATATTTCACTATCTCAAAAGGAGGAGTACAAAAATACTACACTGTATTTTCTCTACCTACACAAAGGCTTTATCACTCCACTCACTTTTATCTCTCGTGTATAGCTTCTACACTGAAGCTCTCACACTCTCTCTACACAATGGCTATTGTGTTTTTGGTGGTGATTGTGGTGTGATGGTCTCTGAAACTGCAAACACTCCTCGTATTTATAGGGAAAAAATTGGAGTTGTTGGCACCAACTCTTACTGCAATTCAACGAAGCCTGCGCATTTGTTTTTCCTTGAGCCCCAATTTTTGACCATTTTTGCTTTCTTTGTCTTTGTCTGCCACTAGCCATTCTTTTTGACTTTGTTTGCCACTAACAGTTTATTGGTGCCTGATTTGTCGATTGTGTAAGATGCAGATTGTCTTAATTCGGTAGTAAAGCATTGTTGCTACTTTAGATGATCATCTTCTTCATCTTCCCAAGCCACATTTGCTTTAGAAACACGACAATATTTCTTGATATGCCCAAGTTTTCCACACCCACTGCATCTGGGTGGATTGTTCTTTTGATATCTCCTATCTTTTGAACTTTCCTCAGTGGGCTTTCCTTTTGAAAAGAGAACTCCATCATATTCAGAAATGAGATTTTTGGCCAGTTGTTTGGCCAAAGCCTCTTCATTAGAGAGCAATTTCTCTAATTCTTCGATAGATGACTGAGTTTCCCATTCCTGAATGGAGGTAACAAAGTGTGAGTATTCTTTCTTTAGACCACGGATGAGAAATTGTCATTGATGAGCTTCATTTTCCAAGAAATACAACCTTGACACATAGGAAATATTCTAAAATTGACATATTTCCTTGTGTCGTCATTGCCAATTCATTTTCCAAGAACTACAACCTTGCTGTGTTTTTCTTGGAAAATAACATTTCAAGCGTCTCCCACACATTCTTTGGAGAATCGGTATCACGTACATGATCAATAAACTCCTTGCTAATTGATGTTCTCAAAGCAAATAAAGCTTTTCCATATTTGATCTTCCATCTTCTGCAAGATTCAGCATTATCAGGGGTCTCAGTTGGAATCTCTGAATCAGTCCCATTTACCGTCTGCCAAAGGTCTTGACCTTGAAGTAAAGCCTCCATACACAATCTCCTATTTCTTTTGGCAATCTGAGAAATTTGACTCATTTGTATCTTTTTTCTAGTTCTCTTTCTAGCCCAATTCCTGTTTCTTTTGGCAATCTTAGAAATTTGACTCACTTGAATCTTTTTTAAGACTCTCTTTCGAAATCCATACCTATCGAAATGGGAAATCTAGTCAATCTTATAGAAGTTGACACATCTAATAGCACACTTACAGGTTCCATGCCCTCAACATTACGAAACTGGAATGTGCTACAAGCTCTGCATGTTCCCCCCCTTTTTTTTGCTGTTTTAAATCAACTTTCTGGTCCTATCCCATGTGAGATGGGAAATCTGAAATTTCTTAGTGATCTATAAGTTTTACCGCCGTTTGCTAGAGGTATGCAGTGGTGGCGTATTCCTATATTTAAGTTTGGGCAACAATAGCCTTTCAGGTGCAATACTGAAAAGCTTGAGAAGCTGTTCTAGTTTAATCAAAGCTCGGTTTGGACACAACCAACTTTTTGGGAATTTGCCTGAAGATTTTGGGATCTATCCAAATTTTATACTCAACACTCGTGTCTGGTATATGAAATATCTGGATTGACATAAAAGGGTAGATATCATGAAGGGTGTAGTTCTTGGTTTGTCTTACATGCATCATAGTTGCTTTCCTCCAATTGGTCATCGAGACATATGAAGCAACAACATTTTATTTTGCTTGACTCAGTGTATGAGGCTCATATTTCAGATTTTGACACCGCAAAATCTCTAAAATTAAATGTGATTCATTTAATATGAGAACTCTTGTAGGCACTTGTGGCTATGTTACACCAGGTAAATATTTCTTTCTTTTCTCCACCTATGCAATTTTAGAGTTTTAATATTATTCATTGAGTGCTTTTCTTTGCAGAGTTTGTTTACACAATGAGGGTGGCAGAAACATGTGACGTGTATGGTTTCGGAGTGTTAGGTTGGAAGTGATCATGGGGAAGCATCCAAGTGAATACCTCCAAAATGTCACAGTAAATTCGTCCCATGAAGATTTACCGTTGAATGATTGGTTGGATTCTCATCTTTTATATCCCAATGCCGAAGAAGAGAAGATTTTGATGTTCATTTCAAACTTGCAATTCCAAATGCATCACACAAATCCAAAACTTCGGCCAACCATGCACGTTGTTTCGGATAATTAAGCTTAGTGGATGTGCAACTTTCTCATCGACGCTTGTTCGATTACGAGCTTAACCGATGTTTGCCGATGATACAAAATGTTTTTATGCACTCGGTTGGTGTGTTGTTTGGTCCTAATAAAAGTAGGCATTTACATGTTTTAGTTGGATGTTTCTGTGTATGCTAAGGCACGTCATAATTACTCTCTTGCAAGTTTATATGTGAGTGAAGCTTTCTTTCTGGATCGAAATTGAGTTTGATTTATTCTAAATTTCCTTTATTTTATATCGTGTAATCTACACATCTACTGCCCCAAAAAGTTTGTTGTCAAACTATTCCGTCGAAACCAACTCGGTCGAAGAAAGGGTAATACATTTTTTAATCAATAAAAGATACTTTTGTTTGTATTGCGACGACTGTTACGTTATTCCAACCTAAGAGTCAATAATTCTCTTAATTTTTCTTTTACAAAAATCTCTGATTATTAATTGAAGGGAAATTGGCGCAAATGGTCCAGAAAAAGTTCAGTTAGTGCGCATTTGGTCCAAAATAAAAAAAGTAGCGCAAATGGTCCAAAAAAATTTCGATAGTTGCGCGTTTGGTCCAATTGGATGATTTCCGTCCATTTTCTCCGTTAACTTCATGGAAATCTTGCTATTTTATCGTTTTGTGAAGGATATTTTGGTCATTATATTATAAAAAATTGCATAAACGGTCCTAATCTTTGAAAATTATCAAAATTAGATCCTAAAGTTTTTAATTTATTTACATTAGTCCAAAATTTTAATTAAATTATATTATTTTGTATTTTATCATTTTATAGGTGCGAATTTGGTCCATAATTAAGTTTATCTAATTAATTTCATACCAATTAGATAATTTTACCGAAAATTTTCAACTTAATAGCTTTTCTCTACGTTACTATCACATTTCAAAAATATTTCTTTTGCATTAAATATGCGTATATTTTGATTTCAACCGACGGTTGAAAATAAATATAATTATTGTATATTCGTAAAATTTCAGTAGAAGTGTACAGCTATAAAAAATTAAAATTCAAAATCACACCCGATCCCAACGGTTAATAATAAATGTAATTATTGAAAATTTCCTTTTATTTTTATATTAATATGCATATATTTTTATTACGAACAACAACTAATAATTCATGGTATTACTGTATTTATGTAAATTTATAGCTTAATATTATCGAAAATATACCGAATTTAAAAAGGAAGAGTAGAAATAAAATAATACAAAAATTCAAAAATTCAAAAAAAAAAAAAAAGGGAAAGCCCCAACCCCCCCACAAAAGGGTGGTGGCTCACGCCACCACCGACAAATGGTGGTGGCATAGCACCACCACCAGTATCTGGGCAGTGGGCTGCTGCTTCTTTGGTGGTAGGCGGCCTGCCACCACCCGTTTTGGGGGTGGGGGTGGGGAAGTGTTTTCCTTTTTTTGAATTTTTGAATTTTTGTATTATTTTATTTCTACTCTTCCTTTTTAAATCCAGATATTTTCGCTAATATTCACTATAAATTTACATAAATACTGATAATACCATGAATTATTAGTTGTTGTTAATAATAAAATATATGCATATTAATATAAAAATAAAAGGAAATTTTCAATAATTACATTTATTGTTAACCGTTGGGATCAGTGTGATTTTGAATTTTAATTTTTTACAAATTGCACACTTCATGAAATTTTACTTAATATACAATAATTATATTTATTTTCAACTGTCGGTTGAAATCAAAATATACGCATGTTTAATGCAAAAGAAATATTTTTGAAATGTGATAGTAACGTAGAGAAATGCTATTAAGTTGAAAATTTTCGGTAAAATTATCTAATTGGTATGAAATTAATTAGATAAACTTAATTATGGACCAAATTCGCATCTATAAAATGATAAAATACAAAATAATATAATTTAATTAAAATTTTGGACTAATGTAAATAAATTGAAAACTTTAGGATCTAATTTTGATAATTTTCAAAGATTAGGACTGTTTATGCAATTCTTTATAATATAATGACCAAAATATCCTTCACAAAACGACAAAATAGCAAGATTTCCATGAAGTTAATGGAGAAAATGGACGGAAATCATCCAATTGGACCAAACGCGCAACTATCGAACTTTTTTTGGACCATTTGCGCTACCTTTTTTTTTAAATTTTGGACCAAATGCGCACTAACTGAACTTTTTCTGGACCATTTGCGCCAATTTCCCTTAATTGAAATTACAAATGAACCTTTATAGAATCTTTATATTATAATTTGTGAAGTGCCACGTAGGCAAAGATGTCAACGTGGCACACATTAAATATTTTAAGAAAATTTTAAAATTAGTTTTGGAAATAAACCAACATTAATTAGAAGTAATTAAAAATATAATTGAAAATAAACCAATATTTAAAACAAACATTTAATGAGAAAAAATTTATTTTGGAAAGACCTTAAATATAACTTTATTTTTTATTGTTCTAATTCAAAATATTAAATAATAAATATTTTTTTATTTTTTATTTAATTTTATCATGACAAAATTGTAAGTTTGGATAGTTTTGCTTACGTGAATTGGTCTGTTAAAAAATAGTAGGTATTTTGTACTTTTTCTTTTTTGAAATCAAATAGTGAGTGGTTAAAATTATAACTAGATTTATATTAAATAATTTATTTATTTAGAAGTAAAATAGTAATTTATTAATCCTTAGATTATTATAATTGAAGTGTCACGTTTGGCGGATGCCATATTAGTAGTGCAATATGATACACGGTTTCTAATTTAAAAAATTAATTAATATTTTTCATTTTTAATACGGTTGATGTGATGTGCTTACTAACTGGATTTTGTATTACACGATTTTTGTCTTTTCTAAGTATATAAAATTGAAAAAAAAATTAACAATTAACATACAGTTTGCGTAAAATGAAAAGAAATCAAATGAATTACGTAGATGCAAAAAATTATTGGCATTAATATAAATTTAAGTTACATAAAATTAAGCATAATACTCTTATACAATATATAACTAAAATTAAGTAGCAACTATCGCTAATCATTAAAAGAACATATAAAATCATAAAATTTAGAGTACGTAATGTCCATTTCAGAAATAAAAAAGGTGTTCAATATAAATTCGACATGTACCAACGAGAAAGACACGTTTTGATAATCAAAGAATTTTTCTATATTCATTCTCAATGGTTCGTTTACAATTAATTAATCTCCACGAGCATTGTTGTTCAATGTTATGCACGGCAATTAGAATTAAAGTTACACGTTTTAATAAACTTCTTAATTATGGGATGCACGTGATTATTTATAATTTATAATTGCGAATTTACTCCGTATTTTTTGCATTGACTATAATATATAATATTATAGATTTTAATAATTGTTTAAAATTATATAATCTCCTATACATAAATTACATCAATTATGTAATTCAACATTTATATTTATAATTTTATATTAATTATTTATCGTACATAAATTTAATTTTTCCCGTACATCGCATGGGTGTGATACTAGTTAAATAAGAAAATAATGTCTATACTATCTTATAAAGAGTGTACTACTTCGCCAATGACCATCAAATGTTAAATTGTCATATAACAGCTCAATCATTAGCACCGCTGCTAAACAGCATAGTTTTTACAACAGGATTCACGGCATTGGGCTGACTCACACACACACACACACACACACACACACACATATATATATCACTATATCAGTTGCTTGCATTATGTTACAGCAAAATGAGATCGTGGTGTGTAGTTTTAATCTTCACAAGACTTCCCATAATGTTATTTTCTTAGTGTCCGTTAGATAGAGAAAGTTGCTCCTACGAGCTGAGACTGACTCTGGTTTAGCTTTTGTATTTTGGGCTGCAATGTGTCATTGGGAGCGACAGTTGTGACTTCTCTATATTTGAAGGGGCTATTTGTAATTTTCTTGAATTTATTTATAAAAATAAGTTTAAATTTTTCCCTGCTGTTGTATTTTATTTTTGGACATGTTCCTTGTCATAATTGAGGGTCGATTGAGTTAGATTTGCCTTTCATGTATTAATTAACATTCTGACCAGTGCTAGTGATCATCATGTGATTCGACCTTCTTGTTACGATATATATCTTTGAAGGTAGCAGTAAGTTTTAATGACCCTAAAGGCAAGAACTGCAATACTATACAAATTTTGGCAGCACGAATTGAGTGTTTAAATGGAATATTTTGTTAAAGTTTGTTAAAATGTGAGTCTTGTCAATTAAAAAATTTAAATGATTTTATTGAAATTTGTATGAAACCGATCTATTCGTGGGTAGAATAGATTATATGACACGTTCAAGTGAGAAAAATGTTTAAAATAAATACTCATCCGCACTTGACTTACATGTAACGTGAATTGGCAATGAGAATAAATGTAGACAATGATTGGAGGATGTATATTTCTAGATTGGGTGAAAGGCATCATAAGCATTTATTCTTTGTCAACTTATTATTACATTCTCTACATAATGTACGTTGGAAAAATGTTTAATCTGTGAATCATCTGAATTTTCTTTCGTATGTCCATAGTTTTTTTTCGCTATTCACGTCTCTAGGTGCTTGATTTTTCCAAAAATAATACACTACCGAAGTTCAGGCATTTTTAGTATGATTTTCATAGATATTGTAGAATTTTCGTTAATATCTATATAATTTATAAGAATTTATAATTTTTCAAATATACTAAAACATCAGCTGAAAAGTGAGAATTCCTTTATTTTTCATAGACAATGCATCGTCTCTCTATGTAGTCCTTGTCATAGACTTCAAGTCTCTTAACATTTAACACAGTCAAGTCTTTTGGAATTGCATTCTCCTACAGGAATTGACTTAAGACTGGACTGGAAATTCTATCTCATTGCAGGGGTTCCACAGACATGTGCCAGGCCAGGAAAATGTCATTTGAACAAATAAAGTGAATGGACATAAATGTATGTACATGTGTAATAATTTTTTTTCATTTTTTCGCACAACACATTATTTCCAAAATCAACTATCATTATATTTCTACATCATTTATTTGTCAATATTTTTTTTCATTTTATTTATTCGAGTAGTATAATATTATCCACTCTAGGTAGGCAAGATATGGGTCAATTTCTTGCAATTAACGCATTTTGGTTGGAAGTTATCAATCAACTCTTTCAACTAATCCGCTGTCGGGAACCAGCTATAGGACAACAAACTAATTGGTTTGTTGATTTTTTTAAATATAAAACTATTTCGCAAAATAGTTTTATTTTGTTTTTCATCCAGACGAAGGAATCGAAATTATTGTATTGGAAAATATATAAAGTTTACACAAATTGATAATGCCATCTTAACTATAGAGAGAGATGTATAAAGGAAGACTACACTGGAACAATGAAGAGGCACGCCTTCCACACATTTAAAATTACAACAAATAATTATGGAACAATGCTAAAAGTACGATAAAATTAAATTGGTACATCGTCTATTTGGCATATTTGTATTTTGTTATTTCTTTAGCATTCTTTACTCAAATAATTGAATTCTTAGATTTTCCCTGAACGATTCTTTCTTGCATTCTTGCCTTATGATATTGAAGATCTAAAATAAATGAATTCAGATACTACCGGCATGATTATGGGGATAGCAAATATTGTTGTACGTAGATGGGTCGTCCATGCACTCCGTGCTCGTAGCTATAAAAATTATTGGTGCTCGCTAGTTGCCCCTTTTACGAATTCCAGTTTAATTTCTTGTTTTGTGGTGTGTGCGCTTTAAGGTGTATATGTTATCAGTTTCTATTTTTTGGTGTGGAGTTTTTACCTACAAAAGGCTTTCCTTAAAAACTTTATTTTGTTTGTCTCTTAGATAGATTTGCTCCTGCAGGCCAAGCCATGTCTACCTTTTTCGACATTTTTTTTTCACACATTCTCCACAGATTTAATCTCATTAAATCTCAAACATATTTTTCAACCGTCACTTTTAAGCATTCATTTGATTGATTTAACAATTACTTTTTCAATACTACTTTCCACCATGCATTTAAATTTTAAACTACTTTAAAATCACTCTCAAATTTTTTATTTTTATTTTTAATGCATTTTCGTTGATTCTCACCACACGAATCAATACACATTTAAAAGCTTATTTAATTGAGTCAAATTTAAATCGAATGAAACAAGGCCTAGCTCATTTGTTTTCAAGTATTAACATTCTGAGTGCTACTGATTTTAATCGCCCCTATTATAAGAATTAGTTTATTTAATTTTTTTAAAACAATAATCAATAAGAAGAAAGTAATTAATGTATAAGATCCGCCCTAGACCCAGGAGCTATAGAGTTGCCCCAACCAGTGGGTTCGAGGGATAGGTAAAGAGACGGGTCGGGTCAGACTCTAGACCCGTGAGTTGATCCACGAAGCAAATTTTTTTCACAAGTCGAATTTTTCTTTATCAAATAGTGAATGAAATAATGGTGAGACACTTTATCGTGGACTTATAATTTTACGGGTTGAAATATTTTTCGTTTTGAAGAGTCCAAATATTTTTACTTATACTAAACTTTTTAATTTTAAAAATATAATTATATTTGTGGTTAACTAGGAGGGTACATGCCAACCCATCTAAATGGCGAAGGAAAATTAAAATCATGAGTCATCGTTCATTTAATTTTTTGTTGTCAAAATAAATTAATAAATCGTTAAATAGAGATTTTAATTGATAATTAAAAATATTTATTATTAACAACAATATAATGGGTTAATTCAAGCATTGAGATTTGTAGATTTCAATACCAATGCTATGTTAGTTAATCGAGTAGAAAAATATTCCACTTCCGAGCATATAAGTATCTTACACAACAAGCTTAGTGGGTGCTTGGGCGTAAATTTTTATAGATTTTGATGTAAAATAGGAGAGAGAATGAGTGGAATTGAATTGTGGAGATTTGTGTAATACATGTAGGTCCTATGAGATATGTGAATGTGATTAGTTTGATCAAAATTGAAAATGAATTAAAATGTGTAAAAATTTATTGAAATTTGTAAACTCACACATTTACATTAATTAGCAATAAGCTTCTATCTAATAATACAATAGCATATGCGACGTTTATCACTTTGGAAAATGAATATGCCTGAAATGACAAATATCTAGGAGTTGCAACTCAATTAGGTTCCACCGAAATTTCATAACAAACTTCATCCAAAATCTGGAAAGCAAGAAATGGAAGAATAAGGTCAATTATTTTACATAAGTCAATTAATAAAAAATTTTGAAAATTTGAAAAAAAAATATATTTATATGTTTTAGAATCTTCAACGGGTAAATTTCTATGGAAATGCCAATAAATTTATGAGTCTAGAAAATTACAAATTATTTTACATGTGTTTTCCTCATTAGGCGGATAAGGGAGAGAGAGATAGAGAAAGAGACAGATGTGGATGGATTTTGGGAGATAAAGATGAGAGTGATTTTAGGGATGATGAATCAATTTTGAAAAGAATGAAATAATAATTATTGCGAATAAAAAAATGCAGGGGAAATGTGAATAAAATAATAGTTTTTTATTCGTAAAATGATGATTTGAGCCGGAAAAAATGTCCTTATTTTTTTTATATATAGATTACTATATATAGTTTTTTCACACCATTTTACGCACAACTTTCTTAGAAGAGCCTCATTTACTCATCAAAATAATTTTTAAACAATTTTTTTTTATAATGGACATAAATGACTTAAACGCTTTCCACATATTATAAATTTATAATCTATATATATATATAAACAGCATTTTTTCCCTCCAAAATATCCTTTTTTGGAAAATTTTAATTAATTTTTAATTCCACATCATTATATTTTCCGTTCCAATGCATTTTTCCTAAAATAGACATTATCTTTGCCTTAAATAGACATTATCTTTGCCTTAAATAGACATTATCCTTTTTAATTATATTCTTTTTATTATATAGATCATCATTATATTCAGCATTAATGTTCTTTTTAATTTAATTATATTTTTTATTTGTTACATAACCTAATCTCCAATGCAATTATTTTTTCCAACAATTAAAGATAATAAATTTAAACATGACTTGAAAGAATTCAACGAATTGTCTCTGATAAATTGTTGAAATAATTATTCTTTCTTTACACTAAAAAATTTCTTCTTCATCTTTTTTCCTCATTTTTTGGCTATGATTAATTTATAAAGCAAATTCATGGATTGATTTTACTTTCTTCAAATTATTAGAATTTTTTGCATTTGTATCATCAATTTTTTTTATCCAAACAATTTCTAATACAATTTATTATTTTTTTTACAATTATATATAATACAATTATTTTTTAGAATAGTCATTTTCTTCTTCTGCCTAAGTTGATCATTAGGTTGAAAAGAGGCCAATTATTTTTGTTTATAATTATATGAAATAAATTAAAATATGAATTTAAAGAATTCGATGAATTGTCTGCCATAAATCGTTAAGACAATTGTTCCCTCTTACCAATAAATTTTTTTCTTCCTCTTTTTTTTGTTTTTACTGTCATTAACTTTTTATACCACTAAACTGACTCCACATATATTTTTTTTAAATTGCAAAGGTAACTTTGTAGATTGATTTTACTTTCTTTCCTCAATAGCCAAATAATTCCCATGCGTTGGATGACACATTGCTAGCATCTCCATCTAATGAGATATTCCTATACAACAGGGAACATAATTTACATCCATTTGATTTACGTTCTTTTGAATCACTTATAGTGAACAAACATATTTACTTTTCTGCACTGATAAATTTTTTATTATAATTTTTTAAATATCATTGGGATGAGTCGACATATTATTTCTAAATAGAAGTCTAAGTTCTTATATTAGGTATACTTCATGTGATGCATAGCTAATTTTCAATTTGCTAAAATCAAGTGCTTTGTTTAGAATTTAAAAAATCACGTTTTCCAAAAATATGATTTTAAAGATTATTATTATTATTATTATTGGGATGAGTGGACATATTATTTCTAAATATAAGTCTAAGTTTTTATATTAGGTACACTTCATGTGATGCAGACCTAATTTTTTTCCATTGAATTTTTTATTTTCTCAGGCCGTTTGATGATTTTAGTTGACATTTCGATTAATGGTTTGTTAAAAAAAATTTAAATATATGTATGTAAATAATAAATTATTTATTCACTAATAATAATAATAATAATAATAATACTAATAATAATAATAATCATCATCATCATCTTTAAAATCATGTTTTTGGAAAACATGATTTTTTTAATTCTAAAAAAAGCACTTCATTTTAGCAAATTGAAAAGTAAACGTATGCTTTTCCAGAATTTCCCTTTTTTTACAATTTACATAATTTACTACAAAATAACTCTTTTTATGATTGAATTTTTTTTTATATTTGTTTAGGTAGCACTTGATCATCAAAGCAAAGAATGTGAGGAATCTCAGAGATTGAAATACTAACCCCATTCCTGCCCCGTTGGTCCGCATTTCTGGGGAATCTCAAGGGTTGAAATTTTTATAAAAAATAATACATTAAGATGTGCGCATATGTTCCATGTGTGAACATACTCTATAGTTTATGCTTTAAAAAACCAAAAAAAAAATCAGAAAAACTTATTTTATTGCTTAACCAATAAAATAAGAATATTGGATTTCTAAAATATTTTTCTACACAAATATAAATTATTTTATTATTCATATAAATTAATTAATATATATTAAAAATTAGTTAGCATAATACCTAAATTTTAAAAAATAAAATATCTTCTTAATTTAGTTTTCATATTAATTGCTATTGCTAATATTTTTGACAAAAATCTTGTGTAAAAGGAAGTTATCGTTCTTACTCTTCAGCTTAAAACCTTTTATAGAAAAAAAAGCAGAAGAAATAAAATTTTTATAGCATTTACATGCAATACCTGGAATCGATCACTAAATAACTCACTAAGATAAGATAATTTACTAAACGCACAAAAAAAATCCAATTAAAAAAAACAAGTAATTATATTCCGATTACATTATCCAAGTCATATTTATGAGTTTTATTTTTATAGCATATTAATTTCATATCAATTTGAATTCCTTATCTTCTAATAACACTTTTCTAAATAAATAGTTTAGTTTAATTAAAAATAAGTTTATCCATTTATTGTATTAGTCAACTGTATGGCGATAATTATTGGCTTGAATTTAATCAGTCTATATTTAATTTTGATAATATTTACTTCCAAAATTATATTTTTAAAATACAATCCTTATTTTAACTAAAAAGTTTGTTTTCAGATATATATAGATTGAATGATTTCATCTCCTATATTATTTAGTTTCATATTAACCTAAAAGTCTAATTTTAGTGATAAATATGTAAATATCGAAATTGCATATTTTTCAATAACGATTTAATAAGCAGAAAAGTAAATATCTAAATTACGTATTTTGTAAATTACATATTTAATAAACAATGAGCTATTGACTCTATTGACGATTGAAATTATGAGACTCAATCAGAAATTTTTAATTGGCTCTCGACTATGGTAAGTATTTTTATTTATAATTCTATCTTTTAAATAAATATTGCAAATTTTGGCTACCTTAAATTATTTATTTTATACTGATTTTTGTTAGTTTAGATATTTTTTAATTTTTTAAAATCATTGATCAAGTTGTTTGTTTTAATTGTTAATTACATATATTTCAATTTATTTGTTTTATCCTAAATAATTTAAATTTGATATCAAATCATTCAATATTTGTTCAAGAAAATGTAAAATCTCA
Source organism: Jasminum sambac (assembly GCA_018223645.1). Lineage (NCBI taxonomy): Eukaryota > Viridiplantae > Streptophyta > Magnoliopsida > Lamiales > Oleaceae > Jasminum > Jasminum sambac. The sequence continues at coordinate 30,498,769 of CP073643.1, read as the reverse complement.
AAGATTTTTTTTATCAATCACGTTAAAAATCTTATAGAATTTAAATTATTTAAAGTAAAAATCTAAATTTATGAGTTTAACAAAATATTAATATACCGAATATATTAAATTGCTGAGTTTACACCGAATATATTTTACATGTTTAGTATGTTTAGAAAATATTTGTAAAGTAAATTAAATGTCATTATCACATATATTAAAAAAATATAAATAAAAGCTTCTGATTCAACAATATAATCACGATGGGTAGCGGAAGGTATGTGAATTTTCCAGCGGGGCATGACGGACAATGGAAATCCCATCCAATTGCAATCCTTATATTATACTCGCTTGCCTTCGATTAAATGAGGATGGGAGTGGTGACGATGATAAATGTTTCTTAGCGGAACAAGAACAGGATGTTGGAGTATGTTAAACTATACCCATTATATTGTTATTTCTGTATATTAATTATATTTCACAATCAAATCTTAAAAATCATTGTTTACATATTCATTGTCGAATTATATGTTGCAGTCTCCAAAGCGACAAATAGGTAGGGTTTGAAGCTTGTGTTCTATTATGACGATGGTCATCCAATCAATACTACTACGAATATCGTGTATAAATAAATTTTCAATAATGTGTAGTCTGACGCTTATTAATCATGTGATATATGTTATTTACTTTATTAATTTTTTACACAAACCCTCTATGTCATCTACGTCGATATAAGAAGTGAATCATTGTACTTATATATTAATGGTTTTCTACTATTACATTGTTTGAAGATAGTGTCCAGTTGAGATAGTTGCTGAGTTATACAAATTATTGATATGCAACTGTTATCTATAAGTAGCATTGTACTCGAATTAAGGTAGCTCAACTTGCTTTACTGTCGAAAATTACACTTTGAGTAAGTTATAGTTATTCTATCTGAATTCCAATATTATATTTTATATTTCTAAAGGTTTTTCATATAAATGCACTTCGAAGTTCAAGATGTTTGGCTTATGTAAAAATACATGTTGTTGTCTTATTACGATTCATTGTTAGAATAATAGGAATTTGATTTTCTTGGAGAAAATTAGGGCTGAGATTTGTATTTAAGTCTATTCATTGTTTCTTAGAAAAATATGAGTCGTTTGTACTATTCATTTTGTGTTTATGTTGTTAACAATAGTTGATGGTGTTATTTTTGAATTATTTTTATTGTTGAGATTTTCAAGAGAATTGTAAATTAAGTTATGAGATTTTCAAGAGAATTGTAAATTAAGTTATGCCGATTTTGGTAAGGTGTTCCAGGAAGGATTTGTACGATATACAGGGAAAACTCTACTAAAATTTTTATCGAATTCTTTCATTACTTATCTTAATTATTAAGTTTAGTGCAATCACAAATACTCAATTTATTATCTTAGTAGTGCTATTAATATAGAATTAATATATATCAAAACATGTAATTATTAACACATTAGCTTCCCGTACAACGCACGGGTGAAAAAGACTCGTGTCATGTTAATTTTAGAGAGAGATGTTTACAACAAATATAATTAAGACACAATAGTAGTGTTTTGACTAATTGAAAAATGGAAAATTTAAATATAGTAAATTTCAAAGCACATTAAGCAGGGATATATTAAGAAAAGAAAATTTTTAAAATACTATTGAAGGGGGATTATAATTTGAATTAATAGGTAAAACAGAGTAAAATGATAGTATATTTGTGGGACCAAAAGAGTACGAACTTTGAAAATTCATGTAATATAGATAAACAAAAGGGTAATTATATCTACATTGCCTAGATCTTTCTTTACAAATATAACCACAACTTCTAAACAAATATGGTGATTGAATGTAGAATCATAGTTTATGATTTTATCATTTGGTTACTCAAGTACTCTCATATGACATCTCACCAAATTTAACTATTAATAATATCAATAGACCCACCTAGGCAAGGTGCCTCGATGGAAGTGCCAACTTGGCAAAGGTTTAATTAAAAAAAAAACAGAAACTAGTACTACACCTGTGCGATGCACGAGGAGATTACAATATATTTAAAACAAAATTAAAACTATAAATTAGAAAATATAAATATATTAACAATCCAAGTAAATTGCCAATGAGGCCTTATCCGATTAGTTAGGAGGACAAAGGCTGATACTGAGAGGTATTAGGTTCGAATCCTTTTAACCATATGTTACATTGCGTGGCTTCAGTTTCCACCCATAAGGCAGCCTTAGTTACTATTGTAGTTATAATTGGAGTTGTAATAGTTGTGTGGCTGTAGTTCCTCCATCGGCAATGCGGCTATGGGTTTTGCTTATGTAGTGTTTCAATTAATTTTTTATCGTTGCGTAGAGATATGGATTTGATTTAATTTGTACCTTAAAAACAAGAATTGAAGTAAATAAAAATTATAAATTTTTAAATATTTCTTTGTAAACAGCTATCATTGATTTCATTGGTTTTCCATCTCTGTCACATAAGAACTTTAAAACCTGCACGGCTTGTAACTTTGGATACTATGACATACAACTAATCATGGCAAAATACTGGTTTTTTAAAACAGGCCATATCCAATTCAAGTTTTCTTTTTTTTTTTTTGCAATTATTAGTAAAATTTTTTTTGTTATGACAATAAATGGATACAGAATATTAAATTGAATTCGAATCATATCCAAGTAGAGTTATCTTTTTTATTTATGCGACTATTAGTCAAAATTAATAAATCAAATGCCGAACAACATCAATCAGCAAAACATAGTCCTTTTGTCATATTCAATTTGAGATTTCATTTTCAGTTCGAATAAAAAATTCTCTTTTCTTTTTAAATAAACGGTGCCATAATTTGAGTTTTCCTCTTTCGTTTAATAACAAACAGAATCAACCAGTGAATCGTATTTTTTAAAGGCATTTTATATATAGAATCAAATTAAAAAACAAATAAACAATTAACATTTATTTCTAAATTGAAAATAATTTTTTAAATTAGTATAAAACCAAGTTTTTTGAATAGGGCCGAATTCAAAAAGGAATTCAGATTTAATATTTAATTTTAATGCACTTTTTTAGGGGTACTTCAAAAAGGAAAATGTATATGAGAAAAGTTAAATCTCATTTTTGTAATTAATTTAATTAGTATTGTAAGCTATAACTTTGAGATCTTATCAAAAAAATTTAAAAAAACTAATTCTTGATATTGGTATTTTTTCGAAAAAATATAAAGAGGCGATTAAATGACAATTTTCGTAATTATTATATGGGATATGGAAGTTGGCATTTTTTTATTCTTTTCGAATTAAGTAAGTACTGCTTGAATAAATTTCATTATTTAACTCTTCCCTATTTGACCTTAAAAAAACTTTCCACTATTCGAACCGCTCAATACACATTACCCATGAAAACTATCTAGTACTACCGTTTGAACATGATAAAAATAAAATAAATGATTTTTATTTTATTTTTTAAATACGTAAAAATGTTTTTCTGCTAAAACAATAAACCGCCACCAATGCCGACTTGGCACTTCAACTTTTGTTAATAATAAAAATTTATATACATATACATAAATATATCATTTGAAAATTAATATGAACATAAAATAATTAAAATGTAATACCCAAAAATTAAAATGTATATAGACAATGTTTATTCTTATTTTTAGAATTAATTTAATAGATATTGTATGTTGTAACTTTGATTTCACATTTTTATTAACACATGCAATACTAAATATAATAGAATTAAAAAATTATATAAATTAATTCATAAATTAGAATAAATATAAAGAAATAACATATATATATAAATGTAAAATAAGTAAAACAATACACATAAGAAAAGAAGAATAAATTCAATAAGGACAATAATTAATCTTACAAAAAGGTCAAACATAACACTGCCATCTTGATACTTTGCTTAATTGGCACATCAAGATTTTTAATAACTAGTATTACACCCGTGCGACGCACGGGGATATTACAATCTATTTAAAATAAAATTAAAATGTACAAATTAGATAATGTAAATCTATTAAAAAGTACTGAATTAAAATGTTAATCACGTTTTGCTGATTGGTTATTAGAATAAAGGTTAAGACCATGAGACCTAAATGTCTGAGATTTGAGTCACATCAACTACGTGTGAGAATAAAAGTTAAGGCCATGAGACCTAAATGTCTAAGATTTGAGTCACATCAACTACGTGTTACATTGTGTGGCTTTAGTCGCCGCCTATAGGGTGGCTATTTAAAAAAAAAAAGTATTGAAATAAATACAAAATTAGAAATCTTGAAATATTTTTTGTAAACAACATTCATCATTGATTTTGTTGATTTTTCATCTCTGTCATAAATAAGAACCTTCAAACCTATACGACTTACAATTCTGGATATTGTGTTGTCTAATTGACTACAACTGAATCTAATTAAATACCGACATGCAAAAATAATTGCTCTTGGCTTTTGTTATTATGATATGTTGATACTGAATATTGAATCGAATGCGAGCCATATCCAATTCAAGTTTTTTTTTTTCTGCGACTATTGTTTGACATTTTTTGTTATTATAATATACAGATATTGAATATTGAATTGAATTCATGTCATATCCAACTCAAGTTTTCATATTTTATTTATGTCGCTATTAGTCAAAATTAATAAAATCAAATACTAAACTGCATCAATCAACAAAATATAGTTCATTTATCATATTCAACTTGAGTTTTACTTTTTAATTCAAGTCAAAATTTTATTTTTTTAAATAATCACGTGCTACAATTCGAGTTTTCATCTTTTATTGAATAACAAATAATATTAATCAATAAATCATATATTTAAACGCGTTTTTATATAAAATAAACTTTTAAAAAGAATAAACAATTAACATTTATTTCTAAATTAAAAATTATTTTTGGTTTGCTCGTTCTTAAAAAAAATTGTATAAAGCCATTTTTTAAATAGGGCCGAATTAATTTTTTAAAAAATCATATTTAAGATTTATTTCTAAATTTGGTTTTTTCTTAAGGAAACGCATAGTAACGTGACATTGATAATGTGGCAATATTAGGTAAATGTTCTGTTTCGCAACACGTGTCTCTCTGATGGTGGGATAGAGTAGATGGTCGCCTATCTACCCTGGTGTGGGCACCATAACAAAACTATATATATATATATATATATATATATATATATATATATATATATATAAATATAAATTAAAATGTATATAAAAAATAGTTAATTTTCATTTTCAGAATTAATTTAATTGGTATTGTAACTATCTACCCTTGTTTAATGTTTGTTTCTAACTAAAGTTCTTTTTTAAATTAAAAAAATTAACTAAATGAGTGCCAACATGGGCAATATGCCTAGGTGGCACTTCTCTTTTTATAATATAAAGGTAAATATGTTCAGATATGAAAAGTCATTCACTGACATCCCAAAAACTTGCTAATTGGTTTTTGAAGTTAGAAATCTGTTATTACACGGCTACACAATTGCTTCATCAACAAAATAATTTCCAAAAATATAGCCGCGTGTAACCCATTTTACTTACTTAAATTGTGTACAATTGCTTCAATCTAGTACGTATAACCTATTCAATTGCTTCAACACAATTTAATTTTAAAAAATATAGCTAGGTGTATCCCATTTTGCTTCTTTAAATTGAATCGAGAGTGAAAATATGGTCCAAATAAAAATAAAAAAATATTTCTTAATTATCAGTAAAAAAATGTATCGAAATCCAATGTAAGCTCAGCTATATATACATTTTGAAAGTTACGGAGTGCACATCTAGTAGCTCACTAATCACAAAAATTCAACATCCAAGTGTATCAAAAAAATGTCTTCATGGCTGAGATATTTGAGTAAGGTTTACAATACAAAATCTAAGTGGGGAATCCGTGTTTGGATCCCCAAAAAATGGTTTTTGAAATTGTTGGTCTGTGAAGTCAAATATCCATAAAGTCAAAGAAAGAGGCTGCATGTGCTCAAAAGTCAAAAATTATGGCTCAATATTTGTGGGTTGCACGAGTTCACATTTGCAGAGGAAGAAATTGGATGCAAAATTATAGCCGTCATTCTTGACAAAAGACAGCCGTAATTGTTGACAATTTGTGTAAGATTAGGTGGCAGTCGTAATTGTTGACAATTTGCGTAGGAGTAGGTGCATAGATCGCCTATAAATAGAGGCTCCATTCTGCATTGTAAACACACCACAACACCACCAAAAACATAAAGCATCTTGTGTAGAGAGAAAGAGAGAGCTTCAGTGTAGAAGTTATACACGAAAGATAAAAGTGAGTAGAGTGATAAAGCTTTTGTGTAGGCAGAGAAAATACAGTGTGGTATTTTTGTACTCCTCCTTTTGAGATAGTGAAATATTGGTGTGGGTCCGTGGACGTAGGCGGTTTGGCCGAACCACGTTAAATCTCGGTGTTCCATATTTGTACTTATTTTAGTGTCCATTATTTTCTCAGTCGCATATTATTTTTGTGTCCCACTGATCTTGGGCGGAATTAGCAGCGCCTAGTTCCCCAACAACTGGTATCAGAGCTTCGTTCGTGATATCTCTTGAAATTCTTAGTATGCTCTGTGGTTGCAGCGTAGACTGATCTTCCACATCAGAAACGATTTCTCGAAAAATCACATTTTGTTCGAGTGGGAGTAATGGCGACAGACGAGAGAATTTCCAAAATTGATAAATTTGATGGCAAAAATTTTGGATATTGGAAAATGCAAATGGAGGACTATTTGTATCAGAAGGACCTATATAAGCCGTTGAAATAAAAGTCAGAAGACGAAAAAGACGACGAGTGGGAGGTGCTTGATCGAAAAGCACTCGGCGCAATTAGATTGACCCTATCAAAGTCGGTCGCTTTCAACATTAAAAATGAGAAGACAACGGCGTCTCTCATGACAGCTCTATCCAGCATGTATGAACAGCTGTCTGCAGCAAATAAAGTTCATTTGATCAAGAAATTGTTCAATATGAAAATGATGGAAAGCGGGAGATTTGGAGAACACCTCAACGAATTCAATGAGGTAGTAGACCAATTGACCACGGTGGAAATCACTTTTAGTGATGAGGTTGAGCTCTATTAATTCTTAGGCGGTTACCTGAGACCTGGAATGGCACGATCCACGACCATCTGACTCGGCCGGTGAAGTCGAAATTGAAGTTCGATGGCGTTGTGAGCATGATCTTGACCGAGGAGATCAGGACGATCAGATCGGCTTCAACTTAGGAGCCGCTTTCAATGTAGATAGCGAGCGAGAAATTCAAATAGAGGGCATGGGCGTGGGCCGAGCAAGTCGAGGAATGGCAGACCAGAGATCCAAAAATCACGAAATTCCAACAAGTCAAAGTCTGTTGAATGTTTGAATTGCTTGGTCGGGTTGGGCACTACAAAAATCGGTGTAGAGGCGACTCAGAGGAAAGCGGAGAACAAGACCGAGGTCAATGTCGTGATCAAGAAACGCGTGATGCGTTGATATGTTCCATGGAGAAGAAGGCCGACTATTGGGTAATAGACTACGGAGCATCTTTCCATGCCACCGCCAAATCGACACTTTTTGCAAATTATGTGTCGGAAACTTCGGAGAAGTATATCTCGGAGAGCGATCATCCTTGCACGTGGTGGGCATAGGAGAAATGCAGATCAATGTCAATGGATGCGTATGGAAATTAAAGGGCGTGAGACATATTCGAATTGAGGAAAAATTTGATCTCAGTCAAACAATTGTCAAGAGAAGGATGTGACACAAGCTTCTCTGGTGATAGTTGGAAAATCACCAAGGGGCCATGATGTCGGGCGTGGCAAGGATAGTGGCACCCTATACACGGCCGAATGCGTGTATGACAATTGCGATTGCTCATAGCAAGGATGCGAACTGTGGCACCAAAGATTTGGGCATATGAGCGAGAAGGGCTCAAGTACATGCATGCAAAGGGAAACTACCAGGGCTTGATCTATTGATTTAGACTTTTGCGAAAGTTGCGTTTCGGGAAGCGAAGCGGGTGAGTTCGATAGAAGTGGCGGAACTCCGAAGAAAGAGAAGCTTGAACTTGTCCACGGATGTGTGGGGTCCACAGCCAGTTTCATCGATTGGCGGAAAGTCATGCCGTGACTTTCATTGATGACCACTCGAGAAAGGTGTGGGTTTACTTCTTGAGACACAAATTCGATGTGTTCGAGTATGCTCAAGAAGTGGAAGGCTATGGTGGAGAATGGCTGGTTTGAGAGTAAAGAAGTTGAGATCGACAATGGTGGAAAGTCTGAAAATTTGGCGTTCATGAAATTTTGTTACCAAAATGGCATCAAGTTGGAAAAACGTTAGCGGGAACACCGCAATAGAATGGAGTTGCGAGCATTATGAATCGGACATTGTGAAAGAGCCGTAAGTATGAGAATACATACGGGCTGCCAAAGCAGTTTTGGGCGAAGCTGTCAATCTGGCGGCATACCTAGTTAATCGTGGACCGTCGGTACCATTTAGATCTGAGGATCTGGGAAGAAGTTTGGAGTGGGAAAGAGGTGAAACTTTCTCATTTGAAAGTATTCGGTTGTGTCTCGTATGTGCACATTAGTGATAATGCTAGGAGTAAGTTGGACTCAAAATCACTAAAGTGTACTTTCGTTGGATATGGTGGAGACGAGTTCGGCACCGCTTTGGGATGACGAGAACAAAAAGCTCATCGAAGTCGGGATGTCATATTCAATGAAAAGGTGATGTACAAGGGCGAAATGCAATGCGGTCCAATGACACAACAAGCGGCGATCCAATATATGTTCGGACGACACTCCGGAAGGAAATGCGTCCAAAGCCAGGCAGATGAGGGTCCAGGCGAGAGAGCTTTGTCTCGGAGGCTGATTCACCACGATCTCGGCTCAATTCCCATTGTGAGGAGGTCAAGTCGACCTCATATTCGAATCGAAGTACATGAACTACATGTTGCTCAGCGCCTTGATGAACCTGAATGCTATGGCGAGGCATGTCGGGTGGGAGATTACATTAAGTGGGAGCTTGCAATGAAAGATGAGATAAAGTCTCTCATCTCCAACCAGACGTGGGAACTAGTGAGTTGCCCGAGAGGAAGAAAGCTCTCAACAATAAATGGGTGTCTGAGAATCAAAGAAGAACATGATGGTTCGAAGAGGTATAAGGAGATTGGTAGTCAAAGGTTTCCAGCAGAAAGAAGGAATTGACTATACAGAGATTTTTTCACCAGTTGTGAAGCTGACAACAATTCGATCAGTGTTGAACATTGTTGCAGCGGAGGGCTTGCACTTGGAGCAGTTAGATGTGAAAACTGCTTTCCTTCATGGTGACTTAGAGGAGGAAATTTATATGCAGCAACCGGAAGGCTTCTCAGTGAAAGGAAAGGAGAAGCTGGTATGCAAATTAAAGAAGAGCCTATACGGCTTAAAGCAAGCGCCTAGATAATGGTACAAGAAATTTGACGGATTTATGAAGAAAAATGGCTACATAAAGTGTAATGCTGACCATTGTTGCTACTTCAGGCGGTTCGAGTCCAGCTATATCATTTTGCTACTTTATGTCGATGACATGTTAGTAGCCGGCTCGGACATGGACGAGATCAAGAAGTTGAAGAAGCAACTATCGGCGGAATTCGAAATGAAGGATTTGGGTGAAGCAAAGCAAATTCTAGGAATGAGAATTTGTAGAGATAAGCAAAAAGGTGTTTTGCAGTTGTCGCAGGCCAAGTATATTGATCAAATCCTGCAAAGATTCAACATGAGCGATGCAAAGCGGTCGACGCCATTAGGTAATCATTTCCGTCTATCCAGCGACCAGTCTCCTAAGGCAGAGGAGGAAAGAAACTTCATGGCTAAAATTCCATATGCCTCGGCCATTGGAAGTTTGATGTATGCCATGGTTTGTACCGGACCAGATATTGCTCATGCGATGGGAGTTGTGGCGAGATATATGGCAAATCCTGAAAGCGACATTGGGATGCAGAGGAAAGTGGATATTGAGATATCTACGGGAACTGCGAGAAATGCTTATGCTTTAGGCGGCGATATGACACTCACGAGGTTTCGTAGATCACGATTTTCTTTGGCGAGGTAGATCGTAGAAGAAGCACGGCCGGTTATGTCTTTCTGATTGGTGCTACTACGATTAGTTGGATTTAGCGGTCTGAGAAGATTGTTGCGTTATCAACAGCGAAGCGAATCGTTGCTGATGACCGAGGCTAGCAAAGAGATGATATGATTACAAGGTTTGTTGGCAGAATTGGGTTTCAACCAGGAGAAGAATGTCTTGCACAGTGAAAGTCAGAGTGCGATACATCTGGCAAAGAATTCGGCATTTCATTCGAGGACCAAACATATTGGACTCCGTTATCATTTCATCGGATCACTTTTGGAAGATGGAGTGTTGAAGCTTGAAAAAGATTGAAGGTACTAAGAACGGCCGACATGATGACGAAGACAGTAACCAAGGAGAAATTGGAGCTGTGCTCAGCTTCAGTTGGTCTTCTTCAATGAAGACAGAGGAGATGACCCACACCACATTTCATAGAAGAGGAGATCCATTTGTCTTCAAGTGGGAGATTGTTGGTCTGTGAAGCCAAATATCCACAAAGTCAAAGAAAGAGACTGCATGTGCTCAAAAGTCAAAAATTATGGCTCAATATTTATGGGCTGCACGAGTTCACATTTGCAGAGGAAGAAATTGGATGCAAAATTATAGCCGTCATTCTTGACAAAGGCAGTAGTAATTGTTGACAATTTGTGTAAGATTAGGTGGCAGTCGTAATTGTTGACAATTTGCGTAGGAGTAGGTGCATAGATCGCCTATAAATAGAGGCTCCATTCTGCATTGTAAACACACCACAACACCACCAAAAACATAAAGCATCTTGTGTAGAGAGAAAGAAAGAGCTTCAGTGTAGAAGTTATACACGAGAGATAAAAGTGAGTAGAGTGATAAAGCTTTTGTGTAGGCAGAGAAAATACAGTGTGGTATTTTTGTACTCCTCCTTTTGAGATAGTGAAATATTGGTGTGGGTCCGTAGACGTAGGCAGTTTGGCCGAACCACGTTAAATCTCGGTGTTCCATATTTGTGCTTATTTTAGTGTCCATTATTTTCTCAATCGCATATTATTTTTGTGTCCCACTGATCTTGGGCGGAATTAGCAGCGCCTAGTTCCCCAACAGAAATTCTTCGAGAATGATAGTAAAAACCAAACAACTACCATGGAGTTCGTGTTTGTCGATGAAAAGGTAAATCGTTTTTTACAAGTTGACCCTCTATATACAATTCATTATACCATTCTCCTTGAAAATTTGTAATAAATTATTCTACTTTGTATTTGAAGGTACCGGAATTCATGCAACTATTCCACACTTTGGTTTATCAATTTAAGCCTCTCATAGAAGAGAACGACTTTTACCGCATGATGCATTTCATCGTGGTAAAAATAATATTGGTTATAAAGCACGGAACATGATTGGAGATTAAAGTTTGTGAAATCAACGTTGATTTATGTTGAACCTAAGATCAAATTCCTAGGGAATGTATTTAATTTCAAGTTTTTTAGAGATCTCATAAAAGATCCGAATATCAATTCAAACGAATTGCTCGGTAAGGTTTTCTTTCTTTGTAAGTTACCTATATTTTTCTCTAACAAAGCAAATAGTTTTTAACAATTAGCCATTGTTTTTTGCAGATGTTATCGGTAGGGTAGTCGACAATGATGACACTAGACTTAAGAAACACTACTCAATCGACATCTTTATTCAAGATTTGGAGTATTGGATTAATCATTTCAACTGTTTTAGTCTAACTATTTTGCTGTTTGGGATATTTTTCTAATTTCGTTAAGCCATATTAGGGGAAACAACATCAGAGCAACTTTTTGGGATACCTACGCAAAAACAGTTGTAGATTGTCTCAAACAGAGAGACAAAAACCATGTTATTAGTATCCAAATGTGCAGAGCAAAAGTGTACTGACATAATTTTGTTAATTCCATGGACCATTGTTATCGAATTATAAGTTCAATGATACATATGAATTCTTTATAATATTCTAATTGTGTTTTTCTATTAAAAAAATTGCATTTTTCACACAATACCTGAGATACGGTGTCTTTGACAAGTACTTACTGATACGGATCTCGTTGGGCTTGATGCCAACATAACCCAATCCAAATGGATATGAACCCAAAAAAGCTAAACAACTAGTGGTGATCGAGAAACTGACGATCTCCTACTCATGAAGTGGACAATAATAGGTTGAAATATATCACCTTCGATTCTGCGTAGTAGACAACTAGCAGTGGTGAATGCCACAAGAGTTGATCACACTCTTGATAAGTTCGGTTTGTTCAAAGAACAAGAAGAGAAGATTGAAAATCTTACTCCAACAAAGTATGAAAGCTTCTTCAATATATTTGAACCAAAGTTGCAATACAAATGAGCTTGTTTGCTATGTTTATACAAACCAACAAAGACACTAAGCTTGGTCAAGAAGCTAGAGATAGGATATAATAAAATAGTCAAAATATCCAAAAATGGACAAAAAATGCTCAGGGGAAAAAGTGCGGCCACAGTCCCCCTGGTGCGCCCTGCAGCCAGCTCTGCTAAAAATTTAGCATGTGTAGTCTTCAGTGTTTTGGCCATAACTTTTGAGTTGATTCAAATTGCGTTGGATATCAGACTCAATGGGCTACAGATCTTCAAAAGGCGTCAACTTCAAAAGCCCACTCGTGTCAAGGATGTGTAGATTTGAACCTCAATGAACCTTCAAATCTTGATCTCTCTCGTCTCTAACACTGAGGTAGATGATTTCTTTTGCTTCATGAGCTCCTAATGGATGAGTTAAGGTTTGAGATGACTTCTTAGAAGCATTTTGGCATACTTCTCGAACCAATGTCGTCATTGCTCAACCCATTTTCTTGGCTCGGCTTCGTGTAATTGGTCCAATTGGTAAGTGGGGTCTCGGCCGGCGTGGAGCTACCTTGAATCGTATCACTTACTCAACTAAGGGAATCTTCAATGATGGCAATTCAGAAATTCAAGATTTTAAGAGCATGTATATATTATTTTTATTATATTAAGTCATTATTAGCATTTTTTCAAATGGTGACAAATTTGACATTTGTAATTTTTTCAGTTCGAATTATATTATATTATATTATATTATATTTTTATTAATTTAATTATAGAATAAATAATTATAATGTTATCTCAGAAAATTAAATAAATAATGACCATATAGCTTTTGACAGAATTTACCTGGATTCTCAGAAATATAGGCTAAATTCTGTGGAAATTTTTTAAAAATATTATACATTTTCCCTTTATTTTTTATTATATATTACATTATATGGTAAAATAATTTTATATTGGACAATGCAATGCATGGGTAAAATAGCTCATATAAACGTATTTTGCACGTTGTTCCAAAATACGTTTCGAAATATTTCTAATAGATAAATTTAATGAAAATATTTTTTTCCTTATAATATATTGTATACTTACGTGTAAATTATTTGATTTAAATTTTAGGAGAAATATTTTGAAAGAGATAAATTTAATTTATGAAAAACATTAACACGTTTAAAAGAAATCAGTGTTCCGTACTTCGTGCCTCCATATACTTTAGTAAGATTTTTTGAGTTAAAATTTATTATTTGAAATACCCATCAATTTCTTTGTTTTTAAATGGTACAAATTTCCTTTCAAAATGAATAATGTACAAATTTTAGATGGTTAATTGTTTCAATATATTAATTATTACACATTACTTGAATTTATTTACACAACTACGCTACAAGATAATTAATCAAACTTCATTAACAAATTAACTCTCCAAGAAGATGGTATTAATAGACTTCTATTGGATATTTTATGAAATTAAAAAAGGGATAAAATTCTTTCTTTAGGATCCGCTTTCCATTGATTTGAGTTTTTAAAGTTATGCACTTCTCCATTTCATTTCAATAGCATTTTATAGAATTAGTTTGTACTAATAAACTCCCATTTTTTCATTAAAAATGCTAGTAAACCTTAAACCTTTAATTAAAATTTGTAATCAACATTAAGGAAATTGTGAAGCTAATTCATCAAATTACGAGAGAAATTGCAAAGGCATGAGGTGTGGGCTTGAATGATGAAAATCGAGTGTACACCATGATTTCATATACCTTGGAACTTAAAAATTTCTCACGGTGCCATTGATTCAACTCTAATTCAACTGTACAATGTGTGTATGCAATATATATATTAGACATATTAAAAAAATTGGATCTAAACGCTGGTTCAAATATATCCAAGAATTTATTGCATTTGAAAATTAAAACCACGAAAAGAGAAAAGATGAATCTATTGATTCTCAAAAAATAATTTTTAGAAAAAGAAAAAAAGGGAGAACAATGGAAAAAATTGATTGCAGCCACCACCCAGAACAAACATTAATTGAGCGAATTTCACTTGGATGATGACATCCTTAATAAAATTGTTGTCGAAAAATAGATCAAGGAAGTTGTTGACAACCGTAGGCAGGCAGGCGCTCTTGTTTCTACAAAATTAAAGTTAATTTTCTTATGAAGAAAGACGGTAGAGGAACAAATTGCAGACATATTCAATTTTTTCCGTTTCAATTAAGGTTATAAATGTAAACTTATAGTGGTGTAATTATAAGAACTATATTTTTATCTTTATTATATTATAAAAAGAGAAGTGCCACGTTGGCAGCAATGCCAACACGGCACTCATTAATATTTTTTTTAAAGCATAAAAATCAGTTTTATAGTTGAAAAAAAAGGAAATTCTATTTTTGGAAATAAACCAATATTAATTGGTAGTTTTAAATAGGAAAAATTCTTTAAATATAATTATTTTTTAATAAAGCATAAATTTATCATTAAATGTGATAAATAAAATTTATTAAGAAAAAATTAATTTTGGAAAAACTTTAAATGTAATTTCATTTTTCAAATTTCTAATTAAAAACATTAAATAATAAGTGTTTTATTTATTTGTTTTCACTGTATTGAAAAATGTTATAGTTTTAGATAGTTTTGATTTGTAATGTACATTGGATTATTCAAATAATGGATTATTCTTAAATCAATTAGTGAGTGCTAAAATTATAATTGAATTTGCACTGAACAATTGATTTATTTTTAAATAAGAGTAATTTATTAATCTTTATGTTTATATTTTGAAATGTTATATTATCACACGATTAATCTTTATATATTATAATAATTTGTGAAGTGCCACGTCAGCAAAGATGCCAATGTAACACACATTAAATATTTTAAGATATTCATAAAATTTATTTTGGAAATAAACCAATATTAATTGATAGTAATTAAAAATATAATTGAAAATAAACTAATATTTAAAACAAACATTTAATGAGAAAATTTTTTTTTTTGGAAATACTTTAAATATAACATCATTTTTTAAAGTTCTAATTCAAAATATTAAATAATAAATATTTTTTATTTTTTATTTAATTTTATCGTGATAAAATTGTAGGTTTTGATAGTTTTGCTTGGTTACGTGAACTGATCTGTTCAAAAATATTGGGTATTTTTTTTACTTTTTTTCCTTTTTAAAAATCAAATAGTGAGTGGTTAAAATTATAAGTGGATTTATGTTGAATAATTTATTTGTTTTTAAGTAAAATAGTAATTGATTAATCCTTAGATTCAGTGTTCTAAAAGGCGTCAAAAGGCGCTGCCTAGGTGCGCCTAGCCGTGAGGCGTTTTCGAAACGCCTCGCATACCCCCTAGGCGTGAAAAAAGGCGGTCAATTTGTGTTGACTGGCAAAAGGCGGGAAAAGGCATGCGCCTAAGCGCTCCTAGGCGATCTCCTTTTACTTGAACGAGCTTCTTTTTTTTTTTTTTTGGAATAAAGCTATTTTTTGGGTTGGCTAAAAAATTAATATTTATGATAAAATTAAAAAGCCATTAATTCTACAAATCCAATAAAGGCATTATATCTCATAATACTTTACCAATCAAATTTATCTTATTATAATTCAAAAACTTCTGAAAGAAGACTCTCATTTCAAAAAAATAAAGAAGATGATGGGTTAAAGAAATAAGACGGCAGATCATTCTTTTACGATACAAATAACTCTATTCTTGTCGTTTAATATAGATGGCGATATATTATTTAAATTTTTTAGTTTGTATCTAATTAGTATCTTGTCAACTATTTGTGTATACAATTTTTTAGACTATATATGTCTGTTGGAAAATTGAAATGTATGTTGATTTGTGTATGAAATTTTGTAAATATACATTTTTATACTTATTTATTACTCTAGAATAAAAAAAATGAAGAAAAAAAATTCAAAACGCCTTTTGACACCTAGGCTTCGCCTAGGCACGCCTAGGCACGCTAGGCTTCCAAGTCTTGAGGCTTGGCCTTGCCGCCTTGCCACGCCTCGCGCCTTTTAGAATCTTACTTAGATTATAATAATTGAAATACCACGTTTGACAGATACCTTATTGGCAATGCCAACATGACACACTGTTTCTAATTAAAAAAATTAATTGATGTTTTTCGTTTTGAATATGGCTAATGTGGAATACTCACTAATTGGATTTTGCATTACACGCCTTTTTCCTTTTCTAAGTATATAAAATTAAAAATGAAAAAATTTTCTTTCTACAATTAATATATAGTTTACGTAAATGGAAAGAAATCAAATGAATTATGTAAATACGGAAAATTATCGGTATTACTGCAAATTTAAGTTACATAAAATTAACCATAATACTTCTTATAAAATAAAACTAAAATTAAGTAGCAATTACTGATAATCACTAAAAGAACGCACAAAATCATAAAATTTGGAGTGCATAATATCTATTTCAGAAAGAGAAAAGGTGTTCAATATAAATTTGATATTTATCAACAAGAAAGACACGTTTTGATAATATACACATTCCCAATGGTTCGTTTATAATTAATTAATCTCTACGAGTATTGTTGTGCAATGTTATGCACACAATTAGAATTAAAGTTACAAGTTTTCATAAATTTCTTAATTATGTGATGAACGTGAATTTTTATAATTTACAATTGTGAATTTACTTCGCCTTTTTTGCATTGACTATAATATACAATAGTATAGATTTCAATAATTGTTTACAATTATGCAATCTCCTATGCATAAAAGGGAGCTTTCGTCGACCACCGTAGGCAGGCAGGCGGTCATGATTCTGCAAAATTAAATTTTCTGATGAAGAAAGACGGCAGAGGAACATATTGCAGGCAGATTCAATTTTTCTGTTTCAATTAAGGTCATAAATGAAAACTTATAGTGGTGTAATTATAAGAAATATATTTTAATTGGTGTGTAAATATAATGTGGTGTAGAGAATAAAAAGTGTGGTGGCTGTACAATTCCTCTTACTGAAAAGTGCGGTGTACCAAACAATTTTTGTGGTATTTATATAATTTCCTTAAAAAAAAATCTAATTTGTCATCATAAATTTTTACTTTTCCGCAGTCTGCCAATGTTAGTTTTCTCATCGTACCAATTGCATTGTAACAGTATTCCAGTTAGTGCTAGATTCTCCAACTGGTTGATTTTTTCAGAAGTTCAATCTTTCAAAGTTTTACCATTTTTATAGATATTTTGAATTTTTCTTTAAATCTTTGAAATTTACTTATGTCGCAGCCACGAAGTCACGAACTCGACTGATTTTTCATGGGTAATGCGTTTTATCAATCTAGTCCTTACTCCTTATCATATAGACTTCTGAAGTCCTTTAACAGAGGCGAAGCCTTTTGAGAATTAAATGCTCTCAACAAGAATTGACTTAGGAGTAGACTTGAAATTCAAGGCTATTTCACAAATTTGTATTTTTCCAAAACATGTGCCTATAAATTGAAGCTTCATACTATCAAAGTCTATACCAAATACCAAAGAAATCCCAATTCAAAAGCCATGATAAAATACTCTATTTTCGCATTTTCTTTTTCCCTGTCTTTTCTCTTTAGTTGTTTTAAACCTTCTTTTGCTCCACTTTCAGAAGCAAATGCTTTATTGACATGGAAGGCTAGTTTTAAAAACAAAAACAATTTTCTTCTAGCTTCATGGTCTCTTAACGCTAACAATTCTACGAGTTTTTCGAAAGCAAGTTCTAGTCCATGCAATTGGTTCGGAGTTTCGTGCGTGAATGGAAGTGTCAGTAGGCTCAACCTCACAAATGCAAGTATTCATGGCACTCTCTACAAGTTTCCATTCTCGTCTCTTCCGAATCTTGCCTATGTTGAGTTGTACATGAACCGACTTTTTGGACTCATTCCACCTCAAATCGGTAACCTCTCTAAACTAGTCTATCTTGATTTATGGACCAATCATCTTACCGGTAGCATCCCATCTGAGATAGGCCGATTGACTAGGCTTGAGATTCTTTATTTGGTCGAAAACAACCTCAATGGCTCGATTCCTCATGAGATAGGCCAACTGGTGTCTCTACGAGAACTTGCATTAGGGTCCAACAATCTTGATGGTCCAATTCCAATTTCCTTTCGAAATTTGAGAAACTTGTCTCTTTTGTATTTGTTTGACACCTCTCTTTCTGGCACCATTCCACCTGAAATTGGTAACCTCTCAAAACTCGTCGATCTTGAATTAACGACGAATCGGCTTATAGGAACCATCCCATCGGAGATTGGTCGATTGACTAGGCTTGAGTTTCTTTATTTGTATGAAAATCACCTTAATGGCTCGATTCCTCATGAGATAGGCCAACTGGTGTCTCTAAGAGAGCTTGATTTGCATACGAATAACCTTGATGGTCCAATTCCAGTTTCTTTAGGCAATTTGAGAAATTTGACTGCTTTACATATGCACAATAACTCTCTTTCCGGCACCATTCCACCTGAAATCAGTAACCTCTCAAAACTCGTCGATCTTGAATTATGGAACAATCAGCTTACAGGAACCATCCCACCGGAGGTAGGCCGATTAACTAGTCTTGAGACTCTTTATTTGGCCGAAAACCACCTTAATGGCTCGATTCCTCATGAGATAGGCCAACTGGTGTCTCTACGAGAACTTGCATTAGGGTCCAACAATCTTGATGGTCCAATTCCAATTTTGTTTGGAAATTTGAGAAACTTGTCTCTTTTGTATTTGTTTGACAACTCTCTTTCTGGAACCATTCCACCTGAAATTGGTAACCACTCAAAACTCGTCGATCTTGAATTAAAGGCCAATCAGCTTACAGGAACCATCCCATCGGAGATTGGCCAATTGACTGGGCTTGAGTTTCTTTATTTGTACGAAAATCGCCTTAATGGTTCGATTCCTCATGAGATAGGCCAACTGGTGTCTCTAAGAGAGCTTGATTTGCATACGAATAGCCTTGATGGTCCAATTCCAGTTTCTTTAGGCAATTTGAGAAATTTGACTGTTTTACATATGTACAATAACTCTCTTTCCGGCACCATTCCACCTGAAATCGGTAACCTCTCAAAACTCGTCGATCTTGAATTATGGAATAATCAGCTTACAGGAACCATCCCACCGGAGGTAGGCCGATTAACTAGTCTTGAGACTCTTTATTTGGCCGAAAACCACCTTAATGGCTCGATTCCTCATGAGATAGGCCAACTGGTGTCTCTACGAGAACTTGCATTAGGGTCTAACAATCTTGATGGTCCAATTCCAATTTTGTTTGGAAATTTGAGAAACTTGTCTCTTTTGTATTTGTTTGACAACTCTCTTTCTGGAACCATTCCACCTGAAATTGGAAACCTCTCAAAACTCGTTGATCTTGAATTAAAGGCCAATCAGCTTACAGGAACCATCCCATCGGAGATTGGCCAATTGACTGGGCTTGAGTTTCTTTATTTGTACGAAAATCGCCTTAATGGTTCGATTCCTCATGAGATAGGCCAACTGGTGTCTCTAAGAGAGCTTGATTTGCATACGAATAGCCTTGATGGTCCAATTCCAGTTTCTTTAGGCAATTTGAGAAATTTGACTGTTTTACATATGTACAATAACTCTCTTTCCGGCACCATTCCACCTGAAATCGGTAACCTCTCAAAACTCGTCGATCTTGAATTATGGAATAATCGACTACAGGAACCATCCCAGGAGGTAGGCCGATTAACTAGTCTTGAGACTCTTTATTTGGCCGAAAACCACCTTAATGGCTCGATTCCTCATGAGATAGGCCAACTGGTGTCTCTACGAGAACTTGCATTAGGGTCTAACAATCTTGATGGTCCAATTCCAATTTTGTTTGGAAATTTGAGAAACTTGTCTCTTTTGTATTTGTTTGACAACTCTCTTTCTGGAACCATTCCACCTGAAATTGGAAACCTCTCAAAACTCGTTGATCTTGAATTAAAGGCCAATCAGCTTACAGGAACCATCCCATCGGAGATTGGCCAATTGACTGGGCTTGAGTTTCTTTATTTGTACGAAAATCGCCTTAATGGCTCGATTCCTGATGAGATAGGCCAACTGGTGTCTCTAAGAGAGCTTGATTTGCATACGAATAGCCTTGATGGTCCAATTCCAGTTTCTTTCGGCAATTTTAGAAATTTGACTCTTTTATATTTGTATAACAACTCACTTTCTGGCGCCATTCCACCTGAAATTGGTAACCTCTCCAAACTCGTCCATCTTGATTTATCAAGAAATCAACTTACTGGAACCATCCCATCCGAAATCGGCCGATTAACTAGCCTTGAGATTCTTCATTTGTTCGAAAATCACCTCAACGGCTCGATTCCTTATGAGACTGGCCAACTCCTGTCTCTAACAGAGCTTGCACTATATACGAATAAACTTGAAGGTCCAGTTCCAGTTTCTTTTGGAAATTTGAGAAATTTGACTTTTTTGTCTCTGGATAACAACTCTCTTTCTGGCTCGATTCCTCGTGAGATAGGCCAACTAGTGTCACTAAGTGTACTTACTTTGAGAATTAACACTCTAACAGGTTTCCTACCCTCAACTCTAGGAAACTTGATTATGCTACAATATTTGGATCTTAGACAAAACAAACTTTCTGGTCCTATCTCACGTGTGGTTGGCAATTTGAAATTTTTGAAGGAACTACTGCTAAGCGACAATAAGTTTGACGGCCGTCTGCCAAAGGTGTGTGGTGGTGGCGTACTCCAAAATTTTTCAGTGGACAACAATAGACTTTCAGGTCTGATCCCGAAAAGCTTGAAAAGCTGTTATAGTTTAATCAGAGCCCGATTTGAGCACAACCAACTCTCTGGCAATCTATCTCAAGATTTTGGGATCTATCCAAATTTGACATTCATAGATCTGAGTGATAATGAATTCTATGGTGAACTCTCGAGCAACTGGGGTCATAACAAACAATTGGCAACGCTGAAAATTGCAAAGAACAACCTCACAGGAAGCATTCCTCCAGAACTTGGAAATTTGCGTCGATTGCAAGCACTCGATCTTTCTTCAAACCAATTAAGTGGGGAGATTCCGAAGGAGATTGGAAAGTTGGTTTTAATTAATCTTTGTCTGAATGACAACCAGCTTTCTGGAGATATACCTCACGAATTTTGGTCACTTTCAAGCTTAAATTACCTTGACCTTTCAAGAAATAGGTTCACGGGTCAAGTACCTAAAGGCTTCGTTTATTTTGAGCAATTGTATCACTTGGATTTGAGTGGGAACCATTTCAGCAAAAGGATCCCTATTGAACTAGGTAAGTTAATTCATTTGTTTGAGTTGGACATGAGTAATAATTTCTTTATTGGAGAAATACCGTCCGAGTTAGGATCCATGTCAAGCCTTGTAATGTTAAATCTCTCACACAACTACCTATCGGGAGAAATCCCTTCTGAAATTGGGTCTTTATTGAGCTTGGAAATCTTAAACATCTCTCACAATCAGCTATCTGGACTCATTCCTGTGAGTTTTCAAAAAAAGCATGGCCTAGTAGACATCGATATATCCTATAATGAGTTGGAGGGTCCTGTCCCTAACGGAGAAGCTTTTCAAAATGTCTCTATAGACAAACTACGAGGGAACAAAGGATTGTGTGGCAATATTTTAGGATTACCTCAATGCAAAAACAATACTCATCAAGTTCAAGATCACAAACTCATTTTGACGATTGTGATTCCTCTTCTTGGCGCTTCCTTTCTCCTACTTGCATTTGTTTTAATCCATCTCATGCGTAAATGGAGAAAGGGCAAAGTAGTAGATAAAGAAAATGGTTTGATAACCATATTCAATGGGAAAATGATGTATAAAGACATATTGGAGGCGACACGTGACTTTGATGAAGCATTTTGTATTGGAGAGGGAGGATGTGGAAGGGTTTACAAGGCGCAAGTTCCATTAGAAAACACAGTGCCTGTAAATAGACTTCATTCCTCATCTGAAATGGTTACTATTGCGATCGAAAAACTGCATTCTTCGTCTGAAATAGCAAATAATAAACATTTCTTGAGCGAAATAAAGGCATTGACAAAAATCAGGCATAGAAACATTGTGAAACTTTATGGCTTCTGCTCAAATTCTCAGCACTCATTTTTGGTATACAAATATCTTGACAGAGGTAGTCTGGCAAAAACTCTAAGGTCAAATGAAGAAGCGAAGGTTTTGGATTGGTGTAAACGTGTAAAGATTGTTAAGGGCGTGGCTCATGCATTGGCTTACATGCACCATAGTTGTTCTTCTCCGATTGTTCATCGAGACATATCGAGCAATAATATTTTACTCGACCCAGAGTACGAGGCTCATATTTCAGATTTTGGCATTGCAAAGTTTCTAAAATGTGACTCGTCCAATGTGAGCGCTCTTGTAGGCACTTATGGCTATGTTGCACCAGGTCATATTTCTTTCTTTATTTTACATACACAATTTTAGATTTTTAATGGTATTCATTCAGTTCTTTTCTTGGCAGAGTTTGCTTACACAATGCGGGTGACAGAAAAATGTGACGTGTATAGCTTTGGAGTGTTAGCACTGGAAGTGATCATGGGAAAGCATCCAAATGAATACCTCCAACATGTAAGAAATTCATGCCATGAAGACTTACCATTGAAAGACTTGTTGGATTCGCGTATTTCGTTTCCGAGCACCGAAGAAGAGAAGATTTTGATGTTCATTGTTGAACTTGTGACTGAATGCGTTAACTCAAATCCACAATTTCGGCCAGCCATGCACATTGTCTCGGATAAGCTTAGTGCATCTGCAACTTTCTCAACTATGTCTATTCGAGTAAGAGCATGAGCTCAAACGAAGTTTAGAGATGGCGCAAATTATTTTGATGCATTTTTTTTCAGTTGATATGTTATCGTTGGTTCCAATAAAAAGGGTATCTTGTTGTTTTTGGTGGATGTTTCTATGTATGCTAAGGAATGTCATAACTCATAAGGGCTGTGCTGTACGTCTATACATATCTGAAGCTTTCTTCATGGGACTGGTGTTTGATTTATTCTAAAGTTCCTTTTAAATCATGTCAAGTACAACCTAGCTAGTTGAAATTAAAGCTTGTTCAGAATCGCAAGGTTTTCTTTAAGGTGTTGATTCAGGTCTTTGATTTATGTATCATGTGTTGTTCCCCTCTGAAGTATGCGTATTACTTCAGAAATACGGACACTACAAGAAGTTTTAACTTTTTGCAAAAAATAAATTTGTGGTCAAAAGTCATTTTTAAGCTATTTCATTGAAAAGAACTCAATCGAGAAAAGGAGGAAGACATTTTTTTTTATCAATAAAATAAAAGATAACCCTTTTTTATTGCGACTACTGGTACTCCAAGCTAAGAGTTAAGAGTTCTTTTAATTTTTTCTTTTACAAAAGTTTGATTATATTAACTGAAGTTAAAAATGCACTTTTTGCAAGCTGGAAATGTTTCTTATTTTAGAATTAGAGTCAAAGCCCACGTGTACTTAATTGGTGAGAGCCTATTAATGCTATGTATTAGCTCTAGAATCCCATGGTGGTTGATTAAAAGAATAATACTAGATTGATATTTTATATATATATATTGACACTTTTAGGTGTGATTTAGATCTACATGTTATTTTTTTTATTGGGCAATGAAGTGTGTATATATTTATTACTTAATGATGTCTTCATGATCCAATAAAAACGTATCATGTTGATCGTCAATCGTATTACTTAAAAATATCGATTTCAAATTTCATTATAAAATTAATACTCTCTTCGAAAATAATACACTTCAAAATTTTATTACTTTTTAGTTTGATTGTTATAGACTTAATTTTTGACCCCTTTGACCCCGGTAATTGGTAAAAATAACAGACTTGCATGTATTGACCTCACCGAGTTGTCTTCACTACACTGCAAATTTTTAAGTCAACTGTTTTACAAGGTAAAATTTAGATATGCTGCTTATAGTTTCACCCCATCCGTAAGTGCAGTGGGCTGTTATTCGTCTTGCCGCAAGCCCGAAACTGGTGGTCTATTCAGCTTTTTGTATAATGCGTCCTTTAGGAGTTTTGGCACTCAACCACAGTGATACAACATAATAATGCTCTTTATTGGCATTGCTGATTCTATCGGCGGTTATGTGGAACCTTAGCATTCGTTGTGGTTGTGAACCCTGTGAATTAGTGCTTTTAAAAGTACTTTAGATAAAAGTATTTTAGATTTAGATCTGTTTACTGGGGTAATATTGCCATTTCCTTTGTTAAGGTTCACATCTGCGGTGATCGTCTCGGGTTTCTTGTTTTTATTTAAAGTCGGATTGTAACAAGTTTTATTATCAATGGAATGTACGAAACCCTTAGTTTCTATATAGCATCAAAGCAAATTACGATCTTGGTTTAGGTTTACCATTGTTTCTGTTCTCCGGCGAGCAGCCTCATGCCGATCGTCCGGCAAGAAAATTATTTGTGATTTGTTTGCTTCGAAATCTTTCTTTCGCTTTTTGTTAGATACGAGTTTTGGTTCCTTCATCATCATCTCAAACCTTCCATTTATTTGATACTGCTCCACCTTTGGCATATCGATTGTATCAGCTGTAGGAATACCATTAGTATTGATTAGATTCCCCTCTTCTATTTCCTAGGTGGGATTGTCTTATATGCATATCTGGGGAAGGAAATTGATAGACATATGCTCGATGCCCATTTTGGCATTTACGAACATATTTGAATAATTTGATAGATGTGTTGTGGCTTCTGTAGACATATGCTCAACCAGTGATGATAGTGGTGGCGGTCAGCGATGATGTAGTGACGGCTATAGTTGGTGATGATATTGTTTGGCGGTGGTGATGACGGCGGTTAGCGGCAATTAAAGACTAGATTTGGTTAGTTGTTGCCGGTGGTTGGCAGCGTGAGACATGAGTGGCTTTGCTTTAGGGTTGGTTGCGTGAATAATTAAAGCGAAAACATGAAGAAACCAGAATTCAATTTTAAGTGTGTATTATTATTAATTTTTTTTTCTTTCTGACTTGGGGATGATCAGGGAGGGGGGATTGTAGGGGTGGGGTGTAGGAATCGAATCCAGGCCGTCGGCCTGGAACACGAGCGTCTTACCACTGTACCACTGTACCAATTATTCGATTCCTCTGTTGTTTATTATTATTATTATTATTATTATTAGTATTATTATAAATTTTTTTTTTTGTTATTTGCAGAGTTAGTCGCTGGTGGTTTTATGTTTGTTTAAGTTAGCTTTGAATGTTTTGCGTTGTCTAAAGTGGTCCTTAGGTTCTTAGTTCGGTGAATAATAGTCCAGAAATCCAAATATTGCAAAAGACATCCCCAAAGGTTTTGGAGTTGCAGATATAGTTTGAGTAAATCTGAAATTGATTTAGTACATCCTGAATTGGCATTTTGTTATCTTCCCCCGACCTTTCTCAATTGGTCCAGTGAAATCTGGAATTTGCATTGGATTGTGCAATGAGATCTGCAATTGAAATTTGACTTGCTTCCTTTCTATTCTCAGTTGGTTCGATGGACATTTGGTTCTCTCTCTTCTCTTTTCTTAATTTGGTCAGGTGGAATTTGGAATTGGCATTTGGTATATGAATTGGCATTATTCGGAACTTTGGTGATGTTTGGATCAATGTTTTGGCTTCCACAATGATGAAGTATTGTTAATCGAGCTCATATACTTGTGAACGTGTCTGAGCCCTATGTGGAGACAGAGTTCCGAGTGACTACCTTGACAAAAGAGGAGTGTAATTCGTGCAAGTGAAGACATTGAACTTGCCGTACTAAGTCATTGTAGTAAAACTAATGTTTGCATCGTTTTCGCTTTTTTCTTTTTTTTTTTTTTGTATTTTGTAAATTTTTAGCATACTCTCGATAGTATCGTGAGTTTGAAGAGGGATGTTAGAAGTATTTTAGGTTTAGATCTCTTTATTCGGGTAATATTGTCATTTCCTTTGTTAAGGTTTGCGTTTAGGGTTTCTTGTCTTTATTTAAAGTTGGATTGTAACAAATTTTATTATCAATAATTGAATATACAAAACCCTTAGTTTCTACAAGTGCTAATGTTGTTTTATGGGTATTACCTCACAGTCCAATGTTAAATTTCCGTATAATTGCTGATCCATTAACACCGCTTATAAACAACATACTTTTTACAATAGGTTGCATAGCATTGAGCTGATATCAATTGCTTGCATTATGCCACAGCAAAATGAGCTCGCGGCTATAACTGTGAAGTGATAGCAGATATTGTTGTAGAGGGGTTGTCGATGCACTTCTTGCTCGTAGCTATACAAAATTATCACTGCTTGGTCGAAATTGCACTGATTGTCATCGTCTATTAAAATTCTCACCAATGATCCCTGTTCGCTCGTTGCCCCTTTCACTTCATGAGTTGTCTTGGTCCTTGTATGAATTCCAGTTTCTTGTTTTGTGGTGTTTGTGTGACTGAAGTGGTAATATCAGTTACTCTTTTTCGGTGAGGAGTTTTTACCTTCAAAAGGCTTCCCATAATGTTATTTATTTATTGTTATTTTTGGTCTGTTAGATGTATTTGTTTAGATTTCCTTAATTTGTTGGGTGCATTTTACTAATAATTGATCAAAGGGAATATGTTATCAGGATAGGTAGTTGCAATTTTTCTATACTTATTATAGGGTGTTTCTATATTATTGTCAGATGGAAGAAGTTCAAAGCTCATTTGTTTTAATGTATTAAATATTAGTTAATTACTACCTTCGTCCCAAAATATAGTCCACTATTCTTTTTTTCGTCCGTTCCAAAATATAAGCCACATTCATTTTAAAGATATAGTTAAAATATTACTTGTCTTTTATGCCCTTATTTAATATACATTGATATTATCAAAATAGAGTAACTGAAATAAAACATCTAATAAATGAGAGGGTATATTAGGAAAATAATCTTGAATTGTACTTTTCCAATACCATTAATTACATTTTTCTTAATCTGTGTGAAGATAAGAAAATAGTTATAATTTTGGGACGGATGTAGTAATTGATATTCTCATGGTGCAACTCACTTAAATCGCCTATTAATGCTCTTTAGTGTTTATTAGCTCTAGAATCCGTAACAGTTAGTGGTTGATTTTTCTAAAAAGAAAAGTTTTTAGATCGGTACTTCCTCCGTCCCAAAATAATAGACCCACTTTCCCTTTTCATTTGTCCTAAAATATAGCCCACTTACTAAATCAAAAGTGTTTTTAATTTTCCATATTTATATTACGCCCTTAATTAATTTGACAAACTTAATGGAAAAGCTTATAGAATTCTCAACTACTAGCTGTTTCACCCATGCGTTGCACGGGAGATAAATTTTTCAACTAATAATGTTATTGATAGATGTTAATAATATTAACATAAAATCTAAAAAAATAATTAAAATAAAGAATGAATTACAATAATAAACTTAAAGAATTTAACTTGAAACAATTCTATAAAAATTTCGATAGAATTTTCCCTATATTTCGTACTAATCTATCGTGCAAATATGCAAAGAACAACTCATGAAAATCCACACTACTTAATTTACTATTCTACATAGAATAGTAACTTAATTAGCATTTACACCCATGCTTTCCACGGAATGATAATTCGTGGCAGCGATCATGATAATATATTACATTTTGCTCATTGTAAGATTAATCTACTAATGTAAACCCAAAATAAAATAACATTAAATGTTATAGTTATCAAAATAACCATACTAAAATAACTCTACTAACATTTGTAGAGCTTATTATTTTTTCTTTAAAATTATTTTACATTTTATTACATGCAATTATAAATTTTTGGAGATATTAATTATTATACATCAGTATGATGTATGTTATTAACAATTAATATGCAAATAATGATTTTTAAATTTTAATTATGAAATATAATTAATATAAAGATATATATATTATAAAACTAACAATGTAGTGAGTACAGTCCGACAGACCCTAAACTATTCCTGCCATGCTGGGAAACACTTACCCTCATTTCGACATATCCTCATTTACTCTAGGCCGAACGCGGATGATATAAGAATTACAAACTCCCATTCCTCGTCCCCGTTCCCGTCCTCATCCCGCCCCGCTACAAAATTCTCATTTCCGTCCACGCCCCATCGTGATCGTTTAATCCGAGATTTTTGTTTCGACATTTTATTTCTTTAATAAATACCTTCTAAATATATTAAACACGTATATTAACATATTAG
The DNA here is from genome assembly GCA_018223645.1 of Jasminum sambac. Lineage (NCBI taxonomy): Eukaryota > Viridiplantae > Streptophyta > Magnoliopsida > Lamiales > Oleaceae > Jasminum > Jasminum sambac. Next base: position 30,470,148 of record CP073643.1, on the reverse strand, counting down.
GTATAAACTTACTAATTTAACATATTCAACATATTAAATATTGAATGATTTGATATAACATTTAAATTAATTTGGATAAGACAAATAAATTGAAATATATATGATTAATACTTAAAATATACAATCTAACTTATTATACTTAAAAATAAAATAAAATATCAATAGGAAAAATTAGGTATAAAATAAATAATTCAAATTTATTTAGGAGATAGAAACTTATAAATATTTAACATAGTTGAAAGCCAATTAAAATATTCTAATTGAGTCATATAATTCCAATAATTGATTGAGTCGATAGCCAATTTTTTAATAAGAATTCTTAAACTTATTCCCTAGCGAAAGCGATAGATTGAACCAAAGAATTATTATATAATTTTTGGTTCGAGTAGTGTTAAAATAAAAAATCATTACTATTTGAATACCTATTTTTGGAGCTTGTTACTTTAAAAAAAGAAAAAGAAAAAAGGAGCAGATCCTTTGAAATACCCCGTAATTATATAAAAAGAAATATTAATGTTTTACCACCAACTGTAACTCAAAAGAAATATCATAGAAAATACAAAAATGTATGAGAATCAAAAGAAAAGCATATTTTGAAAAAAAAAATGATACTGAAAAAGTAAATAAAGTTTATTAGGGACTAATTATCACTCGAATTATTTTACAATAAGATGTAACACCCCAATTCTAAGAATCCAAAATCTTATAGGTGTTAACTTAACTTTATTTTAAAATACTTAAAAAGATAAATTAATTTCATAAGCACATTTTCTTTCCCGCAATAATCTAACTAATTTCAATTATTTTTCATTTTTTGAAATAATTATGTTTCCCCATATTTAGCAATTTAATTAATTTTGATTAATTTTCATCTAATAAGACTATCTCAATTTTTGTCCAATGAAAATATATCCAATAAAATCTAAGAAATATAATTAATTGTAATTAATTGTAATATAATTAATTGTAATTAATTCTTGTTTTTAGCTAATTATTGATGGAAATAATTTATTATTTCTAAATAATTTATTATTTCTAAATAATTAGTTTTTTAACTGCAATTTTAAGAATTCTATGAATATAATTTTAAAGACATTTTATAATTAAAAATATATTTTGCATGTAAAAAAATGTCTTTCATTTTTTAGGGAAAATCTAGTCAACCATGGAAATCGAACTAATTTTAATTATTATTTATTTTTCATTAACATTATATTTCTGTTTTAGCAATGTAATTAATTTTGATTAATTTTCGTCCAACGAAATTGTGTCAATTTTCGCCCATTGAAACCAAGTTTAATTAAATTATAGCAGTATTATTCATTTTAATTAATTGTAATAGAATTATTTTTAATTAATTTTCATTTTTAGCTAATTATTTAGAAAAAGAATTAATCATTTCTGTAACAATCATTTTAATACCGGTCGACTTACTTTACAATAAGATGTAACACTCCAATTCTAAAAATAAAAAATCTTATAAGTGTTAACTTAACTTTATTTTAAAATACGTAAAAAGATAAATTAATTTTGCAAGCACATTTTTCTTCCTTGTAGCAATCTAATTAACTTTAATTATTTTTTATTTTCTTAAATAGTTATGTTCCCCCTTTTAGCAATCAATTTATGTTTCCCCTGTAGCCATCTAATTAATTTTGATTAATTTTCGTCTAATAAAACTATCTCAATTTTCGCCACTGAAAATATACCCAATTAAATATAAAAAATATAATTAATTGTAATATACTCAATTCTTGTTTTAGGTAATTATTTATAAAAATAATTTATTATTTCTAAATAATTAGTTTTTTAGCCGCAGTTTTAAGAATTGTATGAATCTAATTTTAAAGATATTTTATAATTAAAAAGATATCGTGCATGTCAAAAAATATCTTTCATTTTCTAGAAAAATTAGGAAAAATCTATTCAACCATCGCAATCTAATTAATTTTAATTGTTATTAATTTTTTAATTAATGCTATTTTTCTGTTTTAGCAATATAATTAATTTTGATCAATTTTCATCCAACGAAACCATTTCAATTTTTGCCCATTGAAACCAAGTCCGATTAAATCGTAATAGTATCATTAATTTTAATTAATTGTAATAGAATTATATTTAGTTAATTATTATTTTTAGCTAATTATTTATGAAAAGAATTAATTTTTTCTAAAATAACCATTTTAATATCATCACTTTTAAGAATTGTATCAATTCAATTTCGAAGAAATCTTGTAATTTAAAAGATATATTACAATTTAAAGGATTTTTTTTCATTTTTTAGGGAAAACATGCAGCAATTTAATGATTTTTTGTTTTTAAAATCAATTATATTTTCCCTTTTAACAATGTAATTAATCTTGATTAATCTTTATCCACTAAACCTGTGTGTAGCTAAATATTGGCAATAGAATTTATTATTTTAATTAATAATAGTTTAAATAATTATATTTAATTTTTTATTTAGGTTAATTATTTCTAAAAAATACTTATTGCCAAAATAATTTGCTTGATAGCCATGATTTTAAGAATTATATGAATCTAATTTTAAAAATATCTTATAATTGAAAAGATATCGAGGAATTTAAAAGATATAAATATATATTCAATTGAATGTTACAATTGAACGATTAATTAAAAAAATCGATCTTATACGTTTCTTTGAATTTTTATGTAAAAATAAAATGAATTGTAATTTTTTATCCCACCAAAATTAAATCTTTTATTGAAATCGCTAATTTTAATTAATTTTCATTTATTAGCTTATTATTATTTTTAAAAATAATAAATTATTTCTAAAATTAATAAAAGGGTCCAAGCTAAGTTTTAAATTTTCATGTTATACATTTATTTTAATTTTTATGTAAAAATTTAATGAATTGTAATTTTTCATCACACAAAAAATTAAATTTTATAGAAATCGTTAATTTTAATTAACTTTTATTCTTTAGCTAATTATTTATAAAAATGATTGATTGTTTCTAAAATTAATTATTGGGTCCAACCTAAATTTTAAATTTTTTTAGTATAAATTGGGGATCATGGTGGTAGAATTTTGTCTCAAACTTGGGCCAACTGCTGGTAAGCTTTTGTTATTTTTGTGTAAAATTTTAATGAATCGTAATTTTGTATTGCAAAAAAAAAATTTAATCTTAGCGGGATTATTAATTTTAATTTCTTAGTTAATTATTTACAAAAATATTTAATTATTTCTAAAATTAATTAAGTAACGGTTCTGATCTTATTTTTTGATTTTAATGTTAAACCTTTATTTGAACTTTTGTGCAAAAATTTAATCAATGGTAATTTTGTATGGCATAAAAGTTAAATCTTAGTGAAAACTGTTAATTTTAAATAATTTTATTTTTTTAAATAAGAAAATTATGAAAAAGGATCTGTTAAAAATTCATTCCAATTCTTGGAACATCCTTATATTGTTAAATACATAAACCTAGAAATTGAGTATTTGAAAGAAAAAATAAAAATAAATTGAAATTTGTAATATTTGAAAGAAAAATGTATAATATTTGTCCAGGTAAACTAAATTACAACTGATAATAACCGAAGCTAATGAGGTGAAAAATTATATTTGTAATTTGTTATTGAAGTTTGGATGTTAAAGTGCAAATATAATAAGACATCTATTATATTTGAATTTTACGCACAAACATCAATTAAGTATCATAACAAATTATCAAAATTTTTTAATCTTATTACATCAGTAGTCATTAATCTATATTAATATCAATTTATATTTAAGTTGGACACTAATTTATATATTGACGGTAAATTTTAATTTTTTTAAAAAATAAAAATTTATATATTGATAGTATACTTGTTTTAAAGCTCTCATCAAGTCAAGCAAAATAGAATCACAAATTATTATTTTTTATACGTAGAAAATGAAAAAAAGTAGAGGAAATGATAGAGAGAGTATTTAGATATTATGAGATTGGGTAAAATAGGGTAGAAATAATTAAATAAAATCTATATACATTAATATTAATATATTAGGGAAAAAATAAAAGAGAGTTGGATATAGATTAGGAAATAAAAAATTAAAAAAAAAATGTTTTAAATGGGAAAACGGATTTACAGCAATAAAAAATATAATAAGAAAAGAGCCTCATTTTCCATATATAATATATAAATTATTCTATATATAGATAGAAGTGTATGTTAAGGAAATTTAATAGGCAGGAAAAATTAAAGATGTGTTTAGGAGGGAAAAAATGCTCCTTTTATATATATATAGATTTATATAGAGAATATAATACATATCCATTTTCCAATAAATTAGTTCATAGAAATTTGCAATTATGTAGGGACATATTAGGAATATTATGTGCAAATGTTATTTCTCCAATATCATTAATTGATATTTCTTAAATTATGTGAAAAAAGAAGTGGGTCTATTATTTTGGAACGGAGGGAGTATTTTATGTAGACAACTTTTATGCGACATTCTTAAGTGTTATTTGTTTATTAAGTAACGAAGAAGTGTTCATATACTTATGCAAGTCGTAATGTTTCAATCAAAATGTGTCATGCTGATTATCTTATTTACACATGCTAATTTCAAATTCATTAGTGGAAGTACTCTAAAAAAATAATAGACTTACGAGATTTTTCTAGTTTTTAATTTTTAGTATGGTTGTTCATAGATATATCAGGGAATCGTCGTTAAATCTATATATTTTATAAGAATTTATGTAATAAAAATTTATTTAAATCGCACCTAAAAAAATTAAATAAATATGAAAATAAAAAATTATTGAATTTTCAACTGAAAAATGATAGCTCTTTTGATTTTTCATCCATAGTAATGCATTCTCTCTCTAGTCGTTATTGTAGACTTAGTCGTTTAATACCGCCAAAGCCCTTTGGAATTGATGCTTAGGCAAGAATTGACTTGAGAGTGGCCTAGAAATTCAACCCCATTGCAAATGTTTCTATTTTTCAAAACATGTCCCGATGAATTGCAGTCCCGTATGATAAAATTTGTATCTTAAAACTTGTGCCTATAAGGCTGATCATATTTAGATTGAGCGTGTGTTAGAGTAAATTTTTATATTGTTAAATAATACTCTTTTTTTTCGTTTGTCTTGTGAAGATAGATTTGTTTCTATTTTTACATAAATTAAGATATGTCAATTAATGTAATTTGAAAAAATAAATATGAAACCATTTTTTGTTGTTATCCTTAATCAATAATCTCAAATCTGTACTCTTTGGTTTGTTAAAAAAAATATCAATGATATCAGTTAAATAAAGACATGCACATGTGAGGAAATGAGAAAAAATACACCTTAAATAAAGTAAGTAAACTATAATTTTGGTCGAACAAAAACAGGAATGTAAACCTCTTTTCATAGGATGTACCAGATCTAGAGAGTGCCTTTTTAATTAAAATAGCAATGGACACATCACAAAATATGTAAAAAATAATTTGTATGCAAGTGCGATAGAAAATTAAACTTTAATTTTGTCTATAATTAATAACTGAATAGTACTAGTTAATTTTTGGCTAAAGATTGTCAAGAACGCAAGTTAACTTTGTTAACGAGGAGGCAACGTGGCACAACTATGGGGTTCAAATTGATCATTTGTTTTATTGGTAAGTTATCTACATTAGAGCAATTCTAATGTTAGGGAAAATGTAAAAAGCAAAAAAGCAATTAATGGAAAAAGATAGGGGGCAAAACTCTATTATCTAATTAATGTACGAGAGATAAAAAGGATGGATGTGTTATAAAATAACAGATTTGATGGGATGATATAAAATTTATGAAGATAGAGGAAGTAAGATGAATATTTAGAGAGGAGAATGAGAGAATTTTATTGTGTTAAGTGGGGGAAAGAACACTATTTATAGAGGATTCTCAAAATGGCAAATGTGTAAATTACAATACACTTAGGGGGTAAAATAGGCATTCACATAGTAGATATTATATATATATATATATATATATATATATAGTATCCAAAGTATATTTACAACAGGATGACAAATTTGGATGATATATAGGTTTCTCCACACTTTCTACGTACTTTCTCCAAACAGCTGTTTGATTGTGTCGGGTGAAAAAAAATTTAAATTTGAGTTTTTTCACGTGGAGGTGCAAGTGCTTCACTGCTTGTGGTGCATAAATTTGCTGAAATAAGTAATTTTTTTTCCCTCATTTGAAAACATTTTTTCACTTTGCAAATTTTACGTTTTTCTATACTTTCATTTCATGCAGCATATATATGCTTACACACACTTAAACTCAAAACTTGATTTTGACGTTTAGTCATACTTTACGCTTTTTAGAACATTGATTTTTAGTATGATTGTTTAACGATTTCATGGAATTGTCTTTTAAATCTATCTAATTTTTAAGAATTTATACAATCTCAAAATTTTATTAAAATCTCATCCGAGAAGTATGATGTCCTTTGATTTTTCATCCATGATGCATTCTGTCCATCTCTAGCCGTCGTTGTAGACTTCCAAGTCTTTTAATACAACTAAAGCCTTTTGGAATTGCATGCTTAACAACGGACTTATGAGTGGACTAAAAATTCTTCCCCATTGCATAAGTTTGTATTTTCCAAATAATGTACCTATAAATTGCAGTTCCATTAAATTAAAGTTTGTATCTTAAAACTTGTTCCAAATAACGTCCAAAGTTCTTAGACGTTATATAGTCTTTTTCAGGGATGTGCAATTTTTCTTTGCCCTTAAAGAAATACATTTACTTTAGAAGTTTTTAACAAGCCAAAAGTCTTTTGAAAAATCCAAAGATTCCAGTAGGAATTCTTCACCATTTCGTAAGTTTGTATTTTCCCGAACATGTACCTATAAATTGGAATTTCATCAATCATAATTTGTACCAAGTAGAAAAGAAATCCCAATCCAAAAGCGATGCTAAAACACCCTGTTTTCACATTTTCCTTTTTCCTAACTTTTCTCTTTATTTGTCTTCAACCTGCTTCTGCTTCTTTTGCAGAAGCAAATGCTCTCCTCAAATGGAAGGCCAGTTTCAAAAACAAAAACAATTCTCTTCTAGCTTCATGGTCTCTTGATCCCAACAATTCTACAGGTGTTTCGAAAGGAAGTTCAAGTCCATGCAATTGGTATGGAGTTTCTTGCAATATTCATGGTAGCGTCAATAGGCTCAACCTCACAAATGCAAGTATTCACACCACTCTCTACAAGTTTCCCTTCTCGTCTCTTCCAAATCTTGCAAAAGTTGATTTGTGCATCAACCGACTTTTTGGCACCATTCCACCTCAAATCGGTAAGCTCTCAAAACTTGTCTATCTTGATTTGTCTACCAATCAGCTTATAGGGACTATCCCATTGGAGATAGGACGGTTAACTAGTCTTGACACTCTTCACTTGGCCGAAAATCACCTCAATGGCTCGATTCCTCGTGAAACAGGCCAACTAGTGTCTCTAAGAGAGCTTGCATTGTATACTAACCATCTTGATGGTCCAATTCCTGTTTCGTTTGGCAATTTGAGAAAATTGGCTCTTTTGTATCTTTATGGAAACTCTCTTTCTGGATCCATACCTATTGAAATGGGAAATCTTGTCAATCTTGCATGGGTTGACATGTCCGAGAACAAGCTAACCGGTTCCATACCCTCAACTATAGGAAACTTGAATTTGCTAGAACTTTTGAACCTTTCTGATAATGAACTTTCTGGTTCAATTCTGACCCGGTTAGGGAAGCTAAAGTCACTTATAAACTTAAGCTTGTCCAATAATAATCTCATAGGCCCCATCCCAACATCTCTAGGTGAAGCAACAAGAATTACCAATCTATTTCTCTATGGTAACATCCTCTCCGGCCCTATCCCACGTGAGATTGGAAACTTGATGTTTCTTCAAGATCTTGAACTAAGTGAAAATAAACTGACTGGACCTATTCCTGCTTCGTTTGGCAACCTGATTGATTTAGAATATTTGTCCCTTCGTCAGAATGAGCTTTCTGGTCCGATTCCAAGTGAATTGGGAAAATTGCAAAAACTAGTGGTCTTGGAAATGGATGAAAATCGATTGTTTGGCCATCTGCCTGAAGTGTGCAGTGGTGGGGCACTGCAAAATTTTACCATAGACAATAATCAACTTTCAGGTCCAATCCCCGAAAGCTTGAGAAACTGTTCCAGCTTAAGAAGAGCTCGTCTTGAGCACAACCTGCTTTCGGGAAATCTATCTCAAGAATTTGGGGTCTATCCAAATTTGATATTCATGGATCTAAGTAACAATGAATTCTACGGCGAACTCTCTAGCAACTGGGGACATAACAAGGAACTGGGAACTCTAAAAATTGCGAAGAACAACCTTGTAGGAAGCATTCCTCCTGAATTCGGAAATCTAAGTCAATTGCAAGTACTCGATCTTTCTTCAAACAAGTTGAGTGGGGAGATTCCAAAGGAGATTGGGAAGTTGACTTTAATGCTGAAGCTTTATCTAAGTGACAACCAACTTGTTGGAGATATACCTTATGAATTGGGATCACTTTCAAGCTTAAATGACCTTGACCTTTCGAGAAATAGGTTGACAGGTCGAGTACCTGAAAATTTTGCTCATTTTGCTCAATTGTTTCACTTGGATTTAAGTAGAAACCATTTAAGTCAAATGATCCCTAATGAGCTTGGTAAGTTAAGTCATTTGTCTGGGTTGGATTTGAGTAGTAATTTCCTCACTGGAGAAATACCGCCCGAGTTAGGATTGTTGTTAAGCCTAGAAAGGTTAAACCTCTCACACAACCATCTCTTTGGCCTCATTCCAAAGAGCTTTCAAGACATGCCGGGTCCCGTGACCATCGATATATCCTATAATGAGTTGGAGGGCCCAATTCCTAGCTGCAAAGCTTTTCGAAATGTCTCCATAGAACAACTGCAAGGGAATAAAGGATTGTGTGGTAATATCAGGGGATTGCCACCGTGCAGAGTTCCTCATTCATCTATTGAAAACCACAACACTTGGAGAGGCCGCAAATTGATTTTTGTAGTTGCAACTCCTCTGCTTGGGGCACTTCTACTTGTATTTGCATTTGCATTTGTCGGTGTATTAATTCTGAATGAACGAAGAAAGAGGGCTTCAATTGTTTCGAATGATGACTTGTTATCCATATCATCACCTGATGGAGAAGTCATGTATGCAACCATACTAAAGGCCACTAATGAATTTGATGAAAAATTTTGCATTGGAGAGGGAGGATGTGGAAAGGTTTACAAGGCAACGCTTATTTCACAAGGTATAGTGGCAGTAAAGCGACTTCATTCCTCATCCAAGGTTACAAATAGTAAAGCTTTCTTGAGTGAAATTCGAGCATTGACAGAAATCAAACACAAGAACATTGTTAAACTTCATGGTTTTTGCGCAAATGCTCAACACTCATTTTTGGTCTACAAATATCTCGACAGAGGTTGTTTGGCCAAAATTCTACGCATAGATGAAGAAGCTAAGACATTGGATTGGCCTAAAAGGGTAAACATCGTGAAAGGTGTGGCTGATGCTCTATCTTATATGCATCATGGTTGTTCTCCTCCAATTGTTCATCGAGATATATCGAGTAACAACATTTTGCTCGATTCAGAGTATGAGGCTCACATTTCGGATTTTGGCACTGCCAAATTTCTTAAATGCGACTCATCGAATTTGAGTGCTCTTGCAGGCACATATGGTTATGTCGCGCCAGGTAATATTTCTCCTTTTTCATGTACATGAGTTTAAATTTTCAATTGTATTCATTTAGTGTTGTTGTTGGTAGAGCTTGCTTACACCATGAAGGTGACAGAAAAATGTGACGTGTATAGCTTCGGAGTGTTAGCCTTGGAAGTGATCACAGGAAATCATCCGAGTGAATACCTCAGACATGTAACAACTTCGTCACATGATGATTTACAGTTGGCAGATTTGTTGGATTCACGTCTGTCGTATCCCAACACTGAAGAAGAGGAGATTTTGATGTTCATTGTTAAACTTGCAAACAAATGCATTCACTCGAATCCTCATTTTCGACCAACAATGCACCTTGTTTCGAATATGCTCAGTGAATCGGCAACCTTCTCATTGATGCCATTCAAGTAAGAGCAGGAGCTCAACCACGAGTTTGCGGATGATGAAAATTGGTTTTATGCTTTTTTGTTCTATATGATGTATTGTTTTCGTAGGTTCCAATAAAAGTAGGCATCCAATTTTCACTTCTTGTTTTAGCTTTTGATGTTTACCATTTATGAAAAGACTATATGTGGCAAGTTTATATGAATTTGAAACTTTGTTTATAAGATTGATGTTAAAAATAGTTCTTAAGTTTCTTGATTTCATATATATATATATATATATATATATAAGCCTACTTTATCGGTACTAATTGAAAGAGGAATTTCCCGTTGTAGTCTATTGAATTTCAGCCTTTAAATTTAGGTCCTAGATTGTTTAAACTAGTTTTTCAACTTTTTATTTTATAGTTTTGGTGAAAGTATAGTTAGCTACTTAGCTCAGCCTCTTTTATATATTGTCTCTTATATTAACTAGACATAAGAGTATATTGTGATCTTCTGATAAAATCTTAATGATCCTTGTTCATAAAGTACTTCGTATTTTTTTCACCTAGTTGTTGGCAAATTGCACATACGAAGTCATAATTAACTAAATCAAATCGAACAAAGTTGAGTCGAGCCCGAGTCCTAGGCCCAACTGGGCCGAGCTAAGCCAATCGATTAAACGGACCATGACAATGGCGAAGCGCAAGTGGGCCTTTCTCGATCTCCAACCTTATCTACGTCTTGTCTGTTAGGTGGGAGGTAAGAAAAAATGGTCAAGAATTATGGCTTTTGGAAATTGGCCAAATATTTTCAAAGTCAAAAGGATTAGGTGCAAGTTTTTCTTCCATATTTGCCCCCCAATTTTGCCTATAAATTGAGCTCCATTTTGCATTGTTACACACCACAACTACAACACCAATAGAGAGAAAAGAGAGAGATCTTGTGTAGAGAGAGAGCTTCAGTGTAGAAGCTATACACGAGAGACAAAAGTGAGTGGAGTGTTAAAGCCTTTGCGTAGGCAGAGAAAATACAGTGTGATATTTTTGTACTCCTCATTTTCGAGATAGTGAAATATATTGGTGTGGGTCCGTGGACGAGGCGCTTGGCCGAACCACGTTAAATCTCTGTTCCATATTTGTGCTTATTTTAGTGTCCATTATTTTCTCAAGCATATTATTTTTGTGTCCCAATCGATCTTGGGCGGAATTAGCGGCGCCTAGTTCCCCAACAAGCTCGGTATCGAGCTTTGTTTGTGATATCTCTTGAAATTCTTAGTATGCTACGTGGTTGCGGCGTGGCGATCTTCCACATCGAACGATTTCTCGAAAAATCACATTTTGTTCGAGTGGGAGTAATGGCGACAGACGAGAGAATTTCCAAAATTGATAAATTTGATGGCAAAAATTTTGGATATTGGAAAATGCAAATGGAGGACTATTTGTATCAGAAGGACCTATATAAGCCGTTGAAAGAAAAGCCAGAAGGCGAGAAAGACGACGAGTGGGAGGTGCTTGATCGAAAAGCACTTGGCGCAATTAGATTGACCCTATCAAAGTCGGTCGCTTTCAACATTAAAAATGAGAAGACAACGGCGTCTCTCATGGCAGCTCTATCCAGCATGTATGAACAGCCGTCTGCAGCAAATAAAGTTCATTTGATCAAGAAATTGTTCAATATGAAGATGATGGAAAGCGGGAGATTTGGAGAACACCTCAACGAATTCAATGAGGTAGTAGACCAATTGACAACGGTGGAAATCACTTTTAGTGATGAAGTTCGAGCTCTATTAATTCTTGGGCAGTTGCCTGAGAGCTGGAATGGCACGATCCACGACCATCGATGGCTTCGGCGTAAGTCAAAGTGAAGTTCGATGACGTTGTGAGCATGATCTTGACTGAGGAGATCCGGAGACAGTCAGATGCAGCTTCAACTTCCGGGGCCGCTTTCAATGTAGATAGCAGAGGCAGAAGTTCAAACAGAGGGCACGGGCGTGGACGGAGCAAGTCGAGGAATGGCAGACCGAGATCCAAAAATCACATAAATTCCAACAAGTCAAAATCAGTTGAATGTTGGAATTGCGGTCAGATTGGGCACTACAAAAATCAGTGTAGGGCAGCTCCAAAGGAAACGGAGAACAAGACCGAGGTCAATGTCGTGACCGAAGAAACGCGTGATGCGTTGATATGCTCCATGGAGAAGAAGTCTGACTATTGGGTAATAGACTCTGGAGCATCGTTCCATGCCACCGCAAATCGACACTTTTTTGCAAATTATGTGCTCGGAAACTTGAGAAGTATATCTCGGAGACGATCATCCTTGCAGCGTGGTGGGCATAGGAGAAGTACAGATCAATGTCAATGGATCTGTATGGAAATTGAAGGACGTGAGACATATTCCAGAGTTGAGGAAAAATTTGATCTCCGTCAAACAATTGTCGAGAGAAGGATGTGACACAAGCTTCTCTGGTGATAATTGGAAAATCACCAAGGGGGCCATGATAATCGCACGTGGCAAGGATAGTGGCACCCTATACACGACGGCGAATGCGTGTATGACAATCGCAGTTGCTGATAGTAAGGATGCGAACTTGTGGCACCAAAGACTTGGGCATATGAGCCAGAAAGGGCTCAAGTACATGCATGCAAAAGGGAAACTACCAGGGCTTCAGTCTATTGATTTAGACTCTTGTGAAAGTTGTATTTTCGGGAAGCAGAAACGGGTGAGTTTCAATACAAGTGGCAGAACTCTAAAGAAAGAGAAGCTTGAACTTGTCCACACAGATGTGTGGGGTCCAACAACAGTTTCATCGATTGGCGGAAAGTCATACTTCGTGACTTTCATTGATGACCACTCGAGAAAAGTGTGGGTTTACTTCTTGAGACACAAATCCGATGTGTTCGGGCTTCAAGAAGTGGGAAGGCCATGGTGGAGAATGAAACCGGTTTGCAGTGAAGAAGTTGAGATCCGACAATGGTGGAGAGTACGAAAATTTGGCGTTCAAGAAATTTTGTTACCAAAATGGCATCAAGTTGGAGAGAACGTTGCCAGGGAACACCGCAATGTAAGCGGAGTTGCAGAACGCATGAATCGGACATTGACAGAAGAGCGTAAGCATGAGAATACATGCAGCCCGCCAAAACAGCTTTGGGCGTAAGTCGCCAATACGGGCGGCATACCTAGTTAATCGTGGACCCGTCGGTACCATTGGAGTCAGGATCTGGAAGAAGTTTGGAGTGGGAAAGAAGTGAAACTTTCTCATTTGAAAGTATTCGGTTGTGTCGCAGACGTGCACATTAGTGACAATGCCAGGAGTAAGTTAGACTCCAAATCATTAAAGTGTACTTTATTGGATATGGTGGAGACGAGTTCGGTACCGCTTTTGGGATGATCGTAACAAAAAGCTCATCGAGTCGGGATGTCATATTCAATGAAAAGGTGATGTACAAGGACAGAAATGCAATGCAGTCCAATGACACAACAAATGACGATCCAACATATGTTCCGGACGACACTCCAGAAGGAAGTACGTCAAAGCAGACAGATGAGAGTTTGCAGACAGAGGAGCCCGTCTCGGAGGTTGATTCACCACAGCCTCCAGCTCCAATTCCCATTGTGAGGAGGTCAAGTCGACCTCATGTTCCGAATCGAAAGTACATGAACTACATGTTGCTCACTGATGCCGGTGAACCTGAATGCTATGACGAGGCATGTCAGGTGGGAGATTCTGTTAAGTGGGAGCTTGCAATGAAAGATGAGATAAAGTCTCTCATCTCCAACCAGACGTGGGAACTAGCTGAGTTGCCCAGAGGGAAGAAAGCTCTTAATAACAAATGGGTGTACAGAATCAAAGAAGAACATGATGGTTCAAAGAGGTACAAGGCGAGATTGGTAGTCAAAGGATTCCAGCAGAAAGAAGGAATTGACTACACGGAGATATTTTCGCCAGTTGTGAAGCTGACAACAATTCGATCAGTGTTGAGCATTGTTGCAGCGGAGGGCTTGCACTTGGAGCAGCTTAGATGGAAAACCGCTTCCTCCATGGTGATTTAGAGGAGGAAATCTATATGCAAAGAACCGGAAGGCTTCTCGATGTGAAAGGAAAAGAGAAGTTGGTATGCAAATTGAAGAAGAGCCTATACGGCTTAAAGCAAGCGCCTAGACAAAGGGTACAAGAAATTTGATGGATTTATGCGAGAAAAAATGGCTACATGAAGTGTAATGCGACCATTGTTGCTACTCAAAGTGATTCGAGTCCAAACTATATCATTTGCTACTTTATGTCGATGACATGTTAGTAGCGGCTCGGTTTTACATGGACGCAGATCAAGAAGTTGAAGAAGCAACTATCGGTGGAATTTGAAATGAAGGACTTGGGAGAAGCAAAGCAAATTCTAGGGATGAGAATTTGTAGAGACAAGCAAAAGGGTGTTTTGCGGTTGTCACGAGCCAAATATGTTGATCAAATCCACGCAAAGGTTCAACATGAGCGATGCAAAGCGATCGGCCAAGACGCCATTAGCGAATCATTTCGTCTATCCAACGACCAGTCTCCTAAGACAGAAGAGGAGAGAAACTTCATGGCTAAAATTCCATATGCCTCACCATTGGAAGTTTGATGTATGCCATGGTTTGTACTGCACCGTATATTGCTCATGCAAAGGGGAGTTGTGGCAGATATATGGCAAATCCTCGAAAGCAAAGATTGGGATGCAAAGAAAGTGGATATTGAGATATCTCACGGGAACTACCGATAAATGCTTATGCTTTAGGCGTGGCGAAGTGAAACTACGAGGTTTCGTAGATGCACGATTTCTTTGGCGAGGTAGATCGCAGGAGAAGTACTACAGGTTATGTCTTCACAGTTGGTGCTACTGCAGTTAGTTGGATTTCGCAGATACAGAAGATTGTTGCGTTATCGACTACAGAAGCAGAGTACGTGGCAGTAACCGAGGCTAGCAAAGAGATGATATGGTTACAAGGTTTGTTGGCAGAATTGGGTTTTGAACAGGAGAAGAATGTCTTGCAGTTGATAGTCAGAGTGCGATACATCTGGCAAAGAATTCGGCATTTCATTCCAGAACCAAACATATTGGACTCCGTTATCACTTCATCAGATCACTTTTGGAAGATGGAGTATTAAAGCTTGAAAAGATTCAAGGTACCAAGAACCCAGCCGACATGATGACGAAGACGGTAACCAAAGAGAAATTGGAGCTGTGCTCAGCTTCAGTTGGTCTTCTGCAATGAAGACAGAGGTGGTGACCCACATCATATTTTTCACTTAAAGCGCAAAATGAGATATCCCAAGGTGAAAGATGATTGTGAAGATTGATTAAAATCAGTCTTCAAGTGGGAGATTGTTAGGTGGGAGGTAAGAAAAATGGTCAAGAATTATGGCTTTTGGAAATTGGCCAAAATATTTTCAAAGCTCAAAAGGATTAGGTGCAAGTTTTTCTTCCATATTTGCCCCCAATTTTGCCTATAAATTGAGCTCCATTTTGCATTGTTACACACCACAACTACAACACCAATAGAGAGAAAAGAGAGAGATCTTGTAGAGAGAGAGAGCAGTGTAGGTTTATACACTGCGAGACAAAAGTGAGTGGAGTGTTAAAGCGCTGCGTGGCAGAGAGAAAAATACAGTGTGATATTTTTGTACTCCTCATTTTTGAGATAGTGAAATATATTGGTGTGGGTCCGTGGACGTAGGCAGTTTGGCCGAACCACGTTAAATCTCGGTGTTCCATATTTGTGCTTATTTTAGTGTCCATTATTTTCTCAGTCGCATATTATTTTTGTGTCCCACTGATCTTGGGCGGAATTAAGCAGCAGCCTAGTTCCCCAACATTGTCTTCCGAACGTCCCTGGCTTAGGTAGGCCCAACCAGGCTGAGTTAAGCCGATTCATTGGACGGACGGCGACAACCACAACGCGTGCATGTAGGCTTCGCTTGACTGTAACCTCATCTGCCTCTTCTATCTTCCGAGGACTTACAACGCCTCTTGTGGCCCAAACTCAGATGCCAATTTGGACAATATACCTACCTTTATTTAACTGAAAATATTTTCCACAATACACCAAATTTATCTACTCAAAACGTAAAATTTAATTGAATATTTAATTGGACGAAATGGACATCGAGTTTAACACTAGTTTTATGGCCAAAATATGACCTTAAATTAACAATTCCACTACCAGCGCATCATAAGCTATAATATGTAAAATTGTTAATTTACAACGTAATTAACAATATTTTAAGATTAACCCACAATCAAAACAATATTTGGGCCGACAAATTGTTATATTATATATTTGATTGTTACTGTGATTAGGGAATAATAAAAATATAAAAAGACAAACCTTGACTTCAAAATTCTTTATCAAGTCAAATTATTCTGGACTTTGAATTGTAGCATTTATAAGTCACCTTTTGAGCAACATCATACTTTATCCAGCTCCAAAATTTTAAAAAAAACCATGCAAAAATACACTATTTTTTGCTCGTTTCTTGTTCCTTTGTCAAATTATCTTCTCATTTAATTTCAGCCCGCAAACTTCTAGTTTTGCAGAAGCAAATGCTCTGATAAAATGGAAAGCTAATTTCAAAAATTAGAACAAGTCAATATTTACTTCTTGGTAGCTCGATGCTAATAATTTACTTCGTAAGATGCACTACGGGGGGTGTGACTCTCAAGCTTTCAAATTGAGGTCTAGGCAAGTATATCTACAACTTTATCAATTGTAGGAATTCCCTTCAACTCAATTTCTTGATTCAAAACTTTCTCCCCAATAAAGTGATAATGAACATCAATGTGTTTTGTATGCTTGTGAAAGATTGGATTTGAAGCAAGCTTGATGGGACTCTCATTGTCACAGTGAAGCAACACAGCATAGTTTCTGGTTTGAACTACCAAAAAGTTGTCGAAATCTTCTAGCATCATCCAATAGTTTCCCTTCCTCTTTCTTTAATTTGAGATGTGTCTCCATAGGAGTCACCAATTCTTTTGACTCCCCCATGCCGAAATGCTCCAATAGACTATTTGAATATTGAATGACCCTGGTCTGATTTTCCCACTTCTAAGCCAAGAAAACACCCAATTTCTCCCAAATTTTTCAATTAAAACCGAATTGACAAATCACTCCTCAAGCGAGAAATTTCACCTTCATTATTTCCTATAATATTGTTAAATTTTTTTGTACAAGTGCAAGGGATTCTACCTTAAAAGGTTAACCTCCAAGAAGAGTAGCCATTGCACTTGTATTTATATCATTTTTTTTTTCAATCTAACCGATGTGGAACTTTTACCACTTGCTCATGCTATTTTTCATTACGCCCCCCTCACGTAGAGGCTGGAGTTATCCCAAGGCTTTGCACATGGACCCTTTTTTCTTTCGGCGACCATTTTGGTCGGGATTGGCGCAGTAGCGAAGCACCAGTCTCGGGTCGTTCACCCGCTCTGATACCATGTTAAATTTTTTTGTACAAGTGCAAGGGATTCCACATTAAAAAGTTAACCTTCAAGAAGAGTAGCCATTGCACTTGTATTTATATCATTTTTTTCTTTCATGTCATCTTCATATAATAAAGTAACAACTGCATCCCTGATTCGGATTTTACAAACAAGCTAGAATTTGCATCAGAAACTTTAAATCCGCAAAAGACAAAGTATCAAGCAATTTTACCGTATCAAGCAATTTTACCATACCAAGCACATGGTGCTTGTTTAAGGCCATACAATAGCTTCTTCAATTGACAAACATAATGCAAAAACTTCTCCGAGATGAACCCTTGGCGCCGTTGCGTAAATACTTCACGATCCAACTAACCATAAAGAAACACATATTTTTATATCCAACTACCATAGCTTCCAACTTTTATAAGCAGCAAGTGAAAAAATTGACCTTACTGTAACCATTTTTGTTACTGGGCTGAATGTCTCCTCGTAATCTAATTCACAATTTTTAGAGAAACCACGGGTAGCAAAAATGTGCTTTGAATCTTTAATTGACCACCTAATCTTTTCTTCACACGATAGACCCATTTATAGGTGACTGGCTTGCAATTAAAGAAATCAATATTGCTGTCACAATATTGAAAGAAATCACAGGACATAAAGTCATTTCTTAAGCATTTTATCTTCTTTCCAAATTCCTTTTCTATAATATTGTTGAATTCACTGAGCTCGGATGATGCTTCATCTTTTCCTTTCAAGAAATACACCCAAGTGTACTTGGAATAATCATCCGTCAGCACCATAACATAGTGATAACCACTGTAAATTGGTGTTTTCGTTGGTCCCATCAAATCTGTATGAACCAGTTCGAATGAACCAGTTCGAATGACTCCAACCTACGATTAGATGAGCGCTAGAATGGAAGATAATGTGATTTGCCATATCGGCAGCCTTGGCAAATCACATCCTCATTTCTATTATTTAGCGTTGTTAAGCCATCCAACAACTTCTTTGATGAGATTTGTTGTAGCATTTAATAACCTAAATGGCCTAGTCGAGCATGCCAAATGGTTGCACCATTAGTTTGGCTCGTTGCCTTCACATATGCCTCCCCTACTGACATGACAAATAAAGAATCTTTCTTTTCACCAACAAGAACAAAGTACATCAACTTCAACATTTCATACATTGTCAAGAATGCTCACATCATTTGGGCCAAACCAAACATATTTTCCAAAACCAGTAATTTGAGAAATTGAGACTAAATTTTTCTTCAAACCTGGAACATGATAGACGTCGTTCAGCTTGACACTTGCATTATCACCACCAATCTTTACTATGCTTTCTTTCATTACAGGGTAAGTTGAGTACATTCTTAGCTATCACAATAATTCGATCTCCATTATGTTGATGTAGCTCTGAAAATAATGTAACATTTCCATTTAGATGGTGTGAATAGCCAGAATCAATAATCCATTCCTCTTTGTAGTTTATTGGTGCCTGATTTGTCGATTGTGTAAGATGCAGATTGTCTTAATTCGGTAGTAAAGCATTGTTGCCACTTTAGATGATCATCTTCTTCATCTTCCCAAGCAGCATTTGCTTTAGAAACACGACAATATTTCTTGATATGCCCAAGTTTTCCACACCTATCGCATCTGGGTGGATTGTTCTTTTGATATCTCCTAGCTTGTGAACTTTCCTCAGCGGACTTTCCTTTTGAAAAGAGAACTCCATCATATTCAGAAATGAGATTTTTGGCCAGTTGTTTGGCCAAAGCCTTTTCATTAGAGAGTAATTTCTCTGATTCTTCGATAGATGATTGAGTTTCCATTCCTGAATGGAGATAACAAAGGGTGAGTATTCCTTCTTTAGACCACGGATGAGACATTGTCATTGATGAGCTTCATTTTCCAAGAAATACAACCTTGACACATAGGAAATATTCTAAAATTGACATATTTCCTTGTGTCGTCATTACCAATCCATTTTCCAAGAACTACAACCTTTCTGTGTTTTTCTTGGAAAATAACTTTTCAAGCGTCTCCCACACCTTCTTTGGAGAATCGATATCACATACATGATCAATAAACTACTTACTAATTGATGTTCTCAAAGAAAATAAAGCTTTTCCATATTTGATCTTCCATCTTCTCAAGATTCAAGCATTATCAGGAGTGTTACCTGGAATCTCGGAATCAGTCCCATTTACCGACTCCCAAAGGTCTTGACCTTGAAGAAAAGCCTCCATACACAATCTCCTATTTCTTTTGGCAATCTGAGAAATTTGACTCATTTGTATCCTTTTTCTAGCTCTCTTTCTAGCCCAATTCCTATTTCTTTTGGCAATTTTAGAAATTTGACTCACTTGTATGTTTTTGAAAACTCTTTCCAAATCCATACCTATCGAAATGGGAAATCTAGCCAATCTTATAGAAGTTGACACGTCTAATAACACACTTACAGGTTCCATAACCTCAACATTACGAAACTTGAATGTGCTACAAGCTCAGCATATGCCCTTTTTTGTTTTTTTGGTTTTAAATCAACTTTTTGGTCCTATCCTGTGTGAGATTGGAAATTTGAAATTTCTTAATGATCTATTACTAAGCGTCAATAAGTTTTATGGTCGTTTGCTAGAGGTATGCAGTGGTGGCGTATTCCTATATTTAAGTGTGGGCAACAATAGACTTTCAGGTCTGATACTGAAAAGCTTGAGAAACTGTTCTAGTTTAATCAAAGCCCGGTTTGAACACAACCAGTTTTCTGGGAATTTGCCTCAAGATTTTGGGATCTATCCAAATTCGATGCTCAACACTCGTGTCTGGTATATGAAATATCTGGATTGGCATAAAAGGGTAAATATCATGAAGGGTGTAGCTCTTACGTTGTCTTACATGCATCATAGTTGCTTTCCTCCAATTGTTCATCGAGACATGAAGCAACAACATTTTATTTTGCTCGACTCGGAGTATGAGGCTCATATATATTTCAGATTTTGGCACCACAAAATTTCTAAAATGTGATTCATTTATTATGAGAACTCTTGCAGGCACTTGTGGCTATGTTACACCAGGTAAATATTTCTTTCTTTTCTCCACATATGCAATTTTAGAGTTTTAATATTATTCATTGAGTGCTTTTCTTTGTAGAGTTTGTTTACACAATGAGGGTGACAGAAACATGTGACGTGTATGGTTTCGGAGTGTTAGGTTGGAAGTGATCATGGGGAAGCATCCGAATGAATACCTCCAACATGTCACAGTAAATTCGTCCCATGAAGACTTACCGTTGAAGGATTGGTTGGATTCTCATCTTTTATATCCCAATGCCGAAGAAGAGAAGATTTTGATGTTCATTTCAAACTTGCAATTCCAAATGCATTCACACAAATCCAAAACTTCGGCCAACCATGCACGTTGTTTCGGATAATTAAGCTTAGTGCATTTGCAACTTTCTCATCGATGCTTGTTCGATCACGAGCTTAACCGATGTTTGCCGATGATACAAAATGTTTTTATGCACTCGGTTGATGTGTTGTTTGGTTCTAATATAAGTTGGCATTTACATGTTTTAGTTGGATGTTTCTGTGTCTGCTAAGGCATGTCATAAGGACTATGTTGCAAGTTTATATGTGAGTGAAGCTTTCTTTATGGAACTTGAGTTTGATTTATTCTAAATTTCCTTTATTTTATATCGTGTAATGTACACATCTACTACCCCAAAAAGTTTCTCGTCAAACTATTCCGTCGAAAACAACTCGGTCGAAGAAAGGGTAATACATTTCTTAATCAATAAAAGATACTTTTGTTTGTTATTCCAACCTAAGAGTCAATAATTCTCTTAATTTTTCTTTTACAAAAATCTCTGATTATTAAATTGAAGTTACAAATGAACCTTCATAGAATTAAATAAGAAAATAATGTCTATACTATCTTATAAAGAGTGTACTACTTCGCCAATCACCATCAAATGTTAAATTGTCATATAACAGCTCAATCATTAGCACCGCTGATAAACAGCATAGTTTTTACAATAGGATTCACGGCATTTGGCAGATATATATATATATATATATATATATATATATATATATATATATATATATCACTATATCAGTTGCTTGCATTATGTTACAGAAAAATGAGATCGTGGTGTGTAGTTTTAATCTTCACAAGACTTCCCATAATGTTATTTTCTTAGTGTCCGTTAGATAGAGAAAGTTGCTCCTACGAGCTGAGACTGACTCTGGTCTAGCTTTTGTATTTTGGGCTGCAATGTGTTATTGGGATAGACAGTTGCGACTTTTCTATATTTGAAGGGCCTATTTGTAATTTTCTTGAATTTATTTATAAAAATAAGTTTAAAATTTTCCTTGCTGTTGTATTTCATTTTTGGACATGTTCCTTGTCATAATTGAGGGTCGATTGAGTTAGATTGCCTTTTCATGTATTAATTAACATTCGTACGAGTGCTAGTGATCATCATGTGATTCGACCTTCTTGTTACGTTATATATCTTTGGAGGAAGCAGCAAGCTTTAATGACCCTAAAGGCAAGAACTGCAATACTATACAAAATTTGGCAGCACGAATTGAGTGTTTAAATGGATTTTGTTAAAGTTTGTTAAAATGTGAGTCTTCTCAATTAAAAAAATTTAATTGATTTTATTGAAATTTGTATGGAACTGATCTATTTGTGGGTAGAATAGATTTTACTCGCCAGATTATATGACACGTTCAAGTGAGAAAAATGTTTAAAATAAATTCTCATCCGCACTTAACTCTTGTGGCGTTCAAACTTACATGTAACGTGAATTGGCAATGAGAATAAATGCAGACAATGTTTAGAGGATGTATATTTCTGGATTGGGTGAAAGACATCATAAGCATTTATTCTTTGGCAACTTATTATTACATTCTCTACATCATGTACGTTGAAAAAATATTTAATTTGTGAACCATCTGAATTTGCTTTCGTATGTCCATAGTTTTTTCCGCTATTCACGTCTCTAAGTGCTGGATTTTTCAAAAAATAATACACTACGTAAATTTAAGCATTTTTAGTATGATTTTCATAGATATTGCAGAATTCTCTTTAATAATTATATTATTTATAAGAATTTATAATTTTTCAAATATACTAAAACCATCAGCTTAAAAGTGAGAACTCCTTTATTTTCCATAGACAATGCATTGTCTCTCTACTATTAAAAAATTGGCTTTCAACCACGGCAACTTTCCGTTGCAAAAAGAGATATTTCCGTGGCAAACATAGAAAAGCAACCGATAATATCAATTGCAACCGGTGCTCTAGAAAGTCGCGCAGCTAATTTATATCATGGCTAATTCGGTTGCAAATTTGCAATGGAAGTTTCAGTTGCAAATTTCCAACGGCATCTCTATGTCGTTGCAAATCTACAACCGCACCTATGGTTGCAAGAAATGTCGTTGCAAATCTACAACCGCACCTATGGTTGCAATCTTGCAACGGAATCAAAGGGCCGTTGTAAAAACTCAAAATGGAAGCAAATGCCATTAAAAGGCTTAATACAACAATCACAATATATTTTTTTTTCTAATTTATCCTCATCATTTGAACAAGTTGGGATTCGAATCCATAACCTTATGGTTGAAGGGCAAACACCCAACCGGCAAGTCAATCAACTTTCTTATTCAT
This sequence comes from Jasminum sambac, assembly GCA_018223645.1. Classification (NCBI taxonomy): domain Eukaryota; kingdom Viridiplantae; phylum Streptophyta; class Magnoliopsida; order Lamiales; family Oleaceae; genus Jasminum; species Jasminum sambac. The sequence continues at coordinate 30,446,972 of CP073643.1, read as the reverse complement.
TTATTGCCTTTACAATGTATTTGTTATATTATTCTATAGTTTTCTAATTTAAAAATTAATGTAGTTTTATTAAAACATTGTATATATTAAAATACTATTTAATTAAATCTTCTTAATTTGTTACTTGTTCCCTCTATAATATATTTTTTATGTTTTCCTGTAGTTTTTTTAATTTAAAAATTAATTTATTTTTAATTAAAAATTAATTTATTTTCATTAAAATTTTTTTATATATTTTTCAAATAAATATTATTTGCAAAAAAACTAAAACAATTTATATATTAAAATACTATTTAATTAAAAATTGTACTATTTTATGATATTTGTATTCTGTTTTAGCTGGGAGCTTTTTGCATATCAAACTATTATGGTAACTTAATGTAAAATAATCAATTCATTTTTAAAATTTAAAAAATAATAGTCTGCATTAAAGAAATTAAAATAAATTAAAAAGTTATTGAATTATTTAGTGAATTTTATTTTGTTTAGTTCAAATGATTCATCTTCATCTTCAATTTAATATTAATAACTAAAAGTAAATAATTATTTTTTATTTAACCATTTAATTGATTCAAGCAATTTGCAATGGACTTACCTTCAAATTGCAATAGTATGTTACCTTCAAATAGTATGTTTAAAATTACATCGCCACTTCAAATAACTATATGCTTATGATCTTTTAATTCAAACATAAATGATTGATAGAGTAAAAAGGAGAAAATTGAGTGAAATATGCATAGAGAGTGCGAAGAGGAAAAAAATGGAAAGTGAGGGATAAATTTTTTTATATGAATTACCAATGAAATCTGCAACTACAAAACTAAACGTTGCAATATTGCAAAGGAAATATCCTTAAGAAATTTGCAACCTACAAATCCGTAGCAAATTTGCAACGGAATTTATAGTCCGTCGATACTTTGCAATAGTGCACTTCGGGCCGTGGCAAATTGCAACGGTCTTTACCGATACGGTTGCTAATTTCTCACTGTTGCTGATTTCTGTTGCAATATTGCAACACACTGCAATTTGCCGTTGCCATTTTAGTTTGCTTCCGCAAGATCCGTGGCAATTAACAATGGAGTTTTTTTTTTTCCGTTCCTATTGGCCGTTCCTGAAAGCCACATTTCTAGTAGTCCATGTCATGGACTTCAAGTCTCTTAACATTTAACACAGTCAAGTCTTTTGGAATTGCATTCTCCTGTAGGAATTGACTTAACGGTGGACTGGAAATTCTATCTCATTGCAGGGGTTCCACAGATAGTGTGCCAGGCCAGGGAAATGTTATTTGAACAAATAAAGTGATGGACATGAATGTATGTACACGTGTAGTAATTGGGTTTTTTTTTTTTTACACAACACATTATCTCCAAAAACAACTATCATTATATTTCTACATCATTTATTTGTCAATATTTTTTTCACTTTATTTATTTGAGTAGCATAATATTATCCACTCTAGGTGGGCAAGATATAGGTCAATTTCTTGCAATTAACGCATTTTGGTTGGAAGTTATCAATCAACTGCTTCAACTAATCCACTGTCGGGAACCAGCTATAGGACAACCAACCAATTGGTTTTTTGATTTTTTTTTAAATATAAAACTATTTCGCAAAATAGTTTTATTTTGTTTTTCATCCAGACAAAGGAATTGAAATTATTGTATTGGAAAATATATAAATTTTACACAAATTAATAATGCCATCTTAATTATAGAGAGAGATGTATATAAATTTATACCACTTTCCGACATACATTTAAATTTTAAATTACCTTAAAATCATTCTCAAATTTAATCTTTATAGAGCAAACAAACCCTAAATTTACTTTTCCCTCTCATTCTTTTTGTCATTTTTTGTATTTTAAATGCATTTTCATCGATATGATTCTCAACCACTCAGGACACATTTAAAAGCATATTTAATTGAGTCAAATTTAAATTGAATGAAACAAGGCCTTAGTTCATTTGTTTTCAAGTATTAACATTCTCAGTCCTACTGATTTTAATAGCCCCTATTAATGCTATATTTATTAGCTATAGAAGCAGTCAGTGGTTGATTTTTCTAAAACTAATACGCGTCCAAAATTTCACTTTCATTATGATTGTTCATAGATTTTGTGGAATTGTCTTTAAATATATATAATGTACTCCCCGGTCCCACAAAGATATGTTTGGTTTCTATTTTCGTCCGTCCCAAAATATATGTCACTTTCTATTTTCTTTGCATTTAATTTCTTTTATTTCCAATTATATCCTTATTTAATATACGTTGTTATTAATAAAAATGCATTAGCACAATTTAATGCAAGGGTATATTTTATTTGCAATTTTTTAAACGTGTGAAAGGTTAAACTAAGCCTATCTTTGTGGGATGGAAAGAGTAATTTATAAGAATTTTATAATCTTAAAAATTTATTCAATTCTTTTACACCATCAATGCTTTTCTGGAATTCCATGCCCACTGCCAGGCAAGAATGGACATCAGAGTGGACTTGAAATTCTACCCGGCCCACTGCATACAAATAAGTTTGTATCTTAATCTTTTGTCTATCAGAATGATGATGAGATTAAGCGTGCGTTAATCTTTTGTCTATCAGAATGATGCTGCCTCCGTTCGCTTTGACTTTCACGTAGATGAGGAAATGTCAATTACTTCCCTTATCCAATAATCTCATATATATAGTCATTAATTTGTGATAGAAACATGTAATGATATCAATTCACTAAGTGACGACACATTAGGAAGTGAAAATTTTTTTTAAATATACCTTAAATAAAGTAAGTGGACTATAATTTGGGATGAATAGAAAAAGATTATATAAAAAATATAAAAATATAAAATAAAATACAGACGTGCACATTTTCATTTTAACAAACAGTTATAAATGAATTATTGTACCTTAATAAAAGTTTTCAGGAATAAATCTCCATAAAGAAAAATATCGAATACAAAGAATTAATCAAATCAGTAATTATATTTATTTCTATATTAGGTATATTTTTACAACGGTACACTCCTACTAAAATTTTATGAAAATATAATAATTGTAATGACCCGCCCGAATTCGTCCTGGATACGTATATGATTTCGTATATACGTCCGTATATGATCCCGTATATGATATGAAATGACATGATGACGTTTTAAGTATGACGATATGGATATGATATGCTCACATTATGATTTGCAGTACGGGATATGCCTCGGGATGCGAAACGGCCTTCGAAAAGAGGAAAATGGGAAAATTCTGCAGAGCGTAATTACGGCCAGAAATGTTGTAATTACGGCCGACTGTAAGGTTACGGCCAGAAGGGTCAAGGTTTACTACCAGAAGTCAAGAGTGATGGTTAAAGGGTCGATTCTCGTGGTCGCGTGACCGAAGCCCTGGCCGCTGTCGCGTGGCCATTACTGTAATTTATTGGGTTACGGCATAATTTTGGAATTTACTACCGAATAGTGAGATTTACACCGTAATTTTAAGTCGTATGTTATTTTAGAAGATTCTAGCCATTTCTTGGACATTTCTCACCCAAGCTCGGTTCTCATGACCCCAAAACCCTTCCAAGACTCCCAAGAACTCATGTAATCATCTCTAATTCCTTCTCTCATGTTTGTTATGGGTGTGGAAGCTATGAGTACAAGAAGAAAGAAGCAAGGAAAGGAAGAAGGAAAGAAAAGGAAGGAAGGAAAGGGGGAAGCTTGAATTCTCTTCATGCTTGATGTTCTTGGTGTATAAAGGTAGATAATGGATGTTTTACATGCTTTATGCCATATCTCTATGTTTATGAATGAATGAATCAAGAATTAGCCATGTTTATGCCATGTTTATGCTATGTATGAACCTAGAAAGCATGTGTAGGATCCATTGGCTTGTCTTATGCTTATGATATGTTATGCCATGATATGATATGTTACGCCATGATATATGTATGATTTATGATCTACGTGATCTTCATGCCATGTTCCATGAGTGAATTGGTTAGGACTTGAAAGACTCATAGAGATTGTAATGTATAACTCATGAAATCTTCACGTGAAAAGCATGGCGTTAATGTGTGTTTTATGTGGTGAATATGATTCAACGTGAACCCTTACGTGTATAGGTGTGATGATTATGATGTATGAAGTATAAGACCTCAACTATGTTCATGTATATGTAATGGAACGAACGTGTTATATGCAATATGTATGTGTTGAGGACAAGGATATGCGTATGATATTACATGTGTTTATTTATGCGTATACATTGAAGCATGATCATGCATGAAAAACGATGAATAGGGTTGCCTACCAAATGTTTATATAATGTTCGTCTTACAAAGGTTTGAGACAATTGGTCCAAATGGAGGTCCCACAAAGGACTGGGGTCTGGCCAATTAAAGTATAATTATATGTTACGGCGCCAATATAAACATATGGTTCGCAACGCGCTCATGATTACGAATATGTCATGCATTGCATCTATTATTTACTGAGTCTTTATGACTCATTACGTGTCTATGTTTATGTTCTATGAAGGTGATGTGATCGGGAGATGGGGAAAGGTCCTAATGACGCGATGTGGTGTGTGATTGGGAACGGAATTGAAGATCCTCAAGGCTATGTAATGAACTCCAAACCCTAGGATGTTATATGTTTTCAATGTTTAGGGTTTCGTGTATGAATGTATGCTTGACGTTCGTCTAGTTCCACTATGTATGAAAAGAAATGAAAACCCGTGCACAGGCCCGAAGGTGGCATTATCTTTATATTTATGTTTATGATGCGTGCACGGCACACTCTGATATAACGTCATTTATGACGTATATGTATGTGAAATGGATGGGGCGTTATAATAATTATATTTATTGTTAATTGTTGATTCAAATTAAAATGTGCTTATATCCAATGCAAAAGAAAACGTAAACAAATGCTACTAAGTTGAAAATTTCGATAAAATTATCTAATTATTGTCAAATTAATTCGATAAAATTAATCATGGACCAAATTCGCACCTAGAAAAAAAGATAAAATGTAAAATTATATAATTTAATTAAAATTTTGGACTAATGTAAATGAATTTAAAAGTTTCGGACCTAATTTTAATAATCCACAAAGCTTAGGGCCATTTGTGCAATTTACCCTCACAATTTTGACAAAAATATCCCTTCATAAAAGGACAAAATATAAGAATTTGAAGGATTTGACGGAAAAAATTGGCGCAAATGGTCCATTTGGACCATTTGCGCGCGAGCTTCCTTTTTTTATTTTTTTTTATTTCGGACCAATCTTGCAAAACGCCTTATTTTTTGGAACTATTTGCACCAAAATCCATAATTCTTATTAAGTTCTTTTATCTATATATGTTTATAAAATTGGAAAATCAATCAAAATTTTTAAATTTTTATGGCATTAACAATAACAATTTTAAATTTTAAAATAATAAATAATGCCGATCAACTATTAAACCATCTTTAAAGTAATCTTTGAATATAGTGTTTTAATAGTTGTATCGTTAATTAATTCAAAGCAATTTTTAATTTTTGTGATTAAATGACAAAATCTGTATATAAATAAATCAATGATATTTTCCCACTCAAATAATCATTTTTACGAATTAAAAAATTATTGTTTTATTCACATACACCACTCATTCTTTTATTTGCAATAATTATTATTTTATCATTTCAAAATTGATTCATCATCCCTAAAATTACTCTCATCTTTAGGGGTGGGCGACGGTCGGTTTGGGTCGGTTTTGAACCCAATCCAAAACCGACCACCGGTAGTCGGTTTGCATGGTCGACAAACTGAAACCGACCACCTAAATGGCCAAACCGAACCGACCCAAACCACCTCGGTTCGGGTCGTTTTTTTTTTTTTTTTTTTTGTAAAGGTAATATAATGGTGACTTGAATAAACATTTAGAAATGATGAATAAATGACTGACATAGCATCGAAGACAGATTATAACTCTAAAACGAACTAAGTAATTGTTACATTTGCACAAACTGGAGGTGTAGCATATTTATGTCATTATGTGTACATATTTAGACCTCTAAAATAAATAGTAATTGTTCGAAACAAACTGAATAATATTAATTTATAATTTCGATTATAAGTGTATATATAAATCAAAAAGTAAAAATAATTAACTATCAAAATTTTGTTATTGTTAATGATTGAGGCATTTTACAATCCTCTGTAAGAACTAAGAACAGAGATAAATACAAGAAAAAGAGGAAACAATTGAAAAATAACCTGAATCCATTTCAAATTGGGGGTCGAGCTGTTGTGGCATCGCCGGTTGTGGAGTCGAATGGCAGCAAGGAGTCAAGCGGTGGTGGTCTGGTGAAGTAGCTAGGGTTTCCTAGGATTGAGGAGAGAAAGAGAACGAGTGAGTTGGAATGTGAGAGTGAGAGTCGGCTGTGGAGTCGAACGGCAGCGAGGAGTCTGGCGGTGGTGGTGGAGTCGAGTGGCTGTGGTGGTTAGGGTTTCCTTGAGGAAAGTCGAGAGGAAGAGAACGAGAGAGTTGGAACTTGGAAAATGTGAGAGACTGAGAGTGAGAGAAGGATTGACTATTTGACTCCGTGACTACTGACTCGTTTTCTGCCTTTCTCTTTTTTTTTTCTTTTTTTTTTTAATAGGTGGGTCGGGTCGGTTAACCAACCCGCCAATATCCCAATCCACCAACCGACCCGAACCACCGTCGGTTTAGCCAATAACAACCCACCAACCGACCCGATAGCCTAAAAAAAACCGAACCGACCCGAACCAAGGTGGTCGGGTTGGGTCGGTTTGTCGGTTTGGTGGTTAGTTTGCTCAGTCCTATTCATCTTCATCTCCTAAAATCCATCCACATCCGTCTCTCTCTCACACTCTCTCATCTGCTTAATGAGGAAAAACACATACCAAATATTTGTATTTTTCAAAACTCACAAATTTAATTGTTATTTTCGTAGAAATTTACCCGTTGAGGATTCTGAAATATATAAAATATATATTTTCAAATTTTAAATTTTTTTATACTTGATTTATATAAAATATTTGACCTTATTCTTTCATTTCCTGCTTTCTGGATTTTGGATGACATTTGTTATGAAATTTTGGTGGAGCCTAATTCAATTGCAACTCCTAGATATTTGTCATTTGAGGCATATCTATTTTCCAAAGTAATAAGCATCGCATATACTACTGAATTCTTAGATGGAAGTTTATTATTGATCGATATAAAATTGTTGTGTTAGGTACTTATGTATTAGGAAGTTGATTATTTTTCTACTTGACTAATTAACATAGCGTTGGTATTGAAATATATATACCTCAATGCTTGAATTAACTCGTTATATTGTTTCCAATAATAGATCTTATTAATTATCAATTAAAATCACCATTTAACGATTTATTAATTTATTATTTTGACAACAACAAATTAATTGAACGGTGACTAACGATTTTAATTTTACTTCGCCATTTAATTGCAAAAATTGAAAATTGAGTGGGATCAATTCGCAATACAACTATTAAAACATTAGATTCAGAGATCACTTTACAGTTGGTTTAATAGCTTATCAATATTATTTATTATTTTAAAAATTAAAATTGTTATTGTTAATGTCATAAATATTCAAATTTAGGTTGATTTTCTAATTTTATAAACATATATAGATAAAAGAACGTAATAAGAATTATTTTATTTAATTTTCTTTAACAATAATCAATTAGAAGAAAGTAATTAATGTATAAGATCTGCCCTACAACCATGATCTATAGAGTTGCCCCAACCAGTGGGTTCGAGGGATAGGTCAAGAGACAGGTCGGGTCAGACTTTAGACTCGTGAGTTGACCCACGAAGCAATTTTTTTCTCACATTGAATTTTTCTTTAGCAAATAGTGAATAACATAACGGTGAGACACTTCATCATGGACTTGTAATTTTACGGGTTCAAATATTTTTCGTTTTGAAGAGTCCAAATATTTTTACTTATACTAAACTTTTTAATTTTAAAAATGTAATTATATTTGTGGTTAACAATGAGGATACATGCCAACCCATATAAATGGCGAAGGAAAATTAAAATCGTGAGTCACCGTTCATTTAATTTGTTGTTTTCAAAATAAATTAATAAATCATTAAAATGATATTTTAATTGATAATTAAAACGATCTATTATTAACAACAATATAATGGGTTAATTCAAGCATTGAGGTATGTAGATTTCAATACCAATGCTATGTTAGTTAGTTGAGTGGAAAAATATTCAACTTCCGAGCATATAAGTATCTAACATAACAAGCTTAGTAGGTGCTTGGATGTAAATTTTTATAGATTTTGATGTAAAATAGGAGAGAGAATGAGTGGAATTGAATGGTGGAGATTTGTGTAATACATGTAGGTCCTACGAGATATGTGAATGTGATTGGTTTGACCAAAATTGAGAATGAATTAAAATGTGTAAAAATTTGTTAAAATTCGTAAACTAACACACACTTGCATCAATTAGCAATAAGCTTCCATCTAATAATACAGTAGCATATGCGATGTTTATCACTTTGGAAAATGAATATGCCTGAAATGACAAATATCTAGGAGTTGCAACTCAATTAGGTTCCACCAAAATTTCATAACAAATTAAACTTCATCCAAAATCTAGAAAGCAGGAAATTGAAGAATAAGGTCAAATATTTTACATAAGTCAATTAATTAAAAATTTTAAAATTTTGAAAAAATATATATTTAAATATTTTAAAATCCTCAATGGGTAAATTTCTATGGAAATGGCAATAAATTTATGAGTTTAGAAAATCACAAATTATTTTACATGTGTTTTTCCTTACTGCGGACGAGCGAGAGAGAGAGATAGATGTGGATGGATTTTTGTAAATAAAGATGAGAGTGATTTTAGGGATGATGAATCAATTTTGAAAAGAATGAAATAATAATTATTACGAATAAAAGAATGCATGGGAAATGTGAATAAAATAATAGTTTTTTATTCGTAAAATGATGATTTGAGCGGAAAAAATGTTTTTAGTTTATTTATATATAGATATAGATTACTATATATAGTTTTTTCACGCCATTTTACGCACAACTTTCTTAACAGAGCCTCATTTACTCATCAAAATAATTTTTAAACAATTTTTTATTTTATAATCCACCTAAATGACTTAAATGCTTTCCATATATTAGAAATTTATAATGTCATGTCAATTTTAGAGAGAGATGTTTACAACAAATATAATTAAGACACAATAGTAGTGTTTTGACTAATTGAAAAATGGAAAATTTAAATATAGTAAATTTCAAAGAACATTAAGCAAGGATATATTAGGAAAATAAAATTTTTAAGACGCTATTGAAGGGGGGGGGGGTTATAATTTGAATTAATAGATAAAAAAGAGTAAAATGATAGTATATTTGCGGGACCGCAAGAGTACGAACTTTGAAAATCTTTATATTATAAAAACAAAGTGAGTCGCTTGGCAGTAGTGCCAACGTGGCACTCATTAATATTAAAAAAATAAAAATCAATTTTGTAGTTAAAAAAAAAGGAAATTCTATTTTTGGATATAAACCAATATTAATTGGTAGATTTAAATAGGAAAAATTTTTTAAATATAATTATTTTTTAATGAAACATAAATTTATCATTAAATGTGATAAATAAAATTTAATAAGAAAAAAATGGTTTTCAAAAAACTTTAAATGTAATTTCATTTTTCAAATTTCTAATTAAAAACATTAAATAATAAGTATTTTATTTTCACCGTATTAAAAAATGTTATAGTTTTAGATAGTTTTGATTTATAATGTGCATTGGATTGTTCAAGTAGTAGATTATTCTTAAATAAAATAGGGTGTGCGAAAATTATAATTGAATTTGCACTAAATAATTTATTTATTTTTAAATAAATTTATTTATTTTTAAATAAAGGGTAATTTATTATTCTTTATCTTTATATTTTGAATTGTTATATTACCATACCATTAATCTTTATTATACTATAATTTGTGAAATGCCACTAGGCAAAGATGCAAATGTGGCATATATTAAATATTTTAAGAAAATTATAAAATTAGTTTTGGAAATAAACCAACATTAATTAGTAGTAATTAAAAATATAATTGAAAATAACCAATATCTAAAACAAACATCTAATGAGAAAAAATTTATTTTTGGAAAGACTTTATATATAATTTCATTTTTTAAAGTTCTAATTTAAAATATTAAATAATAATTTTTTATTTAATTTTATCGTGATAAAATTATAGGTTTTGATAGTTTTGCTTCATTACATGAATTGGTCTATTAAAAAATAGTGAGAATTTTTTACTTTTTTATTTTTGAAAATCAAATAGTGAGTGGTTAAAATTATAACTAGATTTATGTAGAATAATTTATTTATTTTTAAGTAAAATAGTAATTTATTAATCCTTATATAATTATAGTTGAAGTGTAACGTTTGGTGAACACCCTATTGGCAGTGCCAACATGACATACTATTTCTAATTAAAAAAATTAAATGATATTTTTTTTAATGCTTCTGATGTAATATGCTCACTGACTGAATTTTGCATTGCATATTTTTTTCCTTTTCTAAGTATATAAAATTACAAATAAAAATTTTTTCATTCTACAATTAACACACACTTTATGTAAATGAAAAGAAATCAAATAAATTATGTAGATGGGAAAAATTGACGGTGTTACTACAAATTTAAGTTACATAAAATCTTTATATTATAAAAAGAGAAGTGTCATGTTGGCAATAGTGCCAACATGGCACTCATTAATATTTTTTTTAAAAAATCATAAAAGTCAATTTTGTAGCTAAAAAAAAGAATATTCTATTTTTGGAAATAAACTAACACTAATTAGTAGTTTTAAATAGGAAAATTCTTTAAATATAATTATTTTTTATTTTTTAATGAAACATAAATTTTTCATTAAATGTGATAAATAAAATTTAATAAGAAACAATTAGTTTTGGAAAAACTTTAAATGTAATTTCATTTTTCAAACTTCTAATCGAAAATATTAAATAATAAGTATTTTATTTATTTATTTTCACCGTGCTAAAAAAATTAGACTTTTAGATAGTTTTGATTTGTAATGTGCATTGGATTATATAAATAGTAGATTATTATTAAATCAAATAGTGCGTGCTAAAATTATAATTAAATTTGCACTGAATAATTTATTTATTTTTAAATGAAGAGTAATTTATGAATCTTTATCTTTCTATTTTGAATTGTTATATTATTATCATATCATTAATCTTTATATTACAGTTTGTAAAGTGTCATGTAGGCAAAGATGCCAACGCGGTACACATTAAATATTTTTTTAAAAATTATAAAATTAGTTATGAAAATAAACCAACATTCATTAGTAGTAATTAAAAATATAATTGAAAATAAACCAATATTTAAAATAAACATTTAATGAGAAAAATTTATTTTGGAAAGACTTTAAATATAAGTTCATTTTTTAAAGGTCGAATTCAAAATATTAAATAATAAATATTTTTTATTTTTTATTTAATTTTATCGTGATAAAATTATAAGTTTTGATAGTTTTGTTTGGTTACGTGAACTGGCATGTTAAAAAAATAGTGGATATTTTTTACTGTTTTCCTTTTTTAAATTAAATTGTGAGTGGTTAAAATTATAGCTGTATTTATATTGAATAATTTATTTATTTTTAAGTAAAATAGTAATATATTAATCCTTAAATTATTATAATTGAAGTGCAACTTTTGATGAACGCCTTATTGGTAGTGCCAACATGACACATAGTTTCTAATTAAAAAAATTAATTGATATTTTTCCTTTTTAATACAGTTGATGTGATATGCTCACTAATTGAATTTTGTATTGTACGTATGTTTTTTTCCTTTTCTAAGTATATAAAATTAAAAATAAAAAGTTTTTGTTTCTACAATTAACATACACTTTACGTAAATGGAAAGAAATCAAATGAATTATGTAAATACAGAAAATTATCGGTATTATTACAAATTTAAGTTACTTAAAATTAACTATAACATTTCTTATACAATAGAGTTAAAATTAAAAATTAATTACAACTAATCACTAAAAGAACGCATAAAATCATAAAATTTAGAGTGCATAATGTCCATTTCAGAAAGAAGAAAGGTGTTCAATATAAATTTGATATGTAAAAACCAGAAAGACACATTTTGATAATCAAAGAGTTTTTATATATTTATTCCCTATGGTTCGTTTACAATTAATTAATCTCCACGATCATTGTTGTGCATGCTATACAAGGCAATTAGAATTAAGGTTATACGTTTTGATAAATTTCTTAATTATGTCATACACGTGAATTTTTATAATTTACAATTGTAAATTTACTCCATACTTTTTGCATTGATTATAATATACAATATTATATATTTTAATAATTATTTACAATTATGCAATTTCCTATGCATAAATTACATTAATTCTGTAATTCAACATTTATATTTATAATTTTATATCAATTATTTATCATACATAAATTTAATTATTCCCGTGCATCGCACGGGCGTGATACTAGTTCATGTAATATAGATAAACAAAAGGGTAATTATATCTACACTGCCTAAATCTTTCTTTACAAATATAACCGCAACTTCTAAACAAATATGGTGATTGAACGTAGAATCATAGTTTATGATTTTATCATTTGGTTACTCAGGTATTGTCATATGATATCTCACCAAATCTAACTATTAATAATATCAATAGAGCCAACTGGGCAAGGTGCCTCGATGGTAGTGCCAACTTGGCAAAGGTTCAATAAAAAAAAATAGAAACTAGTACTACACCTATGCGATGCACGGGAAGATTACAATATATTTAAAACAAAATTAAAACTATAAATTAGAAAATATAAATATATTAAGAATTCCAGTAAATTGCCAATGAGGCCTTATCCGATTAGTTAGGAGGACAAAGGCTGATACTTAGAGGTGTTAGGTTCGAATCCTACTAACCATGTGTTGCATTGCGTGGCTTCAGTTTCCACCCATAAGGCAGCCTTGGTTATTGTTGTATTTATAATTCGAGTTGTAATAGTACTCTTGTGGCTGTAGTTCTTCCATCGGCAATTCGGCTATGGGTTTTGTTTCAGTGGGGTTTCAATTAAGTTTGTATCATTGCGTAGAGGTACGGATTTGATTTAATTTGTACCTTGAAAAAAAGGATTGAAGTAAATAAAAATTACAAAATTTTAAATATTTCTTTGTAAATAGCAGCTATCACTGATTTCATTGGTTTTCCATCTCTGTCATATAAGAATTTTAAAACCTGCACGACTTGTAACTTTGGATACTATGACATACAACTGATCATGGCTAAATACTGGTTTTTTAATCAGGCCATATCCAATTCAAGTTTTCTTTTTTTTTTTTTGCGATTATTACTAAAATTTTTTTGTTATGACAATATATGGATACATAATATTAAATTGAATCCGAATCATATCCAAGTAGAGTTTTCTTTTTTATTTACGCGACTATTAGTCAAAATTAATAAATCAAATGCCGAACAACATCAATCAGCAAAATATAGTCCGTTTGTCATATTCAGCTTGAGATTTCCTTTTCAGTTTGAATCAAAATTTATTTTTTCTTTTTAAATAAATGGGTGCCATAATTTGAGTTTTCTTCTTTCGCTTAAGAACAAACAGAATCAACCAATAAATCATATTTTTTAAAGGCGTTTTATATATAGAATCAAATTAAAAAAGGAATAAACAATTAACATTTATTTCTAAATTGAAAATATTTTTTTAAATTAGTATAAAGCCAAGTTTTTTGAATAGAGCCGAATTCAAAAAGGAATTCAGATTTAAGATTTAATTTTAATGCACTGTTTTAGAGGTACTTAAAAAAGGAAAATGTATATAAAAGAAGTTAAATCTCATCATCGGAATTAATTTAATTAGTGATGTAAGCTGTAACTTTGAGATCTAATCAAAAAAATTTAAAAAAACTAATTTTTGATACTGGTAATTTTTCGAAAAAATATAAAGAGATGATTAAATGACAATTTTCGTAATTATTATGAAATGAGATATGGAAGTTGTCATTTTTTTATTCTTTTCGAATTAAGTAATTACTCCTTGAATAAATTTAATTATTTAACTATTCCCTATTTAACCGAAAAAAAAAAACTGTCCACTATTCAAATCGCTCAATACACATTACCCATGAAAACTATCTAGTACTACCCTTTGAACACGATAAAAATAAAATAAATGATTTTTATTTTATTTTTTAAATACGTAAAAAAAATTTTTTACTAAAACAAAAAAATGCAATCAATGTCAACTTGGCACTTCAACTTTTGTTAATAATAAAAATTTATATATATATATATATATATATATATATATATATCATTGGAAAATTAATATGAATATAAAATAATTAAAATGTAATACCCAAAAATTAAAATGTATATAGACAATCTTTATTCTTAATTAGAATTAATTTAATAGATATTGTATGTTGTAACTTTAATCTCACATTTTTATTAACACATGCAATACTAAATATAATAGAATTAAAACATTATATAAATTAACTCATAAATTAGAATACATATAAGAAAATAACATACATATAAAAATGTAAAATAAGTAAAACAATCCAAATAAGAAAAGAAGAATAAATTAAATAAGGAAAATAATTAATCCTTACAAAAAGGCCAAACATAACATTGCCATCTTGATACTTTGCATAAGTGGTACTTCAAGATTTTTAATATAAAGATTATTAATAATAAATATATTCAGATCTGAAAAGTCATTCATTGACATCCCAAAAACTTGCTAATTGATTTTGGAAGTTAGAAATCTGTTATTACACGGCTACACAATTGCTTCATCAACAAAATAATTTCCAAAAATATAGCCACGTGTAACCCATTTTACTTACTTAAATTGTGTAAAATTGCTTCAATCTAGTATAACCTATTCAATTGCTTCAACACAATTTAATTTTCAAAAATATAGCTAGGTGTAACCCATTTTGCTCGCTTAAATTGAATCGAGAGTGAAAATATAGCCCAATTAAAAATAAAAAAATATTTCTTAATTATCGGTAAAAAAAATGTACCGCAATCCAATGTAAGCTCAGCTATATATACATTTTGAAAGTTTCACAGTACACATCTAGTGACTTACGAATCACAAAAATTCAACATCCAAGTCTATCAAAAAATGTCTTCATGGCTGAGATATTTAAGTGAGGTTTACAATACAAAATCTAAGTGGGGAATCCGTGTTTGGATCGACAAAAAATGGTTTTTGAAATTCTTCGAGAATGATAATAAAAGGCAAACAACTAAAATGGAGTTCGTGTTTGTGGATGAAAAGGTAAATCACTTTTTACAAGTTTGTCCTCTAAATACAATTCATTATACCATTCTCCTTGAAAATTTGTAATAAATTATTCTAGTTTGTATTTGAAGGTACCAGAATTCATGCAACTATTCCACACACTTTGGTTTATCAATTTAAGCCTCTCATAGAAGAGAACGACTTTTACCGCATGATGCATTTCAACGTGGTAAAAAATAATATTGGTTATAAAGCACGGAACATGATTGGAGATTAAAGTTTGTGAAATCAACATTGGTTTATGTTGAACCTAAGATCAAATTCCTAGGGAATGTATTTAATTTCAAGTTTGTTGGAGAGATCATAAAAGATCCGAATATCAATTCAAAAGAATTGTTCGGTAAGGTTTTCTTTCTTTGCAAGTTACCTATATTTTTCTCTAATGAAGAAAATAGTTTTTAACAATTAGCAACATTGTTTTTTGCAGATGTTATCGACAGGATAGTCGACAATGATGACACTAGACTTAGGAAACACTACTCAATCGACATCATTATTTGGAGCATTGGATTAATCATTTCAACTGTTTTAGTATAACTATTTTGCTGTTTGGTATATTTTTCTAATTTCGTTGAGCCATATTAGGGGAAACAACATCAGAGCAACTTTTTGGGATACCTACGCAAAAACAGTTGTAGATTGTCTCAAACAGAGAGACAAAAACCATGTTATCATTATCCAAATGTGCAGAGCAAAAGTGCACCGACATAATTTTGTTAATTCCATGGACCATTGTTATCGAATTATAAGTTCAATGATACATATGAATTCTTTATAATATTCTAATTGTGTTTTTATATTAACAAAAATTGCATTTTTCACACAATACCTAAGATACGGTGTCTTTGACAAGTACTTACTGATACGGATCTCGTTGGGCTTGATGCCAACGTAACCCAATCCAAATGGATATGAACCCAAAAAAGCTAAACAACTGGTAATGATCGAGAAACTGACGATCTCCTACTCACGAAGTGGACAATAATAGGCCAAAACATATCACCTTCGATTCTGCATAGTAGACAACCAGCAGTGGTGAACGCCACAAGAGTTGATCACACTCTTGATAAGTTCGGTTTGTTCAAAGAAAAAGAAGAGAAGATTGAAAATCTTACTCCAACAAAGTATGAAAGCTTCATCAATATATTTGAACCAAAGTTGCAATACAAATGAGCTTGTTTGCTATGTTTATACAAACCAACAAAGACACTAAGCTTGGTCAAGAAACTAGAGATAGGATATAATAAAATAGTCAAAATATCCAAAAATGGACAAAAAAATGCGCAGGGGAAAAAGTGCGGCCGCAGCCCCCTGGTGTACGCTGCAGCCCGCTCTGCTAAAGATTCAGCATGTGTAGTCTTCAGTGTTTTGGTGATAACTTTTGAGCCAATTCAAATTGAGTTGGATACTAGGCTCAATGGGCTACAGATCTTCAGAAGACATCAACTTCAAAATCCCACTCGTGTCAAAGATGTGTAGATTTGAATCTCAACGAACCTTCAAATCTTGATCTCTCTCGTCTCTAACACTGAGGTAGATGATTTCTTTTGTTTCATGAGCTCCCAATGGATGAGTCAAGCTTTGAGATGACTCCTTAGAAGCATTTTGGCCTACTTCTTGAACCAATGTCGTCATTGCTGAACCCACTTTCATTGCTCGGCTTTGCATAATTGGTCCAATTGTTGGGGTCTCGGCCGGCGTGGAGCTACCCTGAATCGTATCAATTACTCAACTAAGGGAATCTTCAATGACGGCAATTCAGAAATTCAAGATTTTAAGAGCATGTATATATTATTTTTATTATATTAAGTCATTATTAACATTTTTTCAAATGGTGACAAATTTGACATTTGTAATTTTTTTAGTTCGAATTATATTATATTATATTTTTATTAATTTAATTATAGAATAAATAATTATAATGTTATCACACCAAATTAAATAAATAATGAGCTTATAGCTTTTGACAAAATTTACCTGGATTCTCAGAAATATATGGTAAATTTTGTCGAAATTTTTAAAAAATATTATACATTTTCCTGTTATTTTTAATTATATATTATATTAGATGGTAAAATAACTTTATGTTGGACAATGCAATGCAATGCATGGGTAAAATAGCTCATATAAACGTATTTTGCATGTTGTTCCGAAATATGTTTCGAAATATTTCTAATAGATAAATTTATTTAATGAAAATGTTTTTTTCCTTATAATATATTTTATACTTGCGTATAAATTATTTGATTTAAATTTTAGGAGAAATATTTTGAAAGAGATAAATTTAATTTATGAAAAACATTAATATGTTTAAAAGAAATCAGTGTTCCGTACTTCTGTGCCTCCATATACTTTAGTAAGATTTTTCGAGTTAAAATTTATTATTTGAAATACCCATCAATTTCTTTGTTTTTAAATGGTCCAAATTTCCTTTCAAAATGAATAATGTACAAATTCGAGATGGTAAATTGTTTAAATATATTAATTATTACAAATTACTTGAATTTATTTACACAACTATGCTACAAGATAATTAATCAAACTTCATTAACAAATTAACTCTCCAAGAAGATGATATTAATAGACTTCTATTGGATATTTTATGAAATTAAAAAAGGGATAAAATTCTTTCTTTAGGATCCGCTTTCCATTGATTTGAGTTTTTAAAGTTATGCACTTCTCCATTTCATTTCAATAGCATTTTATAGAATTATTTTGTACTAATAAACTCCCACTTTTTCATTAAAAATGCTAGTAAACCTTAAACCTTTAATTAAAATTTGTAATCAACATTAAGGAAATTGAGAGGCTAATTCATCAAATTACGAGAGAAATTGCAAAGGCATGAGGTGTGGGCTTGAATGATGAAAATCGAGCGTACACCATGATTTCATATACCTTGGAACTTAAAAATTTCTCACGGTGCCATTGATTCAACTCTAATTCACCTATAAAATGTGTGTATACAATATATATATTAGACATATTAAAAAAATTGGATCTAAACGTTGGTTCAAATATATCCAAGAATTTATTGCATTTGAAAATTAAAATCATGAAAAGAGGAGATGAATCAATTGATTCTCAAAAAATAATTTTTAGAAAAAGAAAAAAAGGGAGAACAATGGAAAAACTTGATTGCAGCCACCAGCCAGAACAAACATTAATTGAGCGAATTTCACTTGGATGATGACATCCTTAATAAAATTGTTATCGAAAAATAGATCAAGGAAGTTGTTGACCACCGTAGGCAGGCAGGCGCTCTTGATTCTACAAAATTAAAATTTTCTTATGAAGCAAGACGGTGGAGGAACAAATTGCAGACATATTCAATTTTTTCCGGTTTCAATTAAGCTTATAAATGTAAACTTATAGTGGTGTAATTATAAGAAATATGTTTTTATTGGTGTGTAAATATAATGTGGTGCAAAGAATAAAAATTTTGGTGGCTGTATAATTTCCTTATTGAGATTTATCTTAAAAAGTGGTGTATCAAACAACTTTTGCGGTGTAGATAGGGTGTTAGGATGTATGCTTTTATGTGATTTGATGTGATATAAGAGAGAGAATTAATGGAATTGAATGGTGGAGATTTGTGTAATACAGGTAACTCCCACTAGATTCGTGTGTAAAAATATGTAAAGATGTGTTAAAACTTGTAGAAGAACACGGTATAATTACTCATTCTCAAATAAGGGTAGTTGGTGCAAAAGATCCTTATGAGAGTAAAATTTTTAAAAATCACGTAACATTAGGTCGAGACTCTTTTTCCTCACTAAACTTTAAAATATTTCTCATTCCCAACTCTACCATTAAAAAAAGAATCATGCTACAACACCATAATGGATTCCATAATAGTTGACATAATAAATATGTGGTACGATCTTACAATTTCATCCACTCCATCACTTTTGGATGGATGGTTATTAAACATGTCAACTACCATTATGTTAATCATTATGATATTTACTATGGTAGTCTATCATTTCCCTAAAAATTATTCTCCATCAATCACTCCCTCCGTTGCCGTTCATTATACTTAACGAAATTGCACACGTGGAAAATAGAAATTCCAAATGTCACTCTTCTTCATCTAATCTCTCCATGTCAGATGATCCCAACTTGACCCAAAAATTCACACTAACCCGATTATGTGGAAAGACTATATACCCTCTTTGCGTGACAATCGGGTTGGTACTTTTGGATCGGATCAGGTCATTTGACATAGAGAGATAAGATGGAGAAGAGTGACACCTGTAATTTCTGTTGTCTACTTGTTGAATTCTGTTAAGTATAATGAACGGCATCGGAGGGAGTTATGAATGGAGAGGAATTTTTAATAGTAGAGTGAGGAATGAGAAACCTTTTAAAGTCCAGTGAGGAAAACGAGACTAGACCTAAAGCTCGGTGATTTTTGAAACTTTTTACTCGTCGTTATGAATATCATGGCGCAAAATAATTTCATCCCTACCTTCATATATGAAAATAAAAATTATATGAAAATAATTAGTATTGTTGAAAACAAATTAAAATGATTTTCACTGTTGAAAAATTAAAACAACTATCTTTTTAAGTAGGTTAATTCATTTGGAGCCTAGGTTTTTTTTTTTTTTTTTTTGGTTGGGTTCAAAATTTCTACTCTTAAATTAAATTAAAATCGAGTGGTTCCTATCAACACAAACTAAACTATGTGGCACGTCATACAATCTCGAGTGTAGCCTATGTAGAAACTCTTGAATTATCTATACCCATATTGACCGATTCTAAAAACTTAAAATTATAGTCACAAGAAGTTGGAAAGAGTCATTAAATCCAATGCGATGTGGTCCTTTGTGTCCCACTCACCCTAAGTGCACTCATCGAAAAATCACAATAAAAGGGAGCTTTCGTCGACCACCGTAGGCAGGCAGGCGGTCATGATGCTGCAAACTTAAATTTTCTGATGAAGAATGGCGGCAGAGGAACATATTGCGGACAGATTCAATTTTTTTTGTTTCTATTAAGATTATAAATGAAAACTTATAGTGGTGTAATTATAAGAAATATATTTTAATTGGTGTAAATATAGTGTGGTGTAGAGAATAAAAAGTGTGGTGGCTGTATAATTCCCCCTACTGAAAAGTGCGGTGTACCAAACAATTTTTTTGGTGTTTATATAATTTCCCTAAACAAAATCTAATTTGTCTTCATAAATTTTTACTTTTGGACAGGTTTGTATGTACCTCTGATTGGGCCGAGTTATTCCCTTTCGCCGGTGTTGAGCATCTCCCTTTGGAAACTTCTGATCACAGGCCCATTGTGCTCAGTTGTGGGGGATGGGGGAACCCCTTTACTCATGCCAGAGGAAAAAAGCCTTTTCGTTTTGAGTCGTTTTGGATCCAGGAAGAGGACTACAAGGATGTTGTAATGGAAAAGTGGTCGATTGACACTCTAGAGGCTGATGTTTCCAATGACCCTTTCATGGGTGTTGATAGCGAGCGCTTTAGCACGCGCAATAATTAAACAGCAAGCGCACGGGCCGCACAAGTAATAAAGTGGACTCAAGAGTCCGGATATCGTACCCACAGGGATTGGTGTTCGTGATGGAGTCACTTATTCTAGCGAGAAAATAGCCACGAGAGGGGGAGGTGAATCTAACTAAGCTAAACTAGAATATAGAGCAAATAATAATATAAAATGGGAATGAACGGGATGAACTTGGATGAATAGATAGTTGGGAATCATAACTTCAATTAACCATAACTTAATCAACCATCGTTTATCACAATATATCGCTCATTATCTATGTTAGACCCGACTTTCCAAACTTAGCGAATTGCCTCTCTCGAGTGCCAACCGCCCTAATCAATTGGTTAACCTACAATATCTCTACGTAGATGGTGTAATGCCCCGCTCAAAGTCGACCCAACATAATGTATATGTGTATGATGTGTTCATGAAATGTTTGGGAATGTATGAAACATGTCGGGAGTCGAAACGGCCGTCGAAATGAGGAAAACGGAAAATTTCAGCAGAACTGAAGTTACGGCCGTAAATGTAAGGATTACGACCGTAAATGTCATGTTACGGCCGTAAGGGTCGAAGGTTACAGCCGTAAATGTGTAACAGTGGAAAAATGTCAAAAGTTTCAGAGAGTAAATTACGGTCGTATGATCTAAAGATACGGCCGTAGGGTTGGAGTTACGGCCGTAAGGCATGTAAGTTACGGCCGTAAGCCAAGAAGATGAAATGCAGGGGATTTGAGAGAGTTTATTACGGCCGTATGATGGTATGAGAGACGGCCAGATTAATCGTGCTGACCGTAAGGTTATGGTGTTACGACCGGTAAATAAGGGTTACGGCCGTAAATGTGTAAGTTACGGCCGTAATTTTAAGTCGGCAGAAGTGTTATTTTAGAAGATTCTAGCCATTTCTTGACATTTACACACCCAAACTCGGTTCCAAAGCTCCCAAAATCCTTCCAAGTCCCTCATGAACCTATGGAATCATCTCCCACTCCATATATGAGCTATGTAATGTTTGTGTAATCTATGATTACAAGAAGAAGGAAGAAGAAGGAAGAAAGAGGAAGAAGAGGAGGAAGCTTTGGGATGTCAATGCTTGATGATCTTGCAAGTATATGGTGAGTAATGGATGTATCTTTGATATAGTATGCATTTATGAAGTATATGTATGTTTATGTATGCCTATGATGCTAGTTATGATGAGTATCAAGCCTACAAGTATGCTAGGGTTCCTTTGGGTTGTGTTATGCCTATGTGATGATTAGGTGATGATAATGGAATGATGTGGACATGATTTTGTGACTTATATGACCTTTATGTCAAGTCCTATGGGTTAAGGATCTATGTACATGAAAGGAAACTAGTTATGTTAATGAACATGTAGTGAGACAAGAAAGTAGAGTTTAAGTGTTTCATGTGATGTCAATGCATGTTATATGATGTTCAAGAAATGGAATGCGTATGACATGATGAGTGTAGCGCCCCAAGAGTAAAAGAACCCTTGGGGGACGGCTTATGAATGTATGAATGCCATGTATGTATATGTATGATTAGGTGATATGTAACGACAAGACGAAGTTCATGAGAAAGTACGCTATGTAATGCCTAAGAACGTTATGAGTACGGTTATCAGGTAAAGCATGCATGATGTATGACACGAGCATGTATGTAGAATGTAGTTGCCTATCATCTGTTTACAATGCGCTTGATGATGATGTGGCGGCCTAACGGGTAAAAGAACCCTTAGGTGACGGCGGCTGACCTAACGGGTAAAAGAACCCTTGGGTGATGGCCTAGGATGTGATGGGCGGTCTAAGAGTAAAAGAACTCTTTAGACGACGGTCCCGGTGCCCCAAAGCGTAAAAGAACCTTTGGGGGACGGCCTATGCTATGATATGACAAGGTATTCACATGATTCGCAACTAGGGCCCAAAGAAAGAAAGAAAAGAATGTCACGTGCATTTCACGCACTGCATTGCATTCATTATTCACTGGGTCATTATGACTCACTATGTGTTTATGTTTATGTTTTGTAGATTATGTATGCGGGAGTTGGCGAAGGGTCTTACAGTATGTGATGTTGGTGTGTGAATGGGAAAAGGAATCAGACGATCCAAGAGCCACGCGAAGGGTTTTGAAATTTATGTACACGAGTAGCGCTCCCTCCATCCGCTGCCATGTGTTTATGTACATATGTTATATGTGTTACGGGGGCGGGGCGTTACAGATGGTCCCAATGATTGCATTAAGCATTGTGAAAGTACTCAATGGATCACATAGGGGTAGTTGAGTGTCTCCACCTACTCCATTACGAAACCTAGGGCATTTGCTTCGATGGTCTAAAATGCATCGCCTCTCTCGAGGTCAACACAAATCACAAACAAGCATTTGGTGATCAAGCAAACACTTGGATAAAAGCTCAAAAGCAAACACACATGAAATGGGCAAATAATTTCAATTCCATAAACATATATATTAATCAAACTAGGTTAAGCTACATCAATCATCCCAACATTACAAATTCTAGCTCATGGTGAAGAAATATACAAGACAATAATACAGTAAAAGCATGAATGGAATAAAAATAGAAAAGTTCAAGAACAAGCTAAGATTTCTCCCTTTGTGATGCCCATTCTTGATTCTTCCATCTTCAACCAACATCTATTCTTGATTTCTCCATATTCTACTCCAAAGAACAACCCCAATCAAACCCCTAAACTAAGAGAAGAAGAAGAAGAAGAAGAAGAAGAAGAAGAAGAAGAAGAAGAAGAAGAAGAAGAAGAAGAAAAAGAGAAGAAAGAAAAGAGAGAAAAAGGAAGAACCCTAAACTAAATCTAAGAAGAGAAAAAACTAAAAGTCTTCAATTGGGGATGAAAAATGTGTGTTAAAAGGCCCCAAATTCATGTCCAAGAATCCCCAAAAAGCCCCTCATTTGATGGCAAAAAGAGGAGAAAACCGAGAAGCATGGGAAAAACTAGGGTATGCTGGTTTTGGCCATGTGCAGCCGCACATTTCAGTGTTGCGGCAGCACAGTTGCAGCCGGAATGCTCTGCAAGCCGCACAATGAAATGTGCGGCCGCAACTTTTCGGCTGCACTGCACCCTGAACTTCAAACGACCATAACTTTTTCTCACGATGTCCGATTGAGCCAATTCAAGTTGCGTTGGAAACTAGACTCGATGCTCTACAACTCTCTAGTTGATTGTGTCTTCCAACTCGACTTCCATCTATGTCAACAATGCTCCTCAATGGCAGATTTCTCGTCTGGGATCTTTGTTTGGCCATATCTTTTGATTTGTAACTCCGGAATTGAGATCCGTAAAGGCTACGGACTCCACTTTCCATATTCTTCCATGTAAGTACAAGAGACATGGCTGAGAAGATCTTCACAAAAATTGCACCCCGAAGCCCTCTAACTATTGGTCCGTTTCGTTTTCGTCCCAAAGCCTAAGAAATTAGACTCTTTTGGCTCTTTTTGCTCCTTTTTGCATTGTTCTCATCCAAATTGAAGATTTACCTAAAAACACAATAAATACATAAAAATAAGTAGATATCTGCTCAATCTAATGATAATTTTAACCGCTTAGAGACAAATAAGTGTGTACAATGCACACTTATCAGGTGTTACTAAAAAGCTCAAAGGTTGTCAATCTGGTCTGATTCAGTGGAGTAAGAAGAAATTTGGCCAATAGAAGTCGGTTTTGGGAAAGAAAAGGATACAGCTTGAAGGGCTCTATAAGTCTAGTTCTTCGGCAAACCATATGAATGAGATTAAACTTCTTGAGGCAGATATTGAGTTTCTCAGTAGGAGAGAAGAGAGTTTTTGGAGACAACGATCCCGTGTCGACTGGCTTCGAGAGGGTGACCAAAATACGAAATTCTTTCATGCTAGAGCCAAGAGCGATTCCGTAATAACTTGATCAGAGACTTAGGGACAGAAGGGTGGTGGATTACCGCTTGAATGACTTAGTTTCACACGTCAAGCGCATTTTGGTATCTTTTTAAGAGTAGGCTGCCCTCTCCGGAGATTCTGGAAGAGGCTTTGGAGGGTATAGATGTCATGATTTCTTCTGAGAACCTGAGGTTGTTGGAAAATCCTTTTTTCGTGGAGGACATTGAGAGAGCTTTATCTAGCATTGGACCTCACAAAGCACCGGGAGTCGATGGTTTTCATGCGTTATTCTTTCAGAAACATTGGACAACAATCCAGCGCGATGTGGCGAAAGCTTGTCTTGAAATGCTTAATGGGGGTAAGTCGGTTAAGTCTATCAATGAGTCTATTATTGTGCTCATTCCTAAGAAGAGAACCCCGAATTATATTTCCGAATTTAGGCCCATCAGTCTCTGTACAGTCATGTATAAAATTATCTCGAAGTGCCTCGCTAATAGGTTGAAGATGGTTTTGTCTCCGTTAATATCTGAGCATCAGGGCGCTTTCGTGCCTGGTAGGCTTATTTCGGACAACGCAATCATGGCTTTCGAGTTACTTCATTCGATGTCGAAAAAACACCAAGGGAAGCAAGGTTTTTTGGCTCTTAAATTGGATATGAGTAAAGCTTACGACAGGGTAGAGTGGGATTTTGTGTGTGCCACGATGAACAAAGTGGGTTTTCCTCCACGGTGGGTGAATCTGATCAGAGACTGCATCTCGACATCTCAGTTCACTTTCTCTTTTAATGGTGAGCTCCGTGGTAAGGTGAGGCCTACTAGAGGATTACGCCAAGGCTGTTCACTTTCTCTCTACTTATTTATCTTATGTGCGGAGGGTTTTTCTGCTGCTATCCGTAGGGCTGCTGCACAAAAGAGTTTAACTGGGATGAGATGCTATCAACAGGGTCCTCGCATTACTCATTTATTTTTCGCCGATGACTCTCTTATTTTTACTAAGGCTTGTGATCGTGATGCTCTGCAGATTGTGGAGATCTTAAGTTCTTACGGAAAAGCTTCGGGACAAATTGTGAATTTTGAGAAGACTTCTGTTACTTTTACTCCAAATACTTTATCTTCTGCCAGGCAAAGTATTCTGGACATCCTTGGCATTTCTAATCCTAGAATGCATGATTCGTATTTGGGTTTACCATCGATTGTCGGTAAGCATAAGGAGAGGACTTTCATGACTATCCGGGATAGGGTGTGGAACAAGCTGAAGAGTTGGAAGCGGGAGATGTTTTCGATGGCGGGACGGGAGATTCTGATTAAGTCTATCATCCAAGCCATTCCTGTTTACTTCATGAGTTTATTTCGGCTTCCTAACTCGGTGTGTGATCTTATTAAGAGCCTTATCCTTAATTTTTGGTGGGGCACCAAAGAGGGAAACCGAAATTTCTGCTGGGTGAAGTGGGATACCTTATGCTCTTCCAAGTTTGCTGGTGGTTTCGGGTTTCGGGATCTTAAATTGTTTAACCAAACGATGCTTGCCAAACAGGTTTGGAGACTTTTTGAGCACCGTAATACGTTGGTTGGCAGGCTGCTTATGACGAAGTATTTCCCGAATGGGGATATTCTTGGGGCGGTGGACAAACAGGGCTCCTCGATGATCTGGAAGAGTTTACTTTGGGGGCGAGAGGCTTTGTTACCCAGGTTGCGGTGGAAAGTCGGCAATGGGAAGGACATTAAGGTTTATTCGGATCCCTGGGTTCCTCGGAGTCATTGTTTCCATATATTTTCCCAGCCCCGGGCGGGAATTAAGCATGTACAGGACTTAATCGGCAGCTGTGGGGGGTGGAACGAGCCACTGATTCATCATTCTTTTGGCTCCTTGGATGCTGGGTTTATCCTTTCTATTCCACTCAGCTGCACCCCAACCTCGGATCGACGTATTTGGCACTTTAATAAGGATGGGGTTTATTCTATGAAGAGTGGTTACCATCTGCTAAAAAATAGACAAGACGCTATTCCAGCATCCACTTCTAAATCGTGCAGGGTTTGGTGGAGTTTTATTTGGAAGTTGGCTATACCTTCTAGGGTGCGTATTTTTGTGTGGAGGCTCATTAACTCAGGTATACCCTCGGGAGAATTTGATTAGAAGACATATTAGAGCTGAAGGTGGGTGTCCTCGCTGTGGTGGTTTGGAGTCTAACCGTCATGTGTTCCTTGATTGCTGGTGGGTGAAAAGGGTTTGGAAATGCTCCGAGTGGTGGGAGGAAATAAAGCATCTTAGCCATCTTGGTATTGTTGAAGTGGTTCGGGTTTTCTCGGAAGGGATTCATCGTGAGGGTTTGGAGCTTCTTTGCATCTTACTTTGGCTTATATGGCAGGAAAGAAATAACTCACTTCATTGTGAGCAAGGTAGGGATGCTGATGTTATTTTCTCGGTGGGATCTCAATACTTAGAGAATTTTCAGAAGGCCCAATCTTTCTCGGGCTGGCCGGATGCTAACTCCTTGGCAATTTCTCTAGACCCCTCTGGGAGTTGGAAAGGCAGAGGTACGTGTGAGAATGGGCTAGCGTTATTTACCGATGCCGCGGTTCGGGACGACTGCATTGGATTGGGAGGTTGGGTGTGTGACTCTTACGGTTTTGTGATTGTTGCGTTTGCTGCTAGACTTCCAGGTTTCTTCAGTCCTACATCGGCCGAGGCTCTTTCCTTGCGTTTTGGTCTTCGTTTCCTTCTTGATGCAAATCTTCGAATCCAACGGGTTTTCATTGACTCCTCCAATGTGATTAGGGGCATGAATACTTCTACTCAGAACGATCCTGATGAGCCTATCTTTTCTGATATTCTTTCGCTTCTTGCCGATTTAGACTGTGGGTCATGTTGTCATTTGGACAGGGATAGTAACTTTGTGGCTCATGGTATTGCTAGATTTGCTGTAAATGTAACTTCAAACTGTCTTTGGCTAGATTACATGCCAAGACTTCTCTCACCACTTTTGAGTGGTGTTTCATGTTCTTCATCTGTGAATGAATGAATGACTTTCTTTGTTTTCAAAAAAAAAAAAAAATTGCATTGTAACAGTATTCCAATTAGTGCTAGATTCTCTAACTGGTTGATTTTTTCAGAAGTTAAATCTTTCAAAGTTTTACCATTTTTATAGATATTTTGAATTTTTCTTTAAATCTTTGAAATTTACTTATGTCTCAGCCACGAACTTGACTGATTTTTCATGGGTAATGCGTTTTATCAATCTAGTCCCTACTCTTTATCATATAGACTTCTGAAGTCCTTTAACACTGGCGAAGCCTTTTGAGAATTAAATGCTCCACGGAGGTGGAGAACCACCTCGCAGGTAGTTCTCGACCTCGGAGAACCACCGGCGAAGGTGGTTCTCCAACTTGCAGGCGAAGAACCACCTTCGCTGGTGGTTCTTCGAGGTGGAGAACCATCGCGACGGTGGTTCTCAGGTGGAGAACCACCAGATCTGGTTGTTTGACTTTTCCGACGGTGGTCGACCTTGGTCGGGGATTAAAACGTATGAAAAATAAAATTTGGAACTTAAATATAATAAATGTAAAGTTTAAAATCCGAAAACACATTTTCCTTGTTTTCGATATTTAACATAGAAAACACCGAAAACGTTAAATAGGCGTTTTCGTGTTTTCTATACAAATCTTGAAAATGGTTTCGAAAATGGATTTTCGAAAACAATGAACAGAGCGCGTTTTCAATATTTTTGAAAAAAGAAAACAGAAAACGGACTGAAAACGACAAACAGAATGCACCCTTCTCTTTGCATTGCAATGGTAATGAATTTATGCCACATGTGACTGATTTCAGCCTCGATCCTATCCAATGCTATGAATTGTTAGTCTTCTTTTCTTATTTACTTTTGAATTGAAAATTAATTTTTAATTTTATTCATTTTAAATTTTTTTAGGAGAAAAAATATATCGGGTATTGATTGGGTTTGGGTATAATGCTAATATCCATATCCGAACCATATCCGTCTCGGGTTTTGCTATAAAAAACCATATCTGACTTGCCAATCCATCGGTTAGGATTTTTTCGACCCATTCGGCTCGGGTACCCGCGGTTTCCGGGTTTACCGGGTTATTTTGCCATCCCTAAATGAGACTAGACCTAAATGAAAACTTTTTACCTGTCCTTATTAATATCATTGTGCAAAAAGTCTCTACTTTTATTTTTTGGACAATTTCATCCCTACCTTCTTCATAGAAAATGAAAATGAAGTCTCAAAATAATTTGTATAGTTGAAAACAAATTAAAATGATTTTCATTGCAGAAAAATTAAAACAACTATCTTTTTTAAGTAGGTTAATTAATTTGGAGCCTAGCTTTTCTTTATTTATTTTTTTTTTTGGTTCAAAATTTCTACTCTTAAATTAGAATTAAGTGGCTCCTATCAATACAAACTAAACTATGTGGCATGTCATACAATCTCGAGTGTAGCCTCTCTGGAAACTCTTGAATTATCTATACCCATATTGACCGCATCTAAAGACTTAAAATTATAGCCACAAGGAGTTGGAAAGAGTCATAAAATCCAATGCGATGTGGTCCTTTGTGTCCCACTAAACTATGTGGCACGTCATACAATCTCGAGTGTAGCCTATGTAGAAACTCTTGAATTATCTATACCCATATTGACGGCATCTAAAGACTTAAAATTATAGTCACAAGAAGTAGGAAAGAGTCATAAAATCCATTGCGTTTTATCAATCTAGTCCTCACTCCTTATCATAGACTTCTGAAGTCCTATAACACCGCCAAAGCCTTTTGAGAATTAAATGCTATCAACAAGAATTGACTCAGGAGTAGACTTGAAATTCTAGGCTATTTAACAAATTTGAATTTTCCAAAACATGTGCCTATAAATTGAAGCTTCATACTATCGAAGTCTGTACCAAGTACAAAAGAAATCTCAATTCAAAAGCCATGATAAAATACTCGGTTTTTGCATTTTGTTTTTCCCTATCTTTTCTCTTTATTTGTTTTAAACCTGCTTTTGCCACACTTTCAGAAGCGAATGCTTTATTGACATGGAAAGCTAGTTTTAAAAACAAAAACAATTTTCTTCTAGCTTCATGGTCTCTTGACACTAATAGTTCTATAAGCTTTTCGAAAGCAAATTTGAGTCCATGCAATTGGTTCGGAGTTTCGTGCGTGAATGAAAGTGTCAATCGGCTCAACCTAACAAATGCAAGTATTCATGCCACTCTGTATAAGTTTCCGTTCTCGTCTCTTCCGAATCTTGCTTATGTTGAGTTGTACATGAACCGACTTTTTGGACTCATTCCACCTCAAATTGGTAACCTTTCTAAACTCGTCTATCTTGTTTTATCGACCAATCATCTTACTGGGAGCATCCCATCTGAGATTGGCGGATTGACTAGGCTTGAGATTCTTTATTTGGCTGAAAACCACCTTAATGGCTCGATTCCTCATGAGATAGGCCAACTGGTGTCTCTACGAGAGCTTTCATTAGCGATTAACAATCTTGATGGTCCAATTCCAATTTCCTTCGGAAATTTGAGAAATTTGACTCTTTTGTACATGCATAGCAACTCTCTTTCTGGCACCATTCCACATGAAATCAGTAACCTTTCAAAACTCGTCGATCTTCGCCTATCAAACAATCAGCTTACAGGAACCATCCCATGGGAGATAGGGCGATTAACTAGTCTTGAGATTTTTTATTTGTTCAAAAATCACCTTAATGGCTCGATTCCTCATGAGATAGGCCAACTGGTGTCTCTACGAGAGCTTTCATTAGGGTTTAACAATCTTGATGGTCCAATTCCAATTTCCTTCGGAAATTTGAGAAATTTGACTCTTTTGTACATGCCTAACAACTCTCTTTCTGGCGCAATTCCACCTGAAATCGGCAACCTCTCAAAACTCTCCGATCTTGAGTTATCGAACAATCAGCTTACGGGAACCATCCCATTGGAGATTGGCCGATTGACTAAGCTTGAGATTGTTTATTTGTACGGAAATCACCTCACTGGCTCGATTCCTCATGAGATAGGCCAGCTGGTGTCTCTACGAGAGCTTTATTTTTATACGAACTCTCTTTCCGGCACCATTCCAGCTGAAATCAGTAACCTGTCAAAACTCGTCAATCTTGAATTATCGGACAATCAGTTTACAGGAACTATCCCATCGGAGATAGGCCGATTAACTAGTCTTGAGACTCTTGATTTGTCCTTTAATATTCTAACTGGTTCCATACCCTTAACTCTAGGAAACTTGAATGTGCTGCAGTATTTTGGTCTTATGTATAATAAACTTGTTGGTCCTATTCCACGTGAGATTGGAAATCTAAAATCTCTCAGTAATCTGCAACTAAGCCACAATAAATTTTACGGCCATCTGCCGGAGGTGTGTAGCGGTGGCGTACTGCAAAGATTTAGTGTAGGGAACAATAGACTTTCAGGTCCAATACCGAAAAGCCTAAGAAACTGTTCTAGTTTAACCAGAGTCCGACTTGAAAACAACCAGTTTTCTGGCAATCTGTCAGAAGATTTTGGGATATATCCGAATTTGACATTCGTGGATCTAAGTGATAATGCATTCTATGGTGAACTGTCTAGCAGCTGGGGTCGTAACAAACAATTGGGAACTCTGAGAATTGTGCAAAACAACCTCACGGGAAGCATTTCTCCAAAACTTGGAACTCTCAGTCAATTGCAAGAACTCGATCTTTCTTCAAACAAGTTAACTGGGGAGATCCCAAAGGAGATTGGAAAGTCCATTTTACTTCTGAAGCTTTGTCTACATGACAATCAACTTTATGGAGACATACCTTATGAATTGGGATCACTATCAAGGTTAATTTTTCTCGACCTTTCAAGAAACAGATTGACAGGCCGAATACCTGAAAATTTTGCTCATTTTGATCAATTGTATTACTTGGATTTAAGTAGAAACTATTTAAGCAAAACGATGCCGACTCAGCTTGGTAAGTTAGTTCAATTGTTTGAGTTGGATGTGAGTAATAATTTCCTCACAGGAGAAATACCGTCCGAGTTAGGCTCCATGCATAGCTTGGAAAAGTTAAATCTCTCATACAACCACCTTTCAGGAGAAATCCCATCTGAAGTAGGATCTTTATCGGTGGAAATCTTGAACCTCTCTCATAATCACCTCTCTGGGCTCATTCCAACGAGCTTTCAAGAAATGCACGGTTTGGTGGCCATCGATATATCCTATAATATGTTGGAAGGTCCTCTCCCTAATTGTAAAGCTTTTCAGAATGTCTCGATAGAGAAACTTCGAGGGAACAAAGGACTATGTGGCAATATTAGAGGATTGCCGCAATGTAAGGGAAATACTCATCAAGTAAAACATGACAAACTCATTTTGGCAATCGTGGTCCCTCTTCTTGGCACTTTCCTACTCATCCTTGCATTTATTTGTGTAATATATGCAATGTGGAAAAAGAAAAATGGTCAACCAGTAAATGGAGAAGGTGGTTTGATAGCCAAGTTCAATGGAGAAACGATGTATAAAGACATATTGGAGGCTACACGTGACTTTGATGAAGAATTTTGCATTGGCGAAGGAGGATGTGGTAGGGTTTACAAGGCAAAAATTCCATTAGAAAATACAATGGCTATAAACAGGCTTCATTCCTCATCCAAAATGGTTACTGTTGCAGTAAAAAAACTACATTCTTCATCAGAAATGGTAAAAAATAAATCTTTTTTGAGTGAAATAAGGGCATTGGTAGAAATCAGGCACAGAAACATTGTGAAACTTTACGGCTTCTGCTCCAACTCTCAACACTCGTTTCTGGTATATGAATATCTAGACAGAGGTAGTTTGGGGAAAACTCTAAGCTTAAATGAAGAAGCCAAGGTGTTAGATTGGCATAAACGGGTAAATGTCGTAAAGGGCATTGCTCTTGGGTTGTCTTACATGCACCATAGTTGCTTTCCTCCAATTGTTCATCGAGACATATCAAGCAACAACATTTTGCTCGACTCAGAGTATGAGGCTCATATTTCAGATTTTGGCACCGCAAAATTTTTGAAGTGTGATTCATCAACTATGAGCGCTCTTGCAGGCACTTATGGCTATATTGCACCAGGTAACAATTTCTTTCTTGTCCTCACATACACAATTTTAGAGTTTTAATATTATTCATTCAAAGCTTTTCTTTGCAGAGTTTGCTTACACAATGAGGGTGACCGAGAAATGTGACGTGTATGCCTTCGGAGTGTTAGCGTTGGAAGTGATCATGGGAAAGCATCCGAACGTATACCTCCAACATGTAACAAATTCGTCCCATGAAGACTTACAGTTGAAGGATTTGTTGGATTCTCGTCTTTTATATCCCAATGCCAAAGAAGAGAAGATATTGACTTTCATTGTTGAACTTGCAACCAAATGCATTCACACAAATCCAAAATTTCGCCCAACCATGCACGTTGTTTCGGATCAGCTTAGTTCATGTGCAACTTTCTCAACGATTCCTGTTCGGCCATGAGCTTAACCGATGTTTGCTGACGATGCAAATTGGTTTTATGCATTTTTGTTCGGTTGTTGTGTTTTTTGGTTCTAATTAAAGTTGGTATCTACGAGTTTTAGTTGGATGCTTATGTGTATGCTAAGTCATGTCATAAGACTATTATAGGAAGTAGCAGTAATTACAAGCGAAAACAAAGATAATCAAAAGGAATGCAACAAGATTTGTTTTGGCCGAAGCCCAGATGATTCGGTGTTACCCTACATCCACCGTTGAGCATCCATAAAGGGGTATAGCTCAAATCCACTATAAGGAAGATGATTACAATAGTTTGCCATCAAGATTACACAATATCAACCATTCAAAACTCCACAATCAGCTCACAGACACATCCAATCACCACACCACTTTAATCAGCCCTAATCACAACAATACAATAATTCTAATCACTTAAGAGTCACAAGCATAGGCTAAGATTCCAGCAGAGAGAAGAGAAAGAATGAGATTAGGTTTTCAGCTGATTAGGGAAGAAGAGGAAAGTCAGATATGAAGAGTTCGAATGAGAAGCCTCTTGTGCTTTTAATTGAAGTCAATGACCACTTATATAATACCAAAGCTGCAACAACTTGAGAGAAGGTCCCTAAGATCGCTCCACCTGGCGCAATCTCTAGCCTCCATTTTTAAAAAACGCATCTTGGCATATCTTAACAGATAAGTGAGTAGCAACTTCATATCTTGGTAAATATTGGTAAATCTTGGCAAATCCCAACTGAAGAGTGAGTAGTAACCTCTCACAACTATGTTGCAAGTCTATATGTAAGTGAAGCTTTCTTTATGGAACTTGAGTTCATTTATTCTAAAGTTCCTTTATTTTATATCGTGTATTATTCTCCTCTAGTGTATGTCTACTGCTCCGGAACATAAATACTGACATTGCAAGAAGTATTGCCTTTCACAACCAAAAAGTGCTTCGTCAAACTATTCTGTCGGAAATTAAGAGCTCGGTCCAAGAAAGAGTTAACACATTTTTTATCAATAAAAGGATACATTTTTTTTTTTTTTTTTTGCATTGCGACGACTTTTACTCCAACCTAAAGTCAATCACTTTTACTCCGACCTAAGAGTCAATCATTCTTTTAATTTTTCTTTTTATAAAAATCTCTGATTATTAATTGAAGTTAGAAATGCACTTTTATAAAATTAAACAAGAAAATGATGTCCATACTATCTTATAAAGAATCAAAGCCCACGTCTATTTAATCGATGAGGTCCTCCAATTAAATTAGAAAGCAAATGAAAACCCGAGCGAACTTTTTTTCTTTTTCCAAAAAGCATGAAATCTGTTCGTGTTGGTGATTTAGTAAGTTTTGTGCCCTTTCGCATTAGATCAGACTATAGCCAAAACCGAGAAAGAGGCAAATATGATGGCGAGAGGCATATTCGTAGTCAGTAGCCAGAAGTGGTTTAATTATCTCAAGGTATTACTAAGATTGAACTCCTTTTTTGTGCTGTGATCTTTTATTATCCTCTGCATAGTTATATTTTATAGTATCATCATATATATATATATATATATATATATATATATATATATATATATATATATATATATATATATATTCCAAGTAACTCTGTAGTATCTTTTATGCTTTGGGTTTTGCGTCCTTGGTAGTTTTCTTTGATCATCGAATAACTTCCTTATATCAATAATTAAATTGGCTGATGTTTTGATGGCCCATGTGTTAGTGCTAGTGTTGCTTTATGAGTATTACGTCACAATCCAATGTTAAGTTTTCATATATAATCGCTGATCCATTAACACCGTTTATAAATAGCATGGTTTTACAATAGGTTCCACTAATATCTTTTTCAAAAAAGCATGAAATCTGTTGATGTTGGTGCATTATGGATTGATTAAATGGCTTGAAATGTGATGATTCAGCAAGTTTTGTGTCGTTTCGTATTAGGTCAGACTATAGCGAAAACCGAGACAGTGGCAAATACGATGGCAAGAGGTGCATTCGTAGTCAGTTGATAAGGTCGTTTATCTCAACTTATTGCTAAGATTGAACTCTTTTTTTGTACAGCGATCTTTTATTATGCTTTGCATAATTATAGTTTGTAGTATCATATAATATGTCTATAGTATCTTTCATGCTTGGTGTTTTTGTGTTCTTGGTTGTTTTCGGCGATCATCGAATAACTTCCTTACATCAATGATTAAATTGGCTGATGTGTGGTGGTGGCATACGTGTTAATTAGTGCTGGTGTTGTTTTATGGGTACTACTTTGCCAATCACAATCCAATGTTAAACTGTCATATAACAGCTTAATCATGAGCACCGCCGATAAATAACATAGTTTCTGTTAGGCTCGTTGTTGTGGAACTGGAGATAAACTTGCAACTGAAGTAGAAATGAGATAAACGAGAAACACCAGATTTAACGTGGAAAACCCCCAAATTAATTCGGGGTAAAAACCACGGGCAAACTGTAGAAGGATTTCACTATAGCAAAAGGATTACAACAACTTCTCTCTAATATAAGGAGAGCACAATTGTCGATAACCTCTCTCTTATAATAGGAGAAAACACTCTCTCTTCGATAAAGGAAAGAACACGAAATACTAGGAGAAATCTCACAACTTTTCTCTCTAGCTCTCAAAACCTCTCTCTCTCTATCTCCCAATTGTGAATTACAGAGGATTTGTAACTCTACTCATGGAATTACAACCCACTTGTAACTCTAAGCATGGGATTACAAATGAAGAATGGATTATATTACATGAACAAACCATGCCTTTTTATAGATGTTAAAGGCGGTGGACTATGGCGGTTCAAAGCCTACAAATTTTGACTTTTCAACTTTAATTTTTTTTTTTTTTTAAATGTGGCTTTAACCGACTTCATTCTCCCACTTAAAGTCACATTTGTAATAATCCTTCTCCCCTTTCTACGTTTGCCATGTTCACGTCTTTGCTTCACATTTGCGCTAGGCCAATAGAGGATCGACACCACATAAACTTATCGTTGTTGGTGGTTTTGTCAATATATCTGCTAGGTTGTCCTTGGTATGGATTTTACGAATATCCACACTTCCTTCTTCCACCTTCTCACGAACAAAGTGATATTGAACTCGTATGTGCTTAGTCCTCGGTGAAATCTTGGATTCTTTGCGGATGCAAGCGCTCGACTATCACAAAATAGAGTAATTTTCTCTTGTTTGTGTCCGAGCTCCTCCAATAACATTTCCAACCATATTGCCTCTTTCTTTGGCTTGTGTAGGCTGCTCGTGTCCGCCTCCGTCGTTGGCGTAGCCACGATAGGCTGCGGTTTGAAACTTGACTCACTTTGCTCCTTCCAAAGAAGAGTAAACACACAACCTTTGTGGTGGATTTGCTTTTATCAAGATCACTGCATAATCCGAATCAACATAGCCTCGACAATAAAGTCGATCCTTCATAACATAATGCAAAGATTCTGAGGTACCCTTGATATATCTCAAGATCCTTCTTTACGATATTCCAATGCTCTCTCCAGGATTCGCCATGTATCGACTAACCGCTCCCACTTTGCTTGTGCAATGTGCAGTGCAGTACAAACCATAGCGAACATTAAACTACCCACTTCTTGATGCATCACGGCACTCGAGACATCTCCATCCTCTCCGCTTCACTGCTAGGGCTCATACTTGAGGATAACTTGAAATTAATAGGAAGAGGGGTAGAGATTGGCTTACAATCTTGCATATTGAAGCGTCGCAAGATTTTTTCAAGTAATTTTTCTGAGAAAGCCAAATCTTCCTACTATTTCTGTCTCGGTAAATTTGCATCCTAGAATCTTGTTTCTTTGGTCCCAAATCCTTCATTTCAAACTCCCTAGCCAATTGAGCCTTCAATTCTATAATACGATCTTTGTTGGGGCCTGCTACCAACATGTCGTCAACATACAACAGTAGACCAATGAAATCACCATCACCAAATCTCTTGTTATAGACACAAGGATGCGCATTCAACTGCTGTATCCAAGGCTCATGATGAAGGAATCAAATCTCTTGTACCAACATCTGGCGCTGTTTGAGACCATGCAGATTTGTTCAACCTCGCAAACCAAGTTCTCTTTTCCTTTTTCTTCAAAACCATCACGGTTGGAGCATATAAATTTCTTCTTTAAGTTCACCATGAAGAAATGCGGTTTAACATCCAAGCGCTTCTAAGTACAAGTCAAATATAGCACACATCGCCAGGACCACTCGAGGCTGTCGTCGAACAACAGAGAAAATATTTCGTTGAAATCAATACCTTCTTTACGAGCAAATCCTTTAACCACCAATCTAGCACGATACCGCTCCACTTGGTCATTACCATCTCGTTTGATCTTATAGACCCATTTATGTCCAATGGCTTTCCTTCCATGTGGTAGTGGAACAAGATCCCAAGTTTTATTTTTATGAAGAGCTTCCATTTCTTCTTGCATTCTTTGTCATCCACAGAGAAGCATCTTGACTCTGTATAGCCTCAATGAAAGTCGATGGCTCTCCATCCTCTGTTAAGAGAGCAAAGATGCGACATTACCCTCCATAATATAACTGAGTGCCAAGTGGTTCTCTCCTCTCCCGAGTTGACCGCCTAACTTGTGGAGTCGCAAACTCGACCTTGCTCTTGCTCTTCGTGCTTCGCATCGCTCGGAAGGATCTAGAACTTCCTGTTCTTGTTGATCTTCAACTTGAACAACGAGTCTCGATTTCTTCTCGGAAGTGCTATTATCACCTTGTACTTTATCTTACGCAAATACAACGTCTCTGCGATTATTACCTTGTGGGCAAGTGGGATCCCACAGCGATACCCTTAACACCATCAAGATACCCCAAGAAAATGCACCTTCTAGATTTGGATCCAATCGATGTTTCTTGGGCGTTATACATAGCATACAGGACTTCCAAATGTATGTAGCGAGAATAATCACCGGCTTACCAATCCACATCTCCATCTGAGTCTTCGAGATCAATTATGCGGTTGATGGTGACCGATTGATCACATAATGCATTTGCCTTAATCGCTTGTACCCGTAACGATTTGGCTAACCTCGCAGCTTCTCAACATCGCTCTTGTCCTTTCTAACAAGGTTACGTTTCATCCGCTCTGTTACTCCATTTTGTTGTGGAGTGTGTGCCACCGTGAATTGTCTTTTGATACCTTCTTGTTTGCGAAGCTATCAAATTCATCGCCAGATATTCTCCTCCATTATCGCCCTCAAACACTTGATCTTCTTCTCGATTCAAGTTCAACTCGCGCTTTGAAGATTTTGAAAACTTCAAACACATCTCGACTTCTTTCTAATTGGATACACCCAACATCTCCTCGAGTAATCGTCAATAAATGATACAAAGTATCGCACCTCCTAGGGACACAACAGGTGCTTGCCAAGCGTCGAGTGAACCAACTCAAGTATAGCTTTACTTCTAGCAATCGAATCACGAACTTCAATCTGTCTTTGCTTACTAGTAACACAATGCTCACAAAATGGTAAAGATACCTTTTGAGCCTGGAAGAAGCTTTCTTCCGAGAGAATCTTCAAACCTCGTTCAGGACATGTGGCCAAGTTTACGATGCCACATCGTAAATCACGTCTTCTCCCGAATTCACCGTCGCGGTTGGCGCTTCTCCTTCTTGTTGTGTTTCACCTTTAAGCATGTACAGATTTGTCGCTATCTTCTGCTTTCATCACCACAAGCGCTTTAACGATCTTCATGATCCCATCTCGAACATGGGCATCGCACCAATACTATCTAATTGTCCCAATGACAATAGATTTTTCTTCAAGCCTTTCACATGCCGTACCTCCTGGATGGTGCGAACTGCATCATACATCACCAATTTGATGGTACCAATACCAAAGCCAATCTCAAGGCATGATCGTCACCCATAAACACAGATCCTCCCGAGATAGGTTCGTATTGGTGGAACCATTCTCTCCTAGGGGTCATATGCCATGTAGCTCCTGAATCCATAAGCCATACATCGGTGAACCGTCTTACGCCTTTCAACAAGCTGTTGTTGCTTCCTTTGTATAATATTTCGCCCTCATCAAAGTACTCGCTACACAACCTCTGAGCTTTTGATGTCTCAAGACCTTTCCCTTTGGTTTCTTCACTCTTCTTGAGATACCAACACTCCTTCTTGTAGTGCCCTTTCACTCGCCGGTGATGACACTTGACATTTTTCTTACTTCTTGACTTTGATCTACTCCGATTTTGACTCCCACTGGGGCTACGTTCCGTTGATCTACCTCTCACCATCGTTAAAGCTTCAGCCTGTTGTGAGTTTCCTAGTCTATCTTCTTTACTTTTGCGCCGACTTTCTTCTTCAAGAACCGCAGCTGCAATATCATCAAAGACTAGTATCTCTATATTGTTCGTTAAGTTGATGATGAGTTGATCATACGAATCAGGTAAACTCTGAAGTAGAATTTCAGCACGTTCACCCGTCTCTATATTATGCCCCATTGTAGAAAGTTGTGAAAATAGAGTATTCAGGGTGTTGATGTGGTCTATCACCGAAGTTGACTCCATCATCCGAAGGGTGTATAACCTTCTCTTCAAGAAGATCTTGTTGTGTAGTGATTTGGCCTCGTATAACTTTGTGAGAGTATCCCAAATCTCTTTTGCTGTCTTTTTCTCCGATGCACTTGACAATACTCCATCGGCTAGCGCTAAATGTAGATTAGCAATAGCATTGCCATCCATCTCGCTCCATTTATCATCAGTGATATCGTCGGGCCTTTCTTCAATTGCCGCCAAGCAGTTATCTTTTCTCAATACTGCTTTTATTCTCATTTTCCACAATGAGAAATTATTCCCATTAAACTTCTCTATTTCGTACTTCGTCGCCATCTTTATAAATATCTCCTTTCCACTAACAGGATCTGATTGTAACACAACAACCGGCTACAAACCTGGTGCTCTGATACCACTTGTTAGGCTCGTTGTTGTGGAACTGGAGATAAACTTGCAACTGAAGTAGAAATGAAATAAACGAGAAACACCAGATTTAACGTGGAAAACCCCCAAATTAATTCGGGGTAAAAACCACTGGCAAAGCGTAGAAGGATTTCACTATAGCAAAAGGATTACAACAACTTCTGCTCTAATATAAGGAGGCACAATTGACGATAACCTCTCTCTTATAATAGGAGAAAACACTCTCTCTTCGATAAAGGAAAGAACACGAAATACTAGGAGAAATCTCACAACTTTTCTCTCTAGCTCTCAAAACCTCTCTCTCTCTATCTCCCAATTGTGAATTACAGAGGATTTGTAACTCTACTCATGGAATTACAACCCACTTGTAACTCTAAGCATGGGATTACAAATGAAGAATGGATTATATTACATGAACAAACCATGCCTTTTTATAGATGTTAAAGGCGGTGGACTATGGCGGTTCAAAGCCTACAAATTTTGACTTTTCAACTTTAATTTTTTTTTTTTTTTTTTTTTAAATGTGGCTTTAACCGACTTCAGTTTCTACAATAGGATTCTTAGGGCTGATATATATCAGTTGCTTGCATTCTGTCAGAGCAAAATGAGATCATGAATTAGCATAATGTTATTGGCATAGACAATGTTATTTTCTTAGTGTCAGGGTTGCTCCTACAAGGCTGACTGTGCTTTATCATTTGTATTTTGGGCTGCATTTTGCTAATTGATAAAGGGGATTTGGACATGTTCCTTGCCACAGTTGAGAGTTGACTGAGTTAGATTTGCTTTTCATGTATTGATTAACATTCTGACGAGTGCCAGTGATCATCGTGAGATTCGACCTTCTTGTTACGTATATGTCTTTGGAGGTAGTAGTAAATCTTACTGATCCTAAGGCAAGAACTACAATACTATAGAAATTTTGGCATCTCGAATTGGGTGTTTAAATGGATTTTGTTAAAGTTAATTAACATGTAATTAAGTCTTGTCAATTAAAAAGATTTAATTGAAATTTGTATGAAACTGAAATATTTGTGGCCGGGTAGAATAGATTTTGCTCACCAAATTACATGACAAGTTCAAGTGAGAGAATTGTTCAAAATAAATACTCACCCACACTTAACTCATGTGACGTTCAAACTTACATGTAACTCTATTCTCGTCAAACCAAGTGATACTTACCCGCACCTAAATTAATTCAAGTATGACATAGAAATACTTCTAATTAGCATTGGCAGTGATTGGCAGTGGATCGGATTCGGATCGGATCGGATCAAGAAAAAAAATCCAAATACGATCCATATTGGTAAAGGTTTTTATAAAAAATGAAAAATAATAAAAAATAAATTTTAAAAAAAATCAATTCAGATCGGATCAGGCCTAATTCAATTCAAATCCAAATCCGTTTCGAATTGGCCGATCTATGGATCAATGATCCACGGATCGTCGGATCGGCAAAAAATCGCTCCATTCAAATTGGGTATCCATTGGATTTGGATCGGATCGGATTTTTTTGCCACCACTACTTCTAATACAAGTGATGTGAAGAATGTGAACGTGAATTGGCAATGAGAATAAATGTAGACAATGTTTAGACTGGGTATAAGACATTCTAAGCATTTATTCTTTGTCAGCTGATTATCACATTCTCTACATCGTGTACATTGGAAAAATGTTTAATTTGTGCATTATGTGAATTTGCTTTCGTATGTCTATGGTTTTTTTTTTTTTTTGGCATGCAATTCACGTCTCTATGTGCTTGATTTTTCCAAAAATAATACACTACCAAAGTTTAACCATTTTTAGTATGATTTTCATTA
This sequence comes from Jasminum sambac, assembly GCA_018223645.1. Taxonomy (NCBI): domain Eukaryota; kingdom Viridiplantae; phylum Streptophyta; class Magnoliopsida; order Lamiales; family Oleaceae; genus Jasminum; species Jasminum sambac. The sequence continues at coordinate 30,404,899 of CP073643.1, read as the reverse complement.
ACACAGTCAAGTCTTTTGGAATTGCATTCTCTTGCAGGAATTGACTTAAGAGTGGACTGGAAATTCTATATCATTGCATTCCACAGACATAGTGCCAGGGAAATGTTATTTGAACAAATTAAGTGATGGACATAGTGACAAAATGTATGTACATGAGTAGTTATTTCACACAACACATTATCTCCAAAATCAACGATCATTATATTTCTACATCATTTATTTGTAAATATTTTTTCACTTTATTTATTTGAGTATCATTTAGCATTCTAGGTAGGTAAGATATCCCCATTGATCAAGTGCAGCATATGGGTCAGTTTCTTGCAATTAACGCATTTTGGTTGGAAGTTATCAATCAATTGTTTCAAGCAATCCATGTGGGGAACCTGCAGCTGGAGGAGAACCAACTAATTGGCCTTTTTTTTTTTTTTTATATTCATTTGGAAAAATAGTTTTGTTTTGTTTTTCATACAGATTAAAAATTGAAATTAGTGTATTGGAAAATATATGAATTTTACACACAAATTGATAATGTCATCTTAACTATAGGGAGAGACGTATAAAGCAAGACTACACTGGAACAATGGAGACGCACGTCTCCCACACATTTAAAATTACAACAAATAATTAAAGAACGCTGCTAAAAGTAGGATAAAATTAAATTGGTACATCGTCTAGTTGGCATATTTGTATTTGTTATTTATTTAGCACTCTTTTACTTAAATAATTGAATTCTTAGATTTTCCCTGAGTGATTCTGTCTTGCATTCTCGCTTTAAGATACCGAAGATCTGAAACAAATGAATTCAGGTACCAGGATGATTATAGGGATAGCAAATATTGTTGCACGTAGATGGGTTGTCGATGCACTTCCTGCTCGTAGCTATAAAAATTATTGCTGCCCGGTGGAAATTTCACTTGTCATTGTCCATTCCCATATAGAGTTATAGTGACCCCTGCTCGCTTTCACTTCGATCGTCTTCTTATACGAATTCCAGTTTAATTCTTGTTTTGTGGTGTGTGTGATTTAAGTGGTATTATCAGTTTCTCTTTTTGGTGTGGAGTCGTATCATTTAGCTAATAATTGATCAAAGGGAATACGTTACTTTCTACTTACCAGGATAGATAGATGCATTTTTTTTCTATGCTTGAAGGGGTGTTTCTTTTTAGGGTAATTATATATACACCATAAAATTGACTACCTACACAACATTTATTATATTTCTCATAATGACCTAAAATAAAATGACAGAAATGGCCACTAATTTTAAATGTTGCCCCCTATAGGTTCGTACTTGTACAACTTTAGGGGTAATATAACGATATGTCGTCACTACAGATCTATACACACGAATTTATAGAGACGATAGGCCGCCCATAAAGACTTTATTTCTTGTATATTTATTGTGAATCACATCAATGTGATGTATTTAATTATTTTTTTTTCATTTTTGAAAAGTTAGGGTTATATTGTAAAAACAAATGTGGTGTGTTTATTAAAATTGTTGTTTAGTATTGGTGTATTTATAATGTTGTGTATATCGTAAATTTTATCAGTTCTTATCCTATGAGAGGGAATAACTTCAGGACTATTCATTCCACCGTCTTCAAAAGGACGTCGTTTATTGAAGCTTAATGTTGTGTATATAATAAATTTTATAGTGTATATATAATTACACTTCTTTTTATCAGATACCAGAATGGTTGTTTGCAATTTTCTTGACAAAGTCCAAATATTGGCCATTAATATTTAGTATATATGCCTTCTCTCTCTCCAATCGTTGACGTAGACTTCAAGTCTTTTAACACAGTCAATGCCTTTTTGGAATGGCATGCCCAGACAAGAATGGACTTGGAAGTGGACTTGAAATTCTACCCCACTGCATAAATTCATATTCATCATATATGTTTATATTTAGCGTGTGTTGGGAGTGGGCTCAAATTAACTATTTTAAAATTTCGGGGACTGAAATGAACGAGTTTAAAGGCTGTTGGGGACTTAAATCAACTAATTTAAAACCGCAGGGACGGAGACCGCTGAAAAGGAGTTGACTGGACCAACGTACGCGCACCATAAAACTACAGGGACTTAAATTGCAAATAACGTTAAAACACGGAAATTGCACCCGAGGTCCTCGGATTCGTTGAATTTCCGCTCGAGGTCCCTGCGCATACAACCGACGAAACCCTAGCCGGCCACGCCGATACTCGCCGCTGCACTCTCCGGCGACGACGGCGGCGACCATCGGCCGTCGACCCAAGTCCGAAAACCCCTCGTTTGTGTTTTTTTTGTTAAATTTTCAGTTTAAACAAAGGCTCAATCCGAAACAACGAGTTCGAACAAATCCATAAATAATTCCACAATTTCGATTTCAATATCACGGCGGAAGCACATACAAAACCAGTTCGATTCAAGCACAGAAAATTTCAATTCATGTAAACATACGAATCGAATATTTAAATCGATATTGGCCATGATTTATACATATAGATACATACACGGTACCGTCATATATATGAGGTGATCTGTGTGCGTGTGAATCCATACATGTGTATGAGCAATAGAACACACAGTCATACACTAAATCCATATGCATATATAATTCGTATATGCACCAAGAAGGCCAAAAAACCAGCAGATCGAATTATGGAAATATATGCGTGATTAGTTTATATCACATGTGCATCAATTTCACATATATATCTACTGAATCAGTGAATGGCACACAAATCCAGATGAAATTATATGTATAAATCACGAAGAGAAACAACTTCAATCACCATAATAATTTCATTCCCAATAATCCAACAACGATAATAGCTCTGATACCACTTGTAGGAATAAATTTCCACTTTAAACCCGGATCTATCGCGTTGGATCAATGAGAACGCATATAAACTAAAGCGGAAGCGTACCTGAATCATCCATTGCTTGCAGTATTGGAATTCTATGGTCGTGATCTTCCAAGTCAACAAGCGGCTCCTTATTTCTCTCTGGTGATGGAGAGTCAGAAAGAATGAACAAATCACTTGTGATCTGGGACCGTATATATAAGTATATACAACGGGCCGTTAACCTAATTCAGCCCATCATAGAATTAGAAACCCTGGGCCTAGTATCTACACATATAAAGCCCACACTTTAATTTGATGCATAAAAGCCCAATATACGAAACCGTATTAGATCACTTTAATGGGCTTAACCGAATGTGATAGCCTTTAATTTAATACACAATAATTACATATATTAGCCCACATGATCGATTAAAACCTTACAAAACTGTCGTATAAAATTCAATCATGAGCACCCCCGATAAATATCATAGTTTCTACAATAGGATTCATAGGGGTGATATATAGCAGTTGCTTGCATTGTGTTACAACAAAATGAGATCATGAATTGGCATATGTTATTGGCATAGACTGTTATTTTCTATAATGTTATGTTATTTTCTTAGTGTCATAGTTTCTCCTACAAGGCTGATCACTCTGCTTTAGCATTTGTATTTTGGGCCGCATTTTGCTAATTGATAAAGGGGAATATGTTATTGGGATAGACAATTGCAATTTTCTTGCATTAATTTACTTATAAAATTAAGTTTAAATTTCCTTCTTCTTGTAGTTTATTTTTGGACATGTTCCTTGCCACAGTCGACAGTTGACTGAGTTAGATTTGCTTTTCATGTATTGATTAACATTCTGACGAGTGCCAGTGATCATCGTGAGATTCGACCTTCTTGTTACGTATATATCTTTGGAGGTAGCAGTAAGTTTTAATGATCCTAAGGCAAGAACTACAATACTATAGAAATTTTGGCATCTCGAATTGGGTCGAATTGGGTGTTTAAATGGATTTTGTTAAAGTTAATTAACATGTAATTAAGTCTTGTCAATTAAAAAGATTTAATTGAAATTTGTATGAAACTGGTACATTTGTGGCCGGGTAGAATAGATTTTGCTCACCAAATTACATGACAAGCTCAAGTGAGAGAATTGTTCAAAATAAATACTCACCCACACTTAACTCATGTGACGTCCAAACTTACATGTAACTCTATTCTCGTCAAAGCAAGTGATACTTACCCTCACCTAAATTAATTCAAGTATGACATAGAAATACTTCTAATTAGCATTGGAAGTGATTGGCAGTGGATCGGGTTCGGATCGGATCGGTCTAATCCAAATCTAAATCCAAATCAATCACTTCGATCCAAATCCAAGTTCCTCGGATCGGATCGGATTAAGAAAAAAAATCCAAATACGATCCATATTGGTAAAGGTTTTTATAAAAAATGAAAAATAATAAAAATCAATTAAAAATCAATTCGGATCAGATCAGGTCTAATCCGATTTAAATCTAAATCCGTTTCGAATCGGCCTAATCCAAATCTAAATCCAAATCAATCACTCCGATCCAAATCCAAGTTCCTCGGATCGGATCGGATCAAGAAAAAAAATCCAAATACGATCCATATTGGTAAAGGTTTTTATAAAAAATGAAAAATAATAAAAAAATCAATTAAAAAATCAATTCGGATCAGATTAGGTCTAATCCGATTTAAATCTAAATCCGTTTCGAATCGGCCGATCCACGGATCAATGATCCATGGATCGTCGGATCGGCAACAAATTGCTCCGTTACGTTCAAATTGGGTATCCATTGGATTTGGATCGGATCGGATTTTTTTTCCATCAAAACTTCTAATGCAAGTGATGTGACGAATGTGAACGTGAATTGGCAATGAGAATAAATGTAGACAATGTTTAGACTGGGTGTAAGACATTATAAGCATTTATTCTTGGTCAGCTGATTACCACATTCTCTGCATCGTGTACATTGGAAAAATGTTTAATTTGTGCATTATGTGAATTTGCTTTCGTATGTCCATAGGCTTTTTTTTTTTTTTTTTTTTTGGCATGCAATTCACGTCTCTATGTGCTTGATTTTTCCAAAAATAATATACTTTCTGTTTGGAATAAGAACGATAATTGGCAACAAAAATAAAGAACACAAAGAAAGAATACGTAGATTTGTTTTACGTAGGAAACCCAAGATCTGGGTGAAAAACCCACGGGTGGAGACCAGAGAAAATTTCACTACATCAGAGATGGTTATAAGAGGAGATAATTTTCTAACTCTTACAATGAATGTCATGAGCTTTATGGCATGGTATATATAGGAGAAAAATAAACCTATTGTTAGTAGGATAAGAATACTAATCCTCGTAGAATGAAAAATAAAAATCCTAATAGAATAGGTAAATACCAATATCAGGATAGTAGGAATAAAATCCTAATCCCAATAGAATTCTTCAACTTCTTCAAATTTGATTTGAAATAGAATTCGGGTCACAATTCGCAATAATCTCCACCTTGACACGAATTTTGCTGGAGGAGTGCAAAAACCAATCTTCGATAAACACAATTCTCTATCTCTTCTACAAAAGCCCCTGGGGGCTAAACTCAATGACTGATAAGAGCCATGTATAGCTGCTCCAACTTAAACCATAATGCAGCAGCAGTTATCTTCTTCAAGATGTCCTGTAGAATTTGGTTTGAAAGATGAAGGTTGATCTGATCCGCTATCCATGAAGTCGGAATCTTATCAAACCCAAACAGTGTGTCATCCAAAACCATCTAAGCGAGCGTTGCTCACATCTTCACCTGGCATACCAAAAATCTGGTGTACCGAACCAGGAGCGAAATTTCATATTTAATGGTTACCATTATCGTAATCAAACCATGGCTCTGATACCAGTTTGTTAGGGATACGAACGATAACTGGCATCAAAAATAAAGAACACAAAGAAAGAACACGCAGATTTGTTTTATGTGGGAAACCCAAGATCTGGGTGAAAAACCCACGGGCAAAGACCAGAGAAAATTTCACTATATCAGAGATGGTTATAAGAAGAGATAATTTTCTAACTCTTACAATGAATGCCATGAGCTCTATGGCATGGTATATAGAGGAGAAAAATAAACCTATTATTAGTAGGATAAGAATACTAATCCTTGTAGAATGAGGAATATAAATCCTAATAGAATAGGTAGACATCAATATCAGGATAATAGGAATAAAATCCTAATCCAAATAGAATTCTTCAACTTCTCCAAATTTAATTTGAAATAGAATTCGGGTCACAATTCTCAACACTTCCAAAGTTTAACCATTTTTAGTATGATTTTCATTAACACAGTCAAGTCTTTTGGAATTGCATTCTCTTGCAGGAATTGACCTAAGAGTGGACTGGAAATTCTATATCATTGCACGGGTTCCACAGACATAGTGCCAGGGAAATGTTATTTGAACAAATTAAGTGATGGACATGGTGACAAAATGTATGTACATGAGTAGTAATTGGGTTTTTTTTGCCAACGATCATTATATTTCTACATCATTTATTTGTAGATATTTTTTCACTTTATTTATTCAAGTATCATTTTCCATTCTAGGTAGGTAAGATATCCCCATTGATCAAGTGCACCCGGGTGCACCATAACGCATATGGGTCAGTAAGATATGGGTCAGTTTTGTTAGTGGATTGGGCATGGAGACAAATGGAATTGGTTTTGGTGCAAACAACTTGTGCATGCTTTCTTGAATGAAGAGAATTGCATGCAAGATACCAACTCCAATATTTGACAATTAGTTGCAAATTGAATGGAGTCGTTGGAAATTTTTGCCTATAAAATGAGCTCTCATCTTGCATTCAAAATCATACCACAATCAACACCAAAACACAATAGCTATTGTGTAGAGAGAAAGAGAGAGCTATCTTGTGTAGAGAGAAAGAGAGAGCTTCAGTGTAGAAGCTATACACGAGAAATAAAAGTGAGTGGAGTGATAAAGCCTTTGCGTAGGCAGAGAAAATACAGTGTGGTATTTTTATACTCCTCCTTTTGTGATAGTGAAATATATTGGTGTGGGTCCGTGGACGTAGGCAGTTTGGCCGAACCACGTTAAATCTCGGTGTTCCATATTTGTGCTTATTTTAGTGTCCATTATTTTCTCAGTCGCATATATTATTTTTGTGTCCCACTGATCTTGGGCGGAATTAGCAGCGCCTAATTCCCCAACAACTGGTATCAGAGCTTTGTTTGTGATATCTCTTGAAATTCTTAGTATGCTCTGTGGTTGCAGCATAGACTGATCTTCCACATCAGATACGATTTCTCGAAAAATCACATCTTGTTCTAGTGGGAGTAATGGCGACAGACGAGAGAATTTCCAAAATTGATAAATTTGATGGCAAAAATTTTGGATATTGGAAAATGCAAATGGAGGACTATTTGTATCAGAAGGACCTATATAAGCCGTTGAAAGAAAAGCCAGAAGGCGAGAAAGACGACGAGTGGGAGGTACTTGATCGAAAAGCACTCGGCGCAATTAGATTGACCCTATCAAAGTCGGTCGCTTTCAACATTAAAAATGAGAAGACAACGGCGTCTCTCATGGCAGCTCTATCCAGCATGTATGAATAGCCGTCTGCAGCAAATAAAGTTCATTTGATCAAGAAATTGTTCAATATGAAGATGATGGAAAGCGGGAAATTTGGAGAACACCTCAACGAATTCAATGAGGTAGTAGACCAATTGACCACGGTGGAAATCACTTTTAGTGATGAAGTTCGAGCCCTATTAATTCTTGGGCAGTTGCCTGAGAGTTGGAATAGCGATCCACGACCATCGCGGCTTCGTAGGAAAGTCGAAATTGAAGTTCGATGACGTTGTGAGCATGATCTTGACTGAGGAGATCCGGAGACAGTCAGATGTAGCTTCAACTTCCGGGGCCGCTTTCAATGTAGATAGCAGAGGCAGAAGTTCAAACAGAGAGCATGGGCGTGGGCCAGACAAGTTGAGGAATGGCGGCATCGAGATCCAAAAATCACGAAATTCCAACAAGTCAAAGTGCATTGAATGTTGGAATTGCGGTCGGAGTTAGGCACAACAAAAATCCGGTGTAAGAGCGGCTCAAAGGAAAGCGGAGAACAAGACCGAGGTCAATGTTGTGACCGAAGAAGCACGTGATGCTTTGATATGTTCCATGGAGAAGAAGGCCGACTATTGGGTAATAGACTCTGGAGCATCTTTCCATGCCACCGCAAATCGACACTTTTTTGGAAATTATGTGTCTGGAAACTTCGGAGAAGTATATCTCGAAGACGATCATCCTTGCAGCGTGGTGGGCATAGGAGAAGTACAGATCAATGTCAATGGATCTGTATGGAAATTGAAGGACGTGAGACATATTCCAGAATTGAGGAAAAATTTGATCTCCGTCAAGCAATTGTCGAGAGAAGGATGTGACACAAGCTTCTCTGGTGATAATTGGAAAATCACCAAGGGGGCCATGATAATGGCACTCTATACATGGCGGCGAATGCGTGTATGACAATTGCAGTTGCTGATAGCAAGGATGCGAACCTGTGGCACCAAAGACTTGGGCATATGAGCCAGAAAAGGGCTCAAGTACATGCATGCAAAAGGGAAACTACCAGGGCTTCAGTCTATTGACATAGATTTTTGCGAAAGTTGTGTTTTCGGGAAGCAGAAACGGGTGAGTTTCAATACAAGTGGCAGAACTCTAAAGAAAGGGAAGCTTGAACTTGTCCACACAGATGTGTGGGGTCCAACAGCAGTTTCATCGATTGGCGGAAAGTCATACTTTGTGACTTTCATTGATGACCACTCGAGAAAGGTGTGGGTTTACTTCTTGAGACACAAATCCAATGTGTTCGAGGCGTTCAAGAAGTGGAAGGCCATGGTGGAAAATGAAACTGGTTTGCGAGTAAAGAAGTTGAGATCTGACAATGGTAGAGAGTACGAAAATTTGGCGTTCAAGAAATTTTGTTACCAAAATGGCATCAAGCGAGAGAACGTTGCCGGGAACACCGCAGAATGGAGTTGCGAGCATGAATCGAGCGTTCGAGAAAGAGCGAGCATGAGAATACATGCGGGCTGCCAAAGCGATTTTAGTGAAGGCATCAATCTGGCGGCATACCTAGTTAATCGTGGACCGTCGGTACCATTGGAGTCTGAGGATCTGGAAGAAATTTGGAGCGGGAAAGAAGTGAAACTTTCTCATTTGAAAGTGTTCGGTTGTGTCGCGTATGTGCACATTAGTGATAATGCCAGGAGTAAGTTAGACTCAAAATCACTAAAGTGTACTTTCGTTGGATATGGTGGAGACGAGTTCGGGTACCGCTTTTGGGATGACCAGAACAAAAAGCTCATCAGAAGCCGAGATGTAATATTCAATGAAAAGGTGATGTACAAGGACAGAAATGCAGTTCAGTCCAATGACACAACAAACGACGATCCAACATATGTTCCGGATGATACTCCAGAAGGCAGTATGTCAAAACAGACAGATGAGGGTCTGCAGACAGAGGAGCCCGTCTCGGAGGCTGATTCACCACAGTCTCCAGCTCCAATTCCCATTGTGAGGAGGTCAAGTCGACCTCATGTTCCGAATCGGAAGTACATGAACTACATGTTGCTCACTGACGCCGGTAAACCTGAATGCTATGACGAGGCATGTCAGGTGGGAGATTCTTTTAAGTGGGAGCTTGCAATGAAAGATGAGATAAAGTCTCTCATCTCCAACTAGACGTGGGAACTAGCTGAGTTGCCCAAAGGGAAGAAAAGCTCTCAACAATAAATGGGTGTACAGAATCAAAGAAGAACATGATGGTTCAAAGAGGTACAAGGCGAGATTGGTAGTCAAAGGTTTCCAGCAGAAAGAAGGAATTGACTACACGGAGATATTTTCACCAGTTGTGAAGCTGACAACAATTCGATCAGTATTGAGCATTGTTGCAGTGGAGGGCTTGCACTTGGAGCAGTTAGATGTGAAAACTGCTTTCCTCCATGGTGACTTAGAGGAGGAAATATATATGCAGCAATCAGAAGGCTTCTCAGTGAAAGGAAAAGAGGAGTTGATGTGCAAATTGAAGAAGAGCCTATACGGCTTAAAGCAAGCGCCTAGACAGTGGTACAAGAAGTTTGACGGATTTATGCAGAAAAATGGCTACATGAAGTGTAATGCTGACCATTGTTGCTACTTGAGCGGTTCGAGTCCGGCTATATCATTTGCTACTTTATGTCGATGACATATTAGTAGCCGGCTCGGACATGGACGAGATCAAGAAGTTGAAGAAGCAACTATCGGTGGAATTTGAAATGAAGGACTTGGGAGAAGCAAAACAAATTCTAGGAATGAGAATTTGCAGAGACAAGCAAAAAGGTGTTTTGCAGTTGTCGCAGGCCAAGTATATTGATCAAATCCTACAAAGGTTCAACATGAGCAGTGCAAAGCCAGTCAGCACGCCATTAGCTAATCATTTCCGTCTATCCAACGACCAGTCTCCTAAGACAGAAGAGGAGAGAAACTTCATGGCTAAAATTCCATATGCTTCAGCCATTGGAAGTTTGATGTATGCCATGGTTTGTACCAGACCAGATATTGCTCATGCAGTGGGAGTTGTGAGCAGATATATAGCAAATCCTGGAGAGCAACATTGGGATGCAGTAAAGTGGATATTGAGATATCTACAGGGAACTACTGAGAAATGCTTATGCTTTAGACGAGGCGAGGTGACTCTACGAGGTTTCGTAGATCACGATTTTCTTTGGCGAGGTAGATCGCAGGAGAAGTACTACAGGTTATGTCTTCACAGTTGGTGCTACTGCAGTTAATTGGATTTCGCAGATACAGAAGATTGTTGCGTTATCAACTACAGAAGCGAGAATCATGGCGATGTAGAGGCTAGCAAAGAGATGATATGGTTACAAGGTTTGTTGGCGAGTGGGTTTGAGCAGGAGAAGAATGTCTTCTTGTGATGATAGTCGAGTGCGATACATCTGGCAAAGAATTCGGCATTTCATTCGGGGACCAAACATATTGGACTCCGTTATCATTTCATCAGGTCACTTTTGGAAGATGAAGTGTTGAAGCTTGAAAAGATTCAAGGTACCAAAAACCCAGCCGACATGATGACGAAAACAGTAACCAAGGAGAAATTGGAGCTGTGCTCAGCTTCAGTTGGTCTTCTACAATGAAGACAGAGGTGGTGACCCACATCATATTTTTCACGTAGCTACAAAATAAGATGTCCTAAGGTGAAGCCAGATTGTGAAGACAGATTGAAATCAGTCTTCAAGTGGGAGATTGTTAGTGGATTGGGCATGGAGACAAATGGAATTGGTTTTGGTGCAAACAACTTGTGCATGCTTTCTTGAATGAAGAGAATTGCATGCAAGATACCAACTCCAATATTTGACAATTAGTTGCAAATTGAATGGAGTCGTTGGAAATTTTTGCCTATAAAATGAGCTCTCATCTTGCATTCAAAATCACACCACAATCAACACCAAAACACAATAGCTATTGTGTAGAGAGAAAGAGAGAGCTATCTTGTGTAGAGAGAAAGAGAGAGCTTCAAACAGTAAAAATATCTGCGAGAGATAAAAGTGAATGGAGTGATAAAGCGCTGCGTGGCAGAGAAAATACAGTGTGGTATTTTTGCCACTCCTCCTTTGTGATAGTGAAATATATTGGTGTGGGTCCGTGGACGTAGGCAGTTTGGCCGAACCACGTTAAATCTCGGTGTTCCATATTTGTGCTTATTTTAGTGTCCATTATTTTTACCGATCGCGTATATTATTTTTGTGTCACGATCTTGGCGGAGTGCTAGCACAATTCCAACAAGTTTGTTGCAATTAACGCATTTTGGGTGGAAGTTATCAATCAATTGTTTCAAGCAATCCACTGTGGGGAACCTGCAGCTAGAGGAGAACCAACTAATTGGTCTTTTTTATTTTTTATATTTATATTCATTTGGAAAAATAGTTTTATTTTGTTTTTCATATTTGCATTTGTTATTTATTTAGCACTCTTTACTTAAATAATTGAATTCTTAGATTTTCCCTGAGTGATTCTGTCTTGCATTCTGGCTTTAAGATACCGAAGATCTGAAACAAATGAATTCAGGCACCAGGATGATTATAGGGATAGCAAATATTGTTGTACGTAGATGGGTTGTCGATGCACTTCCTGCTCGTAGCTATAAAATTATTGCTGCTCGGTGGAAATTTCACTTGTCATCGTCCATTCCCATATACTTATAGAGTTATAGTGACCCCTGCTCGCTCGTTACCCCTTTCACTTCGATCGTCTTCTTATACGAATTCCAGTTTAATTCTTGTTTTGTGGTGTGTGTGATTTAAGTGGTATTATCAGTTTCTCTTTTTGGTGTGGAGTCATATCATTTAGCTAATAATTGATCAAAGGGAATATGTAACTTTCTACTTACCAGGATAGATAGATGCATTTTTTTCCTATGCTTGAAGGGGTGTTTCTTTTTAGGATAATTATATATACACCACAAAATTGACTAGCTACACAACATTTATTATATTTCTCATAATGACCTAAAATACAATGACAGAAATGGCCACTAATTTTAAATGTTGCCCCCTATAGGTTCGTGCTTGTACAACTTTAGGGGTAATATAAAGGTATGTCGTTGTTACAAATCTATACACACAAACCTATAGAGACGATAGGCCGCCCCTAAAGACTTTATTTCTTGTATATATATCGTGAATCAATGTGATGTATTTAATTAATTTTTTTTTTCATTTTTGAAAAGTTAGGGTTATATTGTAAAAACAAATATGGTGTGTTTATTAAAATTGTTGTTTAGTATTGGTGTATTTATAATAGTGTATATAATAAATTTTATCAGTTCTTATCTTATAAGAGGAAATAACTTCAGGACTATTCCACCATCTTCAAAACGGCGCCGTTTATTGAAGCTTAATGTTGTGTATATAATAAATTTTATAGTGTATATATAATTACACTTCTTTTTATCAGATACCAGAATGGCTGTTTGCAATTTTCTTGACAAAGTCCAAATATTGGCCATTAATATTTAGTATATATGCCTTCTCTCTCTCTCCAATCGTTGACGTAGACTTCAAGTCTTTTAACACAGTCAATGCCTTTTTGGAATGGCATGCCCAGGCAAGAATGGACTTGGGAGTGGACTTGAAATTCTACCCCACTGCATAAATTCATATTGATCATATATGTTTATATTTAGCGTGTGTTGGAGAAAATTTTTATGTTGCTAAAAAAAAATACTCCATTAGTTTCATGAAATAAGTTGTTCTTATTTTCAGGTCGATTAAAAAATGTCAATTAACAATCTTATTATTCAATAACCTCATATCTATATAGTCAGTAATTTAGAGTAGAAATGTGTAACGATATTAGTCTATTAAATGATGACATATTAGGAAGTGAAAAAAAATTAAGTACACTTCAAATAAAGTAAATGAACTATAATTTGGCATGAATAGAAAAAGAATATAAGCCTATATTCATTAGACGGAGGGAGTAAATTTGTAGTAAAAATAACAACGAACATTACAAAATATGTGAAAAATAAGTGGTGATTTCAAGTGATACAAAATTAAACCTTGATTATGACTGTAATAATTGAACACGAAAAATTAATTTTTAGCTAAAAAATTAACTACTATTTAGATTTCAAAGAGTTTAATACAAGATATTAACTACAATGCGGAAAGTAATTTCCTAAAGTGTAGAAAAACGATCCCAAGCTTGCTCGAACACTCCTCTTGAATGATGTGTAGTGTGAGCTCAAATCAAGATCACAGCCAATAATAGGAATCATTGCACTGCCGTCACGGGGAAATGGCAACCGGAAAACGTCCGAAGGCTCGCCGGAGTTCTGCACCTAAGATATGGTCCTCCCCTCTTTATGAACTCTTTGCCTTTTGTTTTCTTTTGTCAAACAAGTCCCAAGAAATAAGCCAGAAGTCCACACAATTTCTTACCACACATTTGCCACACCCTAATAGCCTAAGTGAGAAATGACCATAATGCCCTCTGAAGCCCCCCCGGCCCCCGCCCGGGGGGGGGCTCACACCCCTATTAAGGTGTGGTAAAAGTCCATACAAAATGTGTGGGGAGTTTCTAGCATTTCTCCAAGTCCCAAAACAAAAAGTGCAGCCAAGGTTTCCAACCCAACGTACACATGCTATAGCACTAGGGTAGGTAGATAAGAATTTATCCTAACCATTGGATCATAGTCCAAGGGTCCAATTCAAATCTTACAAAGCCAATCCATGCCAAGCCATGTGCGCCCATGAATGGATGCCAAATGGATTATAAGCGAGACACAATTCTCACAGTAACAAACACATGCTAGATTTGATAACGATACAAAGTGGCATAGCTATCGTGGTTAACACTGATAATTTGTTTCAGCGGGACTAGAACGATTCTAATGTCAGGTGAAAGTTAAGGGGAAAAAGTGGAATACAAGAAAAAAATATATATATTCTTAAATAAAATGTAAGAAGATAAACCTAGAAAGAGTCTCCCCAATACACAATTTGATTGAGTGGTGCAAAATTTAACATTCTGTAGAATAGAACTTTGGGTTATCGTTATATGAAGGACAAATTTTAGAAGGTCAAATTTAGAAGGTCTCTGGAGAGTCAGACATTGCATATGGCTATGTCGTTGGGCAGAGAGAGATTCTGGTTGTTGGTTATAGTTTCAAGCCATGTTATCGCCTTAACTCTCTTGCAACAACTGGTGGTCTATTCAGCTATTTATTTAATGCCGCATTTAGGATTTTTAACACTCAACCACAGGGATACAACATAATAATGCTGTTTATTAGCATTGTTGATTCTATCGGCGGCTATGTGGCACCTTAGCATTGGTTGATGTTGTGAAGCCCGTGAGTTAGTGCTAGTGTTGTTTTATGGGTAAGTACCTCACAATCAAATGTTAAATTTCCATATAATCGCTGATCCATTAACACCACTTATAAACAGCATAGTTTTCACAAAGGTTGCATAGCATATATCAGTTGCTTGCATTATGATACAGCAAAATGAGAAATGTGATGATAGCAGATATTTTTGTAAACTACTAATTTTTCAGTGTGTCGACAACACGTGCCACTAATTTCTATTTCAAAAAAAGCATGAAATGTGTTGATGATGGTGCATGAAATTATCGACTTGAACTGTGATGATTTAGCAAGTTTTGTGTCCTTTCGTATTAGATCAGACTACAGCAAAAACCCGAGAAAGAGGCAAATATGATGGCAAGAGACGGATTTGTAGTCAGTTGCTAGAAGTGGTTTAGCTCTGAACTTGTTGAAAAATCATCACCGACTTGAAAAGAAGGTTCCGGAATGATGTGGTGCCAACTTGAGAAAGCTAGAGATTTCCTACATTACTACTTTGGAAGAATCTAGAATCAACATGAATTGCATCAACTCTAGAACCTTCCATCACCTCCATACTAGAATTTTCCTCCACCGTCATACTAGAATGTTCTATTAGTGTGTATAAATATGTATGTTGTGTATTGTAGATGTGTAAGGTAAAAATTGTGAGTAAGAGAAGTCTAGTAGGAGTGAGTAAGAGAAGTGTAGTGAGAGTGTGTGAGCAAGGAAAGTCACTTGGTGTGTATTAACAAGTTTGTACAAGTTTATATTCTAATAAAAGAATATTTTGCGTCCAACAATTCAACAAGTGGTATCAGAGCTTGGTCGAGTGAGGGCCTAGTGTTTCCAAAGTGAGGCGTTTAAGGGGAGATTATTTTGAGTTTCAAGAAGGTCGTGCACACATTGAGGTTGTGAAGCTATTATAGCTTACTTGGTAACGAGAGGTTATCCAAGTCACGATGGCGGACCTACAGCAAAGAGGTGGAATGAAGAAACTCAATAATCAAAACTACACCACATGGAAGACGTGCATGGAGTCATATCTCCAAGGTCACGATCTATGGGATGTAGTTGGTGAAGATGAGGTGACGCCGGAAGATCTGAGCTTTGAGAAAATGGAAAATTAAAGCAGGAAAGGCCTTGTTTGCACTCAAAACAACAATTGACGAAGAGTTGTTGGAGCACGTGAGAGATGCAGACACACCTAAGAAAGCATGGGACACCCTTGCTGCATTATTTTCAAAGAAGAATGAATTCAAGTTGCAACTTCTCGAGAACGAGTTACTATCACTCACTCAAGGGGAGATGACGATAAATCAATACTTCAACAAGGTAAAGTCTCTTTGTCGTGAAATCTCTGAATTAGATGATACTAGTAAAGTCTCGGACTCTAAAATGAGAAGAATAATTATACATGGATTGAGACCCGAGTTTAGAGGCTTTATTGCTGCAATACAAGGTTGGCCAGAGCAACCTTCACTGGTCAATCTTGAAAATTTGTTGGCCGACCAAGAAGCGTTGACCAAACAAATGTTGGGGGTCTCATTAAAGAAAGAAGAGGAGGCATTATTTATTCACAAGAAAAAGGGGAAGATGCGCCAACAAGAAAAACAAGAAATAAATAAAAATAAATTTAAAGGAAGAGATGAAAGAGGATTTAAATCGAAGGGAGCCCAACAAAATCATGATAAGAAAGGAGATTTGTCTAAAGGATATAAAAATGGCCTGTGTTTCGTATGTGGAAAACCAGGTCATTATGCTAGAGATTGCTGGTTTAAGAAAACGTCAGCAGAAGGAAATATTGCGACATCCAAAGAGAAAGAAAAATACAACAGTGAAGAAGAATGGGACCTTGAGGCATCCACTGCAATAATTGAAGAGGCTTGTAAGGAAGAATTTATATCAAGCTCAGAAGCAGAAACAGCTCTAGCAGTGGGCGTCCCTGGACGAATAAACTATGAAAATGATTGGATCGTCGATTCAGGTTGTTCCAATCATATGACAGGCGATAGGGAAAAGTTGCAAAACACGACAGAATACAAGGGTAGTCGAATGGTGGTGACTGCTAATAACTCAAGATTGCCAATAGCTCATATTGGAAAAACAGTCATCACACCACGATTCAGTCCTAGTCGAGTACAGCTCCAAGATGTTTATCACGTGCCAGGAATGAAGAAAAATCTACTATCTGTGGCGCAGCTAACGTCTTCAGGTAACTATGTATTGTTTGGACCGCAAGACGTGAAAGTGTATCGAAATATTAAGATCTCGGGAACGCCTGTCATGGAGGGTCAGAGATTAGAGTCTATCTACGTAATGTCAGCTGAATCTGCTTACGTAGATAAGACTCGAAAGAACGAGACAGCTGATTTATGGCATGCAAGACTAGGACATGTAAGCTATCACAAGTTGAAGGTGATGATGAAGAAGTCGATGCTCAAAGGCCTCCCTCAACTTGAGATTAGAGATGACACGATATGTCTTTGGTCATTGTCAATATGGCAAAGCACATCAACTCCCATATGAAGAGTCAAATTATAGAGCGAAGCATCCATTGGAGATGATACACCGGACGTGTTTGGACCGGTCAAGCAACCATCAATTCAAGGAATGCGCTACATGGTGACATTCATTGTGACTTCTCAAGGTACGCTTTGGGTTTTCTTTATGAAAGAAAAGTCGAGGTATTTACAAAGTTTAGAGAATTTAAAGAAAAAGTCGAAGGAGAAGTTGGACAAAGGATTAGGTGTATCGCTGAGCGATAATGGGGAGAGTATATTTCAAGAGAATTCTCCCAATATCCGAAAGAACATAAGGTGCACCATCAATTGACATGTCCAAACACGCCACAACAAAATGGTGTGGCGAAAGGAAGAACCGACACCTTGCAGAGGCGTGCGAAGCATGCTTCACTCAAAGAATGTGCCACCAGATTTTGGGCGGAGTGTATGAAGAACGGCAAGACACATGTGATAAATAGGCTTCCTCACCAAAGCTAGGATTCGTGTCACCCTTCGAGAAGTCAGGAAAACTAAACCCACGGTTAGCCACTTTAAAGTCTTTGGCTGTGTCTGCTATGTGTTCGTGCCTAATCACTTGAGGAGCAAGTTCGATAAAAAGGCGATTAGGTGTATATTCGTGGGATATGATAGCCATAGAAAGGGATGGAGATGTTGTGATCCAACTACGGATAAATGTTACACGTCACGTAATGTGATATTCGATGAAGCATCTTCTTGGTGGACACCGCAGAGGGTGGAATTACCAAACTCAAAAGAGATTGAGCATAAACTTCAAGAAAGTGAAGAGAAAGTTTCAGAGACACAAGAGATCGAAGAAGAGATTGAAGAAGTGCAAGAACCTATTGTTGAAGAAGATACTCCAAGGATAGCACAGAGTCCTTGGCAAACTGGTGTGTATCAAAGAACACCAGAAGTGGATAGACCGAGCCAACAAGAGGAGAATGAGGCACAACAAAGTTCTCAACCACAGGTAAGAAGATCCACAAGACAAAGAAGACCAAATCCCAAGTATGCTAATGCGGCAGTCGAGGAAGAAATTAAAGAACCAGAGACATTTGAAGAGGCAATCCAGCACAATGAATGGAGAAAAGCAATGGACGAAGAGATGATGGCTCTGAGGCAAAATGAGACGTGGGACTTGGTACCCAAACCTGATGGAATAAAGCCAATCTCGTGCAAGTGGGTGTACAAAGTAAAAAGACGACCTGACGGATCAGTCGAAAGGTGCAAAGCTTGGTTGGTGGCTCGAGGATTCTCGCAACAATATGAGCTGGACTATGATGAGACATTTAGCCCAGTAGCCAAGATTACTACAGTTAGAGTGTTGATTGCACTGGCTGCTAGCAAATCATGGAAAATGTGGCAGATGGACGTGAAAAATGCCTTTCTGCATGGTGAACTTCGATCGGCGATATATATGGAACAACCTAAGGGACATGAAGATAAAGAGAATCCAAACCACATCTGCCAGTTAAAGAAAGCTCTATACGGGTTGAAGCGAGGCACCCACGAGCATGGTACGGTAAGATAGCAGAATTCCTAGTTCAATGTGAATACTCAGTTGCACCAGCAGATTCAAGTCTCTTCGTCAAGATACGAGATGGGAAACTAGCAATAGTGCTAGTATATGTGGATGATCTCATCATCACTGGAGACGACGAAAAAGAGATCCAACGCACTAGGAGGAATCTTTCAATAAGATTTCAAATGAAAGATCTTGGAGAGTTAAAACACTTTCTGGGGCTCGAGCTGGAAAGAACAGCAAATGGGGTTTTTATTTGCCAGCAAAAGTATGCCAGAGATTTGCTGCAGAAGTTTAGGATGGGCGATTGCAAGCCTATATCGACCCCAATAGAAGTGAACTCTAAGCTATGTGCTGGAGAAGGTAAGGAATTGGAGAACCCAACCATGTATAGGCAGCTCGTTGGAAGCCTAATCTACCTGACACTGACACGACCTGAAATCGCATATGCGGTGGGAATTGCAAGCCGCTTTATGGAAAAGCCAAGGAAGCCACACCTTGAAGTAGTACGACGCATACTTAGGTATGTAAAAGGAACTATTGACTATGGTCTCTTTTATAAGAAAACCAAAGATTGTAAGATTGTTGGCTACTGTGATGCGGACTATGCTGGATGTCGAGATACAAGAAGGTCGACTACGGTATGTGTTCAATCTTGGGCTAGCTGCGATATCATGGTGTAGCAAAAGGCAACCCACTGTGTCTTTATCAACAGAGGCGAGAGTATAGAGCAGCCAAGACAATGGCACCAAGAGAGTGCGTGGCTAATGCAATTCTTGAAGATCTACATCAACCAACAAGCTATGCGGTAGAACTATATTGTGATAATCAATCAGCTATTCGCATAGCGAGAGAATCCATGTGCCATGCAAGGGCGAAGCACGTTGAAGTACATTACCACTTTGTCAGAGAAAAAGTTCTTAAAGGAGCGATCGAATTGAAGCATATCAATACTGAAGAACAATGGCGACATGCTAACAAAAGGATTGAGTGCTCCAAGATTTGAAGAGTTAGAAGACGACTTGGAATGATAAAAGAAAGCTTGACTCAAGGAAGTCGGTCTTTGAAGGGGAGAATTGAAAATCATCACCGACTTGAAAAGAAGGTTAGAATGATGTGGTGCCAACTTGAGAAAGCTAGAGATTTCCTACATTACTACTTTGGAAGAATCTAGAATCAACATGAATTGCATCAACTCTAGAACCTTCCATCACCTCCATACTAGAATTTTCCTCCACCGTCATACTAGAATGTTCTATTAGTGTGTATAAATATGTATGTTGTGTATTGTAGATGTGTAAGGTAAAAATTGTGAGTAAGAGAAGTCTAGTAGGAGTGAGTAAGAGAAGTGTAGTGAGAGTGTGTGAGCAAGGAAAGTCACTTGGTGTGTATTAACAAGTTTGTACAAGTTTATATTCTAATAAAAGAATATTTTGCGTCCAACAATTCAACACTTGTTGCTATGGTTGAACTCTTTTTTCGTACTGTGATCTTTTATTATGCTTTGTTTTGTGTCCCTAGTATTTTCCTGTGATCATCGAATAACTTCCTTGTTTTATGGGCACTACTTTGTCAGTCACCATCCAATGTTAAATTGTCTTAGAACAGCTCAATCATTAGCACCATCGATAAATAGCATATATAGTTTCTACAATAGGATTCATAGCATTGCGCTGATATACATCAGTTGCTTGCATTATGTTACAGCAAAATTAGATCATAGTGTGATTTTAATCTTCAAAAGACTTCCCATAATGATAGGGTTGCATTTTGCTAATTGATGAAGGGGAATAGGTTATTGGGATAGATAGTTCAACTTTTCGATGCTTGAAGGGGCTATGTTTGTAAGTTTCTTGAATTTATCTATAGAAATAAGTTTAAATTTTTGCTATGCTGCTGTATTTTATTTTTGGACACATTCCTTGCCACAAATTTTGCTAATTGCCACAAGTTCATTGAGTTACATTTGCTTTTCATATATTAATTAACATTCGGACGAGCGCTAGTGATCATAATGTGATTCAACCTTCTTGTTACGTTATATATTTTTGGAGGCAGCAGTAAGTTTTTATTAGGAAAGGAAATCAAAGAATTGAATATACTAAGTAAAGATCATAAAAATGAATAAAAAAATACTCAAAATTGAAAATATTATTATTTTAATAAGATTCAGCTGAATAAATAAATAAATAAATTAAAAAATTAAAAATATTATTATTTTATTTAAGATTCTGCAAGCGGTGAAAAAAAAGGACCTGCGTGCCCAAAAGTCGAGTTTTAAATACTAATGTATCGCCGAAACTTTTTTAAATACCAAATAGTCAAAAGTGTTTTTTTAAATACCAATGTGATAGTTTGGCCCTTCCAAGTGTGGTCGAAAATTAAACTTGACTATATATCTACAATAGCCAAATAGTGAACTTTTTGCTAAAAAATCACACCAAACACAAGCTCGCTTTGGTGATGAGGCAAGGTGGCGTAATAATGGGGGTTAAAACTGATAATCTGTTTGATTGGTAAGTTATGTGGCTAAAGTACCATATGGGTATTTTTTTTAGTGGGTAATCGCCACATTAGTATTTTTTTTCACTCCGGAGCCACTTAAGTATTTTAACTATCTCCACACGCAAATGGACCCAAATTCGCTGCCGGAGTTATTTTATGGAATAAAAAATTAATTTCCCAATATTTTATTAATTTCCAACCATTTTTAATTAATAAAATAAAAAAATTATTTATTCATTTTTAATCATTTTCATATCTTAATTAATAAATAATAATAAATAATAAGAATAGAATCAAAGAACACAAAATAAAAATAGATCACCAATATCTCCACCGCCACCGCCTGCGCTATGCCACCGGACTCGTGAAACTCCGGCGACATTCAAAAATAGATGTAGTGGTCGACCACCATCTCCAACCCTTTATCCAACCATTTCCGGCACGCACAAGTCCCCTCTCACCTTGCCGAGCTTCGGTGAGCCTCCGACAACCTGCTGCAACTTCCGGTAAAGCTAGGGCTCAACTGGTTCTCTTCGTTTTTGGGTAAGGAATGACTATTGCGCTTGTTTAGTCCAAATTTCTTGGCTGCTTCTTGTCTCTCGACCTCAGGAGACACAGTAGTGACCTCCCGACCTCGGGTTTGTTTGTTTCCTCTTATTTTGGACTCGATTTGGCTGACTTCTCGCAGTTCGATGTTCAATTGCGTTGATAATTGAGTTATTTACCTTCGTTTGTTGGTTGGGACGGATGAGTTGAGGTCGATTGTTTACCTCCGGCGACGTCGGGTTTGTTTGTTTCCTCCTCTTTTCTTTTTCCAGCATTGGGGTTTCTGTTTGGTTGCTATTTTCTTTGAAACATACGAGCCAAGTTGAAGAGATGGAGAAAGGGAAAATACTTTGATTTTTCCTGCCTTTTCTTTTAGTCGGTGTTGGCGATTAGGGTGGTTATGAATGTGGAGCCACCTTGGGAGTTAGTAGCGGTGGCGCCGGGCGGTGGCGGTGGTGGTGAAGATGGTGGAGATCTATTTTTATTTTCTTCTTTATTTATATTATTATTATATTATTATTATAATTAATTAAGATATAATTAAGATATTCTTATTATTTTTGAATAAAAGGTTTTTTTAATTGTATTTTAATTAGGAAATTAATTTTTTATTCTAGAAAATTCATTCCGGCGACAATTTGGGTCGATGTGCGGATCGGAGTTACTTAAAATACCAATGTGGCGCCGGAATTGAAAAAAATACTAATGTGGCGATTACCCCCTAAAAAAAATACCTATATGGTACTTTAGCCAAGTTATGTAGATACTAAAGAAGAAAAGAGAGTGAAAAAATGGAAAGTAAAGCAAAAAAGGAGAATGAGAAAAATAGATTTTACGGTACTGACCATCGAACCCCCCGACCTCTAACTTATATAGGGGCTGCCTTCCAATGGAACCACACTAAATGCCTGAAGATGTTATGATACTTATTCGCTTTCTCCTACACACTCTTTACATTATGCACACACTACTGCACACTCCTTCAAAAATTTGTATGCGGGCATATAAAGTACCGCCATCGAATTATGTATTATTCATCTCATTTATCGTAGATTCAAAAAATAAAAAAAATTAAAAAATTTTTTTTTTAGATGACGTGGCGCCATCACGTGGCGCCACGTCATGGAGTGTACACACTTTCCTACACACTAGTGTGTAGGAGAGCACCAGTGTGAATGATCATCCATTTCATTGTCTCATATGCCTACATATTTTGATGATGCAGATCGATGTGCCAGAAGTTTTGATGGATGGCCAAAAGTAAACGAAACAAAAAACTGTAGTCACATGTTTTAGTAATAACTAGTGTTGACCTAGTCTTTAATTTTAGGTATTAACCATAAAGAATCAAAAGCCATCAATCATTAATAGCAAGTTTAAGTACAACCATAAGTTTCAACTGTTTCGTGCTTTCTTAAATATTGAACAAAACAAACGTTAAAATAATATAGTTCTCGTAATCTTATAGATGCCAAAGGTACTATTTAGTACATGATAGCTACAAGCAAATTCATGCAACGATGAGAGGACCACCTATTGAAGTTTCCTTCCAATGCTCTGCTTATGAAAGTTGGAAAACTAGTACAAATGTTAGACTACTTGCAAAAATTAATTTGTAGCTGTTAAATTTTCCACAAGCTAATTTAAGCATTACTATTTATGCTATATTAAGAGTTGAACATTCTTGAAACAGCGAGGACATGTAATTCTACAAAAAAGGTGCGCCAAAATACAAGCGTAATGGATGCGACTACGATGTTATTTTCATTATTATGGATCAATGTGCAAACAATAGGAGAAGAGTTTTATATTAATGATGGTAAGACAATCACAACCCTCAAATAATGCACCCTCAAATTTAATATCATATGCATTTACACCGACATCAAATATACTTCTCCTTAAAGAAAAGGATTCAACCAATTTGTACAACCAGGTGTATTGTGTACAACCAGATACCATTTTTTTTTCTCTCTTGTATTGATAGGGTCCAGCGTTCTATTAGAGGGTTGTACGCCTAGTATGGCTCCATTTTCTAAATTCCATCTTCAAACATTCATCCTCAAAGTGCAGTCACTCATGCTGCCATCAGTGATGCCGTAGATGCTCACCCACTCCTACCCGGTTCTAATTTTGTTTTTTCTTTTTCTGGTGGACGTCAAACAAAAAGATGGCTATCTTAAAGATTTATGATTATGAGAAAATATAAGCAATTAATTAGATTGGATCAAGAGTAACTCAGTAATGTACATACTACGGACAAGTAGACATAAAAAACAAAGATGGCTATCATATCATCATACACAATAAAACTATATTGAAACGTGTTTTGTTTGTCATCTATAACTTTACCTCCGAGGGAAGAACTGTAATTCATGCACGAACCTACTTAATTAGAAAAAATGCATAACGTGTACATATTGTCGAAGCATTGGTGCTGTTGTTTAACTGATGCAATACTGTCGACATTTGTACTTAATTAGCTAAATTAAACTCCATAATTATAAATGAATACATACAAATGTTTATAAGAACATACAATCCATTATACGCGTCAATTAATTGTGGATGCTTCAAATCCGAAATTTGAAGTATATTAATTGATTTTTTCTTAAAAAATACAATTTAGCTTACTCTCGTATATTGCCAATAGTTTTTTAGCTTAATAATTTCATAAAAAATTATGTACTCTTTCATTTCATTAATTTTAATAAGAATTTTAGGGGATTCTGTGGAGTTATCTTTCAAGTCTATTAAAGTTATTAGACGCTATATAGTCTTTTTCATGGATGTGCAAATTTTCTCTGCCCCCTTAAAGAAGTACATTTACTTTAGAAGTTTTTAACAAGCCAAAAGTCTTTTGAAAAATCCAAAGATTCCAGTAGAAATTCTTCACCATTTTGCAAGTTTGTATTTTCCCAAACATGTACCTATAAATTGGAATTTCATCAATCATAGTCTGTAGCAAGTAGAAAAGAAATCCCAATCCCAAAGCCATGATAAAATACCCTGTTTTCACATTTTCCTTTTTCGTATCTTTGCTTTTTATTTGTCTTCAACCTGCTTCTGCTTCTTTTGTAGAAGCAAATGCTCTCCTCAAATGGAAGGCCAGTTTCAAAAACAAAAACAATTCTCTTCTAGCTTCATGGTCTCTTGATCCCAACAATGTTGGGGAATTAGAACGCTGCTAATTCCGCCCAAGATCAGTGGGACACAAAAATATATGCGACTGAGAAAATAATGGACACTAAAATAAGCACAAATATGAAACACCGAGATTTAACGTGGTTCGGCCAAACTGCCTACGTCCACGGACCCACACCAATATATTTCACTATCTCAAAAGGAGGAGTACAAAAAATACCACACTGTATTTTTCTCTACCTGCACAAAGGTTTTATCACTCTACTCACTTTTATCTCTCGTGTATAGCTTCTACACTGAAGCTCTCTCTCTACACAAGATCTCTCTCTTTTCTCTCTACACAAGATGTTTTGTGTTTTTGGTGGTGTGATTGAAGTTGCAAAATGCCTCGTATTTATAGGGAGGGATTGGAGAAGAATGGAGTTGTTGCACCTAATCCTCACACGATTGTCAAAGAATGCATGCATTCCATCCACCTAACTCACCTAATTCTTGACTTTGAACCTGCAACTTCTTCAAATCTTGTGTGCCACCAACCCACTAACAAACAATTCTACAAGTTTTTCGAAAGGAAGTTCAAGTCCGTGCAATTGGTATGGAGTTTCTTGCAATATTCATGGTAGTGTCAATAGGCTCAACCTCACAAATGCAAGTATTCACACCACTCTCTACAAGTTTCCCTTCACGTCTCTTCCAAATCTTTCAAAAGTTGATTTGTGCATCAATCGAATTTTTGGCACCATTCCACCTCAAATCGGTAAGCTCTCAAAACTTGTCTATCTTGATTTGTCTACCAATCAGCTTATAGGGACCATCCCATTGGAGATAGGTCAATTAACTAGTCTTGACACTCTTCACTTGGCCGAAAATCACCTTAATGGCCCGATTCCTCGTGAAATAGGCCAACTAGTGTCTCTAAGAGAGCTTGCGTTGTATACTAACCACCTTGATGGTCCAATTCCTATTTCGTTTGGCAATTTGAGAAAATTGGCTCTTTTGTATCTTTATGGAAACTCTCTTTCTCGATCCATACCTATTGAAATGGGAAATCTTGTCAATCTTGTAAAGGTTGATATGTCCATGAACAAGCTAACAGCTTCCATACCCCCAACTATAGGGAACTTGAATTTGCTAGATCTTTTGAACCTTTCTGATAATGAACTTTCTGGTTCAATTCCTGAAGAGTTAGGGAAACTGAAGTCACTTACAAGCTTAAGCTTGTCCAATATTAATCTCACAGGCCCCATCCCAACTTCTCTAGGTGAAGCTACAAGTCTGAAATATCTATATCTATATGGTAATAACCTTTTTGGTCCTATCCCGCATAAGATTGGTAACTTGAAATTTCTCCATGATCTTGAACTAAGCGAAAACAAACTATCGGGACTTATTCCTGCCTTCTTTCGGTGACTGACCAATTTGGAATATTTATTCCTACGTCAAAATGAACTTTCTGGTCCCATTCCAAGTGAATTAGGGAAATTAAAAAAACTAGTGGTCTTGGAAATGGATGAAAACCAATTTTCTGGCCATCTGCCAGAAGTGTGCAATGGTGGGGTACTGCAAAATTTTACTGTAAATAACAATTTGCTTTCAGGTCCAATCCCTAAGAGCTTGAGAAATTGTTCAAGTTTAAGCAGAGCTCGATTTGATCACAATAAGCTTTTTGGGAATCTATCTGAAGAATTTGGGGTCTATCCAAATTTGATATTCATGGATCTAAGTAACAACAAATTCTATGGTGAAATCTCTACCAACTGGGGTCGCAGTGAGCAACTGGAAACACTAAAAATTGCAAAGAACAACCTCAAGAGTTGAGGTCACTTTCAAGGTTAAATGACCTTGACCTTTCAAGAAACAAATTGACAGGTCAAGTACCAAAAGGTTTTGCTCATTTTGAGCAATTGTATCACTTGAATTTGAGCAGAAATTGTTTAAGCCAAACGATCCCTTTTCAGCTTGGTAAACTGATTCATTTGTCCTACTTGGATATGAGTAATAATTTACTCACAGGAAAAATACCATCTCAATTAGGATACTTGTCGAACTTGGAACTGTTAAACCTTTCACACAACCATCTTTTCGGTCTCATTCCCAATAGCTTTCAAGACATGCCGGGTTCCGTGGAAATCGATATATCCTATAATGAGTTGGAGGGTCCAATTCCTAGTGGCAAAGCTTTTCAAAATGTCTCCATAGAACAACTACGAGGAAATAAAGGATTGTGTGGCAATATTGTGGGATTGCAACCATGCAAAGTTCGTGACTCATCTATTGAAAAACATAACACTTTGAGGGGCCACAAACTCATTTTAGTAATTGCAAGTCCTCTTCTAGGGTTCTTCTACTCGTATTTTCATTTGTTGGTGTCCTAATTTTGAATGAGCGAAGAAAGAGGACTTCAATTGTCCTGAATGATGACTTGTTATCCATATCATCACCTGATGGAGAAGTCATGTATGGATCCATTCTAAAGGCCACTAATGAATTTGATGAAAAATTTTGCATTGGAGAGGGAGGATCGGCAAAGTTTTCAAAGGCAGCACTTATATCACAAGGTACAGTGGCAATTAAACGCCTTCATTCCTCATCCAAGATAGCAAATCGTAAAGCTTTCTTGAGTGAAATCCGAACATTGACAGAAACCAAGCATAGGAACATTGTAAAACTTTATGGTTTTTGCTCTAATGCTCAACACTCATTTTTGGTCTACAAATATCTCGAAAGAGGTAGTTTGGCCAAAGTTCTACGTAGAGATGAAGAAGCTAAGGCATTAGATTGGCCCAAACGGGTAAACATCGTGAAGGGTGTGGCTCATGCTCTATCTTACATGCATCATGGTTGTTCTCCTGCAATTCTTCATCGAGACATATCGAGTAACAACATTTTGCTCGACTCAGATTATGAGGCTCACATTTCGGATTTTGGCACTGCTAAATTTCTTAAATGCGACTCATCAAATTTGAGTGCTCTTGCAGGCACATATGGTTATATCGCGCCAGGTAATTTTTCTCTTTTTCACATACATGAGTTTAAATTTTCAATTGTATTCATTTAGTGCTTTTGTTAGCAGAGCTTGCTTACACAATGAGGGTGACAGAAAAGTGTGACGTGTATAGCTTCGGAGTGTTGACATTGGAAGTGATCATAGGAAATCATCCGAGTGAATACCTCAGACATGTAACAACTCCTTCGCACGAGGATTTACAGCTGAGGGATTTGTTGGATTCACGTCTTTCATATCCCAACACTGAAGAAGAGGAGATTTTGATGTTCATTGTTAAACTTGCGAACAAATGCATTCACGCAAATCCACAGTTTCGACCAACAATGCAGATTGTTTCAGATATGCTCAGCGAATCGGCAACCTTCTCAGTGATGCTATTCAAGTAAGAGCATGAGCTCAACAAGAAGTTTGATGAATGAGGATGATGAAAGTTGTTTTTTTTTTGCATTTTTTTTTCAATATGGATTGTTGTTGTTTTTTGTTCCAATAAAAGTAGGCATCCAGTTTTCATTTCTTGTTTTAGCTTTTGACGCTTGCTGCTTATGCAAGGACCATGTATGCTGCATGTTTATATGAATTTGAAGGTTTCTTTATAAGATTGATGTTACATAGTTCTCAAATTTCTTGATTTCATATCAAGCACAACCTAGTTTATCGATAATAATTAAAAGAGGAATTTAAGGTTGCTGTTTATTGAATTTAAGCCTTCGAAGTTAGGTTGTGGATTGTTTAAAGCAGTTTTTTGGCAGATGTGTAAATTCATCTTATTCATTTCACACGTGATGCACACGTGTTCAATTTTAGTGTTAATGCAACGTCTAAATATATATTTTAACAATTTCACTAATCAACGCTAAAATAGTTTAACTTTATTAATTCTTTTATAATTTTGTTGAAAATAGTTAGCTCAATTAAATCTCTTTTATTGTTTCTTATGTCAACTAGACATAAGAGTGTATTGTAATCTCCTGATAAAATTTAATGATTCTTGTTTTATGCAGCTAGCGCACCTAGTGGGTGTCTTTTTTTTTTTCCTTTGTTTAAATATGACCTCAAATTAACAATCCAGCTATACCAGAATTTCCAACATTATTAACAATATTTTAATATACTAGTATTGCTCACGTGCGATACACAAGGAGTTTTATTGGTAAAAATAATTTTGATAAGAATTCGTAAAAATTTTTTAATTATTATACGATCAAAGCCAAAAGTAAAATAACAATATGTATAATATCTAATTAATAGGTATGGATGTCGAAATTGAAACTTTAAAAACATCCATAAACAATTTAAAATTTCAAAAATTTATTTAAAGACCACGTATATGTTGAATTGGTTAATAATAAATATTATCTAAACTAGATATTTGAAAACATCAAATAATGTAAAATTCATGTGGAATGATAAAATTAATTATATTTCCAGGACTTGGCAAGATTATGTCCTATGAGCCTTTGATTAAATCAAGCAAAAGAACCTCTTATAAATAGGCATCCGTCTCCTCAAGCAAAATCATAAAACACTACAGAACAAAATAAGAGTTGCGCCAAAAATATAATCCCCTCTTCTAAAGTAATTACAAAGTAATATATTTAAAAAGTTTAAGGTCCAAAATATAAGCATCAATTGAAGTTAAAAATCATTTTTTAATCATTGAACCCCCAATACACATTACCTGTAAAAGTTGTTTAAAATTATCATTTTAACATGGTAAAAATAATTTAAAAATTTTTTTAGTTAATATTTTCAAATAAATAAAAATAATTTTTTAAACAAAAAATCACTGCCAATGCGACACTTCACCAAGTTGATATTCCAACTTCTATTAATTATATATATATATATATATATATATATATAAATATAAATTGAAAACATAATATTAAAAAATTAAAATGTATATAAAATAGTTAATTTTTATTTTTTGAAATAATTCAAGTACCATTGTAATTTATAACTTTAACCTTATAATATCACATTTTTATTAATGCTTGCATATGATTCATTTTAAATTATATTTATAATTCACAAATTAAAATTTATATCAAAAATTAAAATGTACATAAAAAAATAGAATAAGCAAAAAGAAAATACTAAATAAAGAAAGTAAAATAAATTAAATAATGAAAACAAAATTTTCTTTTTTAATTTTAAATAAATATATGCCAACTTGGCACTGTCAATGTAACTCAATACCTCATTGGCACTTTAGTTTTTTAATATAAAGATTAACCCAAAATCAAAACAATATTTTAAGATAGTAAAATTTGTCAAACATGCACTGCCGGCCCCCTCCATCGCATTACCGGTTCATTAATTAAGACAGGATCTGAATTCTTTTTGGCCCGCCATTTGTCGTTATATTATTCTTGACTTCAAATTTTTTCGCAAGTCAAATTATTCTGCATGTGAATGCTCTCCCAACAGGAGTGGACTTTGAAGAATTGTAGCAAGATCTATAAATCACCTTTTGCACATCATCATAATTTGTCCAAGTCGAATAATTAAAAAAAATCATGCAAAAATATACTTTTGCTCGTTTCTTTTTTATTTTTCTTCTCCTTTTTGTTTGGCACAATTCGATTTTTGCCTCTTCTTCTACGTTTCCAGAAGCAAATGCTCCGTTAAAATGGAAAGCCAATTCCAAAAATTGGAACAAATCCATATTTACTTCGTGGTCTCTCGACGCGAATAATTTCACTGGGTGTTAGTTTATGTGTATTTCTGAGTATTTATAAGTTTTGATGTGAAATATGAGAGAGAATAAGTGGGGTTGAGTGGTGGAGATTTATGTAGTACAGTGGGTCCCAGAAAATATGTGGATATAATTGGTTTGATTTTAGATGAGAATGAGTTAAAATGTGTAAAAATTTGTTAAAAGTTGTAAAACCAATTGGTTTTGATGTAAAATTTGTTCAAAACCAATTCCGAGTCCATGCAATTGGTTTGGAGTTTCTTGCATGCATGGAAGTGTTAATAGGCTCAACCTTCCAAATGCAAGTGTTTTTCCAAGACTCAATCACTTAATTCGTGATAAAGCTGTTAATTTCATGAAGATTTTGTGTGTAATATGCTATGACTTCTCTTAGAATTGGGCGTATTGAAAATGTTGGGTTTGCTTCATACTTTTGGGCCTATCCAGATTTGGCCTATCTTATCTTATCTGATAAGGTTGGTTGGTATAAGATTGGCTTAGCTGACTTCTTCTCCAACGGATCCAGTCTGTTGCTGAATTTTTTGGGCTGAAGTTGTTGGAAGGGCCATTATAAGAGGCAGCCGCATGCTCATTCTTTGGCAGACGATTCTCTCGACTCTTTTCATAGACTCTTCCTCTCTTTCTCACTAAAAACCTAGAATACTCTTGTGTATTGATGGGATTAGTCTCATCTTGTTGGGGTTTTTGTAGTGGTGAAGAATGAGGGTTATTTTCAAGGCATTGTAACTGTGATTCTTGATCTTTATAGTGGATTTAGAGCTATTCTGTTGGGCTTGCTTCATGCTTTGGGCCTGCATTGATGTTGGGCCTATCCTATCCAATAAGGTTGGTTGGCTTGGCAGGTTTCAGATCAAGGCTGTTACTGATTTTGTGGACTGGTTTGTTGAGGAGATCATGGGCTGGTTTGTTACTCGGGCCACTATATAAGGCAACTGAGGGGGGTTTTTCATTCTCAGATCGTCCTCTCATCTCTTTTTCTCTCATTCTCTTCTTGTTACTTCACTGTAAAACCTAAAATACTCTTGTGTATTACTTAGGATTAGTCTCATATTGTTTGGGGCTTTTGTAGTGGTGAAGGAGGGTTGATTCGAGGCAGTTGTAACTGTAATTCTTGATCTTTCTAATGGATTTGGAGCTATTCCCTAGTGGATGCTCAACGGGAGACGTACTCCAGTTTTGGGGAAACTTTTGGGTCTTTTGGCAAAACAAATCTCTGTGTTTTTATGTTCTATGTTCGATTCCTTCGTTACTATGTGTGTTTGGTGATTTCTGGGATTGTTAACCACAACAGTGGTATCAGAGCAGTCCAGATCTACGGTGACTGTGTGGGATTCAACGGATCTGTGCATCGCTAAACTTCGGTGGTGATTTGACTCTTGGTTAACCTCGAAGGGTGTTATTGGTCTAGTACTTGACTGGTTCCTGCGTATGTTCTTGAAACCTAGGGTTTCAGTTTTGGGGATTTCAGTCTTGGGCGATTGATGGCCGCATATCTACCCAACTTTAGCGCCAAAAATTAATATTCTTTGATCCCCGGCAACGGCGCCAAAAACTTGATAGGCGTTTATACACACGCGCCAATTGAACCGCAAGTGTACAGGCCGTACAAGTAATAAAGTAGGACTCAAAAGAGTCCGGATATCGATCCCACGAGGAATGGTATTTGTAGTTGAGTTACTAATTCTAGCAAAGAGCAAACTATACACAAGGACACACAATCAAAAGAAGAAAATGCAACTATACTGATCTAACCTAAGAAAGCAATAAAGCAAAGCAAGAAATGGGCATGATTGGCAATGAAACTCGGTTTAAGAGATAGTTGGGAATCATGAGTTCATTCAACCATAGCTTCATCAAGTCAACATCTAAATGCAATACAATGCTCATCCTCTATATTAGACCCGACCTCCTCCTATAGGTAGCTCCGCTCTCGCATGTCAAACTACCCCTAATCAATTAATCCAACCTACTACATCTCTGTGTCGATTGAAGATCAATCAATTGCATTAGGTTTCGTGAGAGTAGCTCAAAGGGTCACCTAGGGTTAGAGGTATATTTCTATCATCTACAAGAACCTAGGGCGGTTGTTTCCATGGTCCAAAATGTGCCCCTTCTCTCGAATATTGACACAAGTTGCAAATACATAAATTCGGTGATCAATCGAATCATGGAAATAGCCCAAAAACAACCACACATGAGATAAACAATTCAACTTCAAAACCATAAACATATCATTGATTAAAGCTAGGTTAAATTCATCAATCATCCCAACCACAATATTTAGCTCATATGATAGGAAATCATTAATACATATACAATCAATACAAAGGAAAGCAAATGAAAGAGCAAAACAAAGATTATAGACAATCTCCATTTTGAAGAGTGAAGTCTTGTTCCTCCAAGCTATCCAACTTCTCTTGATTTCCTAGCTTCCAGCACCAAGCAATCAATCCCCAATCACACCCCTAACCTAAAGAAGAGAAAGAAAGAAAAGAAAAGAAGAAGAAAAGAGAAGAACAAAGAAAGAAACCTAGCTAAACTTAACTAACCTAAGCTAAAACATGGATGGATTAAAGATGAAGATGATATTAATTGGGGATTCAAAAGTGGTGTTATAAGACCCCAATCCATGTATCTTTGTTGCCCAAAAGGTCCCCAAGTCGTGTGGAAAGTGAGGGACAAAACAGAGAAAAACAGGGAAAGCTCGGAATTTGCTGATTCTAGTGTTTTACGGCCGTATTGACTATTTTACGGCCGTATTTCCCCTTTTAGGGCCATAAATTATGATTTACGGCCGTACAAAGAACCATTACGGCCGTAAAATTATAAGTTACGGCCGCAAAACATAAGTTACGGCCGTACAAATTTTCTGCACGCGCAGGCTTCAGTATTTTGGCCATAACCTTTGATCCCGATGTCCGATTGAGCCGATTCAAGTTGCGTTGGAAACTAGACTCGATGATCTACAACTCTCTAGTTTATTGTTTTCTCCAAATCAACTTGTATCTGTATCAAAAGTGCTCCTCTTCTTCAAACATTCTGCATTTTGGGCACCGATCTTCGTCTGGCCATATCTTTTGATCCGGAACTCGGAATTGAGATCCGTAAAAAGCTACGGACTCCACTTTCCGTGTTCTTTCATGTGAGCTCGAGAAACATGGCCAAGAAGATCTTTACCAAAATTGCACCCCGAAGCCCTCAAACTTTGGAATAGTTGCGTTTTAGTCCCCGACTTCGGGTTTTTCGACACTTTTAATCATTTTTCCTCCTTTTAGTCTCGTTTTCCTCCACAATGAGGAATAATACCTAAAAACACAATAATTACACATATATAAGTAGATATCCGCTCCAAATGAATGTAAAGAGATATAAATAAGTGTGCAAAATACACACTTATCACACCCCCACACTTGAATTCTTGCTAGTCCCGAGCAAGACTAACTATTACATACACACAAACAAAAATGAGAAAGTAAATGAAAAACAAATAAAACAATTCTCAAATGGAAATTGAAATTAACTCACAATTTATACTACTACAAAAATGTTTAACTCATCCACTTTACAAAGTCATCTCAAATTACCAATTGGATTCAACAAGTGCTTGGTTGGCAACCCGACCCTCAATAGTCAAATATATCTTTACTCTCTCGTGATCACACCTTAATCATTTTCTCTCGAATCCACCCGGTGATCATTTCAAAGGTTGCTCATATCACTCATTTCTTTTTCAACTCAAATGTGGGTAAATTGCACCGGCAAAATCAATAGTTTAGTGACGAGATGATTCTCCTTAGTTTTGAGTGCTCCAATCAACAAGCTTCTACTAGGCAATTCAAACCAAACTAGCTATCTAAATCTCACATTTATTGTTTTCACTCTTTTTTTTTATGCTTCTCAAATGCAAATAGAAAACACCCCCAACAATAATGCTTTCTTACCAACCCATGTAGCGAGCTTTTAGTCGGTGACTCCCGAGCTCATCACTCAAGGCACCAGGTATAGAATACCCTGAAGAACTTAATAACTCGAGTCGATAAGGCAAGAGAATGGTGGCGCAAAAAACTCGCAAGTGAAAAAGGCAAAACTTTTTTTCTTTCTTTTTTTTCTTTGTTTCTTTTTTCTTTTTTTTTTCAACTCTCGTTTATTTCCATGGATAGATGACTAGCAAATGGTGATTACCCAGTTTCTACTCATCAACCAAAGACACTCCACACAAATAACATGTACGGAATCATCTCTTTACCAAACAAATCATCCACCGGCTCATTCAACCCCTCACTAAGGTAGAAGTGATTCAAAATGATTGGCAATGGGAAGTATTTAAGCTCTACACTCAACCAAACCAATAGCAACTTCTAAATCCAACTAGCAATGAGTCACAACCTCCAAATGGATAAGCAATTTTCGAAATGAGCACAAGTAGCATACTTTGTGAGTTAAAATCAATTTAAACTTAAGAAACTCACAAACACACATAAACACAAAGAACTCACATATAAACATAACACAAACACATATATTCCTCAAGATGTAGAAGAACAAGGAGAAAAGGATAACGGAACTTCCCCGGTTAAGAACATGACTTTTAGTGTCCATTTGTCGCATAAAGGATCAATTCTTCACCCCCACACTTGTGACAATGCCTCTCTCGTGATCACACCTAATCATTTTCTCTCGAATCCACCCGGTGATCTTCTAAAGTGGTTTCTCTCAATCACTCATTTTCTTTCGACTCTTATTTGGGTGAAGTCACCGGCAAAATCAATAGTCTAGTAACGAGATGGTTCTCCCTAAATTTGAGTGCTCTAATCAACAAGCTTCTATTAGGCAATTCAAACCAAACTAGCTATCTAAATCCATGATCCTCACAACCTCTCTTTTTTTTTCTTTTTACTTCTCAAATGCAAATAGAAAGCCCCCAACAATAATGCTTTCTCAACGACCCATGTAGCGAGCTTTCAGTCGGTGACTCCCGAGCTCGTCACTCAAGGCACCAGGTATAGAATACCCCGAAGAACTTAATAACTCGAGTCGATGAGGCAAGAGAATGGTGACTCAAAAAACAATGCAAGTGAAGAAGCCAAACTTTTTCTCTCTTTTTTTTTTTTTTTATAACTCTCTTTGATTCCACATGGATAGATTTCTAGCAAATGGTCATTACTTAGTTTCTACTCGTCAACCAAAGACACTCCACACTAGTTGTTCCATACTCCTTAACAACAAAGCTCAATAAACATGTAGATATTAAGCATCAAATGAGAAATAGGAATTTAAACAACTTTCAATCGAAATTCAAAGAGAAAATGGTGGGATGAGTAATTTTCAACCACAATAACAACTTCACTAAACTCAACTCGAAATTAATTGTTCTAAACTCCACAATTGTAAAACTCAATGAAGATATGAAAAGTTTAAGCATCAAGAATGATTTTGGAGTTAAAACGATTCTTCCATAAAACTCAATGAGATGAGATTTTGTAAAGTGTTGAGGGGATGGAGCATGAAAGATAACTAGGGCACAAACACCCCCTACTTGGAGTTCATTAGAATGAGTTGGGAGAGAATGCATAAGCTTACCTAGTAAAGCTCAAGAACAAATCAAATACTCATGCATCCC
This sequence comes from Jasminum sambac, assembly GCA_018223645.1. NCBI lineage: Eukaryota > Viridiplantae > Streptophyta > Magnoliopsida > Lamiales > Oleaceae > Jasminum > Jasminum sambac. The sequence goes on along the minus strand of CP073643.1, from coordinate 30,368,535 downwards.
AAAAAGTGATAAAACCTAGCTAAAGAAAGCAATAAAAAGCAAGTAAATAAAAGGGAAAGAAATGCTTGTTTAATGTCATTAGCTTGACACAAAAATTGTAGCATTGGATTGCTTGTCAATCCACAAAAATGTGGCTTTGGATTTCTTCCCACATTGGCTAAGTGAGACTCTTTTCTTGGTGTAGCATACCAAAGCCTATTGCCCATGTCCAAGTAATTCAACTTCATCACTTCCGGCTCGAATTCAACATTGTATATCTCAATTTCCTTGCCGCCAATGATGAAATCAATGGGAGTCACTTCTTCAACAAGCTCAAGACTCTTCACCTCTTCATCCACATCAAACTCTTCCACTTCTTGTTCAATGCTCGGTGTGATTTCCGGAACTTTGAGAACGTGCACTTCCTCAAGATCCTTCACCCTTCCACTTCATTAGAGAAGAGTGGAATGATGTCTTTTGAAGTGATGAATTGGTTGCTCCCATTGTCCTTGATAAAAGAATGATTGGTCGAACTTTTGATTGCTCCAACCGGGATGTGTATAATAAGCACACTAGAACAATATCTTCCAAATAGCATGTCTCCCTCATCATCTTCAAGACTATTCGAAAACGGAGAACCACCTGCCATTTGGAGCAAAGAGATGAGGGAAGAAATAAACTATCCGGAAATGGAAAATAAAACTAGAACAAAGCAAACTCAACACAAACAAACCATTCCCTGGCAACGGCGCCAAAAACTTGATAGGCGTTTATACACACGCGCCAATTGAACCGCAAGTGCACGGGCCGTAATCAAGTAATAAAGTGGGACTCGGTTAAGAGTCCGGATATCGATCCCACGAGGAATGATATTTGTAATTGAGTCACTTATTCTAGCGCAAAAACACAAATAAAGAAAGGAAAAACAACTAACCTAATCTATACTACGAAAGCAATAAAGGAAAGCAAGAAAAATGGGCATGATAGGGAATGAAACTCGGGTTAAGTGATAGTTGGGAATCATGAGTTCAATCAACCGTAGCTCAATCAAATCATTGTCTAAACATAACAATGCTCATCCTCTATATTAGACCCGACCTCCTCCTATAGGTAGCTCCGCTCTCGCATGTCAAACTACCCCTAATCGATTAATCCAACCTACTACATCTCTGTGTCGATTGAAGATCAATCAATTGCATTAGGTTTCGTGAGAGTAGCTCAAAAGGTCACCTAGGGTTAGAGGTATATTTCTATCCTCTACAAGAACCTAGGGCGGTTGTTTCCACGGTCCAAAATGTGCCCCTTCTCTCAAATATATTACAAATACATAAATTCGGTGATCAATCGAATCATGGAAATAGCCCAAAAACAACCACACATGAGATAAACAATTCAACTTCAAAACCATAAACATATCATTGATTAAAACTAGGTTAAATTCATCAATCATCCCAACCACAATATTTAGCTCATATGATAGGAAATCATTAATACATATACAATCAATACAAAGGAAAGCAAATGAAAGAGCAAAACAAAGATTATAGACAATCTCCATTTTGAAGAGTGAAGTATTGTTCCTCCAAGCTATCCAACTTCTCTTGATTTCCTAGCTTCCAACACCAAGTAATCAATGCCCAATCACACCCCTAACCTAAAGAAGAGAAAGAAAGAAAAGAAAAGAAGAAGAAAAGAGAAGAACAAAGCAGGAAAACCTAGCTAAACTTAACTAACCTAAGCTAAAACATGGATGATGATATCTATATGATTTGGGGATGAAAATTGTGTTATAAGACCCCAATCCAGGTGTCTTTGTTGCCCAAAAGGTCCCCAATCGTGTGAAAAGTGAGGGACAAAACAGAGAAAAACAGGGAAAATCCGAAATTGTTGGTTCTGGTGTTTTTACGGCCGTATTTCCCCTTTTACGGCCGTATTTTCCCTTTTACGGCCGTATATTTACTTGGTACGGCCGTAATTTACTCTCTGCATGAAATTGGCCAGTTTTCTGATAAATTACGGCCGTAAAATTATAAGTTACGGCCGTAAAACATAAGTTACGGCCGTACAAATTTTCTGTACGCGTAGGCTTCAGTATTTTGGCCATAACGTTTGATCCCGATGTCCGATTTAGCCGATTCAAGTTGCGTTGGAAACTAGACTCGATGATCTACAACTCTCTAGTTTATTGTTTTCTCCAAATCAACTTGTATCTGTATCAAAAGTGCTCATCTTCTTCAGACATCCTGCATTTTGGGCACCGATCTTCGTCTGGCCATATCTTTTGATCCGGAACTCGGAATTGAGATCCGTAAAAAGCTACGGACTCCACTTTCCGTGTTCTTTCATGTGAGCTCGAGAAACTTGGCCGAGAAGATCTTTACCGAAATTGCACCCGAAGCCCTCCAACTTTGGAATAGTTGCATTTTAGTCCCCGACTTCGGGTTTTTCGACACTTTTAATCATTTTTCCTCCTTTTAGTCTCGTTTTCCTCCACAATGAGGAATAACACCTAAAAACACAATAATTACACATATATAAGTAGATATCCGCTCCAAATGAATGTAAAGAGATATAAATAAGTGTGCAAAATACACACTTATCAGCGATTTGGCTCTGGATAACATCGAAGGAGTAATTGGTTTTCTGGTTTTCTCTTCAATTGGTACTCTGAGTATTTGAAACCTAGGGTTTCAGTTTGGGTAACATCTTTCCTCTTTATATCTTGTTTTACTGTTACCGATAAGGTCCTGAGTGTGTATTGACCAGCGGTTCTCCCTTGGCTGATCGATTAATCCATGTCAGTATCTGGGGGGCTCCTTGTCCTCAGTACCTCGAGGGATTGCCTCTGAGTTGTGTGTGTTCTGTTGCCTGTGCCCTCTGTGTATTTGTTTGATCACTTGCTGTTGTCATGTCTTCTCTTAAGTTTGAGGTGGAGGTTTGGAATGGTGTGGGTGATTTTAGTTTATGGAAACAAAAAATGAGAGCTTTGCTACTTCAACAAAAATGTGCTATGGCTGTTACTAGATCTTGGCCTGCTGAATTCAGTGCATATAAACGGCAAGAACTTGATGAAACTGCCTGGAGTTCCACTTTCTTACATTTATTTGACAATGTCATTAGAAAAGTAGGAGAAACTGCTTCTGCACATGCATTGTGGTCTAAACTTGATGCTTTATACCTCACCACTACCATGCCAAATAAATGTTTTCTTCTAAAACAGTTGTATAACTTCAAATTTGACTCTTCTTTAAATCTTGAAGAAAATATTGATAGATTTAACAAAATCATCAATGATTTGGGAAATTGTGATGAAACTATTTCTCCTGATCAGCAAGTTATTGCTTTGTTAAATGTTGGTGAAAGATATAGAGAAGTCAAAAATGCTCTTGAATATGGCAGAGAAAGTGTTAATATTGACACTGTCATCACTTGTTTGAGAAATAAAGAACTTGAATTGAAAAATGATTTGAGAGAGTCTAAGACTTCTGATGGCCTGTTTATTAAAGGCAAATCATCTCAAAAGTCTCAGAGCTCTAAACATAAGAAAAACAAGAAAAGTGATGACAATAGTCAAAAGAAACACAAAAATCAAAACTCAAAAGACAAAGGTAAGTCAAAAGAAAGAGAATGTTTCTACTGTCATAAAAAGGGCCATCTCATTGAAAATAGTTTCAAAAAGATTGCTGATTTTAAAGAAGCTAAGAATTTTGAGTCAAATAATACAATTGCTTGCACTGTCAATGGAGAAACTAATGGTGTTGTGCTTGCTACTACAACTTGTGATAGCCATTTTGATTGGATACTTGATTCAAGCTGCACATTTCACTTATGTCCCAACAAATCTTGGTTTTTTGATTTCAAAAATGTTTCTAGTGGACAAGTTATTATGGGACACAATCAATCTTGCAAAATATGTGGCATTGGTACCATTCATCTCGAACTTGAGAATTTGAAAAGGCTAACACTTGAAAATGTTAGATTTGTACCTGATTTGCAAAGAAATCTCATTTCAATTGGTGAACTAGATGAGCATGGCTATAACACATCTTTGAAATCTGGTGTGTTGAAAATTTCCAAAAATGACTGTGACATTATTACATCATCAAAGAAAAATGGGATTTTTCATGTGTCTGCTGTTCCAGTGTCCTTACATGCTCAATCTTTGCTTTATTCTGCATGTAATATGACTATGTTGTGGCATAAAAGACTTGGTCACGTTAGCAATAAAGGCATGCAGCATTTAAACAAACTTGGTGTCTTCGGTAAAGTTAAAATTGAAAATTTGGAGTTTTGTGAAGGATGTTTGATTGGAAAGCAACACAGGTTACCTTTTAAAAAGGGGGCACACAAATCTTCTGGTATACTTGAATATATTTATGCTGATCTTTGGGGACCAGCTACTACACCCACTTTCACTGGTTTCAGATATTACTTGTTAATTGTTGATGATTTTTCCAGAAAAATATGGGTTCATCTCTTGAAAAATAAATCGGACACTTTCTCTATTTTCAAAAATTGGAAAATTTTGATTGAGAACCAAACTGGTAAGAGGATTAAAGTTCTAAGAACTGACAACGGACTGGAATTTTGCAATTATGAATTTGATAATTTTTGCAAAAATTGTGGCATATTGAGGCACAAAACAGTGGCCTATACACCACAACAAAATAGTGTTGCAAAAAGGTTTAATAGAACTCTTTTGGAAAAGGTAAGATGTATGCTTTTAAGTGCCAATCTTCCTAAACTCTTTTGGGGGAAGCTGTGAAAATAGCAGCCCATCTCTTGAACAGAAGTCCAAATAGTTCTAAAAACTTTAATACCCCTGAATTTTTTTGCTCTAAACAGCCTGTTAATTATTCTCAACTGAAAGTGTTTGGATGTGCTGCTTATGCACATTAGAGTAAAGGAAAACTTGACTCCAGGTCTTTGAAATGTGTTTTTCTTGGTTACAGTGAAGAGTCTAAAGGTTACAGGCTTTGGGTAAAAGAAACACCTGGTTTTAAAGTCATTATCGCAGAAATGTTGTTTTTAATGAGAATTTATTATCATGTGTCAAAATTTCTGATAAGAAAGAATCTAAAATTGCTAAACAGAGTGTTCTACTGCCTGCTAATACTGAAACAGCTGCAAATACACCTATTGAGGTGGAGAATCAACCAGAACCTGAAATTTCTAGTTCAAAATCATCCTCTTCAGATTCTGATAATGACCCAGATCCCTCTACTGGTAATGGTACTAGTAGTAATACTCATCCCTCTCAACTTGATGACTATATGCTTCCTAGGGATAGAGAGAGAAAGACTAGATTGCCTTCTTCTCGATTGAATGATTTCGTTTCATTTAATATATGTGATGATCTTGTTAGCTATGAACCTTCAACCTTCGAAGAAGCAATCACTTGTAGTGATGCTTAATCATGGGTTGAGGCTATGAAAGATGAATTGAATTCTCTTTATAAAAACAAAACCTGGGTGCTTGTTGAAAAACCAAAAATCTTTAAAATTAAAGATGAAGGTGAAAACAAGAAAAGATTCAAAGCCAAACTTGTAGCAAAAGGTTTTTCACAAAAGGAAGGCATTGGTTTCAATGAAATTTTTTCAACTGTTGCAAAATATACTACTATAAGAATTTTCTTATCTTTAGTAAATCAGTTTAACTTGGAACTTGAACAAATGGATGTTAAAACTACTTTTCTCTATGGTGATTTAGAAGAAAAGAGTTTTATGAACCAACCCCCAGGTTTTGAGTCCTCTGATAAAGTTTGCTTACTACAAAAATCATTATATAGGCTTAAACAAGCCCCAAGACAATGGTATAAGAGATTTGACTCTTATATCCAAAGTCTAGGGTTTGTAAAAAGTAAATTTGATACATGCTTATTCTTTAAAGATTGTAAAACTGCTTGCCCTATATTTCTATTATTGTATGTTGATGATATGCTCATTTCATGTTCTGATAAGCATAAAATTGATCATATCAAGAGGTGTTTGAGCTCTGAATTTGAAATGAAAGACTTAGGTGTAGCTAAAAAGATTCTTGGCATACAAATTGAGAGAAATAGAACTATGAATACTTTGTTTTTGCATCAAACAGAATATGTCAAAAGAATATTGTTGAAATTCAATATGTTTGATGCTAAGTCTGTTTCTTTGCCTCTTGCAAATCACTTTAAGCTATCACTTGAGTGTTGTCCAAAAAATGAAGATGAATTTGATAGAATGAAACATGTTCCTTATGCTAACTGTATTGGATCTATCATGTACTTGATGATTAGCGCTAGACCTGACTTGGCTTATGGTATAAGTGTTTTGAGTAAATATATGACTAATCCTGGTGAAACATATTGGCATACTTTACAATAGATGCTTAGATATTTAGTTGGCATTCATAATTATGGTATTCTCTATACAAAGTGTCCAGATGGTGTAAGTCTTAAAGGCTACACTGATTCTGACTTTGCTGGAGATCTTGATAAGCACAGGTCTACATCATCATATTATTACACTCTCTGTAATGGGTGTATAAGCTGGAAAGCACAGACTATAAAAAATTGTAGCATTGTCTTCCACTAAGGCAGAATATATAGCAGCATGTGATCTTGGTTAAAGAAGGGGTTTGGTGAAAGGTTTACTAAATGAACTTGGTTATCCTATCTCTACTGTCTCCATCTCTTCTGACAACCAATCTGCAATTTATTTGAGAAGAAATCCTGTCTTTCATAACCGTACTAAACATGTTAATGTCAAATTCCATTATATTAGAGATATGGTTGAAAAGGGGGAAATTAAACTTGCTAAAATTCCTACTCAAGTTAATCCTGCAAATTTGGGAACTAAAATTTTACCTTTAAATAAATTTAAGGATTGTTTGTCAATCCTAAATATTGGTACTAACTAGCTTGTTCTCAGGTAGAGCAAAGGAAGCTAGGGAAGACAGTTCTAAATCCACAAGGAAAGATAATAGTCCTGTAAGATTCAGCAAAGGTAGAGAATGTTGAGCTTGCTTCATGCTTTGGGCCTGCATTGATGTTGGGCCTATCCTATCCGATAAGGTTGGTTGGCTGGGCAGATTTCGGATCAAGGCTGTTACTGATTTTGTGGACTGGTTTGTTGAGGAGATCATGGGCTGGTTTGTTATTCTGGCCACTATATAAGGCAACTAAGGGGGCTTTTCGTTCTCAGATCGTCCTCTCGTCTCTTCTTCTCTCATTTTCTTCTTGTTACTTCACTGTAAAACCTAAAATACTTTTGTGTATTACTTAGGATTAGTCTCATATTGTTTGGGGTTTTTGTAGTGGTGAAGGAGGGTTGATTCGAGGCAGTTGTAACTGTAATTCTTGATCTTTCTAGTGGATTTGGAGCTATTCCCTAGTCGATGCTCAATGAGAGACGTACTCCAGTTTTGGGGAACTTTCGGGCCTTTTGGCAAAACAAATCTCTGTGTTTTTATGTTCTATGTTCGATTCCTTCGTTACTGTGTATGTTTGGTGATTTCTGGGATTGTTAACCACAACATATTCCTTAATGGATGCTCAACGGGAGACGTACTCCAAGTTTGGGGGAACTTCCCGGCCATTTCGGCAAGCAAATCACTATGTTTTTACGTTTTTGTTCGATTCCTTTTTCGCTGTGTTTTTGGTCGATCTATGGGCTTTATAATCGCAGAAAAACATGGTCTGTGTCATGATTTTCTTGAAACTATTCTTGCAAGACTATCATTTTGATTTATCTGTATTTCCTTTCTCATATCTGTGTCATGATTTTCTCCTCATCCATTCTCATTTCAATGTAAGGAATTATTGTTCTCATTCTTTTCACGGTTCCATAATAAATATGGCAATATTGAGTTCTCATTTGTCGAGTATTTCTCTTACGCTAATCGCTCATTCAAAAATTAGTCCTTCCTCACATTTTTTAGAATAATCTTAGGTGTACAACCAATTTTACAATTTGGGGTATTGTATAATACCATTTTTACCTCTCTTGTATTGGTGAGATCCAGCGTTCTATTACAGGATTAATGTACACCTAGCATGACTCCATTTTTGTAAATCCCATCCTCCGACATTCATCTTGAAAGTGCGGTAGCTCGTGCTGCCATTGTACCTCCGGTGACACCGTAGAAGCTGACCCACTCCTAGCTGTCTTTTTTGTTATTATTATTATTTTTTTTTTGCTTGGAGTCAAATTCTGAACACTCATTTTTGGTATACAAATATCTTGATAGAAGTAGTTTGACAAGACTCTAAGCTCAAATGAGGAAGCTAAGGTGTTGTATTGGCCTAAGAGGGTAAATATTATGAAGGGTGTGGCTCGTGCTTTGTGTTACATACATCATAGTTGTTCTCCTCCAATTGTTCATCGGCGGGACATATCCAAAGCAACAACATTTTGCTTGACACGGAATGTAAGACTCATACTTCGGATTTTTGCACCGCAAAGTTTCTAAAATGCGACTCGTCAAATCTGGCTGCTATTGCAGCCACAGATGGTTATGTCGTACCGGGTAATATTTTTTATTTTTTCAAATACACAATTCATATTTTTATTGCATTCATTTCCGTACTTTTTTGGGTAGAGGTTGCCTACACAATGAGGGTGACAGAGAAATGTGATGTGTATCGCTTTGGAGTGTTAGTGTTGGAAGTGTTCATGGGAAAGCTTCCGAATGAATACCTCAAAATGTAACAAACTCATGCCATGAAAACTTATTGTTGAAAGATTTTTTGGATTCGCATCTTTCATATCCCAACGCGGAAGAGAGAAAATTTTGATGTTCATTATCGAACTTGGGACCAAATGCATTCACTTGAATACACAATTCGGCCAACCATGCACGTTGTTTCAGATATGCTTAGTGCACATGCAACTTTCTCAAGGCATCTATTCAAGTAAGAGCACGAGGCTAATGGAAGTTTACTGATGATGCAAATTTCTTTTATGCATTTCTGTTTCATCTGACATGTTGATGGTTCCAAGTTCCAACAAAAATAGGCATCCAATTTTCACTTCTTCTTTTAGGTTGATGTTTCCTTTGTATATTAAGCGATGTTACAAGGATTATGTTGCAAGTGCTTTATGCAATTTAAGCTTTCTTTAGGAGACTCGTGTTAATTCGTTCTCAAGTTCCTTTATCTCATTCTCATATCAAGTGCTTCTTTCATAAAAGCTTGTTTGAGAATCACAAAATTTTCTTTGATGTGTTGAGTCTTGTTACTGTTTTTCATACCATGTATTATCCTCCTCGAAAAAATTTCTACCGGCACAACTAGAAATTCAACAGTCAAAAACTGGGGACAAAAGTCATTTTCACAGTATTTTGCTTATTTGGGGGAAAAGAAAAGAGAAAAGGAGTTCAGTTTGAAAAGGTTCAAGACAAAATTACTAAAAATTATATCATTCTAAATTTCCAATGGATATTACTACTGACACTATGCCTACTTGTTGAAATTGCAATTAACATATTCTACAGAATGGTTGACAAAACAGGGGACTATGGTTGTAAGCTGGGGAGCATATTGTTGTGTTTGGTTGTTGCAGGTCTTTTTTTCACTTCTTGAATATCCAGGATTCAAAGCTATAAATCTAGCATATGCATTGCCTGTTGATGTGGTCAATTGAATTTTCCTTGGCAAATAGGTGGAGCATTTTTCTTAATTTACTCTTCCTCATACGAGTGAATTTCTCTTAGTTTTGCTTTTCCTTTTCTATTTACAATTTTTTTCTTATAGCAAAATGTGAAATTTATGTTTTAAAATGGAATATATCTAGACCCTTCATGCAATTTCCACCATCAGGCAGATTAGATTACAACATTTACAAGGAGTCAATTCTTACAACATCACAATTGATGTTAATGTACGATTTTATTTTATTTTTTAATTAAAATACCTATAGGGACGACTGTGTCATCCATATAACCAACAAATATTGTGGCTAAAATTTTATCTAAAGATTACGATATCGTCCCTAATTTAGAGCAATTGCAACACGGCTATAGAGATGATCCTTTAGGGACGATATATTATCCATATAGATATATAAGGACGACATGTGACATGTCAACCTTTCGGGACATTGTCCCCGCAGCTTCTTTTTCTTGTAGGTATTATTAAGATTCAATGACCCTAAAGGCGAGAACTACAACACCTGCAAGTTTAGGCATCTCCAATTGGGTTTTTAAATGGATTTTTTTAAAGATTGTTACACTTGTCAACTAGAAAGACTTAAATTGATTGGGTAAATTTCACTTAACGTCCCCAAACTTTCAAAATTGACACAATTTTGTCCTCACTTTTTTTTCTCATCCTTTTTTATCCCCAAACTTTCATATGTTCACACGTCAGATCCCTTCCATCAAAACTTCCACTAAAATTTACATTGGTGAGAGGTAAAATGGTAATAAACTTTTGATAATTTCACTGTATGTCCCCAAACTTTCAATTTTGACACAATTTTATCTCAATTATTTTTCATTTTCGAATGTTCCCTAAATTTCCGTATATTATGTTGTGTCCTTTAATGTCAAATTTTATCAACTGTGTTCAATTGGTCAAATATTGCTAAAAATATTATTTTGATGCATTTTTTTGAATCACAAGTTTAAGTGGTATTTTTACCTAGATTGTGTTCATTACTAATTTGATATTTTCGGACATATCTTTGGTGTTATAAGTATTTAATAAAGGTTGATTGTGAGTGTTAAAGAGGATTTTACAATTCCATACATCTACAAGGTGTTACACTTACTGTCCTTATTTCGACGATATTACGTGAATTAATTATCCTATACTCTGGAAACATTGTGTTTAAATACATGCTTAGGTAAACAGGAGCTGTCACCTTTAGCAATAAACAATAAAAAAACACAATTAAAAAAAAAAAAAAAAAAACGTCCCATACAGATGGGATTCTACCTTGGGGAATCTACTTTAAGAAAGAAATCTTACTGTATTCATGGGGCAGAATTTTACCCAACAATGGGTTGTGTAAAAATTGTCCACAATGGGTAGTAGATCATTATTCTAAATAATAAATTGACATAAAATTTTTACCTTATTTGTTATTGTTTATTTTTCTTAAAATTGTCAGGAGTATTTCATCAATAATTATCAATATATAAAAAAGGCACTATTAATGAAAGGGTAATGGTAATGATTAATTAAAAAAAGATTAATGATATGATTGCAATAATATGTAAACATTAAGGACCTTTCAAGTAATAATAACGTGGTGCACTAAAAATAATCTAATAGTGTGAATACAAAATTAATGGAATTTGATATTGTGGCAAAGCATGAAAAAAAAAAAAGAATAAGGACAAAATTATGAAAAAAATCGAAAGTCTGGGACATACAATGAAATTACGCCAAAAGTACCAGATATGTATTTTTTTTTCATCACTGTTGCCACATAGGTACCTTTTGTAATTTATTTGACCACTTAGGTCCTTTCCGATCGTAGGAGATGAGGAAATGAATAAAATATAATTTTACTGTTCACTTCGATTAAAATATTAATTTCCCATTTTCAATCATTTTCTTCTTATTTTTTATTTTATAATTCGATAATTAATAATAATAATAATAATAACAATTATTATTATTATTATTATTATTATTATTATTATTATTATTATTATTATTATTATTATTATTATTATTATTAGTACTACTACTACTACAACACCACAAATAATCCAAAAAAGTGTGCCGACTGCGCTTTTAGTGAAAAATAGAAAAAAATTGCTCAAATAGTTCGAAAAAATTAGGTGCGCGTTTGATCTATTTGTCCGGAATTCATCCAACACCGTAGCATTTATTCGCGTTAATATCTCTTTAGTAGAAATATATCACTGTAAAAAATATACCAAATAAAAAAAATTATCGGGCCAAAATTAAAAACAAAAAAAAGAAAATCAATTTTACTACGAATATATCACTGTAAAAAATATACCGAATACAAAGAATTAATAAAAATAAAATAAATAAAAAATCCACCCCACATCCCCCCTCCCCCCCAAAACACCACCACCATGTTGGTGGTGGTTGCTGGTGGTTCCGAACCACAAATACTGGTGGTTCAAAACCACTAGATCTAGTGGTCTCAAACCACCAGCAACCACCACCACCGGTGGTAGTGTTTTGGGGTGGGGTGCGGTGGATTTTTTTATTTTTTTATTATTTTTTGATTAATTCTTTGCTCTATCTTTTATTATTTTTCGGACTATTTGCACTACCTTTTATTATTTTGGATTAAACTTGCAACTTAACTAATTTTTTGGACCATTTACACCAAAATCCCTGAAGTAAAATTATTTTTCAAATATTAATTAATTTTCTTTATCTTTTTTTTTGTATTTGGCATATTTTTTTACACTGATATATTTCTACTATTATTTGATGGAAATACATTAATAACATTCATGGGTCAAATCAAAATATGCATGTCTCAATGTAGTAGTAGTAGTAGAAAAGTAGTAGTAGAAAAGGAAAAAAATAATTAGAAAAGGAAAAAAAGAGGAAAATGATTTTAAAACGGATAATTAATATTTTAATCAAAGTTAAATAGTAAAATTAATATTTTATTCATTTCCTTATCTCCGGTGACCTGAAAGGTTCTAAGTGGTCAAATAAATTAAAATATTAACTTAAGTATCGTCAGAAAAAGTTGTAATACCTATGTGGCAAATAGTGCCCAAGAAAAAATACCTAGCTGGTACTTTGCCGTGAAATTACTAAAAGTTTACTCCAATTTTAGTCATTAATGTGCAATGTAATGAAAATTTTGACGAAAGGCACAAAAAAGAGTGAAAAAGAAGAATGAGGACAAAATCGTATCAATTTTGAAAATTTGGGGACATTAAATCAAATTTACCCAGCTCGATTTTATCGAAATTTGTATGAAACCGGCCTATTTATGGGTAGAACAGATTTTGTTTGCAAGATTATATGGCAAGTTCGAGTATGTGTGTGTATATATATAGCGTGTGTTGCAAGTTGAATGATGTGTAAAAATTAATTTTATTCGTTGATTATTTTTATAAATATATTTGAGATAAATGACATTTTTTAAAAAAAATATTATTATAAAAGCACTTTGCCTTTTGAACTTTAACGGGACGTTTTGTAGTTTAGTTTCTACAAAACTTTTTCGTCGAATGAAAACTGCATGTTATATGTATATATGCTCCACCCTTGATCAAAATGGATTCAACTCTTGGAATAGCATATGACTCGTTCTTTTATCTCTACTAATGTAAGAAGAAAATGATATTTTATTAAACAACGGAAATTAAAAAAAAAAAGAAGGAAAAGAAGGAAAGGGGCAATTAGAAAACTAAAATGTACCATTAACTTGGCTATGATTGATGTTGGTAATTTTGATGCTAATAAAATCATTTGTAAACTGTAACCCTTTTTCATTTTTTATTTTTTGAAAATATGATCGGATTGAGAGTTGTTCGGTATGTTTGGTTTCACAATTTTTAAGTTTACCGTTAGCATTACGATTTAGTAATAGTGATTCAAAATTAAGATTTAAAACTAATTGCTATTATTATTATTATTATTATTATTATTATTATTATTATTATTATTATTATTATTATTATTATTATTATTATTATTATTATTATTATTTTGAAAGTAAAATTAATTGCTATTAACAGTTCATAAATGTATGTTACCAGATATTCAAATCCTTGTGCTTTTCATTTTCTTGTGAATGATGGACATGGGTAAGAATGTGTCATTGAACATTTTCATGAGAGCAATTAATTAAGTGAATATTAAATTGGTGTTTTGATTAATTTTGTAAATTTATGATTTCAATTCAAACCATATTAACATTTTAATAAAGTAGTACATTAAAAAAATTAGCATTTTTTTTTTAAAATAGCAAACATTTATTATTATGTAATAGAATTTAGAAAATTGAAATGAAATCTGTGAACACAGTGCATAAATTGATTGTCTCCTATTTACGTTTGTAACAATTTAATTATAATGTATTTTCTTTCTTTTAATGTGGTATATCGAACCCATTACAAAATAGTAATAGGAATAAATTCAATCGAGTTTACAAAATATTATCTTTTACCGATCAAACAAAAATAAATGGGGGTTGTACATTGGGTTGGGTCTCAAATTTTGTGATTCATAGTGCGGTGGACATAATGTTTATATGACCATATAGCAAAATATATTACATGTATAATTTTATGGGAAACCTGAGCATTTGGTCCAAAAAAACTTATCTAGGTGTGTATTTGGTCCGTTCTAAGAAAAGGTAGCGCATTTAGTAAAAAAAGAAAAACACTTTGATGCGCTTTTGTTCCATTGGATGGAATCCATTCATTTGTGGAATGATTTTTCATAGACATTATAGAATTTCTTTTAGTATCTATATAATTTATAAGAATTTGTAATTCTTAAAATATATTAAAACATCCGCTGCAAAGTGAGAAGTACTTATTTTATTTTTCATGGAGATGCATCTTCTCTCTCTCTCTCTATACTCCTTGTTATAGATTTCAAGTGTGTTTAATGGAGTCAGTCTTTAATTTGGAATTGCATTCTTCCAGCCGGAATTGATTTAGTTAGGAATGGTAGAGATGGCCACGGGTCGGTTTTGAATCGGAACTAAACAGGTCCATTTTCGGTTCCAAACCGAACAGGAACTGGCTCCAAAATTTTTGGAACTGGAACCGGTGATTTTTCCGGTTCGGAGCCGGCGGTTCCAATTCCAAAACTGCCAAAAAAATTTAAAAAAAAAACTCTTCTTCTCTCTTTTTTTTTGGGAACTTTTCAAACCGGCGATTCCAAACCGGAACCGTCGGTTCAAAATCTGAACCGGAACCATCTTAGAGCCAATTCCGGTTCAGTTCGATTTTTTTCAGAACCGGAACCGCCGGTTCCGGAACCGAAACCAGTAGTTCCAAAGCCGTGGCCATCTTTGAGGAGTGGACTAGAAATTCTATCTCATTTGCAGGAGTGCCGCAACGAAAATGTTATTTGAATAAATAAAATGATACACACATTGATAAAATAATGTATAATGTATTATTATTCATTTTTAAATCAATATTATTATTATTATTATTTTACACAACAATTATCTCTAAAATCAAGTATCGCACTACATTTCTACATCATTTGTTTATCAATATTTTTGTCATTTTATTTGTTGAAGTGGCATTTTCCATGCCATGGAGGCAAGATATGGGTCAATTTCTTGCAATTAACGCATTTTGGTTGGAAGATATCAATCAATTGTTTCAATTAATGCACTAATTGGACTAATTGGGTTCTTTGATTTTTTATACTGACTCCCTCCCAAAATAATAGTCCGATTTATCTTTTCATATGGTTTAAGAAATGTCAATTAATGAAATTGGAAAAATAAAATATTCACATAACATTCCTAATATACCCCTACATAATTACAAACTTTTATGAGCTAATTTATGGGGAAATTGATGTGCATTACATTCTTAATGTAAATAGTTTATAATTCTAAAAATATTATTTATTGAGTTAATCAGGAATATTGAAAATTAAAAATACTTTTGATTTAGTAAGCGGGCTATATGTGGGACAAATGAAAAGAGAAAGTGAGTCTATTATTTTGGGATGGAGGGAGTACTTCTTTCGTCTCGTAAAGATAGTTTCATTTCATTTTTCACAAAGTAAAAAAATTAATATTTATGTACTTGAAAATATATGAATTTTACACAACTTTCCTAACATACCACCATTTACTCATCAAAATGATTTTAAACAAAAAGTAATTTTTATAATCCACATAACTTACTTTTTCATATATTAGAAATTTATAATAATGTCATCTTAAATATAGAGAGAGACGTAGAGTAAAGCAAGAAAATAGAGAGGCAGGGTCTTCCTTACGTTTAAGATTGCAAGGAATATAATACTCCTTCCGAAATTTAACCATTTGTAGAATGATTTTTCATAGATATTGTCGAATTGCCCTGTGATTTTTCATAGATATTGTCGAATTGCCCTTAATATTCATATAATTTATAAGAATTTATAATTCTTCAAATCTTTAATTAATATTAATATTATATTAATATATTAAAAGTGGCTTAAGGTGAGAATCATTTTTTGGACTCTTTTACCCCACCTTTATTTAAGTAATTACAAAGACCCTCATGCCATTATATTTTCAAAATAATTAATTCAATGTATTGTTATTGTCTAATTATTATTATACGTGTACATATACACATTAAAGTATGTTAACAAATTTATCAGATGGAGTAGATATTCATGCATTTGAGGGCGTGTACACTGTCATATGTGAGAAATTAGGGGACATTGAAATTGAGTGCATGTATTTGAAATTTATATCTTCGTGGACGTTCGAAGGTTGTTAAATAAGTTAATACTTAATAGGTGAAATTTATTAACAGACATTCAAAGTTAAGTAAATAAGTTGATCCATGCAAACTGATAGTAGCTAATTATACATCATGTACATATACACACTAATGTATGTTAACAAATGTATTGGATGTAGTAGTAGATATTCATGCATTTGAGGATGTGTGCAATACATAATTTCATGTGTGAGAAAAATAGGGGACATTGAAAATGAGTGCATGTGTTTGAATCTCAGTGGACGTTATCAGCAACATACGAGGATGGAAGGTCCATCAAAGTGATCATAGCCCAAAAGAGTCAAGGGAACCATATTATAATGATGAATGAAATATTGATATTTTGAGTTTGATCTCAATTTACAAAGAGGTAATTTTTTACTTTTACAAATATATATTTCTCTTTGTATGGCATTTACGAACCTTTTGGTTTCTAATATATAACATTTTTAGGGAAACAAAATACAGCCATCGCTATTCAGTGAGACAGTTGCCAAATTTTACAATGTCATTCAAAAGAGGAATTCTTATATTATTTGAGATGGGAACATAAGACCTGATAAAGGGAATTCATTTTCTTCCAAGCATGAAAATAACATGTTTCCATTATATATAAACAGACATTTTATTTATATATATGTGACTCCAACGTCCCTGTATATTCACCACATCTTTACCACTCATTTACAACTTACTGAAATATTTATGAACAACATGCAACGCATGTTAGAATGTGACTAGTATATTAAAACATCCGCTGAAAAGTGAGAAATACTCCTTTTATTTTTCGTGGAAATTCATCTTCTCTCCCTATAGTCCCTCTTATAGACTTCATCTGTGATTAATAGAGTTGGTCTTTAATGTGGAGTTGCATGCTTCCAACAGGAATTGACTTAATTAAGAGTGGACTAGAAATTCTTTCTCATTTACAGGAGTATACCACAAGGGAAATGTTATTTGAATAAATAAAAGAGAGATTTACTTGATTATTAATTTTTCCAATTTTAATTGCTGATTTATCATATATTAATTAACATTTGCAAGGATGTCAACTTTTATAGATGGAAAACCAATTTACTACAGGTAAAATAACGACTTCTTTATCGTTATGCTCTTACCTATGACGATTTTATTGCGGAATATAATGATCTTGAAATCGTTGCGAAGGTATTTTTATCACATCATTTTGAACAATTTGACATTTCTATAAATTATAATTAGGATTGATTATTTTATAATTTAAATTAAAACTTTGACTATCTTGTAAATTTTTCTAAATAAAATGATACACACATTGATAAAATGATGTATTATTGTTATTGTTATTGTTATTGTTATTGTTATTATTATTATTATTATTATTATTATTATTATTATTATTATTATTTTACATATATAACACATTATCTCTAAAATCAAGGATGACACTACATTTCCGCATCATTTGTTTATCAATATTTTTATCATTTTATTTGGTGAAGTGGCATTTTCCATGCCATGGAGACCAGATATGGGTCAACTACTTGCAATGACCGCATTTTGGTTGGAAGATATCAACCAATTGTTTGTTCAATTAATGCACTTTGGGGAACCAGCTAGGTCAGAACAGACTAATTCAGTTCTTTGATTTTTTATACTTCCTTCGTCTAGTAAAAATAGTTTCATTTTATTTTCACACAGATTAAGAAAATTAATCCTTATGTACTTGAAAATATATGAATTTACACAACTTTCTTAAGATACAGCCATTTACTCATCAAAATGACTTTAAACAAAAAGTAATTTTTATAATCCCTACAAAACACAACTTTCCTAACATATATATATACCTCCATTTACTCATCAAAATGACTTTAAACAAAAAAGTAATTTTTATAATCCATACAAATGACTTACTTTTTCATATATTAATATGTAAATTTATAATACTGTCATCTTAATTATAGAGAGAGGTGTATAGAGTAAAGCAAGAAAATATAGAGGCAGGTCTTCCTTACGTTTAAAATTACAAGAAATATAATATTCCTTCCGAAATTATATCAATTTTCTCTTTTAAAGTTTAATAAAATGAAAATTTTATTCTTAGTTTTTATTAGAAAAATAAAATAAATGAAATAAGATTTTACTTATATAAATATTACTCCACAAATACTTTAATTGAATATCAAATATATCTTTAACTTTTCAAAAACGATATTCATTTGCATTTACCATCCATTTCATTTTTTGTTTTTTAACGCATCCGAGCAAATTTATCATTTTATTAAATTTTAGATGGAAAAACAACATTTATATGAAAAAATGTAAAAATAAAACATTCTACGCGAATCACCAATTCAAAAAATTATTCCTTCCTCATATTCTTTAGAATAATGTTAGGTGTACACCTAGCATGACTCCATTTTCTAAATCCCAATCTCCAATTCTGACTCTAATCCTAAATTCTTCTTTTATTACATAACGACTAAAATACCAAATTGGTATTTTAAAAAAATACACTATTGACGATTTGGTATTTTAAAAAATTCCGACGATAAATTGGTATTTAAAAATCGAAATTCTGACAATTAGGTATTTTTCTCTCGACGGCGATGGAATCTTGAATAAAATAATAATATTTTCAAATTTTCATATTTTAAAATTATTTTATTTATTTTTTAATTTATTTTTTGTATTTTTAGTTCATTTTCATATTTAAAAAATGTTTAATAATAATAATAATAAAATAATAAAAAGCACCTAGCGTGGTCCGAAAAAAATTTTTGGATCGCGTTTGGTCCTTTTGGATGATTTTCATCAATTTTCTCCATTATTTTTGACTATTTTATCTTTTTCCCAAGAGCATTTTGGTTCATAATTAATTTTATCAGATTTATTTGGTGCATAGTTAATTTTATCAAATTAATTTAATGCTAATTAAATAGTTTTCACCAATAATTTTCAACACCGTAGCATTTGCTCGCATTAATATAGTAATTTTTTCACGATACATTAATTACATTTCATAATAAATGTAATTATTATAACTACATAAAATTTCAGTATAACTATATCACTGTAAAAACTTGTCAAATATAAATAAATAATAAAGTAAAATAAAAAATTCAAAAAAATGGTGAAAATTTTCAACACCGTAACATTTATTCGCATTAATATCCAACTTCTCACGATACATTAAAGATGCACACATTTCGATATTAACTAACAGTTCATAATAAATGTAATTATTGTAACTATATAAGATTTTAGTATGAATATATCACTATAAAAAGTTACCGAATATAAACAAATAATAAAATTAAAAAAATTAAAAAAAAAAACCCCAAACCCACCCCACCCCACCCAAATTCTCAATTGGGTTACCAGGCCGGGGTTGGGGTTGGGGTTGGGGGATGGGGGGAGGGGTTATTTACATTATTATTAATTAGAATTTTAAAATATGGAAAATAAATAAGAAAATAAAGAAAATGATTTTAAAATACCATAATTTCAAAATATTATTATTTTAATCGAGATTCCACCACCGACGAGAGCAAAATATATAATTGTCGGAATCTCGATTTTTAAATACTAATTTGTCGTCAGAATTTTTTAAAATATCAAATCGTCAAAATTGTGTTTTTTTAAATATCAATTTGGTATTTTAACCAATAATGAGATAAATGTTAGCATTATTGATAAATAATTTGATAATTTCAGATTACCACTGGTCCTACTTCACTAAGAAGAGAAATGTTTTTATACTAGATATAGAGATATCACCTCCACCAAATACTTCGCCATTTCCAAAAGAGATAAATATAACGCAGCTCAATCACCTATAGCTTTAGATGATGAAGGAGAGAGTAGTGGAGAAAGTAAGGGGAACAGATTGGGCTCTCACGAGTAATGCAGTAATTACTACGAACAAGTGGACACCAAACAAAAAGATGGCTATCCTATCACCATACACAATAAAATTATAGAGTACGTATATCTTGTTTGTCATCATATCTACTACCTTACCTCTGATGGAAGAACTGTAATTCGTGCGGCGCATATATACGTAAAAAAAAAAAAAAAAATGCGAACATATACATATTGTCTAACCATTGGTTCTGTTGTTTAAACTTTAACGTATGCAATATTCTCGACATTTGTATCCATAATAATAAATGACTATGTACAAATTTATTTATAGGCATATAAAATGCATTATACGAGTCGATTAGTCATACACATTTCATACCTGAATTTTGAAGTAGATTAACGTATTGTCAATAGTTATTTTGGTTTAATAATTTGGTTTCGTTGTTAGTGCTCTTGAAATTTCGTTAATATTAATACAAACTAGCTTTTTTCACCGTGCGTTGCACAAGAGGCTAATATATCAACAATTTCAGGATTGGATATACATTAATACTATGTTAATAGTACTACCAAGATAATAAATCAAGCACTCGTGAGCGCATAAAACTTCTAAATTAATACAAGTGATGAGAGAATTTTATAAAAAAATTCAGCAGAGTTTTCCTTATATATCGTACAAATCGTTTCTGTAAAATATGCAAAGAACAAATATACAACAACCAAAAAACTTGATTTACAATTCTCCTCAACAACAAACATAATATGAAAACAACACCATCAATGCCAGAATTGAGTCGGTTAAATCTAAATCTCAACGCTAACTTTCCCCAAGAATATCAACTTCATGTTAATTGTCAAATGCATCGTAATACGATAATAACATACATTCTTATCTCAAACTTCAAATATACCTAAATGCTCATGGCCTTATAGGACAAACTTGTAAAAATATGAAGATATAGTATCAAAAGTCAGACATAATCAATCTAACTTGCTCTTGATGGTGGAATTTCCAATAATGAAGCAAGCCTACTTACCGTAGTCTCAGCTCATCTAAACTTTCGTAGAGGCAATGATTTTTTCATTAACATTATTTTATATTCTATTATATGCAACTATAAATTTCGAGAGGTATTGATTATACCCCCATGCGATGCATGATACTGATAATGAATATGTGAATAATAAATTTTTTAAATCTAATTATGAAATATAATTAACATACAGATATATTATATAAATGATAATGTAGTGGGTACATATTCTAATACCTTGTTCTTATCCCCGCTTGGAAACACTTACCCCCACAGCATCCTCATTTAATAGAGGCCGACTGAAGATGATATAAGAATTGCAACATGATGGAGATTCATATTCCTTGTCCCCATCCTGTTACAAAATTCTCATTCCCGTCCACGTTCCATCGTGATCATTTAATTGGATACTTTAACTGCTAGCAGTAACCCCTATGCGCGGCACGGGGACACATATCTATTGATACGTGATTCCCATAAATATAAATAGAATAACATTAATAGTGTTAAAAATGATTACAAAAAAGTCACCACAATCTAGAGCATTACACGATTTAGGTAACATATTCAAAATTTGTAAGAATTTTGACAGAGTTTCACTTGTATTTTAGACAATTCCATCATGTAAATATCCAATAATTTAGGTATTTATTTACTGTTTAGCAACGTAATTAATTTTGATTAATTTTTATTTAATATTTTATCACACAAAAATTAAATTTTAGTAGAAATTTTGAGTTTTAATTAATCTTTATTTTTTAATTAATTTATTTTAAAAATAATTAATTATGTCTAAAATTAATCAAAGGCTCCAATCTTTTTTTTTTTGGTTAATTTTAATGTTACAGGTTTCTTTCAATTTTTACGCAAAAAATTAAATAATTTAAATTTTGTATCACACCGAAATTAAATCCTAACGAACTTCGTAATTTTAATTATTTTTTATTTCTTCGCTAATTATTTGTAAAAATAATTAAGGGTTATTTTCATAAAATCCCCAAATATTTCGAGTTTGTAACAATTGCAATGACATGCCCTTTTTTCAATGTGGACCCCCCAATTTTTAGATTAAATGTCACTAGACCCCCACTTAGTGTTAAATTAACTTTTTCGTCATTTTCTACACTAAAGTTTGGGGGTAAAACTTGAAACAATGTTTTATTTTACAATTTTAAATCTTTTTAAACTTCATAAATTTTAACATTAATGTACAATTTAGCTCTAAATCTTGTTTAACCTTACAATTTTAACTTTATTTTACAATTTAGTCCTAATTTTTTTTTGGGTTTACAATTTCAACATTTTTCTGAAAAATTGGCGGAGATGGTCCATAAATTTTGCTATTGCTAAAAAATTGGTACGAAATTAAAAAAAAAAGGTAGCGCTGTATGAATTTCGTTGAATTAATTAATCGATACCAACTTTATGTAGTCTGCAACTAATTATATTGAATTTATTTGATACCTATTAAATAATTTTTATCGATACTTTTCAACAGAATAACATTTCTTCATATTAATATCTAATTTCTCAAACTTGTCCACAGCATTCGAGATGTGTATATTTCAATTTTAAGTAACAGTTAATAATAAATATAATTATTTTATCTCTATAAAATTTTAGTAGAAATTTATCGTTGCAAAACCTATACCGAATATAAAGAAATAATAAAATAAAATAATGAAAATTAAAATTAAAAATTAAAAACCCTAAACACGATGGCAATTTCGTCCTGTGAGCTTGAGATTGCTTGTTATACCAGCCAGATTGAGGGTTTTCCTTCTAATGGGCTTTCCTTCGGATCTACTGATCAGCAATCAGCTAGTTGTACTATCAACAATTAGCTGGTTGTACCAGGTAATGGCACAATCAGTAGGTTGTCGTCTGCAGACGACTTCGCCTATAGGCAACAAAGTCAGGGAAAAGCTACATGGATTATCGCTGGTGGGGTAGGTGTTGTTGGATTTGGTTAGAGTTGGGGTTTGGTGTGGCTGGTGGGGGGTTGGGGGTTTTTGTTTATTTTTTATTATTTTATTAAGTTTGTTTTAATTATATTTAATTATTTTTTTATTCAGATTATTTTTTACAGTGATATATTCATACTGAAATTTTGTAGATTACATTTATTATTAACTGTTGGTTTAAATCAAAATATACATGTTTTAATTATAAATAATTTGTTTGAAAAATTATGATATTAATGCGATCAAATTCTACTATGTTGAAAATAGTCGATAAAAATTACTTAATCGGTGTCAAATAAATTCGATAAAATTAATTATTGACCCAACGAATCAGTATCAAATTAATTAATTTGATGAAATTAATATCACGCTAGTTTTTTTTATTTCGTATCAATTTCACAGCAACCGTACAATTTATGGACCATTTCCACCAATCTTCCAAAAATAATGTTGAAATTATGAAATTAAAAAATTTAGGACTAAATTGAAAGTTAAAATTGTGAAGTTTAAAAAGATTTAGGATTAAATTGTACAATGTTAAACTTTGTGAAGTTTAAAAAGATTTAAAATTGTGAAATAAAAATTATCAAATTATTAATGCAAAAATTTTCGTTAATAATTTAAAAGAGTGTGTTCTTGAACTTAGTGGCACAAAGAATTAATGATAAAATACTATAGAGGAATATAGAGGAAAATGATGAGTTAAAAATAAAAAAATTAAAAAAGGAATGATGAAAATTAATGATAGAAAGTATATATGGAGGAATATAGAGAAAAATATAATAAATAGAAAAAGAAAAAAGTTAAAAAGGAAGGGGTGCAAAGACGGGAAAAAAAGTCTCTTTTTATATATATATAGATTCGTAGGGATCATTGTGCCAAATGGTCTATTAAATTAAATTTATAAGATGTTATATATAGTCCTTTTCATGTACATATAATTTTTCTCTACCCCTTAAAAGTATATCGACTTCAGAAGTCTTTTAGCAAGCCAAAAGTCTTTTGAAAAATTCAAAGCTTAGAGGAAGAATGGACTTAGGAGATGACTAGAAAATCTTCACCATTGACCATTTCCTTTGCTTTAATGTATTATATTATTGTAATTTGAAAAAGTAAAATGGCTTTCCTTGTTATCCTTAATCAATAATCTCATATCTGTACGCTCAATAAATTGTTATACAAAATATCAATGATTTCAATTAAATGAGAATATAAAAAAATACACATTAAATAAAGTAAGTAAACTTGTAGTTACAAGTGTGACAAAAAATTAAACTTTATTTTCTCCACACGGTGGAGCACATCACGATAGTGGATAGCGGATAAAGCCAACAAGGTACTTTATGATGGTTTTTAGAAAACATTCACCTAATCTTTTAAAAAGAAACACTACTTAATAAGATCCATGACTTGCTAAAATATTTATTTACAATAACATATCATAATAATCTTTAGAAGCATATTGGGATTTAAAACGTGCTATTTTTTAGAAGTATAATTTTTCCACTCATAGAACTATTATTTGCTTTTAGTTCGACTAGTAGGCTTTCCCAATCGTCTCGTCACCACCTGAAATGACAACAATATTCTAATTAAAATCTACGCACTTTCCCAACTAATGGCCTAATCACATTCAATACCAAACTTTAATTTTTCTAACATTCTTTAATTTTCCCCTTCTAGTACTTTATTCCTCTCCTTCCATTAATTCTGCAATAATCCATCCCATTGAAACCACCCAATGGTATGAGTAGGTATCACATAATAAAGCCTTTAATTTTTAGCATCTAAATAGAGTGAGTTTTGATCCACTTAATCACCCATTACGCAATTGGTATCAATTCGACTTCAAAATAATGAATTAGGGCAAGTTAACATCTAAATAGCATCTAATTAACCCAAATCAATGATAAATTTCAAATCCATAATATTTAGAGGCGAAACCCTAAAATTAATTTCACTATTTACCTCGAATTCAATATGGCAAAATTGAAGAAACCTATTTGCTACGGGAAACCACGACGAATCCATGCTTTCCCTTCCTTTTTCCCTTTTCTTTTTCCTTTTATTTTTCTCTTTTTCATTTTTTTTTTCTCACGTGATTGGCTTTGCTTTGGTTTCTAAATTGCAGCTAGGGATGGCAAAATGGGTCGAGAAACCCGAGAACCGCGGTTGCCCGAATCGAACGGGTCGAAAAAACCAGAACCGATGGATTGGCGAATCGAATATGGTTTTTGATAGTAAAACTCGAGACGGATACGGTTCGGATATGGTTAGTAGTATTGTAACCGAACCCGAACCGAATAATCGATATTTTTTTTCCTAAAAAAATTTAAAATTAATTTTCAATTCCAAAATCAAAAGTTGAAAATCTAAAATTTATAATGAGTTGTCAATTGTGATGAAAACTATTTATTTTGCTTGCATGGTATGTGATTTCCTATTTTGCTTGAACACTAGTAACTAATTCATGCTTTTTAGTTGTATTTGTTTATGGACAAGGATAATGGATTGAGTATTTGTTATTAGTGTATTAAAGTCTAATGAGTAATGAGTTGTGATGGTGTAATGGTAGAATGCTAGAATAAGGATGTAATGCTATAATGTTTGTCAATTAAATTGAGGATGTAATATTCAATATTTTTAGCATAAAAGCAATTTAGATATTGGTATTTTGAGTGTGAGTATGTAACTTTTCGTTAAAAAAATATAGGCCGACATGGCTTAAAAAAAAACCGATTTTGAAAATAGTTCGAAATTCTGAACCGAACCGAACTGAAACTCGAATCGAACCGAACCGAACCGAACCGAACCAAACCGAAACACCAACGGTTCGGTTCGGTTACGGTTATAGTTTTTACCCAGCGGTTCGGTTCGCGGTTCGGGCCGAACCGTTACCATCCCTAATTGCAGCCGCATGACTAAGGGTTGGGGAGGGTTGAAATATATTCCTTTGTAATTGCAATACAAGCCCCCTTACTTATTTAGGCGATTTAAGTTGGTACCAACACCAATTTACACTACTAACCCCTGAACTTTGAATTAATTCAATTACATTCATAAACTTTCAATCAACCTCATTAAATTCTTTTAAAACTTTTACTTTGACCAATAATTGCCGGCTTTGACCAAGTAGTAGTTAAAATTTAAATAAGCAAAAATTCGGGTCGTAACAAGTATGGCCGATGAGGATGTTGGGTCCCTATAGGAGTGGTGATTGTAATACTCACAATCCCGCATCGCTTGGGTATAAGAAGTTAAACTAGTTGTTAAGTTAAGAGGCCCTTCCAACTAGGCATAAAGCCTTTTAGGGTAAGTCCAAGAATAAAATCATACGAGCGAGGCCCAAAGTGGATTATATCATGCCAAAGTGGATTGGGTCGCGAGCGGACCTAACCCAAATCCATATGGTTCTCCCCATGGCGTAGCAAACTAGATCCGGGCTGGTCATGACGGGGGTCGAGTTATTACAGATGGTATAAGAGCTAAAGCCCAGCTGAAAGTGTGGCCAACAAGGACGTTAGGTCCCTTTAGGAGGGGTGATTGTAATATTCACAATCCTGCATTATTTGGATATAAGAAATTAAACTTGTTTATATGTTAAGAGACCCTTCCAACTAGGCGTAAGGCCTTTTGGAGTAAGTTCGAGAATAAGACCGTGTGGGTTAAGTCCAAAGCGGGCAATATCATGCCAAAGTGGATGGGGTCGCTAGCAAACCAAACCCAAATCGATATGATTCTCCCCATGGCGTAGCAAGCCGGATCTGGGCCGGTCATGACGGGGGTCGGGTCGTTACAACAACACATTATCTCTAAAATCAAGCATCACGCTACATTTTTGCATCATTTATTTATCAATATTTTTGTCATTTTATTTGTTGAAGTGGCATTTTCCATGCCATGGAGGCAAGATATTGGTCAATTTCTTGCAATTAACGCATTTTGGTTGAAAGATATCAATCAATTGTTTCAATTAATCCACGTTGGGGAACCATCTCGGTGAGAAGGGATTAATTGGGTTTTTTAATTTTTTATACTTTTTTCGTCTTCAAAGATAGTTTTATTTTATTTTTGACACAAATTAAGAAAATTAATATTTATGTACTTGAAAATATATGAATTTTACACAACTTTCCTAACATACTGCCATTTACTCATCAAAATGATTTTAAACAAAAAGTAATTTTTATAATCCACATAAATGACTTACTTTTTCATATATTAAAATTTTACTTTTTCCTAATATACCACCATTCACTCATCAAAACGCTAGCAGACCAAACCCAAATCTGTATGGTTCTCCCCATGGCATAGCAAGCCACATACGGGCCCGCCATGACGGGGGTCGGGTTGTTACAACAATGCATTATCTCTAAACTCAAGCATCACGCTACATTTCTGCATCATTGTTTATCAATATTTTTGTCATTTTATTGGTTGAAGTGGCATTTTCCATGCCATGGAGGCAAGATATGGGTAAATTTCTTGCAATTAACACAGTTTGGTTGGAAGATATCAATCAATTGTTTCGATTAATCCACTTTGGGGAACCAGCTATGTGAGAAGAGACTAATTGGGTTTTTTTTTTTTATTTTTTATACTTTTTTCGTCTTGCAAAGATAGTTTCATTTTATTTTTAACACAAATTAAGAAAATTAATATTTATGTACTTGAAAATATATGAATTCTAGACAACTTTCCTAACATCCTGCCATTTACTCATCAAAATGATTTTAAACAAAAAGTAATTTTTATAATCCACATAAATGACTTACTTTTTCATCTATTAAAAATTTCTAAGAACGCCATCTTAATTACAGTGAGAGCTGTATAGAGTAAAGCAAGACAATAGAGAGGCAGGGTCTTCCTTACGTTTAAGATTACAAGGAATATAATACTCCTTCCAAAATTTAACTGTTTGTAGAATGATTTTTCATAGATATTGTAGAATTGCCCTTAATATCCATATAATTTAGTAGTATAAGAATTTATAATTCTCCAAACACTTGAAAACATCCGCTGAAAGGTGAGAAGTAGTCTTTTTATTTTTCGTGGAGATGCATCTTCTCTCTCTTTGGTCCTTGTTATGGACTTCAACTGTGATTAATAGAGTTGATCTTTAATTGGGAATTGCATGCTTCCAGCAGGAATTGACTTTAACAAGTATCATGCTCGTGCGATGCACGGGAACAATTAAATTTATGTATTATAAATAATTGATATAAAATTATAAATATAAATGCTGAATTATATAATTGATGCAATTTATATATATGAAATTGCATAATTATAAAAAATTATTAAAATTTATAATATTATATATTATAGTCAATGCAAAAATTGCAGAGAAGATTCACAATTATAAATTATAAAAATTCACATGCATCGCATAATTAAGAAATTTATCAAAATACGTAACTTTAATTCTAATTACCGTGTCTAACATTGCACAACAATGCTCGTGGAGATTAATTAATTGTAAATGAACAATTGGGAATGAATATATAAAAATTCTTTGGTTATCAAAACGTGTATTTCTCGTTGGTACATTTCAAATTTATATTGAACACCATTTTTCTTTCTGAAATAGACATTATGCACTCTAAATTTTATGATTTTATGCGTTCTTTTAGTGATTAGCTGTAATTACTACTTAATTTTAGCTCTATTGTATAAGAAGTACTATACTTAATTTTATGTAACTTAAATTTATAGTAACACCGATAATTTTCTTTATCTACATAATTCATTTGATTTTTTTTTCATTTACGTAAACTGTATGTTAATTGTAAAATGAAAAACTTTTTATTTGTAATTGTATATGCTTAGAAAAGGCCAAAAATATACAATGCCAAATGCAGTTACTAAGCATATCACATCAGCCGTATTAAAAACAAAAAACATCATTTAATTTTTTTAATTAGAAACAGTGTGTCATATTGGCACTGCCAATAGCGCATTCACCAAACGTGACACTTCAATTATAATAATATAAGGATTAATAAATAACTATTTTACTTAAAAATAAATAAATTATTCAACATAAATCCAGTTATAATTTTAACCACTCACTATTTGATTTTAAAAAAGAAAAAAGTAAAAAATTATCACTATTTTTTAATAGACCAATTCACGTAAACAAGCAAAACTATCAAAACCGACAACGTTATCACAATAAAATTAAATAAAAAATATTTATTATTTAATAATTTGAATTAGAACTTTAAAAAATGAAGTTATATATAAAGTCTTTCCAACATAAATTTTTTCTCATTAGATGTTTGTTTTAGATATTGGTTTATTTTCAATTATATTTTTAATTACTACTAATTAATGTTGGTTTATTTCCAAAACTAATTTCATAATTTTCTTAAAAATATTTAATGTGAGCTACATTTGCATCTTTGTCTACATGGCACTTTACAAGGTATAGTATAAAGATTAATGGTATGATAATATAACAATTCAAAATATAAAGACAAAAATTAATAAATTACTCTTTATTTAAAAATAAATAAATTATTCAGTGCAAATTCAATTATAATTTTAGTACTCACTGTTTTATTTAAAAATAATCCACTATTTGAATAATTCAATGCACATTACAAATCAAAACTATCTAAAACTATAACATTTTTTAACAGAGTGAAAATAAAATACTTATTATTTAATATTTTTAAGTAGAAATTTGGAAAATGAAATTACATTTAAAGTTTTTCCAAAACTATTTTTTTCTTATTAAATTTTATTTATCACATTTAATGATAAATTTATGGTTCATTAAAAAATAATTATACTTGAAGAATTTTCCCTATTTAAAACTACCAATTAATATTGGTTTATCTCCAAAAATAGAATTTTCTTTTTTTTAACTACAAAATTGATTTTTATGTATTTTTTTAAATATTAATGAGTGCTATGTTGGCACTACTGCCAACGTGGCACTCATCTTTTTATAATATAAAGATAAGGAGTTGATTAGAAATTCTATCGCATTTATGGGGGTGCCCAAAGGAAATGTTATCTATATATATATAAAAAGAGCATTTTTTCCCGCCTAAATAATTCATTAAATTTTCCCGCCTATTAAATTTGCCTAATATAATCTTTTATCTATATATAGAATAATTTTTATATATAGAAAATGAGGTTTTTTCTTATTATATTTTTTATTGCCTTAAATCTATTTTCCTATTTAAAATAAACTCCTTTTTTTATTTTTTTATTTCCGAACCATATCCAACTCTCTTTTTTTGTTTCCTAATATATTAATATTAATTAATGTATATCGATTTTATTTGATTATTTCTAGCTTACTTTATCCAATCTCATAATATCTAAATACTCTGGCTATCATTTTCTCTCATTTTTTCATTTCTACCTATAAATCAAAAAAAAAAAAAAGATTCGATTTTGTTCGGTTTGATGAGAGCTTTAAACAAGTATACTATCAATATATAAATTTTTTATTTTTAAAAAATTAAAATTTGCCGCACATAAATTTCCACCACTACAATCCCAATTTGTATTAAAAAATTAAAAAATTTGGTTGTACCCATTAATTAATTTTAGAAACAATCAATCATTTTTATAAATAATTAGCTAAGAAATAAAAATTAATTAAAATTAGCAATTTCTCTAAGATTTAATTTTTATACGATAAAAAATTACAATTCTTTAAATTTTTACATAAAAATTAAACTAAATGTGTAACATGAAAATTTAAAGCTTAGCTTGGAACCTTTAATTAATTTTAGAAAGAAATCATTATTTTTAAAAATAATAATTAGCTACTAAATAAAAATTAATTAAAATTAGCAATTTCGCTCAGATTTAATTTTGGTGTGATGAAAATTAAAATTTATTTACTTTTTACATAAAAATTTAAAGAAACGTGTAACATCAATTTTTTTTAATTAATAACTCAATTGTAACATTAATCAATTTTTTAATTAACCCAATCTATATCGATATCTTTTAAATTCCAAGGCATCTCTTCAATTATTATATATTTTTAAAATTAGATTTATATAATTCTAAAAATTATGGCTATCGAAACAAATTATTTTGGCAATAATTAATTTTTTTAGAAATAATTAGCTTAAACATAAAAATTAACTACAATTATTTGTACTATAATTATTTAAAATAATAAATTCTATGGCTAATATTTAGTTGGACATGAATTAAATGGACAAAGATTAGCAAAAGTGCCAGATAGGTATTTTTTGTTTGGGGGTATTGCCTGTTGGGTATTAAGATTTTTTCCATCAACACTTTAGTGCATTTTTTAATTTATTTGACCACTTTGGTCTTTTAAAATGCGAAGATGAGAAATTGAATAAAAATATTATTTTCTTATGATTTTGATTAAAATATTAATTTCTTGTTTTTTAAATCATTTTACTCTTTTTTTATTTTCTAATTCAATAATTCAGTATTATTATTATTATTATTATTATTATTATTATTATTATTATTATTATTATTATTATTATTATTATCATCATCACACAAATAATCTAAAAAAAGTGTTCCAATTGTAGTTTTAGTGCAAACTAGAAAAAAATTTCTCAAATGGTTCAAAATATTTTGTTTCCGTTTAGTCCATTGGAATGGAATCCATCCAACACAATAGCTTTTGTATGTCGGTAATGTCGAGGTTGAAATATATCACGGTAAAAAATATACGAATACAAAATATTTATCGCGTTAATAAAAATAGACCACAGTAAAAAATATCTAGAATACAAAAAATTATTAAATAAAATAATCAAAATGCACACATTTTGATAATAATCAACGATTAATAATAATTACAATTGTTGTACATACATTAAATTTTATAAGGAATATATCATCGTAAAAAATATACCAAATGTAAAGCAATAATAAAATGAAATAAAATAAAATTTGGAAAAAACCTAACCCCTTCCCTCCCCACCGACCCCGCCCAACCCCACCACATTTCTTGATTACTTTCGATCGGTGACCTTCCCCAGTTTCTAGGCACAATCAACGTCGTGGCGGTCGGCAAGCTTGCCGATGCCCATAAATCCAGGAGGGAGGCCAGTAATAGCCAAATGGATGGTGAATCCAACCCATGGGTGTGGATTCACAACTCCACTCAATTACTCGATCGAGGGCATTCCCTGCGATTTATGGCGCTGCAACCTCATGGTGCTGGAA
This sequence comes from Jasminum sambac, assembly GCA_018223645.1. Taxonomy (NCBI): domain Eukaryota; kingdom Viridiplantae; phylum Streptophyta; class Magnoliopsida; order Lamiales; family Oleaceae; genus Jasminum; species Jasminum sambac. The sequence goes on along the minus strand of CP073643.1, from coordinate 30,336,119 downwards.
ATCCGAGGGAGAAGGCCTCGGTTGAGTAATAAGGAAATATGGTAGGGGTGGGGGTTGGGTGGGAGTGAAATGGCGTTGAGTTTTCCAATTTTTATTTTATTTTATTTTATTATTTCTTTACATTTGGTATATTTTTTAAGATGATATATTCATTATAAAATTTAATGTAGGTGTAATAATTACAATTATTATTAACTATTGATTATTATCAAAATATGCGCGTTTTGATAATTTTCTGTATTCGGTATATTTTTAATGTGATGTATTTCTATTAACGCGATGAAGTTTTTATATTCGGCATATTTTTTACCTTGATATATTTCCACTAACACGATATTACCGATTACAAAAGCTACTGTGTTGGATGGATTCCGTCCAAATATTCTAAAGGGGTAACAAAATATTTTGAATCATTTGAGCAATTTTATTTTCTATTTTATACTAAAAGCGCAATTGAAATACTTTTTTTAGACTATTTGTGTAATAATAATAATAATGAATTATTGAATTAGAAAATAAAAAAAAAGTGTAAAATGATTTTAAAAACAAAAAATTAATTTTTAATCAAAATCAAATAGAAAAATAATATTTTATTCAATTTCTAATCTCCAATCATCGGAAAGAACCTAAGTGGTCAAATAAATTAAAAAATGAACTTAACTGTCCCCGGAAAAAGTATTACTACCTAAGTGACAATACCCCCAAAATAAAAAATACTGATCTGGTACTTTTGTCAAAACTAATCAAAATTCATTACATTGTTAAAGAGGGAAATATAATTAATTTTAAAAATAAAAAAATCATTAGATTGCTATGGGTTTTAAGCTAAAAATGAAAAAGGTCTTTTAAATTGCAATATATTTTTAGCATTACAAGATTTCATCAAAGTTAGATTCATACAATTCTTAAAAGTGTGGAAATTAAAATGATTATTTAAGAAATAATTAATTATTTTCATAAATAATCAATTAAAAATGAAAATTAATAAAACTAATTATATTGCAATTAATTAAAATTAATAATACTATTACAATTTAATTGGACTTGGTTTCAATGGGCGAAAATTGACAGGGTTTTATTGGATGAAAATTAATCAAAATTAAATATTGCTAAAATAGAAAAATAGTATTAATTAAAAAATAAATAATAATTGAAGTTAATTAGATTTCCATGGTTGACTAGATTTTTCCCAAAGAATGAAAGACATCTTTTGATCTTCCATGATATCTTTTTAATTATAAAATATTTTTAAAATTAGATTCGTACAATTCTTAAAACTATAGCTAAAAAACTAATTATTTTAGAAATAATAAATTATTTGTATAAATAATTAGCTAAAAATAGAATTAATTACAATTAATTATATTACAATTAATTATAATTAATTATATTTCTTAGATTTAATTGGATATATTTTCAGTGGACGAAAATTGAGATAGTTTTATTATATGAAAATTAATCAAAATTAATTAAATTGCTAAAAGGGGGAAACATAATTATTTCAAAAAAATAAAAAAATAATTAAAATTAATTAAATTGCTACTGCGAAGAAAAATACGCTTCCAAAATAAAATTGGAGTGTGATATCTCATTATAGAGTAAATCATCGATTATTAGTCCTAATTAACTTTATTTACTTTTTTAGTGTCATTCTTTTTTCAAAACATGCTTTTCTTTTAATTCTCATATGTTTTTGAATTTTTTATAATATTTCTTTTGAGTTACAGTTGGTGACAAAACATTACTATTTCTTTTTGTATAATTAAGGGTGTTTCAAATGATCTATAATTTTTTTCTTAGAGTAACAAGCTCCAAAAATAGGTTTTCAAATCGTAATGATTTTTTTTTTTACACTACTCGAACAAACACTTATATAATAATTCTTTGGTTCAATCCATCGCTTTCACTAGGAACTAAGTCCAAGAATTCTTACTAAATAATTGGCTATCGACTCAATCAATTATTAAAATTATACGACCCAATTAGAGTATTTTAACTAGCTTTCGACTATGTTAAACATTTATTTAAATTTTTATCTCCTAAATAAAGCTTAAGAACCTTACCTACTTTGAATTATTTACTTTATATCGAATTTTGCCAGCTAAGATTTTATTTAATTTTTAAGTATCATCAATTAAGTTGTATACTTTAAGTATTAATCATATATATTTCAAGTTATTTATCTTATCCAAATTAATCTAAATTTTATGCCGAATCATTCAATATTGAATATGCCAAATATGTTAAATTAGTGAATTTATACCTAATATGTTAATATACGTGTTTAGTATATTTAGAAGATATTTATTGAAGAAATAAAATGTCAATGACACATATATTAAAAAGTATAGATAAAATTTTTCGATTAAACCATCACAATGTGGTGTAGACGGGGATGAGAATTTTCTTGCGGGGTGTGGACGGGAAATGGAAATTCCTATCCTATTGTAATTCTTATATCATTCTCACTCGGTCTAGAGTAAATGAAGATGGGCCGGAACGAGGATAAGTGTTTCTCAGTATGGCAGGAATAGAGTGTTAGGAGTGCGTGAATTTATCTCATTACATTATTATTTTTATAATATATTTCTATGTTGATTATATTTCATAATTAAAATTTAAAATTCATTATTTACGTATTAATTGTTAATAATGTACATCACACTAATGTACAATTTATATCTTCCAAAATTTATAATTGCATACAATAGAATGTAAAATAATTTTAAAAAGAAAAAACCATGAGATCTCACGATGTTAGTAGAATTATTTTAGTATAGTTATTTTGATAACTCTAATATTTAATGTTATTTTATTTTGAGTTTACATTAGTAGATTAATCTTGTAATGAGTAAAATATGATATATCATTATAATCTCTGCTACAAATTGTCATTTCGTGCAAAGCACGAATATAAATGCTAATTAAGTTACTATTCTATAGATAATAGTAAATTAAGTTGTGTGGATTTTCGTGAGTTTTATCTTGCATATTTACAGAATGGATTAATACGAAGTATAGGGAAAGCTCTATTGAAATTTTTATAGAATCGTTTTGAATTAAATTAATTAAGTTTATTGTTGCAACTCATTCTTTATTTTGATTATTTTTTTACATTTTAGGTTAATATTATTAACATCTATCAATACTATTATTAGTTTAAAAAATTTGCCTCCCGTGCAACGCACGGGTGAAATGTTATTTGAATAAATAAAATGATACACATATTGATAAAATGATGTATTATTATTAATTTTTTAAATCAATATTATTATTATTATTATTATTATTATTTTACATGTACAACACATTATTATCTCTAAAATCAAGGATCACAATACATTTCGGCATCATTTGTTTATTCAATATTTTTTCATTTTATTTGTGGAAGTGGCATTTTCCATGCCATGGAGGCAAGATATGGGTCAATTTCTTGCAATTAACGCATTTTGGTTGGAAGATATCAATCAATTGTTTCAATTATTCCACTTTGGGAACCTGCAGCTAGGTGAGAATAGACTAATTGGGTTCTTTGATTTTTTATGCTTTTTTCGCCTTGCAAAGATAGTTTCATTTTAGTTGTTACACACATTAAAAAAATTAATATTTATGTACTTGAAAATATATTAATTTTACACAACTTTCCTAACATACTGCCATTTACTCATCAAAATGAATTCAAACAAAAAGTAATATTTATAATCCACATAAATGACTTACTTTTTCATACATTAAAAATTTATAATAATGTCATCTTAATTATAGAGAGAGATGTATAGAGTAGAGCAGGACAATAGAGAGGCAGGTCTTGCTCATGTTTAAAATTACAAGAAAGTAGTATTACACCCATGCGATGCGTATGGATAATACAATTTGTTTCAAATATAATTAAAACGTACGACTTAGACAATGCAAATTTATTAAGATGTAAAGCACATTGCTAATTAGGCCTTATCCGATTGGTTAGGAGGATAAACGTTAAAGCCTTGAGACATAAATGGTTCAGTTTGAGTCCCACCAGTGAGAACAACCCCACTTCCAAGGTTGGCGAGTTGTTTGAATTTTCATTTCGACATTTTTTCGGAAAATAAAATACATAGAATTAACATAAACATATATATTCTGTTTTGTGGGATGGTGAAGTGAGTGCTTGTTATGCCATTTACACAGGTAGGCCTGGGTTCAACTCATCGTGGGAAAGTTTTGTGCTATAATTATTTTTTAAAAGAAACAATCTCTCTCCTTCACTCTCTTGCAAATCTTTCGTCATTAATTTTTAATAGAAAAATCTCTCTCTCTCAAAACTAATATTTAACAATACTTTTCCAATTCTTATTATTTCATATTTATTATTTTAATTTTGATTTAGTAATTTAATTTTGTTAATCGGAAATAATTTTCGACTATAATATAATATTATAACTAATTAGAATCTAAAATCAAGGAAAAGAAATGTAACTTTTTATAGACAAATTTATGCAATAATAGCTTTGTTTCATTTACCAAATGGCAAAAGCACTTCATAATTACATGTCGGAGGAAATTAAATATTAAAATATTTGATGTGACATTATGTATCAAATTAATTTATAAAATAATTAAATTATTTGGAATATCCTTATAATATTCTATATGACGCTTTGTATATATACGTATTAAATTGACATTAATTTGGTGTAATTTTTGTACGGTGACAATATTTAATAACTAAATTACACCTTATAACATCCTATATTTGTATAAAAAAAAATTTTGGGGGCGGCGTTGCCCTGGAACACACAAGTCCACCTGTCATACTTGGATTTTGCCCCACCAAACCGAAATACCTAGCTATGCCACTGAGTCCCACCAACTGCGTGTTATATGACGTGGCTTTAGTATGGGCTGCCACCTTTAAAAAAAGAATTGTAGTAAATGAAAAATTACAGATTTTGAAATATTTTTTATAAACAACATTCATCATTGATTTTATTAGCTTTCATCTCTATCACATATAAGAACCACATATGAGCGAATGCACGACACGTGTTCCCCCTGACATGGGAAGGGACGGGTGAGCGTCGATCCACCCATATGTGGACACCCTAACAAAACTTTATATATATATATATATATTTATAAATTAAAATGCTTATAAGAAAATTAATTCTCACTTTCAAAATTAATTTAATTGGTATTGTAATTTGTAAGTTATAACTTTAATCGCTTATTACATTTTTATTAATGTGTGTAATACTAAATACAAAAAACAAAAAAATAAAAAATTGACTTTGATGCTTGTAATTTTTTAACAAAAAAAATGAAGAGATGATTAAATGATAATTTTAATAATTATTTTTTAAGTGACCTACGAAATCAAAAAATGAGACATGGAAGTTATCGTTTCTTTTTCTTTTCTAATTAGTTCATTATTCATTATAAATAAAATGATTTAACTACTCAATATTTGATCTAAAATAATTGCCCACTATTGGAATTGCTGAATGCACATTATATATAGATGAAAACTATCTAAACCTACGCTTTTAACATAGTAAAAATAAAACATATAATTTTTTATCTGACTTTTAAAATATGTAAAAAGTTTTTTCTAAAACAAAAACCAGCTGTAACATAATCTTGTGAGTTATTGTGACTTTTGTTAATAAGAAGAAGATATATATATATATATATATATATATATATAGAGAGAGAGAGAGAGAGAGAGAGAGAGAGTTAATTCTCATGGTAAGAATTAATTTGATAGTTGCTATAAGTTGTAACTTTGATCTCTTATCATATTTTCATTAATACATGCAATACTAAATATAAATAAATAAATTTTCTTATGTAAATTAATTCAAATATTTTAATACATGTAAAAAATAAAATACATATAAAAAGTAAATAAGAAAACCAATATCAAACATGGTAAGTAGAAAACTTAAATAAAGAAACTAACTAATCCCTTTAAAAATAGTGCTAAACGTGGCACTGCTGCCTAGACAAGGGTGCCTAGGTGGTACTTTAAATTTTATAATAATAGAAAAATAATATTATGTCCAAATGTGTGTGTGTGTTTTTTTTTTTTTTTTTGAGGGAAAATTTTGAACTGCCTGTGCTCATTTCTCATCTACTGCATTAAAGCTCATTAATTTGTCCATCCATTTCCCATCCTCGTGAGACATGGGCTGCATTAACTTTGTTTCCTCGACATTTGTATCCATAATAATTACTACGAACAAGTGGACACCAAAAAAAAAGGATGGCTATCCAACCACCATACACAATAAAATTAGAGTATTTATCTTGTTTGTCATCTACAACTTTACCTCTGACGGAAGAACTATAATTCATGCCGCGCATATACGTAGAAAAATGTATTAAATGGGTAAATAAAGAATATATTAATGTATATTATCCAATCACCATACACAATAAAAATGTATTAATGTATTATCCAATCACCAAATAAAGAATATATCTAGAGGTGTGAATGCATTAAATGGGTAAATCTGGCCAAAATAAAAGTGAGTTTGAGCTCTCGAATTTGAAGAAGCCAGAACCCATTTCTATAATAAAGCTAATTTAAAGAGACTGTTGGAGTATGATTTTAAGACCATAATCTTTAAATTAAAGAGTATTTTAAGTTTAAAGAGTGTGTTGGAGATGCTCTAACCATTGGCTCTGTTGTTTAAACTTTAACGTATATGCAATATTCTCGACATTTGTATCCATAATAATAAATGACTATATGTACAAATTTATAGGCATATCAAATGCATTATATGCGTCGATTAGTCATACACATTTCATACCTGAATTTTGCAGTAGATTAATGTCTTTCATCTATTGTCAATAGTTATTTTAGTTTAATAATTTGGTTTCGTTGTTAGTGCTCTTGAAATTTCGTTAATATTAATACAAATTCGTAGGGATCATTTTGCCAAATGGGTCTATTAAATTAAATTTATAAGATTTTTTATATAGTCCTTTTCATGTATACATACTTTTTTCTCTGCCCCTTAAAAATATATCGACTTCAGACGTACGTCTTTTAGCAAGCCAAAAGTCTTTTGAAAAATTCAAAGCTTAGAGGAAGAATGGACTTAATTAGGAGATGACTAGAGAATCTTCACCATTGACCATTTCCTTTGCTTTAATGTATTAAATTAATGTAATTTGAAAAAGTAAACGTTAAACCATTTTTCCTTGTTATCCTTAATCAATAATATCAGATTTATATGCTCATTAAATTGTTGTAGAAAATATCAATGATATTACCTCCGTCCCATAAATATAATCCACTATTCCTTTTTCGTCCGTCCCAAAATATAGACCACATTCCTTTTAAAGATATAATTAAAATATTAGTTATCTTATATACCATCATTTAATGTATATTATTATTATCAAACTATATTAGTTGAAATAAAGCATCCAATAAACGAAACGACATATTAGGAAAATAATTTTAAATTTTATTTCTCCAACGCTATTAACTATATTTTTCTTAATCTTTGTGAAATTGGAAGTTGACTATATTTATAGAATGGAGGTAGTATCCATAAATGAGAATATATATATATATATATATATATATATAAGAAAATGAAAAAAAAAATACACCTTAAATAAAGTAAGTAAACTACTACCTCCGTCCTAAAAATATAGTCCACTATTCATTTTTCGTTCATCCCAAAATATAGGCCATATTCCTTTTAAAGATGTAATTAAAATATTATTTGTCTTTTATACCCTCATCTAATGTACATTATTATCATCAAAATAGAGTAGTTGAAATAAAATATATAATAAATGAGAAGGCATATTAGAAAAATAATTTTAAATTTTATTTTTCCAATACCATTAATTGCATTTCCTTTTAATCTTTGTGAAAATAGAAATTGACTATATTTATGGGACGGAGGTAGTATAATTTTGGATGAACAAAAAGACAAATATAAACCTATTTTCACAAGACAGATCAGTCACAGGAGAAGAGTGTCTTTTCAATTAAAATAGCAATGGGCATCACAAAATTTGTAAAAAAAAAAAAAAAAAAAAGTTTTAGTTACAAGCGTGATAGAAAATTAAACTTTATTTTCTGTATAGTAAATTGAATAGTACCAATTAATTTTTAGCTGAAAATTGTTAAGAACCCATGCTACCTTTGACAACGAGGAGGCAAAGTGGCATGACTCTAGTTATGGGGGTTAAAACTGAACATTTGCCATTGATTGGTAAGTTATCTCCATTCGACCAAGTCTAACATTGGGGGAAGATGCAAAGGCAGAAAAGCCAAGAATAAATTAGGGAGTAAAAATCTAAAAGAAAATCTAAATTTGAGTTTTTTTTCACCCAAAGATGGAAGTGCAAGTGCTTGTGGTGCATAAATTTGCACAAATAAATATATTTTTCATTTTTTTTTTGTGGTTTTTGCAACATTTGATTGAAAAAAAGTTGAAAAAGTGAAGGAATTTACCATTCGTATAATACATATTGTTGAAAATGAGATTGAAGAAATAATTAACTTTAAAAGTTTAGGAGGAAACAAAATCTGATATCAGCCTTATCACATCCCACGAAGCTGGTCAATGTCCCATTTAAACATTTTTTCCCCTTTTTAATTAAAATTGAAATTAATTTCCATTGCTAAATCAAAGTGAAGTATCGATCAATATCAACTACACACTCCATCTTACCACTTATTATTATCCACAAATTTATACTAGAGGTTCAAATGGATTTTGTTAATTTTGGAGCAATGATCCTAAAGGCGAAAACTGCATACTTTCCAATTTTATCCATCTCCAATTGACTTTTAAATGGATTTTGGTAGAATTGTAAAACTGTAAGTGTTGTCAATTAGTTAATGAATTTTGTTGAACTTTATTTATAACCAATTTATTTATGGAGGGTAATCATATTTTGCATACCATGTCACATTATAAGTTTGCGCAGGTCATTTGATTGTTTTAAAATAAATTTCTCTCTCATCACTCATTTCATGTGTGAGCTTCTCACTGGAACAGTATACTAGATACTCTTGTTGTGGTAAACGATCGTTTACATGTAATAGAATTTAGTTAATGTGAAAGAGTTTGAATTTTGATAAGTTTCAAGCTTAAAATCCAAGTAGCGCACGTTGGGAATTTCACCAACTTTAGTAAGATTGTTCATTTGTTCATAGGATTTGTGGAATTGTCTTGAAACCTATATATAATTTATAAGAATCTATATATAGTCCTTCAAAATTATTAAAATTTAAGCTGAAAGTGACAAGAACTCTAATTTTTCATAGATAATGCATTCTCTCACTCTTAGTCCTTATCGAAGACTTGAGAAGTCTTTTAAGACAGCCAAAGCTTTTTGGAATTGCATGCCTCCAACGCAAATAGACTTGAGTGGGCTAGAATTTCTACCCCATTTCATAAGTTTGTATTTTTAAGAACATGTACCTATAAATTGCAGTTTAATACAATTGAAGTTTGTACAGCGCACAAACGAATTCACAAGTCAAGAACCATGATAAAATACTCAATTTTTGGGTTTTGCTTTTCCCTATCTTTACTACTTTTTTGTGTTATACCTGCTTCTGCCTCACTTTCAGAAGCGAATGCTTTATTGACATGGAAGGCTAGTTTTAAAAACAAAAATAATTTTCTTCTGTCTTCATGGTCTCTTGATATTGAGAATTCTACAAGCTTGTCGAAAGAAAATTCGAGTCCATGCAATTGGTTCGGAGTTTCGTGTGTGAATGGAAGTGTCAATAGGCTCAACCTCACAAATGCAAGTATTCATGCCACTCTGTATAGGGTTCCATTCTCCTCTCTTCCGAATCTTGCTTACGTTGATTTGTACGTGAATCAAATTTTTGGAATCATTCCACCTCAAATTGGTAACCTCTCAAAACTCAGCCATCTTGATTTATCAGAGAATCAGCTTACTGGAAACATACCATTGGAGATAGGTAAATTAACTAGTCTTGAGACTCTTTATTTGTCCAACAATCAACTCAATGGAGCAATTCCTCGTGAGTTAGGGCAATTAGTCTCGCTAAGTGCGCTTTCATTGCATACCAACAATCTTGATGGTCCAATTCCTGTTTCTTTTAGTAATTTGAGAAATTTGACTCTTTTGTATCTATATAGCAACTCTTTTTCTAGCACCATTCCACAACAAATCAGTAACCTCTCCAAACTCACCGCTCTTGACTTATCGATCAATCAACTTACGGGAACCATTCCATCAGAGATAGGCCGATTAACTAGTCTTGAGACTCTGTATTTATATAACAACTCTTTTTCTGGCACCATTCCACCGCAAATCAGTAATCTTTCCAAACTCATCGATCTTGAGTTATCGACCAATCAACTTACGGGAACCATCCCATCAGAGATAGGCCGATTAACTAGTCTTGAGACTCTTTATTTCTCCCACAATCAGCTCAATGGATCAATTCCTCGTGAGATGGGGCAACTAGTATCACTAACTGAGCTTTATTTGCATTCCAACAATCTTGATGGTCCAATTCCTGTTTCTTTTGGCAATTTGAGAAATTTGACTCATTTGTATCTATATAACAACTCTTTTTCTGGCACCATTCCACCGCAAATCAGTAATCTTTCCAAACTCATCGATCTTGAGTTATCGACCAATCAACTTACGGGAACCATCCCATCAGAGATAGGCCGATTAACTAGTCTTGAGACTCTTTATTTCTGCCACAATCAGCTCAATGGATCAATTCCTCGTGAGATGGGGCAACTAGTATCACTAAGTGAGCTTTATTTGCATTCCAACAATCTTGATGGTCCAATTCCTGTTTCTTTTGGCAATTTGAGAAATTTGACTCATTTGTATCTATATAACAACTCTTTTTCTGGCACCATTCCACCGCAAATCAGTAATCTTTCCAAACTCATCGATCTTGAGTTATCGACCAATCAACTTACGGGAACCATCCCATCAGAGATAGGCCGATTAACTAGTCTTGAGACTCTTTATTTCTCCCACAATCAGCTCAATGGATCAATTCCTCGTGAGATGGGGCAACTAGTATCACTAAGTGAGCTTTATTTGCATTCCAACAATCTTGATGGTCCAATTCCTGTTTCTTTTGGCAATTTGAGAAATTTGACTCATTTGTATCTATATAACAACTCTTTTTCTGGCACCATTCCACCGCAAATCAGTAATCTTTCCAAACTCATCGATCTTGAGTTATCGACCAATCAACTTACGGGAACCATCCCATCAGAGATAGGCCAATTAACTAGTCTTGAGTTCCTTTATTTGTTTGACAATCACCTTAATGGCTCGATTCCTCATGAGATGGGGCAATTGGTGTCCCTGAGAGAGCTTGACATGTCCAATAACACTCTATTAGGTTCCATACCCTCAACTCTGGGAAACTTGAATTTGCTGCAATTTTTTAGTCTCATGTATAATAAACTTTTTGGTCCTATCCCAAGTGAGATTGGAAATCTGAAATTTCTTAGAAGTCTATATCTAAACAACAATAAGTTTTTTGGCCATCTACCGGAAGTATGTAGTGGTGGCGTACTCCAATATTTTAGTGTGGGAAACAATAGACTTTCAGGTAGAATACCGAAAAGCTTGAGGAATTGTTCTAGTTTAATCAGAGCTCGGTTTGAACATAACAGGCTTTTTGGGAATCTGTCTGAAGATTTCGGTGTCTATCCAAATTTGATATTCATGGATCTAAGTGACAATGAATTCTATGGAGAACTCTCTAGCAACTGGGGACATAACAAACAACTGCAAGCTCTTAACATTGCAAAGAACAACCTTACAAGAAGCATTCCTCCAGAATTTGGAAATCTGAGTCAATTGCAAGTACTCAATCTTTCTTCAAACCAATTACATGGGGAGATTCCGAAGGAGATTGGGAAACTGGTTTTACTGCTGAAACTTTATCTGAATGACAACCAACTTTCCGGAGACATACCTCTTGAATTGGGATCACTCTCAGTGTTAAATTACCTTGATCTTTCGAGAAACAAATTGACAGGTCGAATACCTAAAACTTTCGGTCGTTTTGATAAGTTGTATCACCTGGACTTGTGCAGAAACCGTTTAAGCCAAACGATCCCTATGGAGCTTGGTGAGTTAATTCATTTGTCAGAGTTGGATGTGAGTGATAATTTCTTATCCGGAGAAATACCGCATGAGTTAGGATCGATGTCTAGCTTGGAAAAGTTAAATCTCTCACAGAACCACCTATCGGGAAAAATCCCTTTTGAAATAGGGTCTTTATTGAGCCTTGAAATGTTAGACATCTCTCACAATCAACTCTCTGGACTTATTCCTGTAAGTTTTGAAAAAAATCATGGCCTAGTGGACATCGATATATCCTATAATGAATTGGAGGGTCCAGTTCCTAACGGAGAAGCTTTTCAAAATGTCTCCATAGCAAAACTCCGAGGCAATAAAGGATTGTGTGGAAATATTGCTGGGTTGCCGCAATGCAAGAGAAATAATCATCAAGCTAAAGATGACAAACTGATTTTGGCGATTTTCATCCCTCTTCTTGGCGTTTTCCTTCTTGTCCTTGCATTTGTTTGTATAATCTACGTCATGTGTAAACAGAGAAATGGAAAACCAGTAGATAGAGAAGATGGTTTTATAACCATATTCAATGGAAGATTGATATACAAAGACATATTGGAGGCTACACATAACTTTGATGAAGCATTTTGCGTTGGAGGGGGAGGATGCGGAACGGTTTACAAAGCACAACTTCCATTAGAAAACATAGTAGCTGTAAATAGACTTCATTCCTCGTTTGAAATGGTCACTGTGGCGGTAAAAAAACTACATTCCTCATCTGAAATGGTAAACAATAAAGCTTTCTTTACCGAAATAAGGACATTAACAGAAACCCGGCATAGAAACATTGTGAAACTTTATGGCTTCTGCTCGAATGGTCAACACTCATGTTTGGTATATGAATATCTCGACAGAGGTAGTTTGGCCAAAACTCTAAGCTCAAGCGAAGAAGGTAAGGTGTTGGATTGGCCAAAAAGGGTAAATATCGTGAACGGTGTGGCTCGTGCTTTGTGTTACATGCATCATAGTTGTTCTCCTCCAATAGTTCATCGAGACATATCAAGCAACAACATTTTGCTCGACTCAGAATACGAGGCTCATATTTCAGATTTTGGCATTGCAAAGTTTTTAAAATGTGACTCATCAAATATAAGCGCTCTTGCAGGCACTTATGGCTATGTAGCACCGGGTATTAATTCTTTCTTTTCTGCACATATATGATTTTAGATTTTTAATTGTATTCATTCTTTGCTTTTCTTGGCAGAGTTTGCTTACACAATGAGGGTGACAGAAAAATGTGACGTGTATAGCTTTGGAGTGTTAGGGTTGGAAGTGATCATGGGAAAGCATCCGAATGAATATCTCGAACACGTAACAAATTCGTCCAATGAAGACTTACTGTTAAAGGATTTGTTGGATCCGCGTCTTTTATATCCCAATGCTGAAGAAGAGAAGATCCTGATGTTCATTTTTGAACTTGCAACCAAATGCATTAACTCAAATCCAAAATTTCGGCCAACCATGCACTTTGTTTCGGATATGCTTAGTGCACATGCAACTTTCTGAATGGCATCTATTCAAGTAAGATGATGAGCTTAATCAAAGTTTGTTGATGATGAAAATTGCTTTTATGCCTTCATGTATGTTCACTTGATGTGGTGTTGTTGGTTGTCGGCATGTTGTGTTAGGTTGATGTTTCCCTGTATGTCAAAGGATGTCACAAGGACTAGTTTTCTAGTTTATATGCAACTGAAGCTTTCTTTATGGAAATTATGTTTTATTATATATTCTCAAGTTCCTCTATCTCGTATGATGTACTACGTCATTGAAAGTTTGTTTGCAATCCCAAAATTTTCTTTAAGGTGTCGATTTTGGCCTTTGGTTTTTAGATCGTGTTGTTATTCTCCTCTCAAGACACTGCAATAAATTTTTAATGTGATTATCATAGCCTATTCCATTCTCTCTTGCTTTTTTCTTGTGTGTGTGATTCTGGTTTAGCTTTTTCTCGTTGGGTTGAACTTTGCTAATTAATGAAGGAGAATATGTTAATGGTATAGGCATTTGCCACTTTTCTATACTTGAAGGGGCTGTTTGCAGTTTTCTTTATTCCTCTACTCAAATATTTGACATGTACTTCTGGCAAGTAATCATGGCCTTTAATTTATATCGAAATAAGGTTCCAAATTTAGTCACCAAAATAATTTACATTCCTAAAGCAAACACTCCCAATTAGATAACAATTATGCCCTAAATATATTTCCAACTCATGCCTCCATCGTCTATGACCAATGTCCAAGACATTATCTCCCACAATTCTCACAAGTGCCGGAAAACCGATTGCACCCGATTTGAGTTCTCTCGAATGCGTTTGCATGAGGCGATTCGACTAAACTTTCAATTTTCAACAGCAATTTTGCCGGAGACTATGATCATCTGACTATGGCAATGCGAGTTCGAGAAAATTTAATTTCAAAGCTTTGAACATTAAAGATATAGACAACAAGTCCACCACAAAAATTAAAATCATACTTTGATATACACGAGTTTAAACTTTTGCCACTGTATTTGATTTTTGGACATGGTCCTTGCCACAATTTTCCATTGAGTTACATTTGTTTAATTTTCAATGTATTAACATTTTGTGACGAGCGCTAGTGATTAACTGATTATCATGTCACGCGAAGTTCTTGTTACTTTTGGAGGTAGCATTAAGATTTACTGACCCGAAAGGCGAGAAAAAATTTACGCACCTCCATTAATTGTGTTTAAATGGATTTTGTTGAAGTTTGTTATAATGTAAGCATTGTCAACTAAAAAGATTCAATTGATTTTATTGAAATTCGTACGAAACCGATCTATTCGTGAGTAGAATAGATTTTATTCGCCGGATTATAAGTAAGGAAGTTGTTTAACAATAAATACTCACCCGTGTGTGACTCGTGTAACATTCAAACCTACACGCCACTCTGCTCCCACCAGAGCATCTCTAATGTGTATATGTTATTTAAGAAAAAAATCCGCATATAATCAATCTCCATTGTAAATTTTCCCATACATATATGTTAATTGAGAAGAAAATAAGGGCACAAGTAAATTCAAGTATGACAAGTAAAACTAATTTTCTAATGCAATCGATGTCGAGAATGTGAACGCCGAATTGGCAATGAGAATAAATATAGAAAATATTTAGACAACGTATATTTCTTGACCGGATGCAAGACATCGTGAGCATTTATTTCTTTGTCAACTGATTGTCACATTCTCTACATCATTTACATTGGAAAGATGTTTAAACTGTGCATTATGTGAATTTGCTTCCGTATGTCAATAATTTATTTATTTATTTTTTTTGCAATTCAGGTCTCTAAGTGCTCGATTTTTCCAAGAATAATACACTTCAAAAATTTAGCCATTTCTAGAATGATTTTCCCTAGATATTGTAGAATTTTCTTTAATATCTATATAATTTATAAGAATTTATAATTTTTCAAATATATTAAAACATGAGCTGAAAAAGTGAGAAGTGCTCCTTTTATTTTTCATAGACGATGCATCTTCTCTCTCGATAATCCTTGTCATAGACTTCAAGTCTGTTTAACAGAGTCAATCTTTTGGAATTGCATGCTTCCGGCACGAATTGACTTAAGACTTAAGAGTGGACTAGAAATTCTGTCTCATTGCATGGGTGCCACGAGGGAAATGTTTGAATAAATAAAGTGATAGAGATAGATTGATAAAATGTATGTATGTTATTATTATTATTATTATTATTATTATTATTATTATTATTATTATTACACAACATATTATCTCTAAAACAAAGGGTCACACTGCATATATTTCTGCATCATTTGTTTATCAATATTTTTGTTATTTTATTTGTTGAAGTGGCATTTTCCATGCCATGGAGGGAAGATATGGGTCAATTTCTTGCAAAAGGATTTTGGTTCGAAGATATCAATCAATTGTTTCAATTAATGCACTTTGGGGAACTAGCTAGGCGAGAACAGACTAATTGGGTTCTTTGATTTTTTATACTTCCTCAGTCCACAAAGATAATCATATAGTTATTTTCACATAGATTAAAAAAATAATGATTAATTAACATTAAATTTTACCCTATTTTTCACTATATACCCTTATTTATCATGAATTGTTATCTATAGGTAATTGATGTGGGGTAATACCAAAATATATTAATGAGTGGCGTTTATGAAAATGAAAAATTAAAGACACACTCATTATGAAAAGTGGACTATGTTTTTGGGACGACCAAAAATAGTATATTGGACTATCTTTTTGGTATGGAGGGAATACTTCTTTTGTCTCGCAGAGATAGTTTCATTTTATTTTTTACAGAAATTCAGAAAATTAAGATTTACGTACTTGAAAAAATATGAATTTTACACAACTTTCGTAACATACCGCCATTTACTCATCAAAATTATTTTTTAAAAAAAGTAATTTTTATAATACACATAAATGACTTACTTTTTTATACATTAGAAATTTATAATGTCAGCTTAATTATAGAGAGAGATGTATAGAGTAAAGCAAGACAATAGAGAGGAAGGTCTTCCTCACGTTTAAATTTACAAGAAATATAGGGATGACTAGTACAAAAAATAGATATTGCGGCACTTAAAAAGGGCTTTAAGAAGCGCTTTCCGTGCGCCTCGTACGAGGGGGCTGTCCAAGGGTTTATGAGGCGATTTTTGACCGCCTCTTAAACTTGAGAATAGGTGGCGGTCACCTGAATCGCCTCCTAAACCTCTAGTGCAGTAAAAAAAAAAATTATAATTATTATTTGGAATCAGGCGCACAAAAGCACTGCCAAACAAAAATTTCAAGTTCAAACCAGAATAATACGAAGCAAGTTGGGAAAACAACTGGAGAGTGGTGGATTTCCCATAAAATCAAATTTCTTAGGTTACTTTGTATCCAAATGCTCATCATCGATTTTCTTTTCGACCACCATTTGATCTTCTTTTCAACAGCTAACTTTCTTCAACCTCTAAGTTTAAAAAAATATATATATATATATATATATATATATGTATATATTATTTTCACCTAAAAAAAGAAATTGAAAGATAATAAAATTAAAAGATATGCACATACCTTGAAGGAAGAACATAGTGCCTTGTGAACATCAAAGTAATATTGCAACTGTAAAAATGCAAAAATACAAATATGCAGAAGCCAAACACGTAATATTGCAAGATCCAAATTAACTAAAATCAAAATAAAAAATTCTAACAAAAAATGGAGGAATACTTTGTTTGAGGTCGATAATAGTAGCCCAAACACGTAGTCGTTCGAGTTCAAGCTCCCAAACACGCAGTAGCACGAATTCAAGCTTCAAATGGGGGAAATGGAGGTTTTTATCGCATAAATGGAGGAAAACCGGAAGATTTGAGGGAGATGGAGGAAAACTTTCGCAAAAATGAGGAAAGTTGAGATTAAGATATCGTTTAAACGCGTAAAAACTTTAAGCGGCGGTTGAAAAACCGCCGTTTAAAGTGACTTTATGCAGCGGTTCAATTGAACCGCTGCATAAAGCCACTTTAAAAGGCTTTATAAGGCGGTTCAATTGAACCACCTCATAAAACCTTTTAAAGAATTTTCAAAACTTTAAGCGGCAGTTGAAAAATCGGCACTTAAAGTGTGTTTATGCAGTGGTTTAATTGAACCGTTGCATAAAGCCTATTTTAAAAGGCTTTATGAGGCGATTCAATTGAACCGCCTCCTAAAGTGTGTTTTCTAAACCCTCTTTTGTAGTAGTGGATTTTGGGGCACTTGATCCAGAAAAAAGTTGCTCCAGTGCGCATTTGGTTCGAAGATTTTGGGATCCATCCAAATTTGAAATTCATAGATGTAAGTGATAATGAATGCAATGGTGAACTCTCTAGCAACTGGGGTTGTAACAAACAATTGGAAACTTTGAAAATTGCAAAAACCAACATTAAAGGTAGCATTCCTCCATAACTTGGAAATCTAAGTAAATTCCAAGCACTCGATCTTTCTTCGAACCAATTAAGTGGGGATATTCTGAAGCAGATTGGAAAGGTTTTACTTCTGTATCTTTATGTGAATGACAACCAACTTTCTGGAGTTATACCTCACGGATTTGGGTCACTTTCAAACTTAAATTACCCTGACCTTTCGAGAAATAGGTTGATGGGTCAAGTACCCGAAGGCTTCGCCTATTTTGAGCAATTGTATCACTTGGATTTGAGTATAGAAACCATTTAACCCAAACGATCCCTATTCAGTTTTCTAAGCTAACTCATTACTCTAAGTTGGACATGAGCAATAATTTCCTCACCGGAGAAATACCGTCTGACTTAGGATCTTTTTCTAGCTTGGCAACGATAAATCTTTCAGAAAACCATCTCTTAGGAGAAATACCATCTCAAATAGGATCTTTATTGAACCTTGAAATGTTAAACATGTCTCACAATCACCTCTCTGGACTCATTCCTGCGAGGTTTCAAGAAATGCATGGCCTGGTGGACATTGATGTATCATATAATGAGTTGGAGGCTCTCATCTCTAATGGAAAAGCTTTTCAAAATGTCACTATAGAGAAACTACGAGGGAACAAAGGATTGTGTGGCAATATAACAGGATTACCTCAATGTAAAACAAGTACTCGTTGAGTTAAAGATGAAAAACACATTTTCACAATTGTGATACCTCTATTTGGCGATGCCCTACTTCTGTTTGCATTTTTTTTGGCAATCCACATCATGCAAAAACGGAGAAGGTCAATTAAGTGAATGGAAAAGATGGTTTGATAGCCATATTCAATGGAAAAATGACGTATAAAGGCATATTGGAGGCGACACATGACTTTGATGAAGAGTTTTGCATTGGAGAGGGAGGGTCTGGAAGAGTTTACAAGGCACAAGTTCCATTAGAAAACACAATGGATGTAAATGGACTTCAATCCTTATCTAAAATGGTTACAGTTGCAGTAAAAAGACTACATTGGTTGTTTGAAATTGTAAACAATAAACATTTCTTGAGCGAAATAAGGGTGTTGACGACAGAAATCAAGCATAGAAATATTGTGAAACTTTATGGCTTCTACTCGAATTCTCAACACTCCTTTTTGGCATATGAATATCTTGATAGAGGTAGTTTGGCGAGAACTCTGAGCTCAAATGAAGAAGCTAAGGTATTGGATTGGCGTAAAAGGGTAAGTAACGTTAAAGGCGTTGCTTCTGCCCTGTCTTACATGCATTATAGTTGTTCTCCTCCAGTTATTTACCGAGACATATCAAGCAACAAGCAACAACATTTTGCTCGACTCGGAGTACGAGTCTCATATTTCAGATTTTGGCAATGCAAAGTTTCTGAAATGTGACTCGTCCAATATGAGCACTCTTGCAGGCACTTATGACTATGTTGCACCAGATAATATTTCTCCCTATTATTCACATACACAATTTTAGACTTTTAATGGTAGTCATTAAGTGTTCTTCTTGGCAGAGTTTGCCGACACAATGTGGGTGACTGAGAAATTTGACGTGTATAGCTTCGGTGTGTTAGCGTTGGAAGTGATCATGGGAAAACATCCAAATGAATATGTCCAACATGTAACAAATTCATGCCATGAAGACTTAGAGTTGAAAGATTTGTTGTATTCGTGTATTTTGTATCCGAGCACCGAAGAAGAGATTTGATCGATGTTCATTGTCAAACTTGCGGCCGAATGCATTCACTCAAATCCACAATTTCGGCCAACCATGCACGTTGTTTTGGATAAGCTTAGTGCATCTGCAACTTTCTCAACGATTTCTGTTCGAGTAAGAGCATGAGCTTGACCGAAGTTTGCGGATGGCGCAAATTGGTTTTATGCATTTTTGTTTGGTTGATATGTTATTGTTGGTTCCAATAAAAGTGGGCATCTGGTTGTTTTTGGTGGATGTTTCTGTTCACGCTAAGGCACGTCATAAGGATTCTGTTGCAAGTTTATACGTATCTAAAGCTTTCTTCATGGGATTCGTGTTTGATTTGTTCTAAAGTTCCTTCTTATCTCATGTCAAGTACAACAAAGCTGAAAGCTTGTTTATAATCACAAAATTTTCTTTAAATTGTTCATTCTGGTCTTTGATTTTTGTATTCTGTGTGGTTCTCCTCTAAAGTTGTCTACTACTAGAGAAATACTGATACTATAAGAATTTTTTCCTTTAACAACGAAAAAATTTGTTGTCAAAGGTCATCTTTTGACTATTTCGTTTAAAAGAACTCGATCAGAAAACGAGAGAGACACAATTTCTTATTGATAAAAGATACATTTGTTTGCATGGTACTCCACGCTAAGTGTTAAGGGTGCTTTTAATCTTTCTTTAAAAGAAGTCCCTGATTATTAATTGAAGTTAAAAAATGCCCCTTTGTAAAATAAGAAAACGTTTTCTATACTATAAAGAGTCAAAGCCCATGTGTACTTAATTTGTGAGATCCTCCAATCAATGTGATTGCTGCTTTCGAAAGTGATTTTGGTTGTTATTGGCATGTCAAAGCCCATAATGATTACAAAATTTAACATTCTACAGAACTTTGCAGTTATTGTGAAGCCGTGTGGCGACATTATTTCAGAATATTCAGCGAGGACATTATATTTGTAACCTTTACATATGAAGTCGAGTTTGTATGAACCTTGATTGATCGCGACATTGCGTGTCAGAAATTTGTGTTGAGTTTTTAGGATCAGAAATGTCCTTCAACAGGGTTGATTGGTTTAAGGTAATGGAGAAAATATAAGTAAATTAACTTTAGCGGAAGTCTATTTACTGTTGTTTGATGTAGTGGCCATGTATTTGGTCATTTAGTTAGGAGTTATTTTAATTTTTCTTTAGCAGAATTCTCTGATTATTGGATTGAAGTTAAAAATGTACCTTTGTAAAAGAAGAAAATGTTGTCTATCTTATAAAGAGTCACAGCCCATGTGTAAAACTACCTTTCTTGAACTCTCTCTATTAGTCATTGCAAATCTGTAAGTGTTTTATAAAACTGGTGTATTTTATGTGATTTTCAAGAGTAACAGAATGGAGTACTGCTGTTTGATGGATATTTGGGAGTGAAGCTGTGTGGCGAGATTATCTTTCAGAATATTCGGCCGTATCTTATTATTTATGTAGTGGTTGTTAGAAGTGGTTTCGCCGAACTTATTTCTAAGGTTGAACTCGTTTTTGTACTCACTTTAAAAATTATCGCTGCTCGGTCGAAATCGTAATGTCCTGATCCGATCCTCTTCTTAATTATACAAATTCAAGCTCCTTGTTTTGTGAGGGTGGGGGGGTTGTTTGTGTGATTTAAGAGGTAAATATGATTTTCTCGATTTTTGGTGCGGCGTTTTTGCCTACAACAGGCCTCCCATAATAATGTTATTTCACTAGTTAGATAGATTTGCACGTACAACTGAACAAGCTGACTCATATTTAGCTTTTGTTTATTGGGTGCATTTTGCTAATAATTCATCAAAGAGAATGTGTTAGTGGGATAAATAGTTGCAATTTTTCTGTACTTAAAAATGTATTTGTCAGCTACCAGAAGGGTAGCTTGTGATTAATTTGTTATTTTCTTTATTTTTTTTATTTTTTTAGAAAAAAATCGATCAAATTTTTACTGTTGTATTTGGTTCGGTATGTTTTCGCCTTTTCGAGTTGCTTACTACGCGAAAACTTGTTTTACCTTTATGTGTGTTTGTGCTACTGATTTCAATTGCATATTAATGCTATTTAGTGGTTAATTCTTTAAAAAATAATACATTTCCGAATTTTCACTAATTTCACAATAGATTTTCTGGAACTGTCATTAAATCTATATAGTTTGTAAGAATTTATAATCTTAAAAATTTATTCAAATCTCCGGGGAGAATTGAAATCTTCTTTGATTTTTTGTCCATAATGTACTACTCTCTTTAGTCATTATCGTTTACGTCAAGTTTTTCACTGAAGGCCGGGATCCTGTGGGGGCATATTGAGATTACGTACATATTCCACATGGAAAAAAATACTAAATGCTGGACTGATTAATAAATGATTTGGATTACTCTCCTTTCAATGAGTTAATATTTTAAAGTGGAACCCCAAGAATATTGGGGTTATTGACCAATGACCCCCTAACACTTTTAACACTGTCAAAGGATTTCGGAACGCAGGTACACATGAATATGCTTGGGAGTGGACTGGAAATTCCACCCCATTGCATAAGTTGTGTATTTTCCAAAATATGTTCCAATAAACGAAAGTTTGTATCTTAAACTTGTACCAATAAGACTCATCATGGTTAAATTTAGTTTGTGTTGGAGTAAATTTTTATGTAGTCAAAAGATATTCCCTCTGTCGAGTGAAGAGGGACTTGCTCTTTTTTCTACATGGATTAGGAAGTGTCAAATGATTTATGATGTAATTGAGCAAAAATAAATGTTACGTTACTTTTCTCTTATTTATTATTATATATATTCTTATTCTATAATTTTAAGTCTAATGTAATAGTCATCGATATGAACACAAGCAAGCTCTGATAATGAGGCCAAGTGCGTGGCATAACTATGGGGGTAAAAATTGATAATTTTTATCACTCGTAAGTTATCTAGGTTTGAACTATTCTAATGTTAGAGGAGTCAGGGGATGCCAAAATTTGGGTGAATCATAGGCTTTTCAGTTTTCCTTTTTTTTTTTTTTCACTAATTTCCCCAAACACAATTTGACTCTGTTGGGGGGAAAAATCTAAATTTGCTTTTCGGCACCCAATATTGAAAGTGCAAATGCTTATATTCCATAACTTTATTTTTTTTATTCTTTTAACACATTTTGGTTGAAAAATAATTAAAAAGTAAAGAAAATTGCCGGTCTTAATTATAACACATTGTGTTGGACGATGAGATTGATGAAAAATAACTTTTACAAAATCCAATATCATTTTTAATCATTTATAGTCATGGTCTATTTCATTGCAAAAAGTGTAGCAAATAAATAATAATAAATAAACAAATTCATGAACAACAGTGTTCATTTAAATATTTTTTTAATTAAAATTAATTATTAATATTGAAGTGAAACATCAATACTAACCACATATTTCACACCACTTGTTGTTATTATCCTAAATTTCTAATTGAGGTTTAAATGGAGTTTGTTACCTTTCGGAGTTATAATGACCCTATAAAGGAAAATTTTTGTACTTTCAAAATTTATTCCTCTCTAGTAGTGGTCTAAATGGATTTTGTTAGAATTGTAAAAATGCAAGTGTTGTCAAGTGTTAATGATTTTTCCCAAAATTTTGAGAACCAATTTATTTACGATGTATAAGAGTATTTTGTCTAAGATGTCAGAAGATAAGATAATCTTATCGTGGTAGAGGATTGGTTATGCCCATTAATTGCCTAGGAGGAGAAGATATTGATGTCCATTGTCGAACTTGCGACTAAATGCATTCACTCAAATCCAAAATTTCGGCCAACAATGCTCCTTGTTTGGATACGCTTAGTACATCTGTAACATTTCTCAATGGTGTCTGCTTGAGTAATTAGAGCATGAGCTTAATTGAAATTTCCCAACAAAGCAAATTAGTGTTATGCATTTTTAATTAATTTGTTGAGTTGATGTATATGCTGTTGTTGAAGCTTTCTTTATGGAAATCGTGTTTTGATGATTCTCATGTTCCTTTATTAAGAACAACGAGGTTGAAAGCTTCTTCGGAATCACAACATTTTCTTATAAGCTGTTGATTCTTGTCTTTGATTCCTATGTTGTGTGTTATTGTCCTCCAAAATATGTTTGCTGCTCCACAAACATGGACATTGCAACAAATTTTTCCTTTACCAACGAAAAAATTTTGTCATTAAAAGTCATTTTTAGACTATTTCATCAAAAAGAACTCGGTTAAAGGAGTAAAGGAATCTGTCACTATAAAAAGGAACAGGCTAAGTTGGAAAGGGAATAGGTTACCCAACAATTTTCAAGTGCCATCGACGGAGCCGTATTTACGGTGCCATCGTGGTATTTTCTGACTCCATCAGAAAATACCTCGATGGCACCGTAAGTACGGTGCCATCAATGGCACCGGATCATCCCTGGTATGTTATTAGCATAGATAGTTTTTCACAAACATTAAGGAAAGTTATTGGAAAAGTAAATTTATAACTAATTTCTTCTTCTACTCACATTTAATGAACAATATTAAAAAATAATGGTTATAACTAGGGAAATTAAATAAGGTTGTTTTGGTAAATAAACAAAAAAATATTTTTTAATATAGAAAGGAGACTATATATTTGGGACATTCCAAAAAGGAAAAAGAAGCCTATATTTGTGGAACGGAGAGAGTATTAATGTTCTACTAATTTCAACCGCCTACGTTACCTCAAAGTGAATATGTTAATGGTCGATTTTTCAGAAAGCACAATTTCATATAGGCATTTTGTATTGACATTTTTAACTGATATGCCTACTATGGTGAAGCCTTTTCGACATGTTGGGTTTTCTTTTTTTTCATTTGCTTTCAAGTATTAATATTTTGAGTGCTTCTGATTTCAATCGCCCCTATCAATTCTATATTTATTGGCTCTAGAACCTGTTAGTGGTTGATTTTTCCAAAACTAATACAGGTCCGAAATTTTACTTTCCGTATGATTGTTCATAGATTTTGTGGAATTGTCTTTAAATCTGCACAATTTCTAGGAATTTTATAATGTTAAAAACTTACTATTAAAGTCTCATCCATAATGCATCCTCTCTTTAGTGACGTAGACTTCCAAAATTCCAAGTCTTTTAACATAGTCAATGCCGTTTCGGAATTGTATGCCGAGGCAGGAATGGTCTTGGGAATGGACTTGAAATTCTACCCCACTGCTTGCGTTCATATTTTCCAAAACATGTACCCATAAATTGCAGTTGCATACAATTAAGTTTGTATTTTAGAGCATCCACAGTGAAGGCATTAAGTTTAGCCAGTCAGATAGACGAAAAATTAGATGTTAATTGACATATCAATAAATTTGTTATTTTTTTCAAGGGGTCTGGCCTAGTAATAAGGCATTCCCTTACCAGTTTGCCTCGGGATTGAGATACCACACCACACCCCATTCCTATGATTCCCAATTTGTATTGGAAAAAAAATTGACACTTCAACATTTTAAATTTTATTAATGTTTAACATCGATAATGGACACGTTAAATTTAGCCAATTTATTTTAAATGGATTTTGTTAGATTAAGCTTTCAACTAAAAGAGTTAATGAATTTTGTCGAACTTTATTTAGTCAATTAAGTTATGGTGGGTAATTGTATTTTGTCTACTACGTTTGCGTCATAAGTCTATGTAGATTATTGAATTGTTTTAAAATAAGTTTCTCATCATTCATGTAAACGGTTGAGAGAGTCTTGGGAGTGGACTTGAAATTCTACCCCACGGCATAAGTTCATATTTTCCAAAACATGTGTACCTATAGATTGCAGTTGCATACAACTAAGTTTGTATCTTAATCTTGTATCTATCGGATTGATCATGTTTATATGTAGCATGTGCTGGAGTAAATTTTTATGCCGCTAAAAAAATGCGCCATTCATTTTGTGAAATGATTCATTCTTATTTTCATGTAGGCTAAGAAATGTTAATTACTGCTCTTATTCAATAATCTCATATCTATGTAGTCATTACTTTGTGAGCCTGATAGAAATATGTATTGATATCAATCTACTAAATGATGACATATTAGGAAGTGAAAAAAATAAATAAATACACCTTAAATTTAATAAAGTAAGTGGACAATAATTTGGGATGAACAGAAAAAGAATATAGGCCTATACTGATTGGACAATAATTTGGGAGTAACTTAGCAGTTGACATCATAATGTCGGTTATTAGCACTACAGATTCAATCAATGGTTATGTGGCAGCTTAGTATTGGTTAATCTTGTGAAGCCTGTGTTGTTTGGTGCATATTAATTACCTTATCATCCAATGTTAAATTGTCATATAACTACTGATCCACCATCAAATATTAAAATTTACCTTTAATTAACTAAAACTAGAAATTTTACCTTTTGCAACAAATAAATTTGTCGTCAAAAAGTTATTTTTAAACTATTTCATCGAAAAGAACTTGATCGGAAAAAGGAGTAGGACATTTTCTTGTCGATAAAATAAAACATAACTTTTTTTTTTGTTGCGAGATGCGACTAGCTAGTAGTGAAAGTTAAGAGTTAAGAGTTCTTTTAATTTTTCTTTTATAAAACTCTCTGAAAATTATATTAATTGAAGTTAAAAATGCACCTCTCTTAAAGCTGCACTTGGAAATCTTTTTTACTACCTCCGTCCCATAAATATAGTCAATTTCTATTTTCACAGAGATTAAGAAAAATATAATTAATAGTGTTGGTAAATTAAAATTTAATATTATTTTCCTAATATCTTCTTTCATTTATTAGATATTTTATTTCAACTAATTTATTTTGGTAATAATAATAATAATATATATTAAATGAGAATATGTAAGACAACTAATATTTTTATTACGCCTTTAAAAGGAATATGGCCTATACTTTGAGATGGATGAAAAAGAAAAAATAAGACTATATTTTTGGGCGAAAGTAGTATTTTATAAAGAGTCCAAGCAATTGTGTAATTAATTGACTTGCCTCTCATGATTATTACAAATTATATTTTTAGTAGTCTATAGAATTTCACAGTTATTGCGGCAACTCTGTCTATTATTGATCGCACCTTTCATCTGGTACCCGAGACGAGTACCAGATCGAAGGTTCCCGGGGGCCATTTGACTAGCTAAGTGGCCTTAAAAAAATTAAAAATTAAAAATTAAAAATTTTTAAAATAAGGTGGTCAGCATTGTCTTCATACGTGATATTTAAAAATTTAAAAATTTTTGTTTCATCATAACACTTTTTTGTTTTATACATTAAATGCCGGGTATTTGAAAATTTTTAACAATTTTACACTTCAAAAAAAATTTGTTTCATCATCACACTTTTTTATTTTAAAAATTTTTAAATTTTAAATTTTTTCTTTTTTAAGGGGCCATTTACCTAGCGTAAACGTTGATCAAATGGCCCCCGAGAACTAGGGTTCGGTATGGGGATGGTTTGAGCTGAACCGCGAACTGAACCAGCGGGTAAAAACCATAATCATAACGGAACCGAACCGTTAGTGTTTCGGTTCGGTTCGATTCAGTTTGGGGTTCCAAACCCTTTTCAATTTTTTTTTTAGCCCGATTGGCCTATATTTTTTGAACCGAAAGTTATCTACTCACACTCAAAACACTAATACCTAAATTGCTTTTATGCTAAAAACATTGAATATTACATCGTTATTTTAATTGACAAATATTCTAGCATTATATTCTTATTCTAACATTCTACTATTGCACCATAACAACTCATTACTCATTAGACTTTAATACACTAATAGCAAATAATCAATCCATTATCCTTGTCCATAAACAAATATAACTAAAAAGCATGAAGTAGTTACTAATCTTAAAACAAAATAGGAAATCACACACCATGCAAGCAAAATAAATAGTTTTCGTCGCAATTGACAACTCATTATAAATTTTAGACTTTCAACTTTTGATTTTTGAATTGATAATTAATTTTAAAATTTTCTAGGAAAAAGATATATCGGTTATTCGGTTCGGGTTTGATTACGACGCTACTAACCATATCCGAACCATATCTGTCTCGGATTTTACTATCAAAAATCATATTCGATCCGCCGATCCATCGGTTTGGATTTTTTTGACCCATTCGATTTGGGTAACCACGGTTCTCGGGTTTTTCGACCCGTTTTGCCATCCCTACCAGGAACCTTGATCTGGTACCCATCTCAGGTACCAAATCAAAGTTGTTATTAATAGGTTTTTTTAAAAAAATGGATTTTAAACAATCTATTACGATTTATATAGAAAGGAAAAGCTTAGTTGTCATATTTGTATTTGTTGTTTCTTTAACATGGTTTACTTGAAATCCTTGAGCGATTCTTTCATTCATTTTTGTTTTATGATATCGATAAACTAAATCAAATACCAGAATGGTTGTTTGTAATTTCTTGACAAAGTCGTCCAAATTTGGGCCATTATATTTAGTATGTTAAAGTCTTTTGAACATGTTCTTTTACAACGCTTATTTTTTTTTATTTTTTTTGGAATGACCACTCTTGTTTTATCCACTTTAAACTTCATCAAATTGAATTTACTTTTTCCTCCCATTCTTCATTTTAATTTTTTATATTTTTTTAATATGTATTCTTCTATTCTCATCCAGAAAATGAGTCATCTAAAAGCATATTTAATCTATATATATATATATATATAAAAGGAGCATTTTTTCCTGCCTAAATGCATCCTTAATTTTTTCCGCCTATTTAATTTGCCTAAAATAATCTTCTATATATATATATATATATATATATATATATATATATATATATATAATGATGATTTTTTCTTATTATATTTTTTATTGTCTTAAATCAGTCTTCCCGTTTAAAAAAAATCTCTTTTTATTTTTTCTTTTTTCTTTTCTAATCCATATCCAACTTTTTTATTTTTTCCCTCCCTAATATATTAATATTAATTTATATAGATTTTATTTTATTATTTCTACCCTACTTTATCCAATCTCATAATATCTACATACTCCCTCTATCATTTTCTCTCTCTTTTTTTTTTCATTTTCTACGTATAAAAAAAATTGTGATTCTCTTTTACTCAACTTGATGAGAGCTCTAGAATAAGTACACCATTAATACATAAATTTTTATTTTTTGAAAAATTAAAATTTACCACAAATATATAAATTAGTGTCCAACTTAAATATAAATTGATAATTTGTTACGATGCTAAATCGATGTTTGTGTGTAAAATTCAAATATAATGAGATGTATAAATTTTTTTATCTTTTAATTATATTCCATGTTTGATTTACCTTGAAAATAAATTAAATGAAAAATAATGCTTCAATTTGTTTATCTCGCAAATATATGATAAAGCTAGCTTTATTTTATGTTTAAAACTAAATAATTTTTTCCCTAATAAATATTTAATTAGCCAAAATAATAATTTATATATTGCTATAGTACTCAAATATAATTTCTCTTATAATTACACAAAACCGACAAATATTATATATTTGTGATAAATTTCAACTTTATTTTGAAGATTCAATTTTTTTGCGATATAAAACTACGATTCATTAAAGTTTTGCACAAAAATAAAAAGAAACTTACCTACAGTTGGCCCGAGTTTGAGGCAAAATCCCACCACTACGATTCCCAATTTGTACTAAAAAAAATTAAAAATTAGGTTGGACCCAATAATTAATTTTAGAAACAATCAATCATTTTTATAAATAATTAGCTAAGGAACAAAAATTAATGAAAATTGCCAATTTCTGTAAGATTTAATTCTTGTGTGATGAAAAATTACAAGTCATTAAATTTTTACATAAAAATTAAAATAAATGTGCAACATGAAAATTTAAAACTTAGCTTGGTCCCTTTAATTAATTTTCAAAATAATTTATTATTTTTGAAAATAATAATTAGTTAATAAATGAAAATTAATTAAAATTAGCGATTTCGCTAAGATTTAATTTTTGTGGGATAAAAAATTACAATTCATTTCATGTTTACTTAAAAATTAAAAGAAACGTGCAGCATCAATTTTGTTTAATTAATCATTCAATTGTAACATTAATCGATTTTTAATTAATTAAATCTATATCTATATCTTTTAAATTTCAAAATATCTTTTCAATTATAACATAAGATATTTTTAAAATTAGATTCATATAATGCTTAAAATTATGGCTATGAAGCAAATTATTTTGGAAATAATTAATTTTTTTAGAAATAATTAAATTAAATAAAAAATTAAATATAATTATTTAAAAAATAATTAATTAAAATAATAAATTCCATTGCTAATATTTTGCTGTACATGTGTTCAGTGGACAAAGATTGATCCAAATTAATTACATTCTTAAAGGGGAAAATATAATTGATTTTAAAAACAAAAAAATCATTAAATTGATGCCGATTTTCCCTAAAAATAATGAAAAAAAAAATAATTTTAATATATCTTTTAAATTATAAGATTTCTTTAAAATTAGATTCATACAATTTTTAAAAGTTTAAATATTAAAATGGTTCTTTTAGAAATAATTAATTATTTTAATAAATAATTAACTAAAATAAAAATCAATTAAAATGAATTCTATTACCATTAATTGAACTTAATAATGATGTTATTATTTAATTGGACTTGGTTTCAATGAGCGAAAATTGATATGGTTTCGTTGGACGAAAATTAATCAATTGTATTGTTAAAATAGAAAAATAGCATTAATTAAAAAATAAATAATAATTAAAATTAATTAGATTACCGTGGTTAACTCGATTTTTCTTAAAAAATGAAATACATCTTTTGGCATGCACGATATCTTTTTAACTATAAAATATCTTTAAAATTAGATTCATACAATTCTTAAAACTGTGGTTAAAAAACAAATTATTTAGAAATAATAATTTATTTTTATAAATAATTAGCTAGAAATAAGAATTAATTACAATTACATATATTACAATTAATTATATTTCTTAGATTTAATATGATATATTTTCATTTGACGAAAATTGAGATAGTTTTATTAGACAAAAATTAATCAAAGTTAATTAAATTACTAAACGGGGGAAACATAATTATTTCAAAAAATGAAAAATTATTAAAATTAATTAGATTGCTACGGAGAAGAAATGTGCTTCCGAAATTAATTTATCTTTTTACGTATTTTAAAATAAAGTTAAGTTAACACCTATATGATTCTAGATTCTTAAAATTGGGGTGTTACATCTTATTGCAAAGTAAGTCAACTGATCATTAGTCTATAATTAACTTTATTTACTTTTTTCAGTATCATGTTTTTTTCAAAACATGCTTTTCTTTTTATTCTCATATGTTTTCGAATTTTCTATGATATTTTTTTGAGTTACAGTTGATAGCAAAATATTAATATTTCTTTTTGGATAGTTACAAGTGTTTCAAAGGATCTGCTCATTTCTTTTTTTAAGTAACAAGCTCTAAAAATAGGTCTTTAAATAGTAATTTTTTTTTTATTTTGGCACTACTTGAACCAACAATTATATAATAATTCTTTGGTTCAATATGTCGCTTTCGCTAGGGAATAAGTCTAAGAATTCTTACTAAACAATTGGTTATCGACTCAATCAATTATTGGAATTATATTACTTAATTAGAATATTTTAATTGGCTTTCGACTATGTTAAATATTTATCTAAATTTCTATCTCCTAAATAAATATTAAAAATCGTACCTACTTTAAATTATTTATTTTATATCGAATTTCGTCAATTGAGATTTTATTTAATTTTTAAATATCATCAAATAGGTTGTATATTTTAAGTATTAATCATATATATTTCAATTTATGCATCTTATCCAAATTAATTTAAATGTTATATCAAATCATTCAATATTTAATATGTCGAATACGTTAAATTAGTAAGTTTATACCTAATATATTAATACATGTGTTTAGTATATTTAGAAGGAATTTATTGAAGAAATAAAATGTCAAAATAAAAGTCTTCAATTAAACCATCACAGTGGGGTGTGGATAGGGATGAGCATTTTCTAATGGGGTATGGACGGGGAATGAAAGTTTGTAATTCTCATATCATCCTCGCTCGCCCTAGAGTAAATGAGGATGGGCCGGAATGATGATAAGTATTTCCCGACATGGTAGGAATGGGGTGTTAGGGTCTGTCGGACATTACTCACTATATTGTTATTTTTATAATATATCTCTATACTGATTATATTTCATAATTAAAACTTAAAAATCATTATTTACATATTAATTATTAATAAAGTACATCATACTGATGTATAATTAATATCTCTAAAAATTTATAATTGCATATAATAAAATGTAAAACAATTTTAAAGAAAAAACAATGCGCTCTAGTAATGTTAGTAGAGTTATTTTGATAACTATAATATTTAAGATTATTTTATTTTGGATTTATATTAGTAGATTAATCTTGCAATGAGTAAAATATTATATATTATCACAATCAGTGCTACAAATTATCATCATGTGCAAAGCATGAGTGTAAATGCTAATTAAATTGCTATTCTATGGAGAATAGTAAATTAAGTTGTATAGATTTTCGTGAGTTATTCCTTACATACTTGCAGGATGGATTAGTACAAAATATAGAAAAATCTCTTTCGAAATCATCAATATCGTTATCAGTTGAAAAACTTGTCTCCCGTGCAACGCACGGGTGAAACAGCTAGTTTCATCAAATTTAAATTGAATGAAACAATCCCCAGCTCATTTGTTTTGATGTATTAATATTCCGAGTGCTGCCGATTTTAATCGCCCCTCTTAATTAATTAATCTCTATATTTATCAAAGATGATCAAGAACCATTGATGGTTCTGTATCGATGCATTTTCTGATCCCCGTGCGATCTCCATTTTGAATCTGAGATCAGATCTAAAATCAGCATAGTGAGACGGAGCTCTAACAATTCGGAAAATTTTTCGGTGACATTGTAGCGGCCGGTCAAATTTGGAACATAATTTTGGCTCAAATTATGGCCAAAACTTTGACCGATCTCCACAGTATCACCGGAAAATTTTCCAAATTATTGGAGCTCTCTCTCGCCGTGTTGATTCTAGATCTGGTAATAGATTTCAAAACGAAGACCGTACAGGGGCAGAAAATGCATCAATGGTTCCGTAAGTACGGAACGGAACCATCGATGATTCGTGATCATCTTTACTATATTTATTGGCTCTAGAACCTGTTAGTGGTTGATTTTTCCAAAAATAATACGCGTCCAAAATTTCGCTCTCAGTATGATTGTCCATAGATTTTGTGGAATTGTCTTTAAATCTATATATATATATATATATATATATATAAATAATATAGTTTATCACTTTTGTTCATATACCTATGGGTAAATACCCACGCTCACATGATGCACTTTGGTGGTACCACGTCAGCTTGAATTTAAAAAAAAAAAATTAGTATTTACATGGGTTCGAATAAATGATACATACCCGCTGATGATGGGAGACCCGTTCGAAGCCCACAATTTTTTTTTTTTCCGGCGTGGGTACCAAACATAATTGTATAATTTATAAGAATTTTATAATCTTACAAATTTATTAAAATCTTATCTCAGAATCGACAACTCCTTAGATTTTTCATCCATGGTGCATCCGCTCTGTCTAATCGTTGACGTAGACTTCAAGTCTTTTGACTCAGTCAATCCCCTGTTGGAATTGCATGCCCGGGCAAGAATGGACTTGGGAGTTGACTTGAAATTCTACCCCACTGTATATCCATTCGTGTTGTGAAATGATTCGTTCTTATCTACACGTAAATTGAGAAATGTCAAATACTGCTCTTATATTCAATAATCTCATATATCTGTATATTCATTAATTTGTGATAGAAATGTGTAAATGATGAGATATTAGGAAGTGAAAAAAATTAAACACACTTCAAATAAAAATGAACTATAATTTGAGGTGAACAAAAAAATAAATAAAATATAAGCCTATATTCATTAAACGGAGGAAGTAACTTTGTAGTAAAAATAACGTAGATATTACAAAATACAAAATATGTGAAAAGTAATGTCACTTCAAGTGAGACAAAATTAAACTTTGACGGTAATAATTGATCGAACACTAAAAATTAATTTTTGGTTAAAAAATTTAGTAACGGGCACAAGCTATATTCGATAACGATACAAAGTGGCATAACTATGGGGGTCAACATTGATAATTGGTTTCAATCTCTAATAGAGGGGATGGATCCCATCAATACAGGGGGGATAAAAATGGTATTTTTCATACTCATCTATTAGAAGGTTGTACACCTAGTTGTATAAATTGATTGTTCCTTTAATATTATCCAAGAAAGTAACGTAAAACATGTTTTCCCCTTGAATTAGGAATTGGCATCCATTTGCAAATTTTTTGGACGAATCTTGCCAACTTTTAAAAGGAAGAAAATGTCAACTAGAACTCAAATATTGCAAGGTAAAAATGTATTTTTAATTTTGCTAATAATGACCCCCATGAGTCATAATATTCTGTCCTGGGTCATTTAGTTTCATAATAACCGATGGTTCCCAAGCCAATATCTGATTTAGCAAATCAGACTGGACAAGACAATGGTCAACGATTTTCCGACGGGCAGAAATCTGGCCCTGAAGATGTTAGCTTTAAGTTAGCCAGTCCCCAAAATATAAGCTCAAAATTGTAAGTTCAATGGGTAAGGTGACTTTTTTTATTTTTATTTTAAAGTAAATGTCAAATTGTTATTTATTAGAATCAAATTTTAATCTCTTGAGAGTTTATATTATTATTATCATAATTTTGAAGTTTTTATTTAGTAAAAGTTTGTATTTGGAATTCATATATATAGTTTTTTCGGGAAAAAAAATTTATTTATCAAGGGCCTCTAACAAGATTTCGATTAAAGGCCTCTGAATCTCAAGACCAGCTCTGCCGATTGGATCACTAAGTTTGGTCAGGGATTAATAATGATCGTTACTAAGCGCATGATTTAAAAAATTATTTTAAAAAAAGGGGGTTCTACCCTATTTGAACCAGCACATTGAAAGAGAAGTATTTCACTCGCTAGTAACTACTCTTCTTAGGGCTTGTTTTATAGAATATTAAATATTTTGTTGATTTATTCGAATGATGTGTTAAATATATGATTGAAAATTTGGAAGACAAATATTAAAAAGTGTGAAGTAATGATATGAATGGTTGAAAATAATGAAGGAGAAAAAGTTAATGGAAGTTAGGGTGTATTTGATTGGAAGAAAGAAGTGGGAAAGGAAAACAAAAATGTTTTCCCACCTCTACCAATGGGAAAATATTTTTCTTATTTTCAAGGAAAATATCCCTGTTTTTGCCTTATATCGAAAACATTTTCAATGTTCCATATTGCAATCAAACACCACAAAGAAAAATTTTGGATAGAAAATATTTTCCAATTATATTTTCCACTCTCAATCAAACACACCCTTTAATTAAAAAAGATGGTGTATAGAACAAGCCCTTAAATTGATTATTTTTGTTTATTTTCACAAATTTTGATTGAAAAATAATTAAAAAATTGAAGAAAATGACAAATCTTATAACACATTTTTAAGAGATGAGATTGAAAAAAAAAAAAACTTTCAAAGATTTATAAGAGCAAAACTAATATGAGGGAAAAGGCAAAGAGGAAGAAAGCTACGGGAAATAGTCATTCTTAAATAATAATGTATAAGGTAGAGTTGTTAGGCCCACTTGTTATTTTACACATATGTCACCACTTGTTATATTGCTACTACAAGTATTACTTATGCCTCCACATTTTAACTCAACCACGATGAAAATAAATTTTCAATCAAACCACCACAGATATTTGACAAATATGGCATTGAATTACAAAAATCTATTTGATTATTATTCTGAAAATTATGAGTGCACCACAATTTGCAATCAAAAAAATCCTTTATTACTCAAACCTAATCACCAAAAAATTACCCATGAGAAATTGCCCAAACGCAAATTTTGCAGACAAACAACTACCTTCTTCTTAGCAATTAATTTTTTTAGAGTCATAAACATTAACATTGAATCCCAATTCTATTAGAGAAAGAATTTCATTCTCCATTAAAACAAAAGTCAAAAATATTAAACAAATATAGCAGACAAATAGGCCATTAAAGAAAATACCAAGTCAGAAAATGAGATTTATCGAAGGCATCAATTGTCTAGTGGAGATATAAATATATTCTTTCATACATGTAATAATAATACCAAAAAGATGAAATAATTTTTGTCATTTTGTACATGCCTATTTAAGTAAATAAGAAAAATTTCAAATTTGTGGTGTGAAAAACAAAACTTGTTGTGCCAAATATAGGCGAAAGTCTACTGAAAATTTTAGAAATTTTTTTGCACTTATCCCCTTATGTGGATTCTAATTTATTACATGTGCATATGGCCTCCCTTTGAATGCACTGGTAGAACGCTAGTTTATAAGAATTTATGTAATAAAAATTTACTTAAATCGCACTTCAAAAATAAATTAAAATAAATAAATAAATAAATATAAAAATATTGAAATCTCAGCTGACAAGTGGCTTTTTTTTTTTTTTTTTTTTTGAAATAAACAGCTCCTTGATTTTTCTTGCGTAGTAATGCATGCATTCTTTCTCTCGTCGTTATTGTAGACTGACACGTCTTTTCAGTACCGCCAAAGTCTTTTAGATTAAGATATATGTCAATTAATGTAATTTGAAAAGTAAACATTAAACTATTTTTTCTTGTTATCCTTAATCAATAATCTCAAATTTATACATTTATTCATTTGTTATAGAAAATATCAATGACAGGAGGTAAATAAGTAGTGGAATAGTCAGGAATTTGGTTCGATGCAAGTAGAAATAATTCTGACATTAATAATACAGAGATCACTTTATAACAAACGCACGGGCAAAATTTTTTAAGAGGGGCCCATTTTTGTATAAAAATTTTCCTACGAAAAATATTAAATTAAATTTGAGTAGTGAGGAAAAAATAAATTTAATTTGATAAAATCTTATGTGAATTAACACACCCTAACATTTCAATTAATGTTTTCCATTAATGAGGTCATTTTGTGAATATTGGTGATAAATTTGCTTGTAAACGGCAAAAGTTACCAATGACTTCAAACTTTCGCGATCAAACCAAAGGGAATATGACATTTACTCGAATGAATATTTTCATGATCTCATGTCGTTGTTCATAACTTCTTTAAGCATCGAATATTCAGCTCAATCAACAATTCAATTATCATCGAAAATCAATGGATAATATAAATTTACCTAAACGTTGGCCAGCAAAGCATGAAAGTTAGCGCCACCGTGACATGTACCCGCTTCCTATTCCCATATCCATTTTCCCTTCTCTATCCAACAAAAAAAAAAAAATCAGCAAAATCCAGTGAGGTCATTGGACCTCATTGAGCTAATGGTGGCTCCGCCACTATAAATAAGGACATTTAAGGAAATGAAAGAAAAATACACCTTAAATAAACTAAGTCAATTATAATTTTGGATCAACAAAAAAAAAAAACATATAAACCTATTTTCATAAGACGGATTGGAGATTTACTTTTCAATTAAAATAGCAATGGACATCACAAAATATGTAAAAAAAAATAAGCTGTAGTTACAAGTGTTACAGAAAATTAAACTTTGTTTTGTCGATAATAATTGAATAGTACCGGTTAATTTTTAGTTAAAAATTGTAAAGAATGTAACACAAGCTAGCTTTGATAACAAGGAGGCAACGTGGCGTAACTATGGGGCTAAAACTAATCATTTCTTTTATCAGTAAGTTATCTACATTAGAACAATTCTAATGTTGGGGGAAAATGTGAAGCAAAATAGCTATGGAAAAAAAAGGGGAGTAATAATCTATTCTCTAAGAGCATCTCCAATGAGCATTTCTATTGTTTGTAATTTAGTGCCCACATCATCAATCCATAACGCCAAGAAAAAACTTCTCCAACGCATGACGACAGACAATGTGAAGATTTATGACAAGATAATTAAAACTCGACAATGTCAAATGCAATGCCTCAGATCTAGAAGAAAGATGTATACGATGAAATCATCATAAATATTAAATTATTTATTTATATATAATCTTATCTCATCTTCTCTTTATGTTTTTGAATTTTTAATGATAAATATATATTACATGTAAGCACCACTAATAGAAAATTAGCGATACCATTGGAGACCTATTTCATCAATCAATGTCAATTTCTAAAATTTAAAATAGAAGTCTTTCAATTAGTGAGCCACATAGGATGAAATCAACATTGTTCATTGGAGATGCTCTAATGTATGAGAGCTAAAAAGGATGCACTGCAAATTGGGACGATATATACGTTTCTCCGCACTTTCTATTTCTCGAAATAGCTATTTGATTGTGTTGGCAGAAAAAAAAATTTTTAACTTGAGTTTTTTTCACCCTACGTGGAGTGCAAGTGCTTGTGTCGCCTAAATTTGCTGAAATAAGTTTTTTTTGTTTCTCTTTTGACAATGTTGCTTTGAAAAATAGTTAAAAAGTGAAGAAATTTACGTATAACAACATATTTTGGAAAACGAAATTGAAGAGAATAACTTTTAAAAGTTTAGGAGTAAACAAAATCTAATATTATTAATCTCAACACATATTAACATTGCAAAAAGTGTACCCAAAATTTTATTTCATGAAGCTTGTCAGCTAGTGTTCCATTTAAACTTTTCTTTTTTCCTTTTTTTTTTTACTTAAAATTAACTTGACTACTAAATCAAAGTGAAATATTAATATCAATACACATCTGATCCTACATCACTACTTATTATTATCCATAAATTTCTAATCGAGGTTGGAGTGGATTTTGTTACTTTTGGAGCAATGACCCTAAAGGAGTAAATAATATAATTGCAAAATTTCCAAATTTATGTATCCCCGGATGATTTTTAAATGGACTTTGGTACAATTGTAAAACTGTAATTCCCTACGTAAGTGAGTAGTGCTATCAAGTGTCAACTAGTCAATAAATTTTGTCGAAATGTAGTGTTGGCAATGGATCGGGTTCGGATCGAATCGGCCAAATCCAAATCCAAATCCAAATTCCTCGGATCGGATTCGGATCAGATCGGATCGGATTGGATCGGATCAAGAAAAAAAATCCAAATATGATCCATATTGGTATAGATTTTTATAAAAAAATAAAAATAATAAAAATAAAATAAAATAAATAAAAAATAAAAAATCAATTCGGATCGGATCGGATCGGATCAGGCCGATCCAAATCCAAATCCAAATCCGTCTCGGATCGGCCGATCCACGAATCTTCGGATCGACAAAAAATTGCTCCATTCGGATCGGGTATCCATCGGATTTGGATCAGATCGGATTTTTTTGCCATCACTATGTACTTACATCTGACTTATTTATGGGTAATCGTATACTATGTCGAGTTATAAATCTGTGGAGGTCATTGGACTGTTTTAAAATAAACTTCTCTTTCACATATCACTCATCTCCCGTTTGAGCTTGTCGTTGGAGCAGTATACAAAATACTCTCCTTGTCGCAGACGATCGTTTATGGGTACTAGAATTTAATTTAGTTACTGTGAATAGATTTAAATTTGCATAAAATGATAAATTTCAAGCTAATTAAAATCCAAGTAGCCTCTACTTCCTCTCTCTCTCAACTTCCTCTCAGACATTTCCTCTCTCACGTCTCAGTTTCCTCTTTCCACCAATGGAGAGTGGTGATTTTTGGCCTTTTTTGGCTTGAAATCACCGCTCTACATCTTGTTTCTTTGTTGCTTTTCTTAAAATAAGTGGTTTTTCCACCTAGATCTGTATTTTTTCTTCGTGTTCTTCGTGATTTCGTCGTCTTGTACGGCGTTTCATTTTCTACCGTCTCGTTACGGTCTTGTTTTGTTCGTCTGTTCGTGTGTTGGATTAGTCATCAAATTCGATATATCATGGATTCAACTAATATTTGGGCTAACGCTGCAGATCCCAAGATATGATTCGGTGACTTTGATTTTGTTATATGTGTAGATTTTCGCTCTTTTTGCTATTAACCCAAGCAGCTGAGTTTGTTCGCAGATTCACCCTTTGTGGTTTTAGTTGTTTTGAATTTGTGCTACTATCGATGTATTTTGCCAATCTGAATTAATGAATCTCTTTGTTTGTCAAAAAAAAATCCAAGTAGCACTCGTTTTGGAATTTCACCGATTTTAGTAAGATTGTGCATAGGATTTTGTGGAATTGCCTTTAAACCTATGTATAATTTATAAGAATTTATATATAATCCTTCAAAATTATTAAAATTTAGGTTGAAAGTGAGAACTCCTTTGATTTTTCATAGATAATGTATTCTCTTACTCTAGTCCTTATCGAAGACTTGAGAAGTCTCTTAACACAGCCAAAGCTTTTTGGAATTGCATGCCTCCAGCACAAATAGACTTGAGCGGACCAGAATTTCTATCCCATAGCATAAGTTTTTATTTTCCAGAACATGTACCTATAAATTGCAATTGAAGTTTGTACCAAGTACAAAAGAAATCCCAAGTGAAAAACAATGATAAAATACTCGATTTTCACATTTTGTTTTTCCCTATCTTTTCTCTTTATTTGTCTCAAACCTGCTTCTCCTTCAGTTTCAGAGGCGAATGCTTTATTGACATGGAAGGCTAGTTTCGAAAACAAAAACAATTTTCTTCTAGCTTCATGGTCTCTTGACACTGACAATTCTACGAGCTTTTTGAAAACAAGTTCGAGTCCATACGATTGGTTCGGAGTTTCGTGCGTGAATGGAAGTATCAATAGGCTCAACCTCACAAATGCAAGTATTCATGCCACTCTCTACAAGTTTCCGTTCTCGTCTCTTTCGAATCTTGCTTATGTTGATTTGTACATGAACCGACTTTTTGGAATCATTCCACCTCAAATCGGTAACCTTTCTAAACTCATCTATCTTGATTTATCGACCAATCAACTTACTGAAACTATTCCATCAGAGATAGGCCAGTTAACTAGCCTTGAGATTCTTCATTTGGTCAATAATCGCCTTAGTGGTTCGATTCCTCATGAGATAGGCCAACTAGTGTCTCTACGAGAGCTTTCATTATGGTCCAACAATCTTGATGGTCCAATTCCTATTTCTTTTGGTAATTTGAGAAATTTGTCTCTTTTGCATATGTATAATAACTCACTTTCTGGAACCATTCCTCATGAGATAGGCCATCTAGTGTCACTGCGAGAGCTTTTGTTAGGGTCTAACAATCTTGATGGTCCAATTCCGGTCACTTTTGGCAATTTGATAAATTTGACTCTTTTGTATATGCATAATAACTATCTTTCTGGCATCATTCCTCATGAGATGGGTCAACTAGTGTCTCTACAAAAGCTCACATTGTGCTCTAACAATCTTGATGGTCCAATTCCGGTCTCTTTTGGCAATTTGATAAATTTGACTCTTTTGTATATGCATAATAACTATCTTTCAGGCATCATTACTCATGAGATGGGTCAACTAGTGTCTCTACAAGAGCTCACATTGTACTCTAACAATCTTGATGGTCCAATTCCAGTTTCTTTTGGCAATTTGACAAATTTGACTCTTTTGTATCTGCAAAATAACTCCCTTTCTGGCACCGTTCCACCTCATATTGGTAAACTCTCTAAGCTAGTTAATCTTAGCCTATCGTCCAATCAACTTACCGGATCCATCCCATCGGAGATAGGCCAATTAACTAGTCTTGAGATTCTTGTTTTGGATGAAAATCAATTTTATGGTCCGTTGCCAGAGGTGTGCAGTGGCGGGGTACTTCGGATTTTTACTGTAAGCCACAATAGGCTTTCAGGTCCAATCCCTCGAAAGCTTGAGAAACTGTTCCAGTATATTTAGAGCACGATTTGACCACAACAAGCTTTCTGGAAATCTGTCGAAAGATTTTGGCGTCTATCCAAATTTGAAATTCATGGATCTAACTGACAACGAATTCTACGGAGAAGTCTCCAAGAACTGGGGTCTTAATGAAAAATTGGAAACTCTCAAAATTGCAAAGAACAACCTTACAGGAAGTATTTCTCCAGAACTTGGAAATCTCAGTAAATTGCAAGAATTGGATCTTTCTTCAAACCAGTTAAGTGGGGAGATTCCGAAGGAGATCGGGAAGTTGGTTTTACTTCTGAAACTTTATCTAAATGACAACCAACTTTATGGAGATATACCTTCTGAATTGGGATCACTATCAAGATTAATTTACCTTGACCTTTCGGGAAACAAACTGATAGGTCGAGTACCTGATGATCTAACCAATTTTGAGCAATTGTATCACTTGGACTTGAGCAGAAACTGTTTAAGCCAAATGATCCCCATCCATCTTGGTAAGCTAATTCACTTATCTGAGTTGGACATGAGTAGTAATTTTCTCACTGGAGATATACCATCCGAGTTAGCATCTTTGCCGAGTTTGGAAATGTTAAATCTCTCACAGAACCACATCATAGGAGAGATTCCGTCTGGAATAGGATCTTTATCGGGCATTCAACAATTAAACCTCTCTCACAATCACCTCTCTGGACTAATTCCTGCTAGTTTTCAGAAAATGCATGGCCTT
Source organism: Jasminum sambac (assembly GCA_018223645.1). Lineage (NCBI taxonomy): Eukaryota > Viridiplantae > Streptophyta > Magnoliopsida > Lamiales > Oleaceae > Jasminum > Jasminum sambac. The sequence goes on along the minus strand of CP073643.1, from coordinate 30,293,799 downwards.
GTAGACATAGATCTATCCTATAATGAGTTGGAGGGTCCAGTACCCGACGGAAATGCTTTTCAAAATCTATCCATAGAGAAGTTACGAGGAAATCGAGGATTATGTGGCAATATTAAAGGATTAAAGCAATGAAAAAATAGTACTCATCGAGTGAAAGATTACAAACTCATTTTGGTTGTGATCCCTCTACTTGGCACTTCCCTGCTTGTCTTTGCATTTGTTTTTGTAATCCACATCATGCTTAAAGGAAAAAAAGGAAAATTCATAAATGCGAGCAATGTTTTCGTAACCATATTCGATGGAAAACTTATGTACGAAAACATAATAGAGGCCACACATAACTTTGATGAAGAATTTTGCATTGGTGATGGAGGATATGGAAGGGTTTACAAAGCGCAACTCCCATTAGAAAACACAATAGCTATAAATAGACATCATTCATCGTCCGAAATGGTTATTGTTGCGGTCAAAAAACTACATTCTTCATCTGAAATGGTCAACAATAAACCTTTCTTGAGTGAAATACGGACATTGACAGAAATCAGGCACAGAAACATTGTGAAACTTTACGGATTTTGCTCCAATTCTCAGCACTCATTTTTGGTATATGAATATCTTGATAGAGGTAGTTTGGCGAAAACTCTAAGCTCAAACAAAGAAGCTAAGGCGTTGGATTTGCCTAAAAGGGTTAATATCGTGAAGGGCGTTGCTTGTGCTTTGTCTTACATGCATCATAGTTGTTCTCCTCCAATTGTTCATCGGGATATATCGAGCAACAACATTTTGCTCGACTCAAAGTACGAGGCTCATATTTCGGATTTTGGCACTGCAAAGTTTATGAAATGTGACTCGTCGAATATGAGCGCTCTTGCAGGCACTTATGGCTATGTTGCACCAGGTAAATATTTCTTTCTTTTCTTCACATATGCAATTTTAGAGTTTTAATGTTATTCATTCAGTGTTTTCTTTGTAGAGTTTGCTTACACAATGAGGGTGACAGAGAAATGTGACGTGTATGGCTTCGGCGTATTAGCGTTGGAAGTGATCATGGGAAAGCATCCAAATGAATACCTCCAACATGTAACCAATTCATCCAATGAAGACTTATCGTTGAAGAATTTGTTGGATTCGCGTCTTTTATATCCCAATGCCAAAGAAGAGAAGATTTTGATGTTCATTTTCGAACTTGCAACCAAATGCATTCACACAAATCCCAAATTTCGGCCAACTATGCACGTTGTTTCGTATAAGCTTAGTGCATGTGCAACTTAATTTCTCGGTTAATGATGCCTGTTCGACCACGAGCTTAACTGATATTTGCTGACGATACAAATTGGTTTGCTGCATTTTGTTCGATTGACGTGTCGTTTGGACGTTTGGTTCTAATAAAAGTAGGCAAATATTTACTTGTTTTAGTTGGATGTTTCTGTGTATCCTAAGCCATGTCATAAGGACTATGTAGGAAGTTTATATGTAATGTAAGTGAAGCTTTCTTTATGGAACTTGAGTTTTATTTATTCTAAAGCTCCTTTATTTTATATCGTGTATCAGTATTATTCTCGTCTAATTTTGTATTCTACTCCAGAAATTAAATACTGGCATTGCAAGAAGTGTTGCCTTTAATTCACAACCAAAAGTTTTCTCGTCAAACTATTCCGTCCAAAACAACTCGATCGAAGAAAGAGTAAAGATATTTTTGTAACACTCACAATCCCACATCGCTTGGGCATAAGAGAGGAGTCCATTTTATAAGTTAAGAGACCCATCCGACTGCAGACGGCGCCTTTCGGCGCAGTTCAAGAACAAAACCGCGTGATATTTCAAAGTTCGACAATATCACGCCAAAGTGATCGCGCCACTAAAGACCGAACCCAAATATGTATGGTCCTTCCCGGGGCACAGCAGGCCAGATTCGAGTGGGCCGTGACGAAGGACCGGGTCGTTACATTTTTTTTTGTATTGCGCCGACTGTTACTCCAACCTAGCTAAGAGTCAATAATTCTTTTAATTTCTCTTTTATAAAAATCTCTGATTATTAATTGAAGTAAAAATGCAGCTTTATAAAATTAAACAAGAAAATGATGTATATGCTATCATATATAGTGTCAAAGCCCACGGCTACTTAATTGATGAGGCCCTCCAATTAAATTAGAAAGCAAATGAAAACCCGAGCAAACGTTTTTTCTTTTTCAAAAAAGCATGAAATCTGTCCATGTTGGTGCATTGCGGATTGATTAAATAACTTGAACAGTGATGATTTAGCAAGTGTTGTGTCCTTTCGTATTAGATCAGACTATAGCAAAAACCGAGAATGAGGCAAATACGATGGCGGCGTGTTAGTGCTAGTGTTGTTTTATGGGTACTACGTACTTCGCCAATCACCGTCCAATGTTAAACTGTTATATAACAGCTCAATCATTAGCACCACTGATATATAGAATATAGTTTCTACAATAGGATTCATAGAACGCATTGGGCTGATATATATATCAGTTGCTTACATCATGTTACAGCAAATTAAACTTAGATCATTGTGTGGTTTTAATCTTCAAAAGACTTCCCATAATGCTATTTTCTTTGTGTCCGTTAGATAGAGTTGCTCCTGCAAGCCTGACTCTGCCTTAGCTTTTTTATTCTGCTAATTTGATAAAGGGCCGGGAATGTGTTATTGGGATAGACAGTGGCAACTTTTTTACACTTGAAGGGGCTTTTTGTAATTTTCTTTTAAGTATTTATAAAAATAAGTCTCAAATTTTCCTTTCTGTTGCATTTTATTTTTGGACATGTTCCTCATATGATGATTCGGGATGACTACAATTCTATTAATAGTCGTTCTTTTGGAATTTCATGCGTCTAGCAGGAATATTTGTTAGTGGACTAGAAATTCTACCCCATTGCATAACTTTGTTTTCTCCAAAACATGTAACGCTGTGCATTTTTCTTTTTTCTTTTTATTTTTACTTCAATATATTTAGGGTATGTAATCTGTAGAAATTATCCCCAGCCTTTACATCCATTAATATTGTAGTTATCATCTCCATCCTTTTAAGTCCAAACAAAGAACCCCAACCTTTTAAAAACTGGGAAAAAAATTCGCAATGTTCGGGTAAAGCCCCCCACCATCAGGGGGCAATTATGTATTATTATTCATCTAACTCAACTTAGATACCAAAAAAAATATTAAAAAATAAATAAATAATTTTTGCTTGATGGCGTGGCGCCACGTGCTGGCAAGTGGCACCGCGTGGGAGTGGGGATTGGCTTATGTTCCCCACTGTGGGGAACATAGCCAATCTGTAAATTGTTAGGCTATATATGTTGCAATTGCATTTTATTTTTATCTTTTCACACAACATACAGCATCTCAAAAATTAATAATTGCTATACTTCCACATCATTCGTTTGTCAATATTTTACATTTTTACTCACTTTATTTGTTTGAGTAGCATGTTCAAGGAAGTTATAGGTCAATTCCTTGCAATTAACGCATTTTGGTAGGAAGTTATGAATCAATTATTTCAATTAGAGCACTTTGGGAGAACCCAGTATCTGAGAACTGACTAATTTTGTGTTCTTTGATTTTTTATTTTATTTATTTATTTATTTAATTTTTTGATAATGATACTATAAACTTTAAATATTTATTATTTTTTTCCCAATCTGGCAAGTGTTAAATTTCTCGTCCTTGAATGCAACAGTATTCCAATTTGTTCCAGATTCTCTTACTGGTTGATTTTTTTAATGATTTTTAGTATGAATTTTCACAGAAATTGTGGAGTTTCTTTTAAATGTATATAATTTATAAGAATTTAAAAATTGAAAATTACTAAATCTCAGCCAAAAACTCAGCTGATTTTTCACGGCTAATGCATTTTATCAATTTAGTCCTTCTCATAGACTTCTGAAGTCCTTTCTTAAATTTGTATTTAAAAACAATATGTTCCTAGAAATTGCAGTTTCATACCATCGAACTCTGTACCAAGTACAAGACAAATTCCAATTCAAACGCGCCATGTTAAGATACCCCATTTTGGCATTTTCTTTGTTCTTATGTTCGCTTTTTACTTTTCTTGTACCTACTTCTGCTTCTGCAGAAATAAATGTTCTACTTAAATAGAAGGCTCATTTCAAAAACAAAAACAATTTTCTTCTAGCTTCATGGTCTCTTGATGCCGGCAATATGAACTTTGCGAAAGCAAGCTAAGTTTGAGACCCTGCAATTGGTTTTGAGTTTCATGCTTGAATGGAAGTGTCAATAGGCTCAACCTCACAAATGCAAGTATTCACGCCACTTTGTACAAGTTTCCCTTCTCGTCTCTTCCAAATCTTGTTTTAGTTGATTTGCAAATGAACCGACTTTTTAGAATCATTCCACCTCAAATAGGTAACCTCTCTAAACTCGTATACCTTGATTTATCACTTAATCAGCTTAGTGGAACCATCCCATCCAAGATACGCCGGTTAACTAGTCTTGAGTTCCTCCATTTGTTCGAAAATCACGTTAATGGCTCGATTCCTCATGAGATATGCCAATTAGTATCTCTAAGAGACCTTTTCTTGTATGCTAACAATCTTGATGGTCCAGTTCCTGATTCTTTTCGCAATTTGAGAAATTTGACTATTTTGTCTCTTTATGACAACTCTCTTTCTAGATTAATACTTGTTGAAATGGGGAATCTTGTAAATCTTGTACTACTTGACATGTCCATTACCACTCTAATGGTTCCGTACCCTCAACTCTAGGAAAGTTGACCCTCCTACAAATTTTGCAATTTGCACATAATCAACTTTCTGGTTCAATTCCTAATAAGTTAGGGAAGTCAAAATTTGTTACAACATTGAACATGATCATTAATAACCTCACAGGCCCTATCCCAGATTAATCTCTCTCTGTAAAGCTACAAACCTTATTAATCTAACACCAAGCGTAAATAACTAACAAGACCTATTCCTACATGTTTAGGCAACCTGAATGATTGAGAATATTTGTCCCTTGGTAGCAACCAATTTTCTTGTTCCATTCCAAGAGAACTAGGAAATCTGAAGAAACTTGTCCTATTGAATTTGGATGAAAATTAGTTTTATGGTCCCTTACCGGGGGTGTGCGTGGCAGGGTATTGCAAAGATTTACTTCAAGCAACAATAGGTTTTCAAATCTCCCTAAAGGCATGATAAATTGTTCGAGTTTAATCAGAGTCTGATTCGAACACAACCAACTTTCAGGGAATTTGTTTGAAGATTTTGGGATCTATCCAAATTTGACTTTCATGGATCTAAGTGATAATAAATTCTATGGTGAACTCTCTAGCAACGGGGGTCGTAACAAACAATTGGAAACTCTCAGGATTGCACAAAACAACTTTACATGAAGCATTCCTGCAGAACTTGGAAATCTTAGTCAATTGCAGGAACTCGATCTTTCTTCAAACCGGTTGAGTAGAGAGATTCCAAAGGAGTTTGGGAGGTTGAAGTTACTTTTGAAGCGTTATTTAAATGACAAACAACTTTTTGGAGATATGCCTCGCGAATTGGGATCACTCTAAAGGTCAAACGATGTTGACCGTTTGAGAAACAGATTGATAGGTCGAGCACCTACAAATTTTGGTTATTTTGAGCATTTATATCACTTTGGTTTGAGTAGAAATCGCTTAAGCAAAATGATCCCTATTCAGCTAGGTAAGTTAATTCATTTGTTTGAGTTGGACATGAGTAATAATTTACTCACTGGAGAAATACCATCTGAGTTAAGATCGTTGTCAAGCCTGGAAATGTTAAATCTCTCAAGCAACCACCTCTCGGGAGAAATCCCATATGAAATAGGATCTTTATCGAGCCTAGAAATCTTAAACCTCTCTCAAAATCAACTTTGTGGACTAATTCCAACGAGCTTTCAAGAAATGCATGGCCTGGCGAACATCGATCTGTCCTATAATGAGTTGGAAGGTCCTATCCCTAACTACAACTCTTTTCAAAATACTTCCTTAGACAAACTACGAGGGAACAAAGGATTATGTGGCAATGTTACAGGATCACCGCAATGCAAAAGCGATACTCATAGAGATAACAGTCACAAACTCATTTTAATGATTGTGATCCCTCTTCTTGGCGTTTTTCTACTTCTCTTTGCATTTGGTTTTATAACCTGTGTCATGTGTAAATGGAGAAAATGCGAATCGATAAGTGTAGACAATGTTTTCGTAACCATATTTGATGGAAAACTGATGTATAAAGACATATTAGAGGCGATACATGACTTTGATGAAGCATTTTGCATCGGAGATGGGGGATGTGGAAGTGTTTACAAAGCACAACTTCCGCTACAAAACAAAATGGCCATGAATAGACTCCATTCCTCATTTGAAATGGTTACAATTGTGGTAAAAAAAAATTACATTCTTCTTCTGAAATGGTAAACAACAAAAGTTTCTTGACTAAAATAAGGAGGCACAAAAACATTGTGCGACTTTATGGCTTCTACTCAAATTCTCAGCACTCATTTCATTTTTGGTATACGAATATCTAGACAAAGGCAGTTTGGCGAAAACTCTAAGCTCAAAGCAAAAAGCCAAGCTGTTGGACTGGCCTAAAAGGGTAAATATCGTGAAGGGCATGGCTTGTGCGTTGTCTTATATGCATCATAGTTGTTCTCCTCCAAGTGTTCATCGAGACATACCAAGCAACAACATTTTGCTTGACTTAGAGTACGAGGCTTATATTTCAGATTTAAGTTTCTGAAACGTGACTCGTCCAATATGAGCGCTCTTGCAGGCACTTATGGATATATCGCACCAGGTAATATCTCTCTTCTTTCTTCACATAGACATTTTTAGATTTTAAATTGAATTCATTCAGTGCTTTTCTTGGCAAAGTTTGCTCCTACAATGAGGGTGACAGAGAAATGTGACGTGTACAGCTTTAGAGTGTTAGTATTGGAAGTGATCATGGGAAACCATTTGAACGAATACCTCCAACATGTAACAAATGCATCCCATGAAGACTTGCCTTTGAAGGATTTCTTGGATTCGCATCTTTTATATCCCAATGCCGAAGAAGAGAAGATATTCATGTTTATTGTTGAACTTGCAATAAATGCATTCAATCGAATCCAAAATTTCGACCAACCATCCACGTTGTTTCAAATATGCTTAGTACATCTGCACCTTTCTCAGCGGTGTTCGTTCAAGTAAGTGCATGAGCTTAACCGACCTTTGGCGATAGTAGTGAAAATTAGATTTATGCATTTTTGTTTAGTTGATGTGTTGGTTCTAGTAAAAGTAGCCTTATTACAAAAAATAAGACCTATAGGAACGGTCTGTTATCCCAATAATCTTGTACTTGTCGAGTAATTGCTCTATGGGTACAAGGCTATCAAAACAATAGGCATTCCTTTTTAGCGCCTTTGATCACCTGCCAACAGTTGGCATGCCCACTCCTTTTTTTAAAAAAAAAATTTAAAAATTTTTTTTGGTATCTACATTAGATGAGATGAATAATACATAATTGCCCCTGATGGTGGGGGGTTCGTGTGGACCCCACGAATTTTTTTTTCGAGCGTGGGCATGCCAACTGTTGGCATTGGATCATGACTGTCCTTTTTAGTTGGATGTTTCTGTGTATGCCATGGCATGTCATAAGGACTATATGTTGCCGGCTGATATGTAATGTAATGTCAGTGAATTTTTCTTTATGAAACTGGAGTTTGATTTATTCTAAACTTCCTTTATTTTATATCATGTGTTATTCATTGGCGGAACCAGTAAGAGGTGAGTGAGGGCATGTGCCCTCACTGAAATTTTGAGAATTTTTTTTTTTGTTTGCGCTTCTAGCACTACATGCACGTGAAATGGAAAGTGCTGTTTTAATTTGTATAGCATCTCTCATCCAATAAAAAAATACTTATAGGGTAATAATTTATTCTGAGTGTTCTTCTACGTCCAGGTTGTCAATAAATTAAGAAAACAAGAGTTGAGATAAGCTTACGAAAACAATATTGGAAATAATTTTATTTGTTTGTCTATGTTTGCCCACAGAAAACGAGATCATGTGACCAATAAATTAAATTTTGAGGTCGTGTGGCTACATTCACTGATGGAGAAGGCGTTAGAAAACAAGTGAAAAGGATGAGAAAAATGGGTCTCTTCTCAATATTTTGAGTTTTCTGTTGTTTATTAAATTGAACCATTTTTTCATTTGGGCCTACATAATTAATAACCAAACTCATAATCCATTTGCCTACTTACATGATTGAGTAGTTGACGAAATTAGAAACTTACTATACATAATTATCTACTAACTAGTTCGGACAATTAGAATAGAGAGAAATCGAATCCAAAAAATTCAAGTTTTGTTCTACTCACTATCAAATTAAATTTATTTCTTCCTCACCACTCAAATTTAATATTCTCGTAAGTAAATTTTTTATACTACAATGGACCCACCTAAAAAAAATTTTGCCCCTGCGGGAGCTATCATAAGTGATCCCTTAACTATTAATATTTGGATCCGACACTGCCCGTATTGAACAAAATTCCTAGCTACACCACTGGGTGTTATTCTCTCGAGTCTAGTGCATGTCTACTACTCCAGAAAGTAAATTATGACATTGCAGGAAGTGTTGCCTTTGACAACCAAAAACTTTGTCGTCAAACTATTCCGTCGAAATGAACTCGGTCAAAGAAAGAGTAAGACATTTTTTTTTTTTTTTTTTATCAATAAGAGATACTTTCGTTTATATTGCGACGACTGGTACTCCAAGCTGAGAGTTAAGAATTCTTTGAATTTTTCTTTTGTAGAAGTCTGATTATTAGCTGAATTTTAAAATGCACCGTTATAAAAACAAGAAAATGATTTCAATTACTAATGCTACTCCCTCCGTCCCACTAAAATAGGCGCCCACCATTTTTCATACATATTAAGGAAATATATTAAATATTATTGGAATTATAAAATATTTCTATATTTTTCCTATTTTACCCTTGTATTAATTGACAAAAAAGTAGTGTGAATATTATTAATATCTTTGGGAGATGGAATAACTAGTTCATTTTTAGTATTCCAATAATATTAAATACGGGTACTTTAGTCAATTAGAAAATAAACCATATTCTTAATGAGAAAAGAGGACTACAATTTGAGACAAATGAAAATAGAATATAAACCTATCGTAGTGGGATGGAGGGAGTATCTTATAGAGAGTCAAAGTGCACGTGTACTTAATTGATGAGGTCCTCCAATTAAATTAAAAGGAAAATGAAAACCAATGCAAACTATTAAATATTTCAATGCGTTGTGTGCATGGGCCACTATTTTATTTTTATTTTTTTTGCCCCTTCAAAAAAAGCACGAAATTTGTTGATGTCGGCCGGTGCATTACTGATTGACTAATTAAATGGCTTGAACTGTGATGATTTATCTAGTTTTGTGTCCTTTTGTAATAGATCATACTAGCAAAGGCCATCAACAATGAGAGGCGTAGTCGGAGTTAGTTGTAGAGGCGGCCTGAGCTATATGCGAAGTAGGCGACCGTCTAGAGCCCCCAAAAAAGGCCCCGATGTCCAAATTTAATGATATTCATTGAAAAAGACATGATGAAACAAGTTGGTATTAAAAGTTTGATTATGGATTTTGCATCTAAGGTTGTTAGAAAAGTAAATTTGATATGAAATGTAGTGTATTTTCTAATATCTTTTATGCATTTATTTTTATTTTTTTCTTCGTTATATATAAATTTAATTTTAGTATTGATAGAGCCCCAAAAAAATTTTAGGCCTAGGGCCTCCGAAAACTCTGGTTGATTGGTAGAAGCTAGCCGTTTAATTAGTTGAACTTATTTCCACGGTTAAACTCGATTTTAGTTTGTACTGTGATCTTCTATTATGCTTTGCTTAATTTGATAGTATCATAAAATATGTGACTATTACCCGCACGTGCACCGTTATTTTCCTAGTGTCCGTTAGATAGAGTTACTGTTACAAGTTACAAGCCGGACTCTGCTTTAGCTTTTGTATGTTGGGCGTTGCATTTCGCTAGCTGATAAAGGGGAAGGGAATCTATTACTGGGATAGACAGTATTGCAACTTTTCTATACTTCAAGGGGCTGTTTGTAATTTTCTTCAATTTATTTAAAAAAAATTCATTGAGTTAATTACATTTGCTTTTCAATGTAACATTTTAATTAATTTGACGGGTGCTGGTGATTTTCATGTGATTCGGTAGATTCGTGTTACCTTTGGAGGTAGCAAATTCAAGTATGACACAAAAATAATTTTCTAATGCAAGTGATGTGGAGAATGTCCACGTGAATTGACAATATGAATATGTGGACAATATTCAGAGAATATACATATATATATATATATATATATATTTCTAGATTAGGTGCAAGATATCATAAGGCCATCTCTAATGCAGCCTCAATTGCATTTGTGTGATAGTAGAGAGAAGTTAGAGAGAGATAGAAAGAAGATGATTATTTTATTTAAAAGTGAATGGAAAGAAGTGTAGGAAAAAAAAAGGGAAAAGTGAAAAAAAAAAGAGAGATGGAGATAAATTCAAAAATAATAATAAAATAATAGTGGAATAATTCTAGATTGGCTTCTATATCTGAGCATGTGTGTGCCCGGGAACAAACACTAATTGCTTATAGTGGACTACCTAAATATTGCCTATTTTATTTAACCGTGAGATGGAAGTGCCTATTCTCTTATTTCATATAATAGGCACTACCAAATTTCTTAAATGCGACTCATCGAATTTGAGTGCTCCTACAGGCACATATGGTTATATCGTGCCGGGTAATATTTCCCTTTTTTCATGTACATGAGTTTAAATTTTCAATTGTATTCATTTAGTATTGTTGTTGGCAGGGCTTGCTTACACAATGAAGGTGACAGAAAAATGTGACGTGTATAGCTTCAGAGTGTTAACCTTGGAAGTGATCACAGGAAATCATCCGAGTGAATACCTCAGGCATGTAACAACTCCGTCACATGATGATTTACAACTGACGGATTTGTTGGATTCACGTCTGTCATATCCCAACACTGAAGAAGAGGAGATTTTGATGTTCATTGTTAAATTTGCAAACAAATGCATTCACTCGAATCCACATTTTCAACCAACAATGCACCTTGTTTCGAAAATGCTCAGTGAATCGGCAACCTTCTCATTGATGCCATTCAAGTAAGAGCAAGAGCTCAACCACAAGTTTGCGGATGATGAAAATTGGTTTTATGCTTTTGTGTTCTATATGATGTATTGTTTTCGTAGGTTCCAATAAAAGTAGGCATCCAATTTTCACTTCTTGTTTTTGTAGTCTATTGAATGTCAGCCTTTAAATTTAGGCCCGGGATTGTTTAAAGTAGTTTTTCAACTTTTTATTTTATAGTTTTGCTGAAAGTATAGTTAGCTACTTAGCTCAGCTTCTTTTATATATTGTCTCTTATATTAACTAGACATAAGAGTATATTGTAATCTTCTCATAAAATCTTAATGATCTTTGTTCATAAAGTACTTCGTAATTTTTTCACCTAGTTGTTGGCAAATTGTACACACGGAGTTATAATTAACTAAATCAAATCGAACAAAGTCGAGTCGAGCCCGAGTCCCAGACCCAACTGGGCCGAGCTAAGCCAATCGATTAAACTGACCATGACAACCGCGATGCGCAAGTGGGCTTTCTAGATCTCCAACCTTATCTATGTCTTTTGTCTTACAAAGACGTCGCAGGCTTAGGTAGGCCCAACCAGGCTGAGTTAAGCCGCTTCATTGGACGGACGGCGACAACCACAACGCGTGCATGTAGCTTTGCTTGACTGTAACCTCATCTGCGTCTTCCATCTTCCGAAGACTTACAACGCCTCTTGGGGCCCAAACTCAAATGCCAATTTGGACATAATCATTATACCTTTATTTAACTGAAAATAGTTTTCCACAATACACCAAGTTTATCTACTCAAAACGTAAAATTTAATTGAATATTTAATTGGACGAAAAGGGCATTGAGTTTAACACTAGTTTTAAGGCCAAAATATGACCTTAAATTAACAATTCCACTGCCAGCGCATAATAAGCTATAGTATGTTAAATTGATAATTTACAACGTAATTAACAATATTTTAAGATATTAAAATTTGTCAAACAAGCTCTGGTGCCCTCCATCACATTAGCCGCGCAAAAATAAATTAAGATAAGATCTTATTTTTTATTTTTTAATTATTTTTTATTTTTTATTTTTTATTTTTTTGGGCCGACAAATTGTTATATTATTATTATACTAGTGTTTCCACTCATGCATTGCACGGGAAGACTTATGTTCAAGATATAATTTAGAATCTGGAAGCGACTTTTGCAACCCAAAAATTTTTTGGGAGGTGGGTCCTGGTTTGCACGTATCCGCCCCTAGATAATTAGGTGGTGGTACAAATAATATAATGAGGCGCGAAAATACAATCCAACTATTGTCGTTCAAAGTAGTTTCTTGTAATACCATGCATCAAGATTAATATCAGAGAGATCCTAAAGATTGGAGCAAGAGCACTTACTACACAAACGTGGACATCAAACAATACGTTGGCTATTTTAGAGAGTTATGATTACACGAAATTGAAAAATAAGGAGCTTGTAATTAATAATTAGATTGGAATGGATCAAGAGTAACGCAGTAATTACTACGAACAAGTGGACACCAAACTTTAACGTATGTTTAAACTTTAACGTATGTGTTGGGTTGCTTCACTTGGGCCTGTCCAGTATGGGCCTTATCTTATCCGGATAAGGCTGGTCTGTTAGCTTTTGAAATTGGCTGTTATGATACACCAGATTTGTTGGAAGATTTCGTGGGCTGATCTGTTACAACTGGGCCTTATAAAAGGAGACTGTAGAGACACTTTGTTTAGTCAGATTGCTCTCTCGTCTCTTCTCCTCTCATACGCTTTTTGTCACTATCTCTCTGTAAAACCCTAGCCTCTCTTGTGTAGTGTTAGGATTTGCCTCATATTGTTGAGGCTTATTGCAGTGTTTGAGGTTGTGTTTTTGGTTGTGAGAAGCTGTTCGAGATCTTTGTAACTGTGATTGATCCTATTAGTGGATTTGGAGCTATTCCCTTGTGGATGCTCAACGGGAGACGTACTCCAAATATTTGGGGGAACTTCCGGGCCTCTTTTGGAAAAAACAATTCCTCGTGTTCTTATTGCTTTGTGTTCGATTCCATTATTATTGTGATTTGGTTGATTTCTAGGTTAGTTTCATATCAGTGGTATCAGAGCGATTATCAGCAGAAATGTTGTCTTCAATGAAAATCTGTTGCCTTGTGTGAAAACTACTGACAGAACTGAGTCTGAAAATGCTAGACGAAGTGTGCTACTGCCTGTTGATAATGGAACAGATGGTAATCCTCCTATTGAGGTGGAGCCTCAACCTGAATCAGATCACTCTAGTTCAGAATCATCTTCTTCTGATTCTGATGAGCATGCAGTTCCCTCTTCTGGTAATAATTCAGGTGGTAATACTCAACTTGATGATTATATATTTGCTAGAGATAGAGAAAGAAGGGTTAGAAAACCTTCTTCTCGATTAAATGATTTTGTTTCATTTAGTGTATGTGATGATCTGGTTGGTTACTTGCCTTCAACCTTTGAAGAAGCAGTCATTTGTAGTGATGCTAAATCTTGGGTTGAAGCTATGAAAGATGAATTGACTTCTCTTCATAAAAACAAAACCTGGACTCTTGTTGAAAAACCAAAAGACAAAAAGGTTATTGATTGCAAATGGGTTTTCAAAATCAAAGATGAAGGTGAAAATAAGAAAAGATTTAAAGCCCGACTAGTTGCTAAAGGTTTCTCATAGAAAGAGGGCATTGATTTTAATGAAATTTTTTCACCTGTTGCCAAATATACTACTATAAGAGTTTTCTTATCTCTTGTCAATCAATTCAACCTAGAACTTGAACAAATGGATGTGAAAACTGCTTTTCTTTATGGTAATCTGGAAGAAAAGATTTATATGTCACAACCACCAGGTTTTGAGTCTTCTCAAAAGGTTTGTCTTCCAAAAGTCTTTGTATGGTGAAAGCAGGCCCCAAGACAATGGTATAAAAGATTTGACTCTTATATCCAAAGTCTAGGGTTTGAAAAGAGTAAGTTTGATACATGCCTGCTTTATAAGGATTCGTAAACCGTCATTCTATTTTTCTCCTCGTTATATGTTGATGATATGCTCATTTCATGTTGATAAGCATAAAATTGATCACATTAAGAGTTGCTTGAGCTCGTAATTTGAAATGAAAGATTTAGGGGCTGCAAAAAGGATTTTAGGCATACAAATTGAAAGAAACGGGACTATAAACACACTGTTTTTGCACCAAACTGAGTATGTTAAAAGAATATTGCAAAAATTTAACATGCTTAATGCTAAACCTGTTTCTCTGCCTCTAGCAAATCATTTTAAGTCGTCACTAGATCACGCCCTAAGAATGAAGAAGAACTTGTGAATGAAACATGTTCCTTATGCAAACTGTAATGGATCTGTTATGTATTTAATGATTAGTACCAGACCTGATTTGGCTTATGGTATAAGTGTCTTAAGCAAGTATATGTCTAATCCTGGTGAAACACATTGGCATGCCTTACAGTGGATGCTTAGATACTTGGTTGGTACTTACAATTATGGCATTTTATATACTCAATCTCCCGATGGTGTAAGCCTCGAAGGCTACGCTGACTCTGACTTTGCTGGAGACCTTGATAAACGCAGATCCACTTCTTCATATTTTTACACACTCTGCAGTGGGTGCATTAGTGTGAAAGCCCAATTGCAGAAAATTGTAGCTCTGTCCTCTACCGAGGCAGAATACATTGCAGCCTGTGATGCTGTAAAAGAGGGTGTTTGGCTGAAAGGCCTGCTGAATGAAATTGGTTATCCTATTTCTACTGTGTCTATTTCTTCAGATAACCAATCTGCAATATATTTGAGTATAAATCCTGTCTTTCATAACCGTACTAAACATGTTGATGTTAAGTTTCATTATATTAGAGATATGGTGGAAAAGGGTAAGATTAACCTTGTTAAAATTCCTACTCAAATTAATCCTGGAGATTTGGGAACAAAAGTTTTACCTTTAAATAAATTCAAGGATTGTTTATCAATCCTAAATGTGGGTACTAACTAGTTTGTTCTCAGGTGGAGCAAATGAAACAAGAGAAGACAGTTCCACATTCACGAAAGAAAGAGATCACAGTTCAAGATTCAGCAAAGGTGGAGAATGTTGGGTTGCTTCACTTGGGCCTGTCCAGTATGGGTCTTATCTTATCCGGAATTGGCTGTTATGATACACCAGATTTGTTGGAAGATTTCGTGGGCTGATCTGTTACAACTGGGCCTTATAAAAGGCAACTGTAGAGACACTTTGTTTAGTCAGATTGCTCTCTCGTCTCTTCTCCTCTCATACGCTTTTTGTCACTATCTCTCTGTAAAACCCTAGCCTCTCTTGTGTAGTGTTAGGATTTGCCTCATATTGTTGAGACTTATTGTAGTGTTTGAGGTTGTGTTTTTGGTTGTGAGAAGCTGTTCGAGATCTTTGTAACTGTGATTGATCTTATTAGTGGATTTGGAGCTATTCCCTTGTGGATGCTCAACGGGAGACGTACTCCAAGTATTTGGGGGAACTTCCGGGCCTCTTTTGGCAAAAACAATTCCTCGTGTTCTTATTGCTTTGTGTTCGATTCCATTATTACTGTGATTTGGCTTATTTCTGGGTTAGTTTCATATCAGTATACAATATTCTCGATATTTAATTTGTATACATAATAATAAATGACTATGTACAAATTAATTTATAGGCATATAAAATGCATTATACGCGTCGATTAGTCATACACATTTCATACCTGAATTTTGAAGTAGATTAATGTCTTTCATCTATTGTCAATAGTTATTTTAGTTTAATAATTTGGTTTCGTTATTAGTGCTCTTTAAATTTCGTTAATATTAATACAAATTCGTAGGGATCATTTTGCCAAATGGTCTATTAAATTAAATTTATAAGATGTTATATATAGTACTACTTTTCATGTATATATAATTTTTCTCTGCCCTTTAAAAGTATGTCGACTTCAGAAGTCTTTTAGCAAGCCAAAAGTCTTTTGGAAAATCCAAAGCTTAGACGAAGAATGGACTTAGGAGACGACTAGAAAATCTTCACCATTGACCATTTCCTTTGCTTTAATGTATTAAATTAATGTAATTTGAAAAAGTAAACGTTTTTCCTTGTTATCCTTAATCAATAATCTCATGTCTGTACGCTCAATAAATTGTTATACAAAATATCAATGATTTCAATTAAATGAGAATATATAAGAAAATAAAAAATAAAAAATAAAAAATAAAAAATACACCTTAAATAAAGTAAGTAAACTTGTAGTTACAAGTGTGACAGAAAATTAAACTTTATTTTCTCTATAGTAATTGAATAGCACCAGTTAATTTTTAGCTAAAATTGTAAAAGAACACATGCTAGCTTTGATAACGAGGAGTCAACGTGGCATAATTATGGGGGTTAAAACTGAACATTTGTCTTATTGATTGGTAAGTTATCTGCATTAGAGCAATTCTAACATTGGGCAAAAATGTGAAGGCAGAAAAGCCAAGAAAAAATTAGGGAGTAAAAATCTAAAAGAAAAACTAAATATGAGATTTTTCATTCAAGATGGAAGTGGAAGTGCTTGTGTTGCATAAATTTGCTGAAATAAAAATATTTTCCTTTTTTTTTTTTGACAATATTTGATTGAAATAAAGTTTTTAAAAAAAGTGAAGAAAGTTACCATTCGTATAATAGATATTGTTGAAAATGAGATTGAAGAAAATAACTTTTAAAAGTTTAGGAGTAAACAAAATCTGATATCAGTCTTAGCACATCCCATGAAGCTGGTCAATGTCCTATTTAAACTTTTTCCCACTTTTTAATTAAAATTAACTTCCATTGCTAAATCCAAGTGAAATATCAATATCAATTACACACTCCATCTTACCTCTTATTATTATCCACAAATTTATAATAGAGGTTCAAATGGATTTCATTAATTTTGGAGCAGTGATCCTAAAGGCGAAAACTGCATACTTTCCAAATTTATGTATCTCCAATTGACTTTTAAATGGATTTTGGTAGAGTAAAATAAGTATTGTCAATTAGTTAAGTAATTTTGTCGAAATTTATTTACAACCAATTTATATGCTGCGTAATCGTATTTTTCCTACTGTGTCACATTATAAGTTTGCACAGGTCATTTGATTGTTTAAAAATAAATTTCTCTCATCACTCATGTCATGTGTGAGCTTCTCATTAGAATAGTATACTAGATACTCTTGTTGTGGCAAACGATCGTTTATATATATGTGCTAGAATTTAGTTACTGTGAAAGAGTTTGAATTTTGATAAATTTTGAAGCTTAAAATCCAAGTAGAGCTCGTTTGGAATTTCAACGATTTTAGTAAGATTGTTCGCAGGATTTGTGGAATTGTCTAGAAAACTATAATAATTTATAAGAACCTATATATAGTACTTCAAAATTATTAAAATTTAAGCTGAAAGTGAGAAGAACTCAATTTTTTCATAGATAATGCATTCTCTCACTCTAGTCCTTATCGAAGACTTGAGAAGTCTTTTAAGACAGCCAAAGCATTTTGGAATTGCATGCCTCCAACGCGAATAGACTTGACTGGGCCAGAATTTCTTGCCCATTGCATAAGTTTGTATTTTTCAGAACATATGCCTATAAATTGCAGCTTAATACAATTGAAGTTTGTACAGAGCACAAAAGAATTCACAAGTCAAAAACCATGAAAAAATACTCGATTTTTGGATTTTGTTTTTCCCTATCTTTCCTATCTTCACTATTTGTTTGTCTTAAACCCACTTCTGCTTCACTTTCAGAAGCAAATGCTTTATTGACATGGAAGGCTAGTTTAAAAAATAATAATAATTTTCTTCTTTCTTCATGGTCTCTTGACACTGAGAATTCCACGAGTTTTTCAAAAGAAAATTCGAGTCCATGCAATTGGTTCGGAGTTTCGTGCATGAATGGAAGTGTCATAAGGCTCAACCTCAGAAATGCAAGTATTCATGCAACTCTCTACAGGTTTCCGTTCTCATCTCTTTCGAACCTTGCTTATGTTGATTTGCACATGAATCAACTTTTTGGAATCATTCCACCTCAAATCAGTAACCTCTCAAAACTCATCTATCTTGATTTATCTGAGAATCAGCTTACCAGAACCATCCCATCAGAAATAAGCCGATTAACAAGTCTTGAGACTCTTTATTTGTTCGAAAATCACTTGACTGGCTCGATTCCTGACGATGTAGGCAAACTGGTGTCTCTACGAGAGCTTGCGTTGTATACGAATAATCTTGATGGCCCGATTCCTGCATCTCTTGGCAATTTGAGAAATTTGACTCATTTGTATATATATAAAAACTCTCTTTTTGGCACCATTCCACCTCAAATTGGTAACCTCTCCAAACTCATCTATCTTGATTTATCAGAGAATCAGCTTCCTGGAACCATACCATTGGAGATAGGCCAATGACCGATCTTGAGACTCTTCACTTGTTCAACAATCATCTCAATGGATCAATTCCTCGTGAGATAGGGCAATTAGTGTCGCTAAGTGAGCTTTCATTGCAAACCAACAATCTTATTGGAACCATTCCATTGGAGATAGGCCAACTGACTAGTCTTGAGACTCTTTATTTGTTCAACAATCACTCAATGGATCAATTCCTCGTGAGATAGGGCAATTAGTGTCGCTAAGTGAGCTTTCATTGCAAAACCAACAATCTTCTGGAACCATTCCACCTCAAATTGGCAATTTGAGAAATTTGACTCAGTTGTATATATATAAAAACTCTCTTTTGGCACCATTCCACCTCAAATTGGTAACCTCTCCAAACTCATCTATCTTGATTTATCAGAGAATCAGCTTACTGGAACCATACCATTGGAGATAGGCCAACTGACCAGTCTTGAGACTCTTCACTTGTTCAACAATCATCTCAATGGATCAATTCCTCGTGAGATAGGGCAATTAGTGTCGCTAAGTGAGCTTTCATTGCAAACCAACAATCTTCTGGAACCATTCCATTGGAGATAGGCCAACCGACTAGTCTTGAGACTCTTTATTTGTTCAACAATCAGCTCAATGGATCAATTCCTCGTGAGATAGGGCAATTAGTGTCGCTAAGTGAGCTTTCATTGCAAACCAACAATCTTCTTGGAACCATTCCATTGGAGATAGGCCAACCTGACTAGTCTTGAGACTCTTTATTTGTTCAACAATCACTCAATGGATCAATTCCTCGTGAGATAGGGCAATTAGTGTCGCTAAGTGAGCTTTCATTGCAAACCAACAATCTTCTTTGGAACCATTCCACCTCAAATTGGCAATTTGAGAAATTTTACTCATTTATATATATATAAAAACTCTTTTTGGCACCATTTCAGCTCAAATTGGTAACCTCTCCAAACTCATCTATCTTGATTTATCGTAGAATCGAACTTCTTTGGAACCATACCATTGGAGATAGGCCAACTGACTAGTCTTGAGACTCTTCACTTGTTCAACAATCATCTCAATGGATCAATTCCTCGTGAGATAGGGCAATTAGTGTCGCTAAGTGAGCTTTCATTGCAAACCAACAATCTTACTGGAACCATTCCATTGGAGATAGGCCAACTGACTAGTCTTGAGACTCTTTATTTGTTCAACAATCAGCTCAATGGATCAATTCCTCGTGAGATAGGGCAATTAGTGTCGCTAAGTGAGCTTTCATTGCAAACCAACAATCTTACTGGAACCATTCCATTGGAGATAGGCCAACTGACTAGTCTTTAGACTCTTTATTTGTTCAACAATCAGCTCAATGGATCAATTCCTCGTGAGATAGGGCAATTAGTGTCGCTAAGTGAGCTTTCATTGCAAACCAACAATCTTACTGGAACCATTCCACCTCAAATTGGCAATTTGAGAAATTTGACTCATTTGTATATATATAAAAACTCTCTTTTTGGCACCATTCCACCTCAAATTGGTAACCTCTCCAAACTCATCTATCTTGATTTATCAGAGAATCAGCTTACTGGAACCATACCATTGGAGATAGGCCAACTGACCAGTCTTGAGACTCTTCACTTGTTCAACAATCATCTCAATGGATCAATTCCTCGTGAGATAGGGCAATTAGTGTCGCTAAGTGAGCTTTCATTGCAAACCAACAATCTTATTGGAACCATTCCATTGGAGATAGGCCAACTGACTAGTCTTGAGACTCTTTATTTGTTCAACAATCAGCTCAATGGATCAATTCCTCGTGAGATAGGGCAATTAGTGTCGCTAAGTGAGCTTTCATTGCAAACCAACAATCTTACTGGAACCATTCCACCTCAAATTGGCAATTTGAGAAATTTGACTCAGTTGTATATATATAAAAACTCTCTTTTTGGCACCATTCCACCTCAAATTGGTAACCTCTCCAAACTCATCTATCTTGATTTATCAGAGAATCAGCTTACTGGAACCATACCATTGGAGATAGGCCAACTGACTAGTCTTGAGACTCTTCACTTGTTCAACAATCATCTCAATGGATCAATTCCTCGTGAGATAGGGCAATTAGTGTCGCTAAGTGAGCTTTCATTGCAAACCAACAATCTTACTGGAACCATTCCATTGGAGATAGGCCAACTGACTAGTCTTGAGACTCTTTATTTGTTCAACAATCAGCTCAATGGATCAATTCCTCGTGAGATAGGGCAATTAGTGTCGCTAAGTGAGCTTTCATTGCAAACCAACAATCTTACTGGAACCATTCCATTGGAGATAGGCCAACTGACTAGTCTTGAGACTCTTTATTTGTTCAACAATCAGCTCAATGGATCAATTCCTCGTGAGATAGGGCAATTAGTGTCGCTAAGTGAGCTTTTATTGCAAACCAACAATCTTACTGGAACCATTCCACCTCAAATTGGCAATTTGAGAAATTTTACTCATTTATATATATATAAAAACTCTCTTTTTGGCACCATTTCAGCTCAAATTGGTAACCTCTCCAAACTCATCTATCTTGATTTATCAGAGAATCAGCTTACTGGAACCATACCATTGGAGATAGGCCAACTGACTAGTCTTGAGACTCTTCACTTGTTCAACAATCATCTCAATGGATCAATTCCTCGTGAGATAGGGCAATTAGTGTCGCTAAGTGAGCTTTCATTGCAAACCAACAATCTTACTGGAACCATTCCATTGGAGATAGGCCAACTGACTAGTCTTTAGACTCTTTATTTGTTCAACAATCAGCTCAATGGATCAATTCCTCGTGAGATAGGGCAATTAGTGTCGCTAAGTGAGCTTTCATTGCAAACCAACAATCTTACTGGAACCATTCCACCTCAAATTGGCAATTTGAGAAATTTGACTCATTTGTATATATATAAAAACTCTCTTTTGGCACCATTCCACCTCAAATTGGTAACCTCTCCAAACTCATCTATCTTGATTTATCAGAGAATCAGCTTGGAACCATACCATTGGAGATAGGCCAACTGACCAGTCTTGAGACTCTTCACTTGTTCAACAATCATCTCAATGGATCAATTCCTCGTGAGATAGGGCAATTAGTGTCGCTAAGTGAGCTTTCATTGCAAACCAACAATCTTCACTTTGGAACCATTCCATTGGAGATAGGCCAACCGACTAGTCTTGAGACTCTTTATTTGTTCAACAATCAGCTCAATGGATCAATTCCTCGTGAGATAGGGCAATTAGTGTCGCTAAGTGAGCTTTCATTGCAAACCAACAATCTTACTGGAACCATTCCACCTCAAATTGGCAATTTGAGAAATTTGACTCAGTTGTATATATATAAAAACTCTCTTTTTGGCACCATTCCACCTCAAATTGGTAACCTCTCCAAACTCATCTATCTTGATTTATCAGAGAATCACCTTACTGGAACCATACCATTGGAGATAGGCCAACTGACTAGTCTTGAGACTCTTCACTTGTTCAACAATCATCTCAATGGATCAATTCCTCGTGAGATAGGGCAATTAGTGTCGCTAAGTGAGCTTTCATTGCAAACCAACAATCTTCCTGGAACCATTCCATTGGAGATAGGCCAACTGACTAGTCTTGAGACTCTTTATTTGTTCAACAATCAGCTCAATGGATCAATTCCTCGTGAGATAGGGCAATTAGTGTCGCTAAGTGAGCTTTCATTGCAAACCAACAATCTTACTGGAACCATTCCATTGGAGATAGGCCAACTGACTAGTCTTGAGACTCTTTATTTGTTCAACAATCGGCTCAATGGATCAATTCCTCGTGAGATAGGGCAATTAGTGTCGCTAAGTGAGCTTTTATTGCAAACCAACAATCTTATCGAACCATTCCACCTCAAATTGGCAATTTGAGAAATTTTACTCATTTATATATATATAAAAACTCTCTTTTTTGGCACCATTTCACCTCAAATTGGTAACCTCTCCAAACTCATCTATCTTGATTTATCGGAGAATCACCATCTTGGAACCATACCATTGGAGATAGGCCAATGACTAGTCTTGAGACTCTTCACTTGTTCAACAATCATCTCAATGGATCAATTCCTCGTGAGATAGGGCAATTAGTGTCGCTAAGTGAGCTTTCATTGCAAACCAACAATCTTCTCGAACCATTCCATTGGAGATAGGCCAACCGACTAGTCTTGAGACTCTTTATTTGTTCAACAATCAGCTCAATGGATCAATTCCTCGTGAGATAGGGCAATTAGTGTCGCTAAGTGAGCTTTCATTGCAAACCAACAATCTTACTGGAACCATTCCATTGGAGATAGGCCAACTGACTAGTCTTGAGACTCTTTATTTGTTCAACAATCGGCTCAATGGATCAATTCCTCGTGAGATAGGGCAATTAGTGTCGCTAAGTGAGCTTTCATTGCAAACCAACAATCTTCTTTGGAACCATTCCACCTCAAATTGGCAATTTGAGAAATTTGACTCATTTGTATATATATAAAAGCTCTCTTTTGGCACCATTCCACCTCAAATTGGTAACCTCTCCAAACTCATCTATCTTGATTTATCGTGAGAATCACTATCTGGAACCATACCATTGGAGATAGGCCAAGCCTGACCAGTCTTGAGACTCTTCACTTGTTCAACAATCATCTCAATGGATCAATTCCTCGTGAGATAGGGCAATTAGTGTCGCTAAGTGAGCTTTCATTGCAAACCAACAATCTTACTGGAACCATTCCATTGGAGATAGGCCAACTGACTAGTCTTGAGACTCTTTATTTGTTCAACAATCAGCTCAATGGATCAATTCCTCGTGAGATAGGGCAATTAGTGTCGCTAAGTGAGCTTTCATTGCAAACCAACAATCTTACTGGAACCATTCCACCTCAAATTGGCAATTTGAGAAATTTGACTCAGTTGTATATATATAAAAACTCTCTTTTTGGCACCATTCCACCTCAAATTGGTAACCTCTCCAAACTCATCTATCTTGATTTATCAGAGAATCAGCTTACTGGAACCATACCATTGGAGATAGGCCAACTGACTAGTCTTGAGACTCTTCACTTGTTCAACAATCATCTCAATGGATCAATTCCTCGTGAGATAGGGCAATTGGTGTCCCTGAGAGAGCTTGCCATGTCCAATAACACTCTATTAGGTTCCATACCCTCAGCTCTTGGAAACTTGAATTTGCTGCAATTTTTTAGTCTCATGTATAATAAACTTTTTGGTCCTATCCCAAGTGAGATTGGAAATCTGAAATTTCTTAGAAGTCTATATCTAAACAACAATAAGTTTTTGGCCATCTACAGGAAGTATGTAGTGGTGGGCGTACTCAATATTTTAGTGTGGGAAACAATAGACTTTCGGGTAGAATCTGAAAAGCTTGAGGAATTGTTCTAGTTTAATCAGAGCTCGGTTTGAACATAACAGGCTTTTTGGGAATCTGCGAAGATTTCTGTCTATCCAAATTTGATATTCATGGATCTAAGTGACAATGAATTCTATGGAGAACTCTCTAGCAACTGGGACATAACAAACAGCTGCAAGCTCTTAACATTGCAAAGAACGACCTTACAAGAAGCATTCCTCCGAATTTGGAAATCTGAGTCAATTGCAAGTACTCAATCTTTCTTCAAACCAATTACATGGGAGATTCGAAGGAGATTGGGAAGCTGGTTTTATCTTTGAAACTTTATCCGAATGACAACCAACTTTCCGGAGACATACCTCTTGAATTGGGATCACTTTAGTGTTAAATTACCTTGATCTTTCGAGAAACAAATTGGACAGTCGAATACCTAAAACTTTCTGGTCGTTTTGATAAGTTGTATCACCTGGACTTGTGCGTAAACTGCTTAAGCCAAACGATCCCTATGGAGCTTGGTGAGTTAATTCATTTGTCAGAGTTGGATGTGAGTAATAATTTCCTATCCGGAGAAATACCGTACGAGTTAGGATCGATGTCTAGCTTGGAAAAGTTAAATCTCTCACAGAACCACCTCTCAGGAAAAATCCCGTCTGAAATAGGGTCTTTATTGAGCCTTGAAATGTTAGACATCTCTCACAATCAGCTCTCTGGACTCATTCCTATGAGTTTTGAAAAAATGCATGGCCTAGTGGACATCGATATATCCTATAATGAGTTGGAAGGTCCAGTTCCAAATGGAGAAGCTTTTCAAAATGTCTCCATAGCGAAACTACGAGGGAACAAAGGATTGTGTGGCAATATTGCAGGGTTGCCGCAGTGCAAGAGAAGTACTCATCAAGTTAAACATGACAAACTGATTTTGGCGATTTTCATCCCTCTTCTTGGCGTTTTCCTTCTTGTCCTTGCATTTGTTTGTATAATCTACGTCATGTGTAAACAGAGAAATGGAAAACCAGTAGATAGAGAAGATGGTTTTATAACCATATTCAATGGAAGATTGATATACAAAGACATATTGGAGGCTACACATAACTTTGATGAAGCATTTTGCGTTGGAGGGGGAGGATGCGGAACGGTTTACAAAGCACAACTTCCATTAGAAAACATAGTAGCTGTAAATAGACTTCATTCCTCGTTTGAAATGGTCACTGTGGCGGTAAAAAAACTACATTCCTCATCTGAAATGGTAAACAATAAGCATTTCTTTACCGAAATAAGGACATTAACAGAAATTAGGCATAGAAACATTGTGAAACTTTATGGCTTCTGCTCGAATGGTCAACACTCGTTTCTGGTATATGAATATCTCGACAGAGGTAGTTTGGCCAAAACTCTAAGCTCAAGCGAAGAAGGTAAGGTGTTGGATTGGCCAAAAAGGGTAAATATCGTGAACGGTGTGGCTCGTGCTTTGTGTTACATGCATCATAGTTGTTCTCCTCCAATAGTTCATCGAGACATATCAAGCAACAACATTTTGCTCGACTCAGAATACGAGGCTCATATTTCAGATTTTGGCATTGCAAAGTTTTTAAAATGTGACTCATCAAATATAAGCGCTCTTGTGCACTTATGGCTATGTAGCAGGGTATTAATTCTTTCTTTTACGCACATATATGATTTTAGATTTTTAATTGTATTCATTCTTTGCTTTTCTTGGCAGAGTTTGCTTACACAATGAGGGTGACAGAAAAATGTGACGTGTATAGCTTTGGAGTGTTAGTGTTGGAAGTGATCATGGGAAAGCATCCGAATGAATATCTCGAACACGTAACAAATTCGTCCAATGAAGACTTACTGTTAAAGGATTTGTTGGATCCGCGTCTTTTATATCCCAATGCTGAAGAAGAGAAGATCCTGATGTTCATTTTTGAACTTGCAACCAAATGCATTAACTCAAATCCAAAATTTCGGCCAACCATGCACTTTGTTTCGGATATGCTTAGTGCACATGCAACTTTCTGAATGGCATCTATTCAAGTAAGATGATGAGCTTAATCAAAGTTTGTTGATGATGAAAATTGCTTTTATGCCTTCATGTATGTTCACTTGATGTGGTGTTGTTGGTTGTCGGCATGTTGTGTTAGGTTGATGTTTCCCTGTATGTCAAAGGATGTCACAAGGACTAGTTTTCTAGTTTATATGCAACTGAAGCTTTCTTTATGGAAATTATGTTTTATTATATATTCTCAAGTTCCTCTATCTCGTATGATGTACTACGTCATTGAAAGTTTGTTTGCAATCCCAAAATTTTCTTTAAGGTGTCGATTTTGGCCTTTGGTTTTTAGATCGTGTTGTTATTCTCCTCTCAAGACACTGCAATAAATTTTTAATGTGATTATCATAGCCTATTCTGTTGGGGAACTAGGCGCTGCTAATTCCGCCCAAGATCAGTGGGACACAAAAATAATATGCGACTGAGAAAATAATGGACACTAAAATAAGCAAAAAAATATGGAACACCGAGATTTAACGTGGTTATTAAACCGCCACGCCCACTGACCCACACCAATATATTTCACTATCTCAAAAGGAGGAGTACAAAAATACCACACTGTATTTTCTCTGCCTACGCAAAGGCTTTAACACTCCACTCACTTTTATCTCTCGTGTATAGCTTCTACACTGAAGCTCTCTCTCTACACAAGATCTCTCTCTTTTTCTCTCGATTGGTGTTGTAGTTGTGGTGTGTTTGAGGGTGCAAAATGTGCCTCAATTTATAGGCAAACTTGAGGGGTAAAAATGGAAGAAAATTGGGACAACATCCACCTAATCCGCCTAAATTTGTGGCTTCATCTTCCATGCATTGACTAAGAAATCCTACAAAATCTCCAACCATTTTTGACTTTGAAAAATTGGACAATTTGTCTCCACACTTTCTTTGACAATTGTGGGCATGTCTCCACAAGCTAACAATCTCCCACTTGGAGACAAATGGATCTCTACCTCAAGGCGTCTCATGTGCTTATAGTTACTGTGAAATGTGGTGTGGGTCATCACCTCTATCTTCAATGCAGAAGACCAACTGAAGCTGAGCACAGCTCCAATTTCTCTTTGGTTACCGTCTTCGTCATCATGTCGGCTGGGTTCTTGGTACCTTGAATCTTTTCAAGCGTCAATACTCCATCTTCCAAAAGTGATCTGATGAAGTGATAACGGAGTCCAATATGTTTGGTTCTGGAATGAAATGCCGAATTCTTTGCAGATGTATCGCACTCGACTATCCTGCGAAGACATTCTTCTCTGCTCAAACCCACTCGCCAACAAACCTTGTAACCATATCATCTCTTTGCTAGCCTCGATATCGCCCGCACTCGCTTACGTAGTTGATAACGCAACAATCTTCTCAGATCTGCGAAATCCAACTAATCGCAGTAGCACCAATCGTAAAGACATAACCGGTAGGTGCTTCTTCCGCGATCTACCTCACCAAAGAAAATCTGCATCTACGAAACCTCGTAGTTTCACTTCGCCTCGTCTAAAGCATAAGAATTTCTCAAGAGTTCCCGTAGATATCTCAATATCCACTTTATCGCATCCCAATGTCGCTTTCAGGATTTGCCATATATCCGCTCACAACTCCCATCGCATGAGCAATATCTGGTGCAGTACAAACCATGGCATACATCAAACTTCCAATGGCCGAGGCATATGGAATTTTAGCCATGAAGTTTCTCTCCTCTTCTCGTCTTAGAGACCGGTCGTTGGATTGGATAGGCGGAAATGATTCGCTAATGGCGTCTTTGATCGGCTTTGCACTGCTCATGTTGAACCTTTGCAGGATTTGATCAACATACTTGGCCTGTGACAACTGCAAAACACCCTTTTGCTTGTCTCTATAAATTCTCATCCCTAGAATTTGCTTTACTTCACCCAAGTCCTTCATTTCAAATTCCACCGATAGTTGCTTTTTCAACTTCTTGATCTCGTCCATGTCCGAGCCGGCTACTAACATGTCATCGACATAAAGTAGCAAAATGATATAGCTGGACTCGAACCGCCTGAAGTAGCAACAATGGTCAGCATTACACTTCATGTAGCCATTTTTGTGCATAAATCCGTCAAACTTCTTGTACCACTGTCTAGGCGCTTGTTTTAAGCCGTATAGGCTCTTCTTCAATTTGCATACCAGCTTCTCTTTTCCTTTCACTGAGAAGCCTTCCGGTTGCTGCATATAGATTTCCTCCTCCTAAGTCACCATGGAGGAAAGCGGTTTTCACGCCTAATCGCTCCAAGTGCAAGCCCTCCACGCAACAATGCTCAACATCGATCGAATTGTTGTCGACTTCACAATGGCGAAAATATCTACTGTAGTCAATTCCTTCTTCTGCTTTGAAACCTTTGACTACCAATCTCGCTTGTACCTTTTCGAACCATCATGTTCTTCTTTGATTCTCAGACACCCATTTGTTATTAAGAGCTTTCTTCCCTACGGGCAACTTCGGCTAGTTCCCACGTGCCTGGTTGGAGATGAGAGACTTTATCTCATCTTTCATTGCAAGCTCCCACTTAACGAATCTCCACGACATGCCTCGTCATAGCATTCAGGTTCACCAAGCATCGATGAGCAACATGTAGTTCATGTACTTTCGATTGAACATGAGGTCGACTTGACCTCCTCACAATGGGAATTGGAGCTAGAGGTGGTGAATCAACCTCCGAGACGGGCTCCTCTGTCGCAAACTCTCATGCATGCCTTTGGCGTACTTCCTTCAGGAGTGTCGTCGGAACATATGTTGGATCGTCATTTGTTGTGTCATTGGACTGCATTGCATTTACGTCCTTGTACATCACCTTTTCATTGAATATGACATCCCGCCGATGAGCTTTTTGTTCGATCATCCCAAAAGCGGTGCGAACTAGTCTCCACCATATCCAACTAAAGTACACTTTAATGATTTGGAGTCTAACTTACTCTGGCATTGTCACTAATGTGCACGACGCCGACACAACCGAATACTTTCAAATGAGAAAGTTTCACTTCTTTCCCACTCCAAACTTCTTCCCAGGTATCCTCAGTACTCCAATGGTACCGACGGTCCACGATTAACTAGGTATGCCGCGTATTGTGACTTACGCCTAAAACTGTTTTGGCCAGGCTGCATGTATTCTCATGCTTACGGCTCTTCTGTCAATGTTCGATTCATGCGATTACGCAACTCCATTTTGTTGCGGTGTTCCTGGCAACGTTCTCTCCAACTTGATGCCATTTGGTAACAAAATTTCTTGAACGCCAAATTTTCGTATTCTCCACCATTGTCGGATCTCAACTTCTTTACTACGCAAACCGGTTTCATTTTCAACCATGGCCTTCCACTTCGAACGCCTCGAACACATCGGATTTGTGTCTCAAGAAGTAAACCCACACCTTCTCAGTGGTCATCAATGAAAGTCACGCAGTATGACTTTCCGCCAATCGATGAAGCTATTGGACCCCACACATCTGTATGGACAAGTTCAAGCTTCTCTTTCTTTAGAGTTACGCCACTTGTATTGAAACTCACCCGTTCGCTTCAAAACGCGAACTTTCGCAAAAATCTCGTCCAATAGTCAAGCCCTGGTAGTTTCCTTTTGCATGCATGTACTTGAGCCCTTTCGCTCATATGCCCAAGTCTTTGGTGCCACAAGTTCGCATCCTTGCTATCAAGAAGCTGCGATTGTCATACACGCATTCGGCCGTCGTGTATAGGGTGCCACTATCCTTGCCACGTCGCGATTATCATGGCCCCCTTGGTGATTTTCCAATTATCACCAGAGAAATTTGTGTCACATCCTTCTCTTGACAATTGTTTGGCGGAGATCAAATTTTTCCTCAGTGCGGAATATGTCTCACGCCCTTTAATTTCCATACTGAGATCCATTGATATTGATCTGTACTTCTCCTATGCCCACCATATTTGCAAGGATGATCGTCTCCGAGATATACTTCTCGAAGTTTCCCGACACATAATTTGCAAAAAGTGTCGATTTGCGTGGCATGGAACGATGCTCCAGAGTCTATTACCCAATAGTCGGCCTTCTTCTCCATGGAACATATCAACGCATCACGCCGCTTCTTCTTGATCACGACATTGACCTCGGTCTTGTTCTCCGTTTCCTTTGGAGCCGCCCTACACCGATTTTTGTAGTGCCCAATCGACCGCAATTCCAACATTCAATGATTTTGACTTGTTGGAATTTATGTGATTTTGGATCTCGATGCCGCCATTCCTCGACTTGCTCGGCCCACGCCCGTGCCCTCTGTTTGAACTTCTGCCTCTGCTATCTACATTGAAAGCGGCCCCGGAAGTTGAAGCTGCATCTGACTGTCTCCGGATCTCCTCAGTCAAGATCATGCTCACAACGTCATCGAACTTCAATTTCGACTTACCGGCCGAGCTACTGATGGCTGTGACTGTGCCATTCCAGCTCTCAGGCAACTGCCCAAGAATTAATAGAGCTCGAACTTCATCACTAAAAGTGATTTCCACCGTTGTCAATTGGTCTACTACCTCATTGAATTCGTTGAGGTGTTCTCCAAATCTCCCGCTTTCCATCATCTTCATATTGAACAATTTCTTGATCAAATGAACTTTATTTCTGAGCAATTTGTTCATACATCTTTGGATAGAGCTGCCATGAGAGACGCCGTTGTCTTCTCATTTTTAATGTTGAAAGCGACCGACTTTGATAGGGTCAATCTAATTGCGCCGAGTGCTTTTCGATCAAGCACCTCCCACTCGTCGTCTTTCTCGCCTTCTGGCTTTTCTTTCAACGGCTTATATAGGTCCTTCTGATACAAATAGTCCTCCATTTGCATTTTCCAATATCCAAAATTTTTGCCATCAAATTTATCAATTTTGGAAATTCTCTCGTCTGTCGCCATTACTCCCACTCGAACAAAATGTGATTTTTCGAGAAATCGTTTCTGATGTGGAAGATCAGTCTATGCTGCAACCACAGAGCATACTAAGAATTTCAAGAGATATCACAAACAAAGCTCTGATACCAGTTGTTGGGGAACTAGGCGCTGCTAATTCCGCCCAAGATCAGTGGGACACAAAAATAATATGCGACTGAGAAAATAATGGACACTAAAATAAGCAAAAATATGGAACACCGAGATTTAACGTGGTTCGGCCAAACTGCCTACGTCCACGGACCCACACCAATATATTTCACTATCTCAAAAGGAGGAGTACAAAAATACCACACTGTATTTTCTCTGCCTACGCAAAGGCTTTAACACTCCACTCACTTTTATCTCTCGTGTATAGCTTCTACACTGAAGCTCTCTCTCTACACAAGATCTCTCTCTTTTTCTCTCGATTGGTGTTGTAGTTGTGGTGTGTTTGAAGGTGCAAAATGTGCCTCAATTTATAGGCAAACTTGAGGGGTAAAAATGGAAGAAAATTGGGACAACATCCACCTAATCCGCCTAAATTTGTGGCTTCATCTTCCATGCATTGACTAAGAAATCCTACAAAATCTCCAACCATTTTTGACTTTGAAAAATTGGACAATTTGTCTCCACACTTTCTTTGACAATTGTGGGCATGTCTCCACAAGCTAACATATTCCATTCTCTCTTGCTTTTTTCTTGTGTGTGTGATTCTGGTTTAGCTTTTTCTCGTTGGGTTGAACTTTGCTAATTAATGAAGGAGAATATGTTAATGGTATAGGCATTTGCCACTTTTCTATACTTGAAGGGGCTGTTTGCAGTTTTCTTTATTCCTCTACTCAAATATTTGACATGTACTTCTGGCAAGTAATCATGGCCTTTAATTTATATCGAAATAAGGTTCCAAATTTAGTCACCAAAATAATTTACATTCCTAAAGCAAACACTCCCAATTAGATAACAATTATGCCCTAAATATATTTCCAACTCATGCCTCCATCGTCTATGACCAATGTCCAAGACATTATCTCCCACAATTCTCACAAGTGCCGGAAAACCGATTGCACCCCCGATTTGAGTTCTCTCGAATGCGTTTGCATGAGGCGATTCGACTAAACTTTCAATTTTCAACGAAAGCAATTTTGCCGGAGACTATGATCATCTGACTATGGCAATGCGAGTTCGAGAAAATTTAATTTCAAAGCTTTGAACATTAAAGATATAGACAACAAGTCCACCACAAAAATTAAAATCATACTTTGATATACACGAGTTTAAACTTTTGCCACTGTATTTGATTTTTGGACATGGTCCTTGCCACAATTTTCCATTGAGTTACATTTGTTTAATTTTCAATGTATTAACATTTTGTGACGAGCGCTAGTGATTAACTGATTATCATGTCACGCGAAGTTCTTGTTACTTTTGGAGGTAGCATTAAGATTTACTGACCCGAAAGGCGAGAAAAAATTTACGCACCTCCATTAATTGTGTTTAAATGGATTTTGTTGAAGTTTGTTATAATGTAAGCATTGTCAACTAAAAGATTCAATTGATTTTATTGAAATTAAATGCGAAACCGATCTATTCGTGAGTAGAATAGATTTTATTCACGGATTATAAGTAAGGAAGTTGTTTGAAAATAAATACTCACCCGTGTGTGACTCATGTAACATTCAAACCTACATGCAGCTCTGCTCCCATCGGAGAATCTCTAATGTATATGTTAATTAAGGAAAAAAGATCGGCATATAATAAATCTACATTGTAAATTTTCCCATACATATATGTTGAGAAGAAAATAAGGGCACAAGTAAATTCAAGTATGACAAGTAACTTCTAATGCAAGTGATGTCGAGAATGTGAACGTCGAATTGGCAATGAGAATAAATATAGAAAATATTTAGACAATGTATATTTCTTGACCGGATGCAAGACATCGTGAACATTTATTTTTTGTCAACTGATTGTCACATTCTCTACATCATTTACATTGGAAAGATGTTTAAACTGTGCATTATGTGAATTTGCTTCCGTATGTCAATAATTTATTTATTTTTTTGCAATTCAGGTCTCTAAGTGCTCGATTTTTCCAAGAATAATACACTTCAAAAATTTAGCCATTTCTAGAATGATTTTCCCTAGATATTGTAGAATTTTCTTTAATATCTATATAATTTATAAGAATTTATAATTTTTCAAATATATTAAAACATGAGCTGAAAAAGTGAGAAGTGCTCCTTTTATTTTTCATAGACGATGCATCTTCTCTCTCGATAATCCTTGTCATAGACTTCAAGTCTGTTTAACAGAGTCAATCTTTTGGAATTGCATGCTTCCGGCACGAATTGACTTAAGACTTAAGAGTGGACTAGAAATTCTGTCTCATTGCATGGGTGCCACGAGGGAAATGTTTGAATAAATAAAGTGATAGAGATAGATTGATAAAATGTATGTATGTTATTATTATTATTATTATTATTATTATTATTATTATTATTATTATTATTACACAACATATTATCTCTAAAACAAAGGGTCACACTGCATATATTTCTGCATCATTTGTTTATCAATATTTTTGTTATTTTATTTGTTGAAGTGGCATTTTCCATGCCATGGAGGGAAGATATGGGTCAATTTCTTGCAAAAGGATTTTGGTTCGAAGATATCAATCAATTGTTTCAATTAATGCACTCGGGGGAACCAGCTAGGCGAGAACAGACTAATTGGGTTCTTTGATTTTTTATACTTCCTCACTCCACAAAGATAATCCTATAGTTATTTTCACATAGATTAAAAAAATAATGATTAATTAATATTAAATTTTACCCTATTTTTCAATATATACCCTTATTTATCATGAATTGTTATGTATAGGTAATTGATGTGAGTAATACCAAAATATATTAATGAGTGGCGTTTATGAAAATGAAAAATTAAAGACACACTCATTATGGAAAGTGGACTATGTTTTTGGGACGACCCAAAATATATAGTATATTGACTTATCTTTTTGGTATGGAGGGAATACTTCTTTTGTCTCGCAGAGATAGTTTCATTTTATTTTTTTACAGAAATTCAGAAAATTAAGATTTACGTACTTGAAAAAATATGAATTTTACACAACTTTCGTAACATACCGCCATTTACTCATCAAAATTATTTTTAAAAAAAAAGTAATTTTTATAATACACATAAATGACTTACTTTTTTATACATTAGAAATTTATAATGTCAGCTTAATTATAGAGAGAGATGTATAGAGTAAAGCAAGACAATAAAGAGGCAGGTCTTCCTCACGTTTAAATTTACAAGAAATATAGGGATGACTAGTACAAAAAATAGATATTGCGGCACTTAAAAAGGGCTTTAAGAGCCGCTTTTCGTGCGCCTCGTACGAGGGGGTTGTCCAAGGGTTTATGAGGCGGTTTTTGACCGCCTCTTAAAGTTGAGAACAGGTGGCGATCACCTGAACCGCCTCCTAAACCTCTAGTGCAGTAAAAAAAAAATTATAATTATTATTTGGAATCAGGAACACAAAAGCACTGCCAAACAAAAATTTCAAGTTCAAACCAGAATAATACGAAGCAAGTTGGGAAAACAACTGGAGAGTGGTGGATTTCCCATAAAATCAAATTTCTTAGGTTACTTTGTATCCAAATGCTCATCATCGATCTTCTTTTCGACCACCATTTGATCTTCTTTTCAACAGCTAACTTTTCTTCAACCTCTAAGTTTAAATATATATATATATATATATATATATATATTATTTTCACCTAAAAAAAGAAATTGAAAGATAATAAAATTAAAAGATATGCACATACCTTGAAGGAAGAACATAGTGCCGTGTGAACATCAAAGTAATATTGCAAATCTGGTAAAAAATGCAAAAAATACAAATATGCAGAAGCCAAACACGTAATATTGCAAGATCCAAATTAACTAAAATCAAAAATAAAAAATTCTAACAAAAAATGGAGGAATACTTTGTTTGAGGTCGATAATAGTAGCCCAAACACGTAGTCGTTCGAGTTCAAGCTCCCAAACACGCAGTAGCACGAATTCAAGCTTCAAATGGGGGAAATGGAGGTTTTTATCGCAAAAATGGAGGAAAACCGGAAGATTTGAGGGAGATGGAGGAAAACTTTCGCAAAAATGAGGAAAGTTGAGATTAAGATATCGTTTAAACGCGTAAAAACTTTAAGCGGCGGTTGAAAAACCGCCGTTTAAAGTGACTTTATGCAGCGGTTCAATTGAACCGCTGCATAAAGCCACTTTAAAAGGCTTTATGAGGCGGTTCAATTGAACCACCTCATAAAACCTTTTAAAGAATTTTCAAAACTTTAAGCGGCAGTTGAAAAATCGGCACTTAAAGTGTGTTTATGCAGCGGTTCAATTGAACCGTTGCATAAAGCCTATTTTAAAAGGCTTTATGAGGCGACTCAATTGAACCGCCTACTAAAGTGCGTTTTCTAAACCCTCTTTTGTAGTAGTGGATTTTGGGGCACTTGATCCAAAAAAAAATTGCTCCAGTGCGCATTTGGTTTGAAGATTTTGGGATCCATCCAAATTTGAAATTCATAGATGTAAGTGATAATGAATGCAATGGTGAACTCTCTAGCAACTGGGGTTGTAACAAACAATTGGAAACTTTGAAAATTGCAAAAACCAACATTAAAGGTAGCATTCCTCCATAACTTGGAAATCTAAGTAAATTCCAAGCACTCGATCTTTCTTCGAACCAATTAAGTGGGGATATTCTGAAGCAGATTGGAAAGGTTTTACTTCTGTATCTTTATGTGAATGACAACCAACTTTCTGGAGATAAACCTCACGAATTTCGGTCACTTTCAAGCTTAAATTACCTTGACCTTTTGAGAAATAGGTTGACGGGTCAAGTACCCGAAGGCTTCGCCTATTTTGAGCAATTGTATCACTTGGATTTGAGTATAGAAACCATTTAACCCAAACGATCCCTATTTAGTTTTCTAAGCTAACTCATTACTCTAAGTTGGACATGAGCAATAATTTCCTCACCGGAGAAATACCGTCTAACTTAGGATCTTTTTCTAGCTTGGAAACGATAAATCTTTCAGAAAACCATCTCTTAGGAGAAATACCATCTCAAATAGGATCTTTATTGAACCTTGAAATGTTAAACCTGTCTCACAATCACCTCTCTGGACTCATTCCTGCGAGGTTTCAAGAAATGCATGGCCTGGTGGACATTGATGTATCATATAATGAGTTGGAGGCTCTCATCTCTAATGGAAAAGCTTTTCAAAATGTCACTATAGAGAAACTACGAGGGAACAAAGGATTGTGTGGCAATATAACAGGATTACCTCAATGTAAAACAAGCACTCGTTGAGTTAAAGA
Source organism: Jasminum sambac (assembly GCA_018223645.1). Taxonomy (NCBI): domain Eukaryota; kingdom Viridiplantae; phylum Streptophyta; class Magnoliopsida; order Lamiales; family Oleaceae; genus Jasminum; species Jasminum sambac. The sequence continues at coordinate 30,257,531 of CP073643.1, read as the reverse complement.
TGAAAAACACATTTTCACAATTGTGATACCTCTATTTGGCGATGCCCTACTTCTGTTTGCATTTTTTTTGGCAATCCACATCATGCAAAAATCGGAGAAAGGTCAAACAAGTAAATGGAAAAGATGGTTTGATAGCCATATTCAATGGAAAAATGACGTATAAAGGCATATTGGAGGCGACACATGACTTTGATGAAGAGTTTTGCATTGGAGAGGGAGGGTCTGGAAGAGTTTACAAGGCACAAGTTCCATTAGAAAACACAATGGATGTAAATGGACTTCAGTCCTTATCTAAAATGGTTACAGTTGCAGTAAAAAGACTACATTCGTTGTTTGAAATTGTAAACAATAAACCTTTCTTGAGCGAAATAAGGGTGTTGACGACAGAAATCAAGCATAGAAATATTGTGAAACTTTATGGCTTCTACTCGAATTCTCAACACTCCTTTTTGGTATATGAATATCTTGATAGAGGTAGTTTGGCGAGAACTCTGAGCTCAAATGAAGAAGCTAAGGTATTGGATTGGCGTAAAAGGGTAAGTAACGTTAAAGGCGTTGCTTCTACCCAGTCTTACATGCATTATAGTTGTTCTCCTCCAGTTATTTACCGAGACATATCAAGCAACAAGCAACAACATTTTGCTCGACTCGGAGTACGACTCTCATATTTCAGATTTTGGCAATGCAAAGTTTCTGAAATGTGACTCGTCCAATATGAGCACTCTTGCAAGCACTTATGACTATGTTGCACCAGATAATATTTCTCCCTATTATTCACATACACAATTTTAGACTTTTAATGGTAGTCATTAGGTGTTCTTCTTGGCAGAGTTTGCCGACACAATGTGGGTGACTGAGAAATTTGACGTGTATAGCTTCGGTGTGTTAGCGTTGGAAGTGATCATGGGAAAACATCCAAATGAATATGTCCAACATGTAACAAATTCATGCCATGAAGACTTAGAGTTGAAAGATTTGTTGTATTCGTGTATTTTGTATCCGAGCACAAGAAGAGAGATTTGATCGATGTTCATTGTCAAACTTGCGGCCGAATGCATTCACTCAAATCCACAATTTCGGCCAACCATGCACGTTGTTTTGGATAAGCTTAGTGCATCTGCAACTTTCTCAACGATTTCTGTTCGAGTAAGAGCATGAGCTTGACCGAAGTTTGCGGATGGCGCAAATTGTTTTTATGCATTTTTGTTTGGTTGATATGTTATTGTTGGTTCCAATAAAAGTGGGCATCTGGTTGTTTTTGGTGGATGTTTCTGTTCATGCTAAGGCACGTCATAAGGACTCTGTTGCAAGTTTATACGTATCTAAAGCTTTCTTCATGGGATTCGTGTTTGATTTGTTCTAAAGTTCCTTCTTATCTCATGTCAAGTACAACAAAGCTGAATGCTTGTTTATAATCAAAAAATTTTCTTTAAATTGTTCATTCTGGTCTTTGATTTTTGTATTCTGTGTGGTTCTCCTCTAAAGTTTGTCTACTACTAGAGAAATACTGATACTATAAGAATTTTTTCCTTTAACAACGAAAAAATTTGTTGTCAAAGGTCATCTTTTGACTATTTCGTTTAAAAGAACTCCATCAGAAAAGGAGTAAGACACAATTTCTTATTGATAAAAGATACATTTGTTTGCATGGTACTCCACGCTAAGTGTTAAGGGTGCCTTTAATCTTTCTTTAAAAGAAGTCCCTGATTATTAATTGAAGTTAAAAAATGCCCCTTTGTAAAATAAGAAAACGTTTTCTATATTATAAAGAGTCAAAGCCCATGTGTACTTAATTTGTGAGATCCTCCAATCAATGTGACTGCTGCTTTCGAAAGTGATTTTGGTTGTTATTGGCATGTCAAAGCCCATGATTATTACAAAATTTAACATTCTACAGAACTTTGCAGTTATTCTGGACACTCTCCCTGTTCTTAGTTAGTAATATTTTTAGCAGTCGGTTATCGTTTTATTTGATGGGCGTGAAGCCGTGTGGTGACATTATATTTCAGAATATTCTGCGACGACATTATATTTGTAACCTTTACATATGAAGTCGAGTTTGTATGAACCTTGATTGATCGCGACATTGCGTGTCAGAAATTTGTGTTGAGTTTTAGGATCAGAAATGTCCTTCAACAGGGTTCATTAGTTTAAGGTAATGGAGAAAATATAAGTAAATTAACTTTCGCGGAGTCTATTTACTTGTTTGATGTAGTGGCTATGTATTTTGGTCATTTAGTGAGGAGTTATTTAATTTTTCTTTAGCAGAAGTCTCTGATTATTGGATTGAAGTTAAAAATGTACCTTTGTAAAAGGAGAAAATGTTGGCTATCTTATAAAGAGTCACACCCCATGTGTAAAACTACCTTTCTTGAACTCTCTCTATTAGTCATTGCAAATCTGTGAGTGTTTTATGAAACTGCTGTATTTTATGTGATTTTCAAGAGTAACAGAATGGAGTACTGCTGTTTGATGGATATTTGGGAGTGAAGCTGTGTGGCGAGATTATCTTTCAGAATATTCGGCCGTATCTTATTATCTATTTAGTGGTTGTTAGAAGTGGCTTCGCCGAACTTATTTCTAAGGTTGAACTCGTTTTTGTACTCACTTTAAAAATTATCGCTGCTCGGTCGAAATCGTAATGTCCTGATCCGATCCTCTTCTTAATTATACAAATTCAAGCTCCTTGTTTTGTGAGGGTGGGGGGGTTGTTTGTGTGATTTAAGAGGTAAATATGATTTTCTCGATCTTTGGTGCGGCGTTTTTGCCTACAACAGGCCTCCCATAATGTTATTTCACTAGTTAGATAGATTTGCACGTACAACTGTACAAGCTGATCCATATTTAGCTTTTGTTTATTGGGTGCATTTTGCTAATAATTCATCAAAGAGAATGTGTTAGTGGGATAAATAGTTGCAATTTTTCTGTACTTAAAAATGTATTTGTCAGCTACCAGAAGGGTGGCTTGTGATTAATTTGTAATTTTCTTTATTATTTTTTTTTTTTTAAGAAAAAAGTTGATCAAATTTTGACTGTTGTATTTGGTTCGGTATGTTTTCGCCTTTTCGAGTTGTTTACTACGCGAAAACTTGTTTTACATTTATGTGTGTTAGTGCTACTGATTTCAATTGCATATTAATGCTATTTAGTGGTTAATTCTTTAAAAAATAATACATTTCCGAATTTTCACTAATTTCACAATGATTATTCATAGATTTTCTGGAACTGTCATTAAATCTATATAGTTTGTTGAAATCTCCGGGGAGAATTGAAATCTTAAAAATTTATTGAAATCTCCTTTGATTTTTTGTCCATAATGTACTACTCGATCTCTTTAGTCGTTATCGTTTACGTCAAGTTTTTCACTGAAGACTGGGATCCTGTGGGGGCATATTGAGATTACGTACATATTCCACATGGAAAAAATACTAAATGCTAAACTGATTAACAAATGATTTGGATTACTTCCCTTTCAATGAGTTAATCTTTTAAGGTGGTACCTCAAGAATATTGGGGTTATTGATCCCCTAACACTTTTAACATTGTCAAAGGATTTCGGAACGCAGGTACACAAGAATATGCTTGGGAGTGGACTGGAAATTCCACCCCATTGCATAATTAAGTTATGTATTTTCCAAAATATGTTCCAATAAACGAAAGTTTGTATCTTAAATTTGTACCAATAAGACTCATCATGGTTAGATTTAGTTTGTGTTGGAGTAAATTTTTATGTAGTCAAAAGATATTCCCTCTGTCGAGTGAATATGGACTTGCTCTTTTTTCTACATGAATTAGGAAGTGTCAAATGATTTATGATGTAATTGGGCAAAAATAAATGTTACGCTACTTTTCTCTTATTTATTATTAGTTATTATATATATTCTTATTCTATAATTTTAAGTCTAATATAATAGTCATCGATATGAACACAAGCAAGCTCTGATAATGAGGCGAAGTGCGTGGCATAACTATGGGGATAAAAATTGATAATTTTTATCACTAGTAAGTTATCTAGGTTTGAACTATTCTAATGTTAGAGGAGTCGGGGGATGCCAAATTTTGGTTGAATCATAGGCTTTTCAGTTTTTTTTTTTTTTTTTTCACTAATTTCCCTAAACACAATTTGACTCTGTTGGGGGGAAAAATCTAAATTTGCTTTTCGGCACCCAATATTGAAAGTGCAAATGCTTATATTCCATAACTTTATTTTTTTTATTCTTTTAACACATTTTGGTTGAAAAATAATTAAAAAGTAAAGAAAATTGCCGGTCTTAATTATAACACATTGTGTTGGACGATGAGATTGATGAAAAATAACTTTTACAAAATCCAATATCATTTTTAATCATTTATAGTCATGGTCTATTTCATTGCAAAAAGTGTAGCAAATAAATAATAATAAATAAACAAATTCATGAACAACAGTGTTCATTTAAATATTTTTTTAATTAAAATTAATTATTAATATTGAAGTGAAACATCAATACTAACCACATATTTCACACCACTTGTTGTTATTATCCTAAATTTCTAATTGAGGTTTAAATGGAGTTTGTTACCTTTCGGAGTTATAATGACCCTATAAAGGAAAATTTTTGTACTTTCAAAATTTATTCCTCTCTAGTAGTGGTCTAAATGGATTTTGTTAGAATTGTAAAAATGCAAGTGTTGTCAAGTGTTAATGATTTTTCCCAAAATTTTGAGAACCAATTTATTTACGATGTATAAGAGTATTTTGTCTAAGATGTCAGAAGATAAGATAATCTTATCGTGGTAGAGGATTGGTTATGCCCATTAATTGCCTAGGAGGAGAAGATATTGATGTCCATTGTCGAACTTGCGACTAAATGCATTCACTCAAATCCAAAATTTCGGCCAACAATGCTCCTTGTTTCGGATACGCTTAGTACATCTGTAACATTTCTCAATGGTGTCTGCTTGAGTAATTAGAGCATGAGCTTAATTGAAATTTCCCAACAAAGCAAATTAGTGTTATGCATTTTTAATTAATTTGTTGAGTTGATGTATATGCTGTTGTTGAAGCTTTCTTTATGGAAATCGTGTTTTGATGATTCTCATGTTCCTTTATTAAGAACAACGAGGTTGAAAGCTTCTTCGGATTTCGGAATCACAACATTTTCTTATAAGCTGTTGATTCTGGTCTTTGATTCCTATATTATGTGTTATTATCCTCTAAAGTATGTTTGCTGCTCCACAAATATCGACATTACAAGATATTTTACCTTTACCAACCAAAAAATTTTGTCGTTAAAAGTCATTTTTAGACTATTTCATCAAAAAAGCACTCGGTTAAAGGAGTAAAGAAATCTGTCATTATAAAAAGGAACAGGCTAAGTTGCAAAGGGAATATGTTACCGGGATAGATAGTTGCAATTTTTTCGATACTTTAAGACCTTAACGGTTGTTTGTAATTTTCTTGAATTATTTAGAAAAAATTTCAAATTTTGGCCATTGTGTTTGGTATGTTTAAGCCTTTCCTGCAAGTTCTTTACCACACTTGGAAATTAGCTCATTTGTTTTCATGACTTAATGTTCTACTGATTTCAGTCGCCTACATTCGCTCAAAGGGAATCCGTTAATGGTCGATTTTTCAAAAAGCGTAATTTCATATAGGCATTCTGTATTAACATTTTTAACCGATATTCCTATTATCTTTAAGCCTTTTCGACATGTTGGGTTTTATATTTATTAGTTCTATGGAACCTGTTAGTGGTAGATTTTTCCAAAACATGTTCATAGATTTTCTGGAATTGTCTTTGAATCTATACAATTTATAAGAATTTTAATTTATAATGTTAAAAATTTACTATTAAAATCTCATCCATAATGCATCCTCTCTTTAGTGACGTAGACTTCTAACTTCCAAGTCTTTTAACATAGTCAATGCCGTTTTGGAATTGTACGCCGAGGCAAGAATGGACTTGGGAGTCGACTTGAAATTCTACCCCACACTGCATAGGTTCATATTTTCCAAAACGTGTACCCATCAATTGCAATTGCAAACAATTAAAGTTTGTATTTTAGAGCATCCACAATGAATATGTTAAGATTAGCCTGTCACATAGACAAAAAATTAGATGTTAGTTGATATATCAACAAGTTTGTTATTTTTGTTCAAGGGTTTTGACCCGGTGGTAAGGCATTCCCTTACCGATTTGTCTCGGGTTCGAGAAACCACATCCAGCCCCGAAGATCCCCAATTTGTACTTTAAAAAAAAAAAAAAATTGACATGTCAACATGTTAAATTTAGCCAATTTATTTTAAATGGATTTTGTTAGATTAAGTTTTCAACTAAAAGAGTTAATGAATTTTGTCGAAGTTTATTTAGTAAATTTATTTATGGCGGGTAATCGTATTTTGTCTACTACGTTTGCGTCATAAGTCTGTAGATAAAATAAATTTCTCATCATTCATGTAACGTGTGAGAGTGCCATTAGAGCCCTGGGAGTGGACTTGAAATTCTACCTCACTACATAAGTTCATATTTTCCAAAACATGTGTACCTATAGATTGCATGCAGTTCCATACAACTAATTAGTTTGTATTGTTGGGGAACTAGGCGCTGCTAATTCCGCCCAAGATCAGTGGGACGAATAAATGCGACTGAGAAAAATAATGGACGCTAAAATAAGCACAAAATAAAACACCGAGATTTAACGTGGTTCGGCCAAACTGCCTACGTCCACGGACCCACACCAATATATTTCACTATCACAAAAATGAGGAGTACAAAAATACCACACTGTATTTTTTCTCTACCTACACAAAGGTTTTATCACTCTACTCACTTTTATCTCTCGTATATAGCTTCTACGCTGAAGCTCTTTCTCTACACAAGATCTCTCTCTTTTCTCTCTACACAAGATGTTTTGTGTTTTTGGTGGTGTGATTGAAGTTGCAAAATGTCTCGTATTTATAGGGAGGGATTGGAGAAGAATGGAGTTGTTGCACCTAATCCTCACACGATTGTCAAACAATGCATGCATTCCATCCACCTAACTCACCTAATTCTTGACTTTGAACCTGCAACTTCTTCAAATCTTGTGTGCCACCAACCCACTAACATGTATCTATCGGATTGATCTTGTTTATGTGTAGCATGTGTTGGAGTAAATTTTTGTGCCGCTAAAAAAAAATACTCCATTCATTTTGTGAAATGATTATTTTCGTGTAGATTAAGAAATGTTAATTATTTGCATAAAAAGAAAAAGAAATGTTAATTACTGCTCTTATTCAATAATCTCATATCTCCAGCCTTGTTTCAGTACACCCGGTTGTGCTGTAATTACGGCGCAACCGGGTGATTTACGGTCTCAGACGCAGGGACGGATCTAGCATACGGCGAGCCGGCGCGGCCGCTCGTGCTGGATTCGTCGGGACCTTTGGGTCAATCGTTCGTCGGCTGCCACCGGCGGATTAAGCACCCGTCGAGGAAGCGCCGTTGCGCGTGCTGGATCGCCCAGAAATCATTCAGAGGACTGTGGTCACCGGTCGGCAGAAGTGGAGGATGAGCATGCGTTTGTCACAATCCCAGATTTGCAGTTGCAGAGGTCACGCAGGCGGCAGGAAGAAGAAAAACAAATTTAAGGCTTATTTATCTCCAGATATGGGCATTTTTTTGGGTTTGTTGTATTTAAAAAAATATTGGACCCAATAATCATTTAGATAAATTCAAAATTGATAAACCCAATGCTACCCATGACCCAATGCTCAATGTCTCAACTCAATGCCTAAACTTAGACATGCAGACATTTTTGTCCAAATTTTCTAATGTAATCAAATATAGATAAACATTAGATTTAACTTCGAATTGTGTTGTTTTGTTTTGTGACTTTTTTAGGTTGCCACTTCGTTTTTTTTAATCAGGGTTTATTGGTTTAGTTTAGTGTACTATTAAAATTGAATAAATAATTATGGTTGTTTGTTGACGAATTTTTATATAGGATTTAGTTAATTTAATTAATTTAGTGTTACTATTAAAGCCGAACAAAAAATCTTTGATTGTTTGTGGGTTAATTTTTAATTTAGAGTTTAATTTATTAGTTTAAATTACTATTACTTTAGTTTATCTTTTTTTAAGTATTGAGATTGTAGCACTTTCAGGAAACGAGACCACAGAGAATACAATTGTGGTTATTATAAATTAAAATTATATATATGGAGTACTTATTATTTGGAGTTGTATTAGTTTATATTCTAATATAATATACTTTCTCTATATTCCGATGTATTTATGTATAACTTTGTTCAATTAAATATTGTCGCTAACGATGAATGGCCAATAGTGAACGACTGTTGATGGTCAATGGTCAAAGTCCGCTCCCTGCTCAGACGACCTCCGTTTTGAAATTCGAGACCGGATTCAAATCTAGCACGACGAGGCGGAGATGCAACTATTCAAAAAAAAAAATCGGTGATAACGTGGCTGCTGGTCAAAGTTTTTTGCCATAATTTTTGTCCATAATTTGACCAAAATTATGGCAAAAAACGTTGACCGGCCGGCGGCCGCCATGGTATCGCCAGAAAATTTTCCGAATTGCTGTAGCTCTGCCTCGTCATGCTAGATCTGGTCTCAGATTTCAAAACGGAGGTTGTATGAGACCGCAAATCACCCCGGATGCACCGTAGTTATGGCACACCCGGGTGTACCGAAATAGATAGAAATGTGTATTGATATCAATGTTAGACCCGACTTTTTTTATATAGGTAGTTTCTCTCTCGAATGTCAAACTATTCATAATCAATTGACTTAACCTACTACATCTCTGTGTCGATATGTTACCAATCAGTCGCATAGAGGTTTGTGAAAGTAGCCCAATGGATCGCCTAGGTAAGAGGCATATCTCTATCCTCTACAAGAACCTAAGGTGAATGCTATTTGGTCTAATTAATGCACTCCCATCTCTATGATCCTACACTCATCACAAATGCACACACTTGGTGATCCATCAAGCATATGTACCAAGGTCAATAGCAAACACACAATGATTGAAAACCATAAATATTTCATTGATTAAACTAGGTCAAAATCCATCAATCATCCCAACATATAAGCTTTAGCCCACAGTGTAGGAAATCATTGAAACACATACATATAAAGCAATGGAAATAGAAATGGAAAAACTAGACAAGATTATAGACAATCTCCCTTTTGAAGAGTAAAGCTTTGTTCTTCGCTTCCAATCCATCTCCTCTTGATCTCCTTGCTTTCTACTCCAAGCAATCAACCCCAAATCACACCCCTAAACTAAAGAAAAAAGAAGAGAAGAAAGAAAGGAAGAAGAGGAGAGAGGAGAAGAAAGAAGGAAGAAAGAAGAAGAAGATAAACCCTAGCTCTAACCTAACTAAAAATGATAATGGAATTGGGCTAAAAAAAGGTGTGTAAAATATCCCAAATTCGTGCTCAATACTCCCCAAAAGGCCCTTCACGCTAGTGAAAAGGAGGAAGAGAAAAGAGAGAAAAATAGGGGAACACATTTTGCAGATGGTTCTGATAGAATTAAGGCCGTAAATCTTAAGACCTACGGTCGTACTTCCCCGTTTACGGTTGTATTTTCACTTGTTACGGCTGTATTTTGCTGTCTGCATGAAATTGGCCAATTTTGATCTTCTGAACAACGGCAGTATACCTTTGGATTACGGCCATACAATGACTTCTTACGGCTGTACCATCTGATTTACGGCTGTAGGTGGACAACTTATGATCGTAAAAATGTTTCTGCATGAAAATGGCCCTTTTTACATCTTCTGAGTTACGGCCGTAGGTGGACAACTAGCATTTTGGTCCCTGCTCTTCCGTCGACCATAAATTTTGATCTATAACTCGGAATTGAGATCCGTTAAAAGTGTCGGGCTCATCATTCCGTGTTTTTCGATGTGAGCTCAAGAAATGAGGCCGAGAAGATCTTCACAATTTGCATCCAAGGTCCTCCATCTTTTTGGAAAGTTACATTTTGGTCCCCGAATTTCTGGAAATGTGATGCTTTTTGTCCTTTTTCTCCTTTTGGCCTTGTTCTCGTCATTCTCGTCCCAATTGGGGATATGTGCCTAAAACACAATAAATACACATAAATAAGTAGATATCTGCTCGATCTAATGATAAATTAATCATTTAGATATATAAATAAGTGTGTGAATTGATTCACACTTATCACTTGTGTATGCTAGAATAGTTATTGTAAAGAAATTTAAATTTAGATAAATTTCAAGCTAAAAATACAAAAACCACTCGTCCGAAGTTTCACCCATTTTATTAAGATTATTGATTAATTTTATTTCATGGAATTGTCTTTAAATCTATTTAATTTAGAATAATTTATAATCCTTCAAATTCATTAAAATCTCTTATGAGTTTTTTTTTTTGTTTTGAAAGAACACACACAACACACGCAGATAAGGTACATAGATCCAATACTCCAATACTCAAAATCATGGCAATTTTGAAAATCTCAAATGAGTTAAGCACGAACTCCTTTGAATTTTCTTTTATTTATTTTTTTTCATTTTTTTAAAAGACAATTCTTTTTTTCATCTAGTCCTTATCATATCATAGACTCCAACAGTATTTAACACTGCCAAAGCCTTTTGGAATTGCATGCCTCCAGCAGGAATAGATATCAATGGACTAGAATGTCTACCCCGTTGCATAAAAAGGAAAAGGCCCATAGTTTCTATTTCTGTTTGTTATTTCGTTAATATTCTTTACTTGAAATCCCTAAGTGATTCTTTCTAGCATTTTTACCTTTAAAAGGCTACCCATAATTTATTTTGTATGTCTGTTAGATAGATTTTCTCTTAGAGCATCTCCATTGCATGTTTTGTTCATATCCTCCATTTGTGCTTCTGTGGAGGCAAGAGATAGACCCAAAAAAAATATGGGTCCCACAATTTCTTCTTTTTTTCTCACTTTTCTCCACTTTTATATATAAATTCCCGTGCCACCTTCTATATCTAGAAGTTCAACTTCACATCCTCCACTATTATTTTATCATTATTTTTTAATTTATTTCTATATCTCTCCTACTTTTTCACTTTTCCCTCTCTTTCACTACACATCCTCTGTTCTCTTTTCAATTAAAATAATTATCTTTTCTCTATCTCTCTCCTCCACATCATCCTCCATTTGTGCCGACTCATGTTTCACTTTTGTTTGTTGGGTGCATTTTGCTAATAATTCATCAAAGGGAATACTCCCTTCAATTAAGATAGGCAACCATTATTTTTACGCGCGCACACACACACACATATATATATTAAGAATATATTTTAAATATTATTGGAATTGGAAAATATTTCAATATTTTTCCTATTTTACCCTCACATTAAATAGTTAAAAAGTACTCCATCCATCCCAAAATAATAGACGCATTTCTTTTTCACATAGTTTAAGTAATGTCAATTAATGAAATTGGAGAAATAAAATATTCATATAAAATTCCTAATATCCCCCTACATAATTACAAACTTCTTATAGGTTAATTTATGGGAAAATGGAAAAGTTAGTGATGACAGAAAAATCCAATCCGATCCAAATCCGATGGATACCCGATCCGAATGGAGCGATTTTTTGCCGATCCAATAATCCGTGGATCATTGATCCGTGGATCGGCCGATCCGAAATGGATTTGGATTTGGAGCAGATCCGATCCAATCAGAATTGATTTTTATTTATTTTTTATTTTTTTATAAAAACCTATACCAATATGGATCGTAGTTGGATTTTTTTCTTGATCCTATCCTATCCGATCTGAATCCTATCCGAGGAATTTGGATTTGGATTTGGATTTGGATTTGGATCGAAGTGATTGATTTGGATTTGGATTTGGATTTGGCCGATCCGATCCGAACCCGATCCATTGTCAACACTAGGAAAAGTATTACATTTTCAATGTAAATAGTTGACAATTTTAAAAGTTATTCATTAAGTTGGTCAAATTAATTATGAGCGTAACAGGGAATACAAAAATTAAAAACACTTTTGATCTAGTAAATTGGCTATATTTTGAGACAAATGAAAATAAAAAGTTGGTCTATTGGTTTGGGATGGAGGGAGTAATGTGAAAATATTTAGGGGGTTGTATTTCATTTAGATTTGTAAGGATTTTAATTGACTTTTAAATCAAAAAACTTTCATGAAATTTAATGGATTTTTATTGATTTTTAATAATTTCTACGGATTTCCACTTAATCCATAAAAATCTTCAATGGATATGGAATGACTTTTATTTCAAAAATTTTTATGGATTTCTTTAGAATTCATTTGACAATATAGATTTTCATTTCATAAAATAAATATTATTAAATTTATTGAATTATTTAGGACACTATTTAGTTATATTGTGAATTGCAACTTATACAAACTAGTTATGAATACATGCGTTCCACGTGTTTTTCTAATATTATTTTTAATAATTTTTATGTGATTTAGTACGATTATATTTCTAATTTAATAGAAATACATATTAAACATGCTTATCGGATGAAATATTTAAGTAAAGTTATTTATATTTATTATCATAAGTTAGATCAATGTAAAGAGCTTTACAAATGATAAAGTATCTGTGGATCATCCGTTTAGCTTAATTTTTCTGTACAACTCATAAATCACAATTGATTTATAAAATGATATTAAATATAACCATATTACACTCTTATTAATTCTTTTATTTTACCTCATTCGGAATATGTAAAAATTATATTTATAAAACCAAATTGATCTTTATATTTGTATAGGTATAATTGAATTATTGTTTAATTTAATTTTTAGACTTTCTATATTCCACGAATTAAATTAATAATCTTATTAAAAAATTATTGGCATTGTTGATATAATGAAAAGGTTTTAAGGGTAAAAAGGTCCAAAAATGTTTTTCCTCTTATGGCCACTTTTATTATAAAAGTTAGATCAATGTAAAGAGCTTTACAAATGATAAAGTATCTGTGGATCATCCGTTTAGCTTAATTTTTCTGTACAACTCATAAATCACAATTGATTTATAAAATGAATCTGTGGATCATCCGTTTAGCTTAATTTTTCTGTACAACTCATAAATTACAATTGATTTATAAAATGATATTAAATATAACCATATTATTACACTCTTATTAATACTTTTATTTTACCTCATTCAGAATATGTAAAAATTATATTTATAAAACCAAATTGATCTTTATATTTGTATAGGTACAATTGAATTATTGTTTAATTTAATTTTTAGACCTTCTATATTCCACGAATTAAATTAATGATCTTATTAAAAAATTATTGGCATTGTTGATATAATGAAAAGGTTTTAACGCTAAAAAGGTCCAAAAATGTTTTTCCTCTTATGGCCACTTTTAAAAGAGGGAGGATAAATGATCTAAATATAGAATAACGAATTACATTTCAAATGTCTATACAATATTTTTCTAAAAAATAATAGATTTTTTAACTAAAAATATACATAACTATTGTAAACATAAATTTCACAATGTTTTGATAGAATTTAATGAGCAAAACTAAAAAGTCATATCATGTTTAATCAGTATAGCAAAACATATATCAAGTTATAAAGTAAGGAGTAGATATAAAATATTTAATTATAAATTGTTAAAATTTTTTACAAGCTTTTGTAAATAATTATATTTTCATGAAAAGTTGAAGAAAAATAAGATAAAAATGTTATAAGAACTTTTTTACATTATTCTATTGTAAAATTAAGAAAAAAAATGGAAAAAAATAAAGAAGAAAAAGTAATGAGAGATGGTGGTGGTGGTCTTTGGTGGTGGTGGTAGTAGTGGTGGTGGCGACAAGTGATGGTGGAGGGGGCAGCAGCGGCAGTGGCAGTGGCGGGATGGTGGCAGCGGTGGTGCCATGGCGGGGGCGGTGATGTGATGGTGGTGGAGGCGGAGGCCGTGGCTGGTGGTGGTAATAAATAAAACTTCGTCAAATTCTTACGGGTGAATGATAGATTTTATATGATAAATTATATTTGTACTTTGTGCTAAAAGATAAGTACTTAGAGAATTTCATTAAAATCCTTAAAAATCTAAGATAACTTTGAATACCTCATAATTTTATAGGATTTTTAAAAGTCTTCATTGAATACCTCGTGGCTTTAATGGACTTTTCAAAAGTTCATAAAAATCTATATTGAATACCCCAATATTTTAATTGACTTTTAAAAGTCTCAATTGAATACACCCAAACTTTTCCAAATCCATCAAATTCCTTAAAAGTCGGTAAAATTTATTTGAAATCTTAATTGAATACGCCCCCTTAAAGATCTTGCCAAATGGATTAATACGGACGTATTTTGATGTTTACTATTCCAATTATCTTAAATGGAGATATTTTAGTCAAATAAAGAATAAATGATACTCTCAATATTGAAACTGTACTATTATTCAGACAAACAAAAATGGAAAGCAAATCTATCTTAGTGGAATGAATGGAGTATGTTATTGGGATCGATAGTTGCAATTTTTCTATACTTAAAGTGAAGTGGTGTTTCTATATTTGTCTTTTGATTTTGGACCCAACATTAATATAAAAATTTGTTGATGAAATCTCAGCTGAGAAGTGACTAGTGAGTTGTGAACTTTGATTTTTCATCCATAATAATGCATTCTCGCTCGCTAGTCGTTGCAGTAGATTTCCAAGTCTTTTGATACAGCCTAGCTAAGACTTTTGGGATTGCGTGCTCGGGCAAGAATGGACTTATGAGTGGACTTCAAATTCTACATTTCTACCCCATTGCATAAGTTTGTATTTTCCGAAACACGTTCCCAGTTCGATACGATCAAAGTGTGTATCTTAAAACAATAAAACTGGTACCTATAAGGTTGATCATGTTTAGATTAAGCTTGTGTTAGATTAAGCTTGTGAAAAAAATTAAACTTGACTATGTCTATAATAATAATAATAATAATAATAATAATAATTAAATAGTAACATTTACTTTTTATCTGGAAAAAAAAACCATAACCAAAGCAAGCTTGATTTGATAATGGGGCAACATTACTGTCTATAATAATTAAACAATAACAGTTAATTTTTACCTAAAAATTAAACTTGACTATGTCTATAATAATTAAACAGTAAAAATAAATTTTTGGCTTAAAAAAAAAATGACCGAAGCAAGCTTGATTTGATAATGGGGCAACATCGCATAAGTAATGTGGTTAAAACTGATCATTTGTTTCACTGGTAAGATATTAAGGCTAGAGCAATTTTAATGATGGAGAAAATGTGAAGGGAAAAAAATGAAAAAACTCGGGTACGGTAAAAACCTATTCTCAAATTATATATGAGAGAAAAACCATGGGAAATGCAGTAAGGACACATGTCAATTTTGGGTACTAATTAACGTATAGGTTTCTTCACCCATTTCTCCATATACTATTTTATTATGTTGGGAGAAAAAAATTCTAAATTTTCATTTTTCCATCCAACATTAGGAGTGCAAGTGTTTGTGTTGCATAAATTTGCTGAAATATTTCTTTTTTTGTTTTTCTTTTGACAATGTTTGATTGAAAAATAGTTAAAAAGTGGAGGAACTTGCATGCTGGGTCTCTGTACCCGGTGTGCGTGTGTTATGTATTCTTTAAAAAAAAGTGAAGAAACTTACCACTCGTATAATACATATTTTTTTGAAAATGAGATTGAAGAAAATAACTTTTAAAACTTTAGGAGTGAACAAATTAAGTCTAATATCATTCTTTTTTTTTTTTTGAAGCGGGAATGACGTTTATTGCATATCCAAAGGTGCTCAAAAGAATAGGTGTCCAATCCACTATATTACAATGAAAATTGACAGCACGTGCCTCATTGGCAAGGGTGTGGGCAACCATATTTGCCTCTCAGCGAATGTGGTTGCAAAGACCAATACCCAATCTATCTAGCAAGATGCGAATATCACATAATATCGAATAAGACGGATGAGTATCTGTAAAAGAGCGTAGGCTTTGGATCAATAGTAAACAATCTGATTCCACGCAATGGATAGGTATCCCATGTTTTATGGTAAACCGGAGTCCCTCGAGGAGGGCAAGCCCTCTGCCATTTCCATTGATGGGCATCCTTCAATACGACCAGCAACACATCCAAGAACGATACCCATTGAGTCTCGAATAACTGCACCCATTCTGAAGAAAAGATCACCCTCTTTGCTCGATGCATCCACATTGAGTTTATAGCATATCCCCCACTAGGCTTCTGCCAAGCTCGTTGAATGGTAGCATTCGGTTTGCACGGAATTGGCCGCATCTGCGCGAAGTAAGCTCACTGCTCATGAATAGCCATGAGTATCATTTTAACCGGTCTCTTCCCGATTCTGTGAACTGTTGGGGAACTAGGACGCTACTAATTCCGCCCAAGATCAGTGGGACGAATAAATGCGACTGAGAAAAATAATGGACGCTAAAATAAGCACAAATATGGAGCACCGAGATTTAACGTGGTTCGGCCAAACTGCCTACGTCCACGGACCCACACCAATATTTCACTATCTCAAAAGGAGGAGTACAAAAATACCACACTGTATTTTCTCTGCCTACACAAAGGCTTTATCACTCTACTCACTTTTATCTCTCGTGTATAGCTTCTACACTGAAGCTCTCTCTTTCTCTCTACACAAGATAGCTCTCTCTTTCTCTTTACACAAGATGCTTTTAGTTTTTGGTGGTGTGTCTTTGAATGCAAGATGAGAGCTCATTTTATAGGCAAAAATTTCCAACGACTCCATTCAAATTTGCAACTAATTGTCAAATATTGGAGTTGGTATCTTGCATGCAATTCTCTTCATTCATGCACAAGTTGTTTGCACCAAAACCCATTCCATTTGTCTCCATGCCCAATCCACTAACAATCTCCCACTTGAAGACTGATTTCAATCTGTCTTCACAATCTGGCTTCACCTTAGGACATCTCATTTTGTAGCTTTGTGAAAAATATGATGTGGGTCACCACCTCTGTCTTCATTGCAGAAGACCAACTGAAGCTGAGCACAGCTCCAGTTTCTCCTTGGTTACTGTCTTCGTCATCATGTCGGCTGGGTTCTTGGTACCTTGCATCTTTTCAAGCTTCAACACTCCATCTTCCAAAAGTGATCTGATGAAGTGATAACGGAGTCCAATATGTTTGGTCCTCGAATGAAATGCCGAATTCTTTGCCAGATGTATCGCACTCTGACTATCACTGTGCAAGACATTCTTCTCCTGGTTGAAACCCAATTCTGCCAACAAACCTTGTAACCATATCATCTCTTTGCTAGCCTCGGTTACTGCCACGTATTCTGCTTCTGTAGTTGATAATGCAACAATCTTCTGTATCTGCGAAATCCAACTAAGCTGCCGATGTGCACCAACTGCGTGAAGAACATAACTTTGTAGTACTTCTCTGCGATCTACCTCGCCAACAAAATCTGCATCTCTGACCTCGTGAGTGTCACCTCGCCTCGTCTAAAGCATAAGCATTTATCGGTAGTTCCCGTAGATATCTCAATATCCACTTTTCGCATCCCAATGCTCGCTTCAGATTTGACATATATCTGCTCATAACTCCCCCTGCATGAGCAATATCTGGTCTGGTACAAACCATGGCATACATCAAACTTCCAATGGCTGAGGCATATGGAATTTTAGCCATGAAGTTTCTTTCCTCCTCTGTCTTAGGAGACTGGTCGTTTGATAGACGGAAATGATTAGCTAATGGCGTGCTGACTGGCTTTGCACTGCTCATGTTGAACCTTTGCAAGATTTGATCAATATATTTGGCCTGCGACAACTGCAAAACACCTTTTTGCTTGTCTCTGCAAATTCTCATCTCTAGAATTTGCTTTGCTTCTCCCAAGTCCTTCATTTCAAATTCCACCGATAGTTGCTTTTTCAACTTCTTGATCTCGTCCATGTCCGAGCCGGCTACTAACATGTCATCGACATAAAGTAGCAAAATGATATAGTTGGACTCGAACCGCCTGAAGTAGCAACAATGGTCAGCATTACACTTCATGTAGCCATTTTTCGGCATAAATCCGTTAAACTTCTTGTACCACTGTCTAGGCGCTTGCTTTAAGCCGTATAAGCTCTTCTTCAATTTGCATACCAGCTTCTCCTTTCCTTTCACTGAGAAGCCTTCCGGTTGCTGCATATAGATTTCCTCCTCTAAGTCACCATGAAGGAAAGCAGTTTTCACGTCTAACTACTCCAAGTGCAAGCCCTCCGCTGCAACAATGCTCAACACTGATCGAATTGTTGTCAGCTTCACAACTGGCGAAAATATCTCTGTATAGTCAATTCCTTCTTTCTGCTTTGAAACCTTTGACTACCAATCTCGCCTTGTATCTTTTCGAACCATCATGTTCTTCTTTGACTCTGTACACCCATTTGTTGTCGAGAGCTTTCTTCCCTTTGGGCAACTCAACTAGTTCCCACGTCTGGTTGGAGATAAGAGATTTTATCTCGTCTTTCATTGCAAGCTCCCACTTAACAGAATCTCCCACCTGACATGCGTCGTCATAGCATTCAGGTTCACCGGTGTCAGTGAGCAACATGTAGTTCATGTACTTCCGATTTGGAACATGAGGTCGACTTGACCTCCTCACAATGGGAATTGGAGCTGGAGACTGTGGTGAATCAGCCTCCGAGACGGGCTCCTCCGTCTGCAGACTTTCATCTTTCTGCTTCGACATACTGCCTTCTGGAGTATCATCCGGAACATATGTTGGATCGTCGTTTGTTGTGTCATTGGACTGAACTGCATTTCTGTCCTTGTACATCACCTTTTCATTGAATATGACATCCCGACTTCTGATGAGCTTTTTGTTCTGATCATCCCAAAAGCGGTACCTGAACTCGTCTCCACCATACCCAACGAAAGTACACTTTAGTGATTTGGAGTCTAACTTACTCCTGGCATTGTCACTAATGTGCACATACGCGATACAACCAAATACTTTCAAATGAGAAAGTTTCACTTCTTTTCCGCTCCAAACTTCTTCCGGTATCCTGTACTCCAATGGTACCGACGGTCCACGATTAACTAGGTATGCCGCCGTATTGACAGCTTCTGCCCAAAACTGTTTTGGCAGGCCTGCATGTATTCTCATGCTTCTGGCTCTTTCTGTCAATGTCCGATTCATGCGTTCTGCAACTCCATTCTGTTGCGGTGTTCCTGGCAACGTTCTCTCCAACTTGATGCCATTTTGGTAACAAAATTTCTTGAACGCCAAATTTTCGTATTCTCCACCATTGTCAGATCTCAACTTCTTTACTCGCAAACCAGTTTCATTCTCCACCATGGCCTTCCACTTCTTGAACGCCTCGACCACATCGGATTTGTATCTCAAGAAGTAAACCCACACCTTTCTCGAGTGATCATCAATGAAAGTCACGAAGTATAACTTTCCGCCAATCGATGAAACTGCTGTTGGACCCCACACATCTGTGTGGACAAGTTCAAGCTTCTCTTTCTTCAGAGTTCTGCCACTTGTATCGAAACTCACCCGTTTCTACTTCCCGAAAACGCAACTTTCGCAAAAGTCTAAATCAATATACTGAAACCCTGGTAGTTTCCCTTTTGCATGCATGTACTTGAGCCCTTTCTGGCTCATATGCCCAAGCCTTTGGTGCCACAAGTTCACGTCCTTGCTATCAGCAACTTCAATTGTCATACACGCATTCGCCGTCGTGTATAGGATGCCACTATCCTTGCCACGTGCGATTATCATGGCCCCCTTGGTGATTTTCCAATTATCACCAGAGAAGCTTGTGTCACATCCTTCTCTCGACAATTGTTTGACGGAGATCAAATTTTTCCTCAATTCTGGAATATGTCTCACGTCCTTCAATTTCCATACAGATCCATTAACATTGATGCATGCTTCTCCTATGCCCACCACGCCGCAAGGATGATCGCTCTCCGAGATATACTTCTCCGAAGTTTCCCGACACATAATTTGCAAAAAAGTATCGATTTGCGGTGGCATGGAAAGATGCTCCAGAGTCTATTACCCAATAGTCGGCCTTCTTCTCCATGGAACATATCAACGCATCACGCGTTTCTTCGGTCACAACATTGACCTCGGTCTTGTTCTCCGATTCCTTTGGAGCTGCCCTACACTGATGTTTGTAGTGCCCAACCTGACCGCAATTCCAACATTCAACAGACTTTGACTTGTTGGAATTTCTATGATTTTTGGATCTCGGTCTGCCATTCCTCGACTTGCTCCGTCCACGCCCATGCTCTCTGTTTGAACTTCTGCCTCTACTATCTACGTTGAAAGCGGTCCCGGAAGTTGAAGCTGCATATGACTGTCTCCGGATCTCCTCAGTCAAGATCATGCTTACAACATCATCGAACTTCAATTTTCGACTTTACGGCCGAAAGCTACCGATGGTCGTGGATCGCGTTATTCCAGCCTCTCAGGCAACTGCCCAAGAATTAATAGAGCTCGAACTTCATCACTAAAAGTGATTTCCACCGTGGTCAATTGGTCTACTACCTCATTGAATTCGTTGAGGTGTTCTCCAAATTTCCCGCTTTCCATCATCTTCATATTGAACAATTTCTTGATCAAATGAACTTTATTTGCTGCAGACGGCTGTTCATACATGCTGGATAGAGCTGCCATGAGAGACGCCGTTGTCTTCTCATTTTTAATGTTGAAAGCGACCGACTTTGATAGGGTCAATCTAATTGCGCCGAGTGCTTTTCGATCAAGCACCTCCCATTCGTCGTTTTTCTCGCCTTCTGGCTTTTCTTTCAACGGTTTATATAGGTCCTTCTGATACAAATAGTCCTCCATTTGCATTTTCCAATATCAAAAATTTTTGCCATCAAATTTATCAATTTTGGAAATTCTCTCGTCTATCGCCATTACTCCCACTCGAACAAAATGTGATTTTTCGAGAAATCGTTTCTGATGTGGAAGATCAGTCTATGCTGCAACCACAGAGCATACTAAGAATTTCAAGAGATATCACAAACAAAGCTCTGATACCAATTGTTGGGGAACTAGGACGCTACTAATTCCGCCCAAGATCAGTGGGACGAATAAATGCGACTGAGAAAAATAATGGACGCTAAAATAAGCACAAATATGGAACACCGAGATTTAACGTGGTTCGGCCAAACTGCCTACGTCCACGGACCCACACCAATATTTCACTATCTCAAAAGGAGGAGTACAAAAATACCACACTGTATTTTCTCTGCCTACACAAAGGCTTTATCACTCTACTCACTTTTATCTCTCGTGTATAGCTTCTACACTGAAGCTCTTTCTTTCTCTCTACACAAGATAGCTCTCTCTTTCTCTCTACACAAGATGCTTTTAGTTTTTGGTGGTGTGTCTTTGAATGCAAGATGAGAGCTCATTTTATAGGCAAAAATTTCCAATGACTCCATTCAAATTTGCAACTAATTGTCAAATATTGGAGTTGGTATCTTGCATGCAATTCTCTTCATTCATGCACAAGTTGTTTGCACCAAAACCCATTCCATTTGTCTCCATGCCCAATCCACTAACATGAACTTGGCGATTTCGCTCAAACCAAAGATACCATGCTGCCACAATAATGATCACCACATCATCATCAATAAACTTGCGCATAATATCATCCACCACATCCTTCACGGAGCCTCCTCCAAGATAAATTTTGAGCCAATACCAAAACCTAAACTGCTTCCAAACCTGTTTAGCAGCTGGACACTCCAAGAAGAAATGTAAAGTTGACTCACCACCCCCACAAGCATGGCATACCGCGTTCACATTCACCCCATGTGAGATGAGTCGAGTATTTGTTGGAATAGCCTCATGGTATAAATGCCACCAGAAGAGTCAGATCTTTGGAGGAACATTTAGCTTCCAGTCTTCCACACTCAGTTCCACCACCCCGCACTATTCCCTTTACTACACAAGATACCCAAACGTATAGATGAGAGTAAGAGTTGATAACCACTATGTGTTAAGGGATATATCCCGCATGGAATAATTACAAAATGATAAACCAATATATAACGGTTTGGGCTACTCCCCTTACTGGGTTAATCTTTTAAGATTGAACCCCAAACCTCAATATAGTATCAGAGCCAAGTAAGCTCAAACGAGCAATTGATCCGATTAAGACTCAAATGAGCACACGGATTTTAAGATTGGTCTGCTCCAACGAGCCACCATCTTGCGGGGGCATGTTAAGGGATATATCCCACATGAAATAATTACAAAATGGTTTGGGCTAAGCTCCTCCCCTTACTGGGTTAACATTTTAAGATGGAATCACAAACCTCAATATGGTATCGAGCCCAAGTAAGCTCAAACGAGTCATCGATCCAACTAAGACTCAAATATGAGCGCACAAATTTCAAGATTGGTTTGCTCCAATGAGCCACCATCTTGCGGGGGCATGTTAAGGGATAAGTCCCACGTAAAATAATTACAAAATAATAAACCAACATGTAAAGGTTTGACTACTTTTCTTAATAGGTTAACCTTTTAAGATGGAACTCCAAACCTCAATACTACGTACGTACCGTGTAACTACCCGACTTCTCGTAATGCCGTATGCGTTTATCATCCTCCACACACCGACTGCCTGGTAAAGAAAAGTTTGCCTCACAATCTGGCGCAAAGAAGAGGTTCTCAATCTTCATACGATCCCAATCACCAGATTCGGTAAAAAGCTTGGCAACACAAGCCTCCCGATTCAAGTTCGTGGTAATAGGGCGAAGCGCATTGTCACGCGGTAACCACGCGTCTTGAAACATATGAATCATTTCTCCATTGCCCACTCGCCATCTCATGCCCATATTCTTAAGGCATATAGTCACAGTTTCTTACATTGTGAAAAATGTACCAAAAAAATTAATTCATGAAGCTCGTCACTTTTCCATTTAATTTTTTTAATTAAAATTATCTTTCACTACTAAGTCAAAGTGAAATATCAATATCAAATACACATCCCACCTCACCACTTATTATTATCCACAAATTTCTAATTGAGGTTCAAATGAATTTTGTTACTTCTAGAGCAATGACCCTAAAGGCGAAAATTGTAGACTTTCCAAATTGATTATCTCCAATTGAGTTTTAGGAGGGTGTTCTCAACGTGGAATTTTATGGAATTCATAAATTCATATAATTCCAAGTGCTCTCAATTTAGAATTCTGTGGATTCTATACAAATCCAGTGTTCCAAATTTGAAATTATGTAGATTCCATAAAAATTCAAGGTTCTCAATTGCTCATGGAATTTGGTGGATTTCATTAAATTGTAGAATTCTATTGATTTTTATGGATTTTTAAGTTAAAAATACACTAACACTATTCTTCCCAAAATCCTACCTCCCACCCTCGGATTTTTATGGAATTCACGAATTTTCAATTTTTTCTCCAAAAAGTCTTTTAAACCTACATAATCAACTTAAATTTATGCAATCATAAATTAGAAAAATATGTTTTCCATTACCATTATAATTTCAAAACAGCTGCATCATAATTAACTTGTGCAAATATACAAATATATATATTAAAATGATAACACATATTTATTTATTGCTCATTGTTCTAATTTTTGAAAAATCATATGATATCCAACTTATAAAAATAAAATTTAATGGACGAGATGTAATATAATATTGATAATTTCATAATTTTTAGTAAATCCAATTGTTAGTAAGTCCACAAAACTGAAACTTGTGATTTTTCATACGTCGCCCAACTTTTAATGACTTTTTTTTTTACTTTTACTTTTTCTTTTCTTTTTTTAATTTTTTATGATCTAGTAACAACCATCCAAATGAACCTTCCATACCCCTAATGATTCTACTCTAATGGTGAAATATATATATATATATATATATATATAACAAATTCCACTAAAATCCATGTAAATCCAATCCATGAAAATCTATAAAACCAAAAAAATACATACAATTCCATGTCCCCCAAAAAAAAAGGATTTTGGTACAATTGTAAAACTGTGAGTGTTGTCACTTGTCAACTAGTTAATAAATTTTGTCAAAATTTATTTACAACCGATTTATTTATGGTGGGCAATCGTATTTTGCCTCATATACTTTTCTCTCATCTCTCATCTCACGGGTGAGTTTGTCATTGGAAAAGTAGAGAAGGTACTATTACTGTGGTAGACTATCGTTTACGCGTACTGAAATTTAGTTATTGTGAGAGGATTCAAATTTTGATGACTTTCAAGCTCAAAATCCAAGTAGCACTCATTTGGAATTTCACCGATTTTAGTAAGATTGCTCATAGGATTTGTGGAATTGTCTTTAAACCTATATAATTTATAAGAATTTATAATCCTTTTATTAAAATTTAAGCTGAAAGCTAGAACTCCTTTGATTTTTTCATAGGTAATGCATTCTCTCACTCTAGTCCTCATTGAGGACTTCAGAAGTCTTTTGAATTGCATGCCGCAAGCAAGAATAGACTCAAGTGGACGAGAATTTCTACCCCACTGCATAAGTTTGAATTTTCCAGAACATGTAACTATAAATCGCACTTTAATACAATTGAAGTTTGTACCAAGTGCAAAAGAAATCCAAGTCAAAAGCCATGATGAAATACTCAATCTTTGGATTTTGTTTTTCCCTATCTTTGCTCTTTATTTGTCTCAAACCTGCTTCTCCTTCACTTTCAGAAGCGAATGCTTTATTGACATGGAAGGCCAGTTTTAAAAACAAAAACAATTTTCTTCTAGCTTCATGGTCTCTTGACATTGACAATTCTACAAGCTTTTCGAAAGCAAGTTCGAGTCCATGCAATTGGTTCGGAGTTTCATGTGTGAATGGAAGTGTCAATAGGCTCAACCTCACAAATGCAAGTATTCATGCCACTCTCTACAAGTTTCCGTTCTCGTCTCTTCCGAATCTTGCTTTTGTTGAGTTGTCCATGAACCGACTTTTTGGAATCATACCACCTCAAATCGGTAACCTCTCTAAAATCGTCTATCTTGATTTGGCGATCAATCAGCTTACTAGAACCATCCCATCCGAGATTGGCAATTTGACAAAATTGAATTTTTTTTATATGAATAAAAACTCCCTTTCTGGCACCATTCCACCTCAAATCGGTAACCTCTCAAAACTCATTGATTTTTGTTTATCGAACAATCATCTTACAGGAACCATCCCATCGGAGATAGGCCTATTAACTAGTCTTCAGAATCTTTATTTGCATAAAAATCACCTTAATGGCTCGATTCCTCATGAGATAGGCCAATTGGTGTACCTAAGAGTGCTTGCCATATCCAAAAACTTTCTATCAGGTTCCATACCCTTAACTCTAGTAACTTGAATCTTATACAAGATTTTCGTCTTAACTATAATAAACTTGCAGGTCCTATCCCAGGTGAGGTTGGAAATTTGAAATTTCTTCGTAGTCTGCAACTAGGCAACAATTGGTTTTATGGTAAACTGCCAGAGGTGTGCAGTGGTGGCGTACTCCAAAATTTTAGTATGAGCAATAATAGACTTTCAGGTCCAATCCCGAAAAGCTTGAGAAACTGTTCGAGCTTAATTAGAGCCCGATTTGAACACAATCAGCTTTCTGGAAATGTGTCTACAAATTTTGGGATCTATCCAAATCTGACATACATGGATCTAAGTGATAATGAATTCTATGGGGAACTCTCTGGCAAGTGGGGCCTTAACAAACAGTTGGGAACTCTTAAAATTGCTCACAACAACCTTATAGGAAGCATTCCTCCAGAACTTGGAAATCTAAGTCAACTGCATGTACTTGATCTTTCTTCAAACCAATTACGTGGGGAGATTCCAAAGGAGATGGGGAAGTTAGTTTTACTTTTGAATCTTTGTCTGAATGACAACCAACTTTCCGGAGATATACCTCACGAATTCGGATCACTTTCAAGATTAAATTACCTTGACATTTCGAGAAACAGATTGACGGGTCGAGTACCTGAGGGTTTCGCTTATTTTGAGGAATTGTATCACTTGGATTTGAGTAGAAATTCTTTAAGCCAAACGATCCCTGTACAGCTTAGTAAGCTAATTCATTTGTCTGTGTTGGACATGAGTAATAATTTCCTCACAGGAGAAATACCGTCGGTGCTAGCATTCTTGTCGAGCTTGGAAATGTTAAATCTCAGTCATAATTACCTCTCTGGAAAAATCCCGTTTGGAATAGGATCTTTATCTAGCTTGGAAATGTTAAACCTCTCCCACAATCACCTCTCTGGATTTATTCCCATGAGTTTTCAAGAAATGAACGGCCTGGTGGACATCGATTTGTCCTATAATGAGTTGGAGGGTTTCATCCCTAATTGCAAAGCTTTTCAAAATGTCTCGATAGAGAAGCTTCGAGGTAACAAAGGATTGTGTGGCAATATTATAGGGTTGCCACAATGCCAGAGAAGTACTCGTCGAGTTAAAGATAAGAAACTCATTTTGACATTCGTGATCCCTCTTCTTGGAGCTTCCTTGCTCATCCTTCCATTTATTTGCATCATATATGCAATGCGCAAGAAGAGAAAGGTCAAACCAGTAAATGGACAAGATGGTTTGATAACCATATTCAATGGAAGAATGATGTATGAAGATATACTGGAGGCTACACATGACTTTGATGAAGCATTTTGTATTGGAGAGGGAGGATGTGGAAGAGTTTACAAGGCGCAACTTCCATTAAAAAACACAGTGGCTGTAAATAGACTTCATTCCTCATACGAAATGGTTGTTGTTGCGGTAAAAAAATTGCGTTCTTCATTGGAAATAGTAAATAATAAACCTTTCTTGAGCGAAATAAAGGCATTGACAGAAATCAGACACAAAAACATTGTGAAACTTTATGGCTTCTGCCAAATTCTCAAGCACTCATTTTTGGTATACGAATATCTTAATAGAGGTAGTCTGGCAAAAACTCTAAGCTCAAACGAAGAAGCTAAGGCATTGGATTGGTGTAAAAGGGTAAATATTGTTAAGGGCGTGGCTCGTGCCTTATCTTACATGCATCATAGTTGTTCTCTTCCAATTGTTCATCGAGACATATCGAGCAATAACATTTTGCTCGACTCAGAGTACGAGGCTCATATTTCAGATTTTGGCACTGCAAAGTTTATGCAATGTGACTCGTCCAATATGAGCGCTCTTGCAGGCACTTATGGCTATGTTGCACCAGGTAATATTTCTTTCTTTCCTTTACATACACAATTTTACTTTTTTAATGGTTTTGACTCATTGTTTTTCTTGGCAGAGTTTGCTTACACAATGAGGGTGACAGAGAAATGTGACGTGTATAGCTTCGGAGTGTTAGCGTTGGAAGTGATCATGGGCAGGCATCCAAATGAATACCTCCAACATGTAACAAATTCATGCTATGTAGACTTACCGTTGAAAGATTTGTTGGATTCGCGCATTCCATATCCGAGCGCCGAAGAAGAGAAGATTTTGATGTTCATTGTCAAACTTTCCACTGAATGCATTCACTCAAATCAACAATTTCGTCCAACCATGAACGTTGTTTCGAATAAGCTTAGTGCATCTACAACTTTCTCAACAATGTCCGTTCGAGTAAGAGCATGAGCTTACCCGAAGTTTGCAGATGGCACAAATTATTTTTATGCATTTTTGTTCAGTTGATATATAGTATTGTTGGTTCCAATCAAAGTGTGCATCTTGTTGTTTTTGGAGGATATTTTTGTCTATGCTAAGGCACGTGACAAAAACTGTGCATGTTGCAAGTTTATACATATTTGAGGCTTTCTTCGTGGGATTGGTCTTTGATTTCTTCTAAAGTTCATTTTATCTCATGTCAAGTACAACCTAGATGCAAAGCCTCTTTAGAATCACAAAAATTTGGTTAACGTGTTGATTCTGGCCTTTGATTTTTGCATCATGTCTTGTTCTCGTCTAAAGTGTGTCCATTACTCCAGAAATACAGACAGTACAAGAAATTTTACCTTTTGCAACAAATAAATTTGTCGTGAAAAAGTTTTTTGAACCTATTTCGTCGAAAAGAACTTGATCGAAAAAATGAGTAAGATATTTTCTTGTCGATAAAATAAAAGATAACCTTTTTTGTGTTGCGAGTTGCGACAAGTTCTTTAAAAAAAATTTAAGAACTAGAACTGAAAAATAGGGAACCGAAAACCCAACAGTTCCTTTGTAATAACCGGAAACGGAACCGAAACCAATTTATAATAATAAATAGCAATGTTTCTTTCACTTGATTACCGAATTTTGTGATTTTTTTTTTTTTGGTAAATTCACAATCCCTACAAGAATGCCGGCCAAACAGCAACAAATAGCTACTGTTTAGTTGCTGCTTAGCAACAGCAGCTGCCAAATAGCAACAGCAGCTGC
The DNA here is from genome assembly GCA_018223645.1 of Jasminum sambac. NCBI lineage: Eukaryota > Viridiplantae > Streptophyta > Magnoliopsida > Lamiales > Oleaceae > Jasminum > Jasminum sambac. The sequence continues at coordinate 30,229,186 of CP073643.1, read as the reverse complement.
TGCAGCAACATCTTAGCTGCAATTTTTTTTTTTTTGTTATATTTAGGCTTGAATCAAAATTTTTAACTTTTTGCCCGTGATTTTCAAGTAATAAAAAATGTATCGCAAAATAACCAGAACCGAACTGGAATCGGATGGAACCGGAACCGAACGGGTATTTTGTTTGAAAGGAATCGAACGGTTCCATTTTTCTAGGAACCAGAATTTATGATTCAGTTCTGGGTAATGTACTACTCGGAATCGAATTTGAAACGCCCACTCCTAATTGCGACTGGTACTCAAAGCTAAGAGTTAAGAATTCTTTTAATTTCTCTTTTATAAAACTCACTTAAAATTATATTAATTGAAGTTTTTTTAATTGTTAGAGAACTACCCCGGCTTGAAAATCCAAGGCCGAGATAGAATTTTATTGACAAAAAAAATGATTACACCTAGATAGAGGGGGGCGTTCACGTTAGCTCCCAAGATGTCTCTATGCAAAGAATTTTAATCGAGAATTTATAGAAAAATACTACTCCTCTACACAATCTCCCTTAATCGTAATCCATAAATAGAAAGTACTACTACTATCATACATAGAAAAGGCCTTCGTAGAATGAGCTAGGGACGCAAAATACTCCGTAGCTTTTTAAAAACTGCACGGGGAAATCTTTTTTACTATATCCGTCCCATAAATATAGCTCATTTCCATTTTTATACAGATTAATAAAAATGTAATTAATAATATTGGCAAAGTAAAATTTAAGATTATTTTCTTAATATGTCATTTTATTTATTAGATGCTTTATTTCAACTAATCTATTTTAGTAATAATAATATACATTAAATGAGGGCATATAAGATAACTAATATTTTAATTATATTTTTAAAAGAAATGTTGCTTATATTTTGGGACAGATAAAAAAATATATATTATTTTTTAGACCGATGTAGTGTGTTATAAAGAGTCAAAGCCCATGTGTAATTAATTGACTTGCCTCTCGTGATTATTACAAATTACTTCCTCCGTCCCGTAAATATAGTCCACTTCCAATTTCACAAAGATTAAGAAAAATGCAATTAATAGTGTTGGAAAAGTAAAACTTAAGCTTACTTCCCCAATATGTCATTTCATTTATTATATGCTTTATTTCAACTAATATATTTTAATAATAACAATATACATTAAATGAGAGTATATAAGACAATTAATATTTTAACTACATCTTTAAAATGAATGTGTCATTTATTTTGGAACGGACGAAAAAGCAATAGTTGATTATATTTATGGGACAGTGGTAGTATATTTTAGTAGTCTCTAGAATTTCGCAATTATTGGGGCGACTCCATCTATCCTTCATTGGTAAGATTTTTAGAGCAACTCCAATGCAACATTGTTTAATGGATATAAGTTGTGCCATTTGGCAAATAATAAAAGGCTTTCAAATCCACATGGATTAATGTCTAGTAAATAGACATTTGAGGTTAAAATTCGCCTCCAATGCATAATGTGCAAAGCCCATTAAAGTTGTCTATGTGGAATTTATTTGATTAATAAAAAAAACCCAAATATATGTCCATTGCAACGGTCCAAATCCAAAATAAGTGTCACAACCTATTCGCTATTCCAGAGATTGTCGTATTCCTCTATATCGAATATTCAGGTTTGAAGATTAATTGCTCTTGAAATCTGCAAAAGAAAGGTCATTCCATTCCTATTAAGATTCAAATCCTAATGTTGAGATAAAATTTTACAAGGTAATCCAGCTTTCCATTTCTTTGTTCTAATCTTTAAAATTTATCTCGTAATCCCAATTGCTGAAATTGGATTCAATCTTTGAGTCTAATCCATAAGAAAAACAAAGGAATATGAATGAAGTAGATTGTTGTGTATTTAGAGTTTGGAGAAAATAAAACAATGACTATCACCTGTATATAACCATGATCAACTTTTAATTTTCTCCTTGTGCAATGTAATTTTAGATTAATTTTAGGGAGACTCTGTAAAGGAATATTATATGACCATGAAGCTTAGGTTTTTTTGTTGGGCTTTAATAAAGTATTGTTGAAAATAATAACTTTAGAAAAGATGTGAATAAAAATAATTTTACTTTTTGCTACATGATCATGCCGAAAGCTCTAAAGATATCATCTCTCAAAAGACTATCCTTTGAAATTGGTAATGGATCGAAGCTGCTGAAAATTGTATGAATTAGTACTATCGAATAACATTTTAATCACATGATAATGAACTCCAATTGTTTAGATGAGAAATTGTTTTTGAACTTTGTATATCACCATGATTTCCACAATTGTTTTGTTATTTCATGACATTTTAATGTTGTCATCCTCAACAATGCTACATTTTTTGTCTCTTATGATGACCGAATAATCATTTCATCATCCTCTTGATTTTTTTTTTTCTTGTTTTCCTCTTTTGTTTACAGGTCAACAATAACCATAAATGGCTTCACCAAGTTATGAATCAAATTCCAATAGTTCATCTTCAAGTGACAATGAACTTCCACTTACAAAACAATTGTTAGATGAACCACTGATAGATGATACCTATGTCGAAAAGACTCATGATGTTTTTCAAGCAACTGCAATTCATGTTCCAATGATAGTTTCTACAATGTTGATTGCCGAGAAACGCCTTCCTGGTGGCTCAACACTTGGTAGACGCTACATTCGTCGCGACAAAAAAGAGCGCCATAATTTAATTATCAACGACTATTTCAAAGGTGAGAACTCGAAGTACACACCAGAGCAATTTCGCCGTAGATTTAGAATGGACATAGAATTATTCAAACAAATTTTACGAGACATTGAAAATTATGATGGCTATTTCACTCAAAAAGTTGATGCCGTTGGGAATAGTGGGTTGAGTCCTTTACAAAAAATGGTAGCAAGCAATACGCATGCTTGCATATGGTTGCCCCGCTGACCTCCTCGATGAATATGTTCAAATTGGAGAAAGCACTGCAATTGAAAGTCTAGCTAAAGCGATTCTGTGATGCTGTTATAGACATTTATGAAGAACAATACTTGAGAAAACCTAACAAGGATGACATTGCAAAGTTCCTAAAAGAAGGAGAGACTCGAGGATTTCCAGGTATGCTCAGTAGTTTAGACTATATGCATTGGCATTGGAAAAATTGTCCAACAGCCTGGCATGGCACACATACTAATGGTTTTAAAAGAGTTCCAACTCTTATCTTAGAGATTGTAGCTTCACAGAATTTATGGATTTGGCATGCTTTCTTCGGTATGGCTGGTACTAACAATGATGTTACTGTCTTGGATAGATCGCCATTATTTGATGATCTCATCAATGGCGTTGCTCCACCATGTGATTTTGTAGTACAGGGTCATCACTACAATATGGGATATTATTTATCATATGGAATTTACCCACAGTACGCTACTCCAATCCAAACAATATCTCAACCCTCATCTCTTAAGGAAAAATTGTTTGCAAAACGGCATGAATCGGTGAGAAAAGATGTAGAACGAGCATTTGGAGTGTTACAAAGTCGATGGCATATCGTCAAAGGTCCAGCTCGTATGTGGAATCCAAAAGATTTGGGAAAGATAATGAAGACATGCATCATCTTGCATAACATGATTATTGAGAGTGAGCGTGGTCAAGACATCGATCCCGAAGATTGGCAAGTTGAAGGAGATGAACAAGTTGAAAATGTTAATCTAGAACATGATTTTAACTTTATTATATCGATGATGATCAACCGAACAAAGAAAGTACATGACAAAATGGTGCATAAAGATTTAAAGAATGATCTCATCAATTACTTATGGGAAGTATACGGTGATCGTCTAGTTGTTTGATATTTATATTATTATGTGTGAGACATAGAACTAGCATTTGTATTTTGAACTCGTATTGAGATGTTTTGCTAATGATATTTACAAGCAATTTAGATTTGGTTGTTGTGTATTCACCGTTGTATTTTTTATTTTTACTTCCCATGTTGTGAAAGTTAACAATATGGTCATTGATTTTAAGGTATTTTGATGCATATGAATTCTTTTCAATGATTAGTTCTATTTTTCAATTTTATTGAAAGCTATTTTTCATTATAACTACTTTGTCTTGTACTTAATTAGATACCGTGAAAAACGTGGTTTCTCAAAATTTTCTTCTTTATATCCATACATATCATGAACGATCATTTCACTTGTGAGAAAACTTTGTAAAACAAGCTCGAAGAATGCATACATATCTTTAACAGTCTATCAATTATAATAAATAAATAAATAAATAAAGCTTTGAATGTAAATAGATCTTCGACATGATCAACAAATTAAAAATGCTCAAAGTCAAGTGAATGAATACTTTAAAGATAAACGCTTTATCACAAAAAAAATTGACATCACAAACCTATAAATCAAAGCCACTATAAATTAGTAGGCAAAAAAGTGCTACTGAACAAAAGAAACTTAGTTTTAGCAACCTTTCCACATTTCATAAATAGAGAAAGTCTTGAGTACCAAAACAAAACAAACATAAACGTCACAAAGAAACAATAACTTATCCTGGAGGAATGACTTCCACTCGGTCACCCAATAAAGTCCTTGGTCATCCTAAAAATAAAAATAGAAATAGCTAAGCAACTGAAACTCTCAAAGCAAAATAACAAGACACTTCATATTTCAAATCTTCAATATTGTCATTGTCAAAACCGCAAGAGACTTCATGTAGACGGTTGCCAAGTTGCAATTAGAAGGATGATACAACCCTCGAATGTCTCGATGAACTTCACTACAGACTCTGGAAAACAATAAAAAATAGAAATTGGAATTTACAAGATATTAAGGCTGAAATATAAAATCATTGGTAACCACTTACCGTTTCATTTCCAAAAAGGCTGTCAAGTTCCCATTCTTTTAATATCTGAGTCTGCAACATTTCACAAGTAGCTCGTGCATCTTCTGCTAGTTTACTCGGATCTTGGCTCATAATGCACTCTTGCTTCTTCATCCTTTGAGCTTTTTCCTTCAATTTTTGGTTCCTCTCTTTTAATTCTATCTCTTTTTTAATTACTTGTTCTCTTAGTTCGAATTCTTTTTGACGTTGCTCTTTCTTCAACTCTAAATCCACCATGTTAAAATTGATTTGTTTTTCTAAGGTGCACTGTAATTTTCTCAAAGCATCCATCACTCCATTTTCTACTTTCAACTTTCTCTTTTTCTCTTTGCAACTTTTTCTTCCTTCTGGTCGTACAACGCTGTGAAAATTACTCTTATCAGGTGCCAGAGAATCATCATCTTCATTAGGTAAAGTGTCATCAGATGCTATCCCTTTTCCATTGTTAGAAGGATGTTTATCTGCTGCTTTCATCTTAGTAAGCTGCTCCGTGCACCATTTTGGGTTATTTTTCAAAATTTCCCAACAATGAATAAATTGGAATGATTTACCATCAGAAACTTCTGCATACATCCTCATCGCTTTTAATTTCTACCAGGAACAACAAAAAAGTACAAGTAAATAAATAAAGAAATGTTCAAGACTAAATATAATATGATCTGCTTATAAACAACTATAGTGCCTTCAAAATTAGTTAAAACAAAACAAAAAAAAAAAAAGAAAAAACATTAAAGTAAGTTCCTTACTAGATCTTCTGAGTTTGTACCACTTTGTGGATGCCTTTCAAGTTCTTCATACTTTGCATGGAACTTGCTAACTGCACCTTGTATTTTCCCCCACCGAATTTGTAAACTATTATTGTTTCTAACTTGAGTTAAATTAGCTCCCATATTGTCCTTCCAAACTTGTAAAATCCGATCCCACATAGATGTAGTTTTCTGATTGTTTCCAATATCAGAATCCATAGAAATATGCAACCATGCCTTTACCAGTGCAATATCTTCTTCTGTAGTCTAGTCTTTTTTCGCAATTGAGGATTCAGAGTTATTGGACTTTTGACTATCTTGGATTTTCTTTCTTCATCCTCTACGTATTGTATGAGGTCCGGTGCCACCAACTGGAGTATTTGGAGCATTCAAAAGATTTTGGAATGAGAAGCTAGAAGCATGTTGTAGGTTACCATAAGGAGGATATGAACCATTTATCATATCGAAGTGGTAGAAAGGTTGGAATTGTGGGCTTATTAGAGCATGGTTTGAATTTTGGCTTGGAATGTTGGTATTGCAAGGTTGTGAACAAGAGAACGCATTAGACTCTTGTGAATCCATGTATAAAATGCACCTGCCTATCATAAAATATTTTAAAGGTGTGAAATTAAAATCGTTAGAAATGTAAAAACTAGTGTACAACCAAGCTAAGAATCATAAGATGAAAGGTAATAAATATGCATGCAAGCATAACTAAAAATCAAATAATTAAGGAACATAAAATTATTCATTCAATTTGGTTCTACATTCCTAAATCCTTTTCCTCAATTGAAACTACTGAAACCATACGAGAAAGTATAAGGAATTAGAATGGTAAAAATTTCAACACACTGAGATATGTGCATAAATAATTGATAAGACAAGTACATAATCTCAAAGGCAAACTAGTGCATGATCTAAGTTGATTTGTATTTGTAGATAGTTGACTTCACTTGATTACTTCAATTTAACCAATACACTTTCTATCATAAAAGAAACATCAGAGGTTTATTCTTTAATTAGGTACTTTTTTGGCTTCTATTTGAACCCAAATGAGCTGCTCTTAATACCACAAAATTCTTGCCAATTACACTACAAAGTTACCATCTTTTCCCCTATACATCACATTCCAACCCATAACAATGAGACATAGCAAAAGTATCTGCATAATAAACAGGGTTTTTCAACTTTAAATATGCCATATCCCCTTAAGAAAAATTATCCATCTCACACATATACAAAAATACAAAACTATGAACAAACTGGAAGGGGACATGTCAAAGTGACATTCTTCTTCTTAGTTTTTCATTATTATCTTTGTATTGAGGATTGACCTTTAATCAGAGCAGAATTGAAGATGGTTGGATAATTCTTCACTATCATATTATTTTACCAATTGGCAATCCACAAATGGAAATAACATTAAACAACTCATACACGCATAGTTATCTCCAAACTCCAAAGCAATATTATATGTAAATATATACACACACACGAAAATTGCCAATCTCACAGATTGGGAATATGCGATATCCCCTCAAGAAAAATTATCCATCTCACAGATATATATACACACACGAAAATTCCCAATCTTGAATAAACGTGAAAAAACCAGTAAAATACTACCTTAATTAAGGATTTTCTTGTGAGATTTTTCGCCTCAAGTTATTGTGTAAATGACTTGTGCCCTTTGTTGGATTTCTAGTCTTTAATCAACCAGTAAAGAGTAAATCTATGAAAAAGAAAGGAAAGGAGAAGTCATCTTGGAGGGATGAGGAATGAAATTTTTGAGAGAGATCGATTTTGACACATTGAAATTGGTAAATTTGTGAGGGAAAGGGAACGAAAATTTTCAATTGTCAAAGATTTCCCTCGTCTCAACGTTTGCCGAGGCCAGTACGCGCCTTATTATGCTGAGTCAAACTGTTGGACAGGCTTTCTAGAATTGGACAGTATGCTTGACAGTGTTTAATTTTATTTTTGCCATGTCAGCCCAATAGAGTTCAAGAAAATATGCATTGGAGAAGGAAAAAATTGGACAATATCTATTTTGATGACATGGCACACTTTATTAGACATTAACATTCTAGCATTGGAGATGCTCTTAGCAATCTATTACTATTTATATAAAAAGGAAAAGGCTTAGTTGTCATATTCGTATTTGTTATTTCTTTAACCAAAATATTGTTTACTTGAAATCCTTGGGTGATTCTTTCTTGCATTCTTGCTTTATGATATTGATGAAAATCAAATACCAGATTGGTTATTTGTGTTTCGTGGACTCTCTCTCTCTTGGTGCGCCAAGAGACCGACTTTTGCCACAGTTTTCAAACTATGGTTTTGGCTTTCACTTTCATATTTTCTTATTTTTTGGGGTCTGATCTACGATCTTGTGTTAACATGACTGAGGCAATTAGCAATCTTTGGCGATCCCTATCGATTGGAGCCGATGAGGAGGATGTTTTGGCAGTGGATGACGACACAATTCGTCAACATGTAAGGGAGGCCGGACTCGCGCTACTAGGCAAAATCCTCACAAAAAAACTATTGGGAAATCAACCTGAATATGATTTCATGATTGTCCCAAGATCCTTGCCTTCAAGTTGAGAAATACCAAAAGAATAGGAGAAATAAATATGTAAGGAAATAACAACACAGGATTTACGTGGAAAACTCCACAACCGGAGAAAAACTACGGGCGGACCATCAAAGCTTTCCACTATATGAAAAATTTTTACAATCATATAGACTTTTCACTCGCCCAACTCCAACCCCAAGTATTACAAGAAAAATAACCCGAGTTTTACCGCACCTAATTTTCTACTCTTTGTACAAACCACAAAGAGTTACAAGAAAACTGTCAAGATGCTAGGCTCACAATTTTTCCTCTAAATCTGGTCACCCCCAAGTATTACAGAGAAAATACATCAAGTCTTACCACACTCACCAATTGCTATTCTTTGTACTACCCACAAAGACCACAAAACTAGAGTGCTAAATTATTATTTTTCTCCCAACCCATACTTGGTTGGTACATAGAAGAGAAGAACAATACTCCTATTTATAAGAAAGACAAACACACATACAAGGAAAGTCTTTGGCCTACAAACTATGCTTGTAATTTTGGAAGAATTCCTCAAGCACCAAATTCTTTCCATATTTTCAATTGTTTGTTTTTCCTTTTTTTCCTCTTGAATTTATTTTTTGCAATATCTAACAAAAACCACAGAGAGGCTTTCAAGCAAACTATGCTCTCTTTATGGAAGTCTGATGGTGGGGCGAGGATCAAGTTTCTGGAGGGCAACGCTTTTGTGGTGGAGTGTGATAAGGCGGAAGATCGGCAGAGGATCCTCAACACTCAACCATGGAATTTCGACCGCGCGCTACTGGTCTTCTCACAGATTGAACGCCAATCTGCTAGGGCAATTCCGCAGTTAAAGTTTGTGCCGTTTTGGGTTCAAATCTACAATCTGCCATTAATTCATATGAGGGCGGATATGGCTGAGTGTATCGGAAATCATGTGGGCAGGTTCATCGACGTCGACTTGGATAGGGATGGATCATGCCTGGGAAGGTTTCTGCGAGTCCGTGTTAATATCGATATCACCAAGCCATTGCGCCGTTTTCTGAACCTGCAGTTGGGCTCTGAAGGAACGTTGGTGCGGGTCGATTTTAAGTATGAGAAGCTCCCTCTCTTTTGCTCACTATGCCGCTGTTTGGATCACTCCTTTGATGAGTGTGGGGTTGTTGTTCCAGAGGTTTTACGTAAAAGGGAGAACCACAAGTACGGCGACTATCTTTGTGCACCAAAGGGCAAAGGGTAATCGGGCGAAAGCAAAAGAACGGGGAAGGGGGCCGACCCCAGTGGCCTCTTCCAGGAAGGGTGATGAGGGGAGTTCCCGGGCAATATTTCGGCCACCTAATGATAACCCAGACGGGGCTAATCATGATGGTGGGACACCAATGAACAGAGAGATGGAAATTGTGGATACTGCTATGGATGTTTTTGCTTCTCAAAGTCCTCTAGCTCATAAGCAAGGAGGTGGAACTACAAATTCGAGAGCATCCATGGGGGATGATGGTTCTTTACGTGAAGTTACAGCCCATCCCGATGACATTACTAGTGGGAATATTGGGGTCGAGAAAGGAAAGGCGGCTGTGGTGGTGGGGAAGCAAGATAGGGGGAAGAAGGCAAAGACTTGGAAGTGGGCACCACGGAAACCGGTCGGATCCCCGCTTAAGTCCCTTCTTATAAGTGGTAGAGGGGGCGACAGGCCAAGCGGTAAGAAACTCCTACCACCCTCTATAGTGAAGGATGGAGGAGCAAAACGGAGGCAAATCAGTCTGGAGGTTTGTTATGCCCCGATTGTTGAGAACGCAAATCCTACTTCAACGGCGAGTCTTGCCGAGCAGGACCGCCGGGAGCCATGAGTCTGCTAAGCTGGAATGTGCAAGGGCTGGGGAACCCCTGTACATTGTCTTTTCTACGGAAACTAGTTCATAGCCATTCCCCTCATTTAGTCTTCCTCTAAGTTATCTGGTGTGAGGGCAGAACATATTCGCTACACGTTGGGTTTCAAATCTATGTTGGCTTTGAATTGTCGAGGGAGAAGTGGTGGTTTGATCCTCCTTTGGAATGATGGATGGGATGTGCAAGTCAGCTCATACTCCGTTGGTCATATTGACGTGAACATTACAGGGATGGATTCCAACGCCTGGCGTTTCACTGGGTTTTATGGTAACCCAAAGCTATCTGATCGTGTGCACTCTTGGAATCTCCTGCATCAGCTTATGGGGGCATGAGAACAAGCCGTGGATCTGTTGTGGAGATTTTAATGAGACTATTTTCGCACGAAAGGACGGGGAATGACTCTAGGCCCACGTTTTCGATGGAGAACTTTCACAGGGACAAATGGTAGGAAAGGGCGAGACCATATCCAAGCCCGGCTTGATCGGGCTCTTAGTAACAGCGAGTGGAGAGGGCTCTTCCCCCTAGCTTGTGTAGAACATTTGGCTTTTGAGAGATCTGATCATCGTCCAATATTGGTCCGCCTTGGTGGGGGCCATTCAAAGCAGACATCCGGTGGGAAAAACGGGCCTTTTCGTTTTGAGCACTTCTGGTTTAAAGAGGATGAGTATCACACCCTTATGCAAGGTCTTTTCTCAAATTGGGACTCGCAAGTTACCAGTGTAAATCCTTTTGGATCTCTACAAGGTAAATTGGCAGAATGCTCAGAAATTCTTATGCGATGGAGCAAGGAGAAATTTGGGAATTCTAAAAAGAGGCTGGCGGAATTGTATAAGCGACGCAACGATCTTCTAAGTGGTTCACAACCGGGGGAAGAAATGGCAGAAATCAAGGGCCTTGAAGGGGAGATTCAGCGGATTGAAAGGCTACTTGAAAGATACTGGAGAACACGCTCAAGGATTTCTTGGTTGAAAGAAGGCGATAACAACACGGCTTTCTTCCATGCAAGAGCGTCTGAACGCAAGCGTACCAATTATATCCAGAAGCTAAGAAGCGCCAATGGAAATTGGATTGACAAGGAGGAGGAGTTGGTAGATCACATTGCAGGCTATTATTCGGCTTTATTCACTAGTGATCAGCCTACTGCTAACATGCTTGAGGAGGCTGCCAGCGGGATCCAAAACCATCTTTCTAGGGCTGATACTGATTTGCTTATGCAACCATTTTCGGTGGAGGATATCTCCCAAGCTCTATTTCAAATGGACCCGCACAAAGCCCCAGGGGTGGACGGTTTTCATGCTCAGTTTTACCAGTCCCACTGGGAGGATCTTCAGAGCCAGGTATGCGGTGCTTGTTTACGTGTTCTTAATAACGGTGATTCGGTAGAACATGTTAACAAGACGATCATTGTCCTTATACCAAAGATACCAGCCCCGACCCAGGTTATAGATTATAGACCTATCTCGCTGTGTAATGTGATCTATAAGCTTGTATCAAAATGCTTGGTTAACCGTTTGAAACAGTTTATTTCACCAATGATCTCTCGAAATCAAAGTGCCTTTGTCCCCGGGCGATTGATCACGGACAATGCTTTGGTGGCTTTTGAGCTGCTACACTCTTTGGGGCGAAGAAATAGTGGGAATAAAGGCTTCTTTGCTCTTAAGCTTGACATGAGTAAGGCGTATGACCGAGTAGAGTGGGGTTTCGTCCGTAAAGTGATGGAGAATATGGGCTTCCCGGACTGTTGGGTAAACCGAGTGTACAATTGTATATCGACAGTGGAGTTCACCTTCACAATTAACGGCACCTTTCAGGGAAAGGTGGTTCCGTCTCGAGGGCTTAGACAAGGATGCCCGCTTTCTCCATATATGTTTATCATTTGCGCTGAAGCTTTTTCTGGTTTGATTGAACAAGTGGAGCGACAAGGACGAATCCAAGGCCTTAGCTGTTCTAGACGAGGCCCACAGGTTAGTCACCCTCTATTTGCTGATGATTCTTTACTCTTTGGCCGTGCTACAATGTCGGAAGTGGCCACTATCTCTCAAATCATTGAACAGTATGGGGCGGCATCGGGGCAGAAGGTGAATATGGCGAAAACGTCGATTACCTTTTCACCAAATGTTCATCCGGATTCCCTCAACGGTATAGGAATGGCTTTGGGGCTGAATGTGTTGCAGCAACAAAGTAAGTATTTGGGATTCCCCTCCATGGTGGGCCAAGATAGGAGGAAGAGTTTTGCTATAATCAAAGGACAAAGTGTGGCAAAAGATTAAAGGGTGGAAACGGGGCTACTTCTCTCGCGCAGGTCGGGAAGTTATGATTAAAAGTGTTCTTCAAGCTATACCCACGTATGTGATGAGTTTGTTCCGAATCCCTACTAGTTTGTGTGATGAAATTCGTAGTATCATCTTAAAATTTTGGTGGGATGAATTGGATGCAACGAGGAAAATGGCTTGGGTTAGCCGGTAGACGATGTGTCGGGCTAAGAGAGATGGCGGGATGGGCTTCCGATCTTTGCCTCTTTTTAATCAGAGCCTCTTGGCGAAGCAAGTCTGGAGGTTGATTCAAAATCCCGATTCCTTAGTCGGGATGGTATTGAAGAGAAAGTACTTCCCAAATTCTGATATTTTGTCGGCGGGCAATAAACGAGGAAGCTCATTTGTGTGGAAGAGCCTACTTTGGGGTCGAGATATCATAATTAGGGGAGCTCAATGGAGAGTCGGGAATGGTGAATGTATACGGGTATGGGATGATCGGTGGATTCCAGATAATGAATTGCCTAAGTTGCTTACACCCGGCATCCCCGGGATCTCGAAAGTTAGTGATCTGTTAAGAGGATGGAAGGTGGAAGATGGAAGTCATAGAGCAGCCTTTCTGGCCCATTGATTGCTCACGGATTTTGGATATTCAGGTGGGTAATGGCTCGCGCCCAGACCGCCCTTATTTGGGGGCTCACTAAATGCGGGAATTACACGATGAAAATTGGATATCACATCGCAATGGAACACTGTCACCCACAGCCAGAGAAGAAGAGCTCTGTGGATTCTCTCTATTATAAGTTGATTTGGCAGCTGAATATTCCCCCTAAAATTCGACATTTCGCCTGGAGACTTGTGCAGCATGCTATCCCAACGTACGAGAACCTGTTGAAATGACATGTTAACGCCGATATGCACTGTCCACAATGTGGCTGTTGGGAGACAGAGTCCCACTGTTTCCTTTTTTGTCCATGGGCCAATGCGTTTTGGAAATAGGTAGGATGTTGGGATCAGATTAAATTCAGTATGAAAGGTAATATGGCTGTGGACATCGGGGACTGGTTTTCGAACGTACTACAGCAACATGAGGCTTGTACCATGCACGGAGATTATTTGCATGGGTCTATGGCAGATCTGGAATATCCGAAATCAGTGCAAGCATGAAGGGAAAGTCATGGATATAGCCTGCACATGTGATTCGATGTTAAAGTTTCAGGCAGCGATACAATGGCGGGAAGACGGGGTGCAGCTAGAGCGGAATGGTGAAATAATCAAGGTATGAATGAGGGTCTCATATTGTCTACGGATGCATCCGTTCGTGGTAGTGGCTGGAGTGGACTGGGGGGAGTCATTCGAGACTCTCACGGCATTCTTCATGGTGCTTTAATTGCCAAACTGGTGAGAGGCCCAAATGACACCGAAACAGCCGAGGCCATTGCTCTAAAGGAGGGACTTCAATTTACTTTGGACAATGGTTTGCAACCAGCAAAAGTGGAATGCGATGCTTTATGCGTCATCCAAAGTCTTATTCGGGTAGAGGAGCTAGCTAGCGCCACAAGCACCCATTATTGCCGATGTGCTCGATCTGTTGCAGAGATGTAGAAGTAGGTTGTGTTACTACATTCCTAGAGATAGGAACAATCTTGCTCATGTCCTCGCCTCTTATGCCCATGCTCATTTGGGCCCTTGTTTTTGGACTGATTGTATTCCTTTTTCCTCTCCTCTTGTGTTCTTGAAGAGTTGAATTGATCAATAATACTCAGGTCCCTTTTCAAAAAAAAAAAAAAAGAATGGTTATTTGTAATTTTCTTGACAAAGAAGTCCAAATTTTGGCCATTATATTATGTTTAAGCCTTTTCGTGTTCTTTTAACACGTTTGTTCTATTCATATTAAACTTCATCAAATTAAATTTACTTTTTCCTCTCATTCTTCATTTCATTTTTTATATTTTTATTAATACATTTTCTCATATTCTCATCGAGAAATGAGTCATCTAAAAGCATATTTAATTTCATCAAATTTAAATTGAATGAAACAAGCCCAAGCTCATTTGTTTTGATGCATTAATATTCTGAGTGCCGCTAAATCGCCCATATTAATTAATTAACCTCTATATTTATTGGCTCTAGACCTGTTGGTGATTGATTTTTCCAAAAACAATACGCGTCCGAAAATTCGCTTTCAATATGATTGTCCATAGATTTTGTGGAATTGTCTTTTAAATATATATATATATATATATATATATATATATATACACACACATATACATACATATATACTAGGGTAGTTTACGTGCAATGCACATTAGGTTTGATCTTATATATGCTAGCGTGGATTTTTTTGCAGGAAAGGGTTGGCCAGATAACAGAACTATATTATACATAGAACGGTGCTTGCATTAATACTAAACTCAACTAATAGTAATAAAGTGTTGTCCATATAATGAAATTATATTCTACACGAACAGTAGGCAGTATTGCTACAATGCTTCTCAAAATAACTCAAAATGGATTAAACCATCTCGACCAATGTGAGAATGAAAATTGACATTCAAATGGTTTTAGATGGAGGTTAAGTGATGGCAAGTGACAAAATATGCGCACGATGCTTCATGGATGGCATTATCTTATCAGGGAACCAATCTTTTTTCTAAAGGATAATACTATTAACGGTAAAAGTTCAATAAGCAAACAGAAGTTACAATTAACAGATGTTTCATGAAGGAACAAGATAAATTTTAGAGAAAGAGTGACGTTTGAGTTGCAATTTTGATACTCGATCCGAGATTGAAATAAAAAATATACACTTTGATTCTCTAGAATTTGGTTCAATATGTTCCCTTTTGATACTAAGGAATGTAAACCTCGCCTTTTTTTGGTCCTATAACCTGGTAGAAAAGGGAAATATTAATCACCCAGAAGCAAACAGATTAATGCACACCTATGTCTAAATGATTCTTTGATGCATATATTCATTGCGTTTCTCAATATTCCGTTCATTTAACTCAGCTTCCGGTCATTAGCATAATGTTAAAAAGCAATAAAGCATTCAAGTGTTTCATGGTGGACAAGTTTAACAAAGAAATCATATGAAAATTTCTTCAAACTTCTTAATCATAGATAACCTGAGAATAATAGTTACTCTTTTACCAAAACTAAAATAGATCTAAAGAACAAGTGAAAGAAACAGTGATATTTTTCTATAATATAGAAAGCTAGAACCTTTGCATTTTTACGTAGTTGTAAATTAAAATATTGATCGCAATTCAACTCAATAGCAGCCAGCATTAAGAGCATGTCCATAGACGCTCATGTTCATAGATTCAAAAAAAACATTGATGGGCACCAATGATTATATCCTTTTTCATAGCGAGACCGAGATAGGCTATCACAAAGAAGGTAAAATCACACGATTAAGCAATGATTGCATATCATTTAGCCTTTCGATGTCGAACCAAAAACAATATTAGGTCACCAATGATGGGCAACCAAACAATTAGCAAACTCTTTTACTATTAGCAATGTAGTGAAATATATATAAGGACCCGGGTGTCCCGTATCTTACTGAACACCCGGGCCTTTACGGGCCCGTCGGACCTCCGATTTGAAATCCGAAAATTTGTCCAAATTTAGCATGATGAGACGGAGCTCCAGCAACTTGGAAAAAAAATTCGACACTTTGGCGGCCAGTCAAAGTTTTGGCCATAATTTTGACAAAAACTTTGACCGGCAGCTACCGTATTTTGCTCTCTGAAACTTCTGGGCATTTTCCATTTTTCACCATTTGCGACCGTAACCTTAAAACCTTACAGCCGTAAACGTACTTTTACGGCCGTAACCCTCACATTTACGGCCGTAATTCCGATTCTACAGAATTTTCCTCTTTTCATGATTTCGCAGGCCGTTTCGGATTCCGGGACATATCTTGTACTTCAAATCAAATCGTGAACACAACATATACACGTGCATACCGAAACATCATCATGTCATTTCATAACATATACGGAATATATACGGAATCATATACGGTTTTCGGGACGAATTTGGGCGGGTCGTTACACAATAGCTGTAAATAGACATCATTGATCATCTGAAATGGTTATTGTTGTGGCAAAAAAACTACATTCTTCATCTAAAATTGTTGACAATAAACCTTTTTTGAGTGAAATAAGGACATTGACAGAAATCACGCACAGAAACATTGTGAAACTTCATGGATTTTGCTTGAATCTCAGCACTCATTTTTGGTAGATGAATATCTTGATAGAGGTAGTTTGGCAAAAACTCTAAGCTCAAACGAAGAAGCTAAGGCATTGGATTGGCCAAAAAGGGTTAATATTGTGACGGGCATTGCTTGTGCTTTGTCTTACATGCATCATAGTTGTTCTCCTCCAATTGTTCATCGAGACATATCAAGCAGCAACATTTTGCTTGACTCAAAGTACGAGGCTCATATTTCGGATTTTGGCACTGCAAAGTTTTTGAAATGTGACTCGTCGAATATGAACGCTCTTGCAGGCACTTATAATGGCACTTATAATGGCTATGTAATTGCACCAGGTAAATATTTCTTTCTTTTCTTCACATATGCAATTTTAGAGTTTTAATGTTATTCATTCAGTGTTTTTCTTTGCAGAGTTTGCTTACACAATGAGGGTGACAGAGAAATGTGACATGTGTGGCTTCGGCGTATTAGCGTTGGAAGTGATCATGGGAAAGCATCCAAATGAATACCTCCAACATGTAACCAATTCATCCAATGAAGAGTTATCGTTGAAGAATTTGTTGGATTCGCGTCTTTTATATCCCAATGCCAAAGAAGAGAAGACTCTGATGTTCATTTTCGAGCTCGCAACCAAATGCATTCACACAAATCCAAAATTTCGGCCAACCATGCATGTTGTTTCGGATAAGCTTAGTGCATGTGCAACTTAATTTCTCAATTAATGACGCCTGTTTGACCACGAGCTTAACCGATGTTTGCCGACGATACATACAAATTGGTTTGCTGCATTTTGTTCGGTTGACGTGTGGTTTGGACGTTTGGTTCTAGTAAAAGTAGGCATTTACATGTCTTAGTTGGATGTTTCTGTGTATGCTAAGCCATGTCATAAGGACGTACTATGTAGCAAGCTTATATGTAATGTAAGTGAAGCTTTCTTTTATGGAACTTGAGTTTTATTTATTCTAAAGTTCCTTTATTTTATATCATGTATCAGTATTATTCTCGTCTAATTTTTTATTCTACTCCAGAAATTAAATACTGACATTGCAAGAATTGTTGCCTTTAACTCACAACCAAAAGTTTTCTCGTCAAACTATTCCGTCCAAAACAACTCGGTCGAAGAAAGAGTAAAGACATTTTTTATCAATAAAAGGTACTTTTGTTTGTATTGCGACGACTGTTACTCCAACCTAGCCAAGAGTCAATAATTCTTTTAATTTTTCTTTTACAAAAATCTCTGATTATGAATTGAAGTTAAAAATGCACCTTTATAAAATTAAACAAGAAAATGATGTCTCTACTATCTTATAAAGTGTCAAAGCCCACGGTTACTTAATTGATGAGGTCCTTTAATTACATTAGAAAGCAAATGAAAACCCGAGCAACCTTTTTTCTTTTTCAAAAAAGCATGAAAGCTTTTGATGTGGGTGCATGAAACCATCGACTTGAACTGTGATGATTTAGCAAGTTTTGTGTCCTTTTGTATTAGATCAGACTATAGCAAAAACAGAGAAAGAGGCAAATACGATGGCGAGGTCTAGGCGTATTAATTATTAAATTGGCCAATCTTGTGATGGCAGCGTGTTAATTCTAGTGTTGTTTTATGGGTACAACATACTTTGGCAATCACCATCCAACGTTAAACTATCATATAACAGCTCAATCATTAGCACCGCTGATAAATAGAATATAGTTTCTACAATAGGATTCATAGGGCCCATTGGGCTGATATATATATATATATATATATATATATATATATATATATATATATCAGTTGCTTGCATTATGTTGCAGCAAAATTAGATCATAGTGCGGTTTTAATCTCCAAAAGACTTCCCATAATGCCATTTTCTTAGTGTCCGTTAGATAGAGTTGCTCCTACAAGCCTGACTCTGCCTTGGCTTTTGTATTCTGCTAATTGATAAAGGGGAATGTGTTATTGGGATAGACAGCGGCAACTTTTTTACAGTTAAGGGGTTATTTGTAATTTTCTTTTAAGTATTTATAAAAATAAGTCTAAAATTTTCCTTGCTGTTGCATTTTATTTTTGGACATGTTCCTCATGTGATTCGGGATGACTACAATTCCTTCTATTAATAGTTGTTCTTTTGGAATTTCATGCTTCCAGCAGGAATGCACTTGTTAGTGGACTGGAAATTCTACCCCATTGCATAGCTTTGTATTTTCCAAAACATGTAACGCTGTGCATTTTTATTTTTTCTTTTTATTTTTAATTTTACATCAATATATTTAGGGGTACGTAAACTGTAGAAATTATCCGCAGCCTTTAGATCCATTAATATTGTACTTATCATTTCCATCCTTCTAAGTCCAGACAAAGAAACCCCAACCTTTTAAAAATTGGTGTTGTCAATCATCCAAATGGATGAACTTTTATAATTAAATTGTTAGGCTATATATGTTTGCAACTTGCATTTTATTTTTAGTTTTATTTTTATCTGTTCACACAACATACATCATCTCAAAAATTAATGATATACTTCAACATCATTCGTTTGTCAATATTTTACTCACTTTATTTGTTTGAGTAGCATTTTCAGGGAAGTTATGGGTCAATTCCTTGCAATTAACACATTTTTGGTTGGGAGTTATGAATCAATTATTTCAATTAAAGCACTTTGGGCGAACCCAGTAGCTGAGAACTGACTAATTTTGGGTTCTTCGATTTTTTATTTTATTTATTTATTTATTTATTTATTTATTATTATTATTATTATTATTATTTTTTCGATAATATAAAATTTAAATATTCATTATTTTTTTCCCGTTCCGCCAGGTGTTAAATTTCTCGTCCTTGAATGCAACAGTATTCCAATTTGTTCCAGATTCTCTTACTGGTTGATTTTTTTGTTTTACGATTTTTAGTATGAATTTTCATAGAAATTGTGGAGTTTCCTTTAAATGTATATAATTTATAAGAATTTAAATCTTTGAAAATTACTAAATCTCAGCCAAGAACTCAGCTGATTTTTCAAGGCTAATGCATTTTATCAATTTAGTCCTTATCATAGACTTCTGAAGCCCTTTCATAAGTTTGTATTTTCAAAAATATATGAGCCTAGAAATTGCAGTTTCATACCATCGAACTTTGTACCAAGTACAAAACAAATTCCAATTCAAAAGCGCCATGTTCTAGAAGATACTCAATTTTGGCATTTTCTCTGCTCTTACGTTCGCTTTTAACTTGTGTTAAACCTACTTCTGCTTCTTTTGCATTAAATGCTCTCCTTAAATGGAAGGCTCATTTCAAAAACAAAAACAATTTCTTCTAGCTTCATGATCTCTTGATGCCGGCAATACGAGCCTTTCGAAAGCAAGTTTGAGTCCCTGCAATTGGTTTTGAGTTTCATGCTTGAATGGAAGTGTCAATAGGCTCAACCTCACAAATGCAAGTATTCATGCCACTCTGCACAAGTTTCCCTTCTCGTCTCTTCCAAATCTTGCTTTAGTTGATTTGCAAATGAACCAACTTTTTGGAGTCATTCTACCTCACATAGGTAACCTCTCTAAACTCGTATACATTGATTTATCAATTAATCAGCATAGTGGAGCCATCCCATCCAAGATAAGCCGATTAACTAACCTTGAGTTCCTCCATTTGTTCGAAAATCACTTTAATGGCTATATTCTTCATGAGATATGCCAACTAGCGTCTCTAAGAGAGCTTTTCGTGTATGCTAACAATTTTGATGGTCCAGTTCCTGTTTCTTTTAGCAATTTGAGAACTTTGACTATTTTGTCTCTTTATGACAACTCTTTCTAGATTAATACCCGTTGAAATGGGAAATCTTGTAAATCTTGTACTACTTGACATGTCCATTAACACTCTAATGGGTTCCATACCCTCAACTCTAGGAAACTTGACCCTCCTACAAATTTTGCAATTTGCACATAATCAACTTTCTGGTTCAATTGCTAATGAGTTAGGGAAGTTAAAATATCTTACAACATTGAACCAGATCATTAATAACCTCATAGGCCCTATCCCAAATTCTCTCTCTGTAAAGGTGCAAACCTTATTAATCTAACACTAAGCGCAAATGGCTGACAAGACCTATTCATGCATGTTTAGGCAACTTGAATGATTTAGAATATTTGTCCCTTGGTAGAACCCAATTTTCTTGTTCCATTCCAAGAGATAGAACTAGGAAATCTGAAGAAACTCGTCCAATTGAATTTGGATGAAAATCAGTTTTATGGTCCTTTACCAGAGGTGTGCAGTGGCGGGGTACTGCAAAGATTTACTTTGAGCAACAATAGGTTTTCAAATCTCCCTAAAAGCATCATAAATTGTTCAAGTTTAATCATAGTCCGATTCAAACACAACCAACTTTCAAGGAATCTGTCTGATGATTTTGGGATCTATCAAAATTTGACTTTCATGGATCTAAGTGATAATAAATTCTATGGAGAACTCGCGAGCAACTGGGGTCGTAAAAAACAATTGGAAACTCTAAGGATTGCGCAACACAACTTTCCAGGAAGCATTCCTCCAGAACTTGGAAATCTTAGTCAATTGCAGGAACTCAATCTTTCTTCAAACAGATTAAGTAGAGAGATTCCAAAGGAGTTTGGGAGGCTGAAGTTACTTTTGAAGCTTTATTTAAATGACAACCAACTTTCTGGGGATATGCCTCCCGAATTGGGATCACTCTAAAGGTTAAATCACCTTGACCTTTCAAGCAACAGATTTACAAGTCGAGTACCTGAAAATTTTGGTTATTTTGAGCAGTTATATCACTTGGATTTGAGTAAAACCCATTTAAGCCAAACGATCCCTATTCAACTAGGTAGGTTAATTCATTTGTTTGAGTTGGACATGAGTAATAATTTACTCACTGGAGAAATATCGTCCGAGTTAAGATTGTTGTCAAGCCTGGAAATGTTAAATCTCTCAAACAACCACAACTGCAGGTTTACAAAGCACAACTTCCGCTACAAAACACAATGGCCATAATAGACTTCATTTCTTATTTGAAATGGTTACAATTGCGGGGGAAAAAAGCACTACATTCTTCTTCTGAAATGGTAAACAATAAAAGTTTCTTGACTGAAATAAGGACATCGACAGAAATTAGGCACAGAAACATTGTGCGACTTTATGGCTTCTACTCAAATTCTCAGCACTCATTTTTTGTATATGAATATCTGGACAGAGGCAGTTTGGCGAAAACTCTAAGTTGAAACCAAGAAGCGAAGCTGTTGGACTGGCCTAAAAGGGTAAACATCATGAAGGGCGTGGCTTGTGCGTTGTCTTATATGCATCATAGTTTTTCTCCTCCAATTGTTCATCGAGACATATCAAGCAACAACATTATGCTCAACTCAGAGTACGAGGCTCATATTTCAAATTTTGGCACTGCAAAGTTTCTGAACCATGACTCATCTAATAAGAGCGTTCTTGCAGGCACTTATGGATATAATAAGAGCGTTCTTGCAGGCACTTATGGATATATCGCACCAGGTAATATTTCTCTTCTTTCTTCACATAGACTATTTTAGAGTTTAAATTGAATTCATTCAGTGCTTTTCTTGGCAAAGTTTGCTCGAACAATGAGGGTGACAGAGAAATGTGACGGTATAGCTTCAGAGTGTTAGTATTGGAAGTGATCATGGGAAACCATCTGAACAAATACCTCCCACATGTCACAAATTCGTCCCATGAAGACTTACCTTCGAAGGATTTCTTGGATTCGTGTCTTTTATATCCCAATGCCGAAGAAGAGAAGATATTGATGTTCATTGCTGAACTTGCGATCAAATGCATTCACTCGAATCCACAATTTCAGCCAACCATGCACGTTGTTTCAAATATGCTTAGTACATCTGCACCTTTCTCAGTGGTGTCCATTCAAGTAAGCGCATGAGCTTAACCGACCTTTGGTGATAGTAGTGAAAATTAAATTTATGCATTTTTGTTTAATTGATGTGTTGGTTCTAGAAAAAGTAGCCTTATTACAAAAAATAAGACTTCTGTTATCCTAGTAGTGTTGTACATGTAGAGTAATTGCTCTACACGTATAAGGCTATTGGAACAATATGCATTCCTTTTCGGTGGATGTTTCTGTGTATGCCATGGCATGTCATAAGGACTATATGCAGGCTTATATATATGTAATGTAAGTGAAGTTTTCTTTATGGAACTGGAGTTTGATTTATTCTAAAGTTCCTTTATTTATATCATGTGTTATTCTCCTCTCTAGTGTATGCCTACTACTCCAGAAATTACATTATGAAGTTGCAAGAAGTGTTTCCTTTGACAACCAAAAATTTTGTCCTCAAACTAGCTATTCCATCGAAACGAACTCCGTCGATCAAAGAAAGGGTAAGACATTTTTTATCAATAAGAGATACTTTCGTTTATATTGGGACGCCTGGTACTCCAAGCAAAGAGTCAAGAATCCTTTGAATTTTTCTTTTGTAAAAGTCTGATTATTAACTGAATTTAAAAATGGACCGTCATATATAGGGTGATAGGGGTTGATTTTTAATGATTTTTAATGTAAAAGAAGAGAGAGAATGAGTGGATTTGAATGATGGAGATTTATGGATGTGATGTAATATATAGATATGATTAATTTAGGGTAAAGAAAGAATTGATAAAAAAATTGTAAAAAGTGATAAAAATATTAAAAAATGTTGCCTATCCACGTGATAAACAAGAAAATGATTTCAATAACTAATACTATCTTCTAGACACCGGCGGATCCAGCACCCGTCGAGCCGGCGGGGCCGCGAGTGCTGGATCCGCCGGAATCCACCATGGCTACCAGCCGAGTAGTGAGCAGCTGCTGGAAGAGGAAAGAATTCTGGAAGCTTTTAGTTCATTGAACGCCTTTGTGCGTGGTCACTGGTGACCGAATCTCCCACGAGTGAAGTCGAATTCAATCACTGAATTCTTAAACTCCCTCGCGTGGGGGATAACTCTTGCACGCATCGCAAATCCGCAAATGGCAGGCACCGAACAAGACGACCTAGTTCTTAATTACCAGATGTTGGGCCTTTATGGGCTCTGTCAATTTCGAGATGTTGACTTTAAACCCAATTAGCTGACAACCAATAATCCATCCCATGACCTTATGACTTTTTCATTTAGCCCTATATCTCGGTATAAAGGATAACTTGTATATATAGTTAGTTAATTTTTTTGTTACTAAATATTTATTAGGTTACGATATTGAAATTGAATGAATAATTGTGCAATTGTATTGAGTACTTTTTCTTATTATTTTTAGTTCTATTAGAGTATCTTATATAATTTTTCTAATTTTGGTGCATTTATGCATAGATTAATATCTTAATATTTTTTAATTAAATGTTATTGTTAATGGTGAACGGTCAATGGTCAACGGTCGTTGACAGTCAACAACCAACGATGGTCAATAGTCAAATTGCTAGCTAGCTGAACTTGGATCCTAGATTCGCCCCTGCTTATAGAGAATCAAAGTCCACGTGTACTTAACTAATGAGGTCCTCCAATTGAATTAAAAGGAAAATGAAAGCCAATGCAAACTACTAAATTTTTCGATGTGTTGTGCGCATGGGCCACTATTTTATTTTATTTTATTTTTTCCTTCAAAAACAGCATGAAATTTGTTGATGTTGCGCGGTGCATTACTGATTGACTAATTAAATGGCTTGAATTGCGATGATTTATCTAGTTTTGTGTCCTTTCGTAATAGATCATACTAGCAAAGACTGAAGGTAGAGGCAAATATGATAATGAGAGGCGCATCGGAGTTGGTTGCAGAGGCAGCCTGAGCTATAAGTGAAATAAACAACCGCCCAGGGCCCCCAAAAAAGGCCCATGTGCCCAAATTTGATGTTAAATGTTCAAATAAAGCCCAAATTTGATGATATTCATTGAAAAATACATGGTGAAACACGTTGATATTAAAAGTTTGATTATGGATTTTGCATCTAAGGTTGTTAGAAGAGTAAATTGGATATGAAATGTAGTGTATTTTCTACTGTCTTTTATGCATTTATTTTTATATTTTTCTTCGTTATATATAAATTTAATTTTAGTATTGATAAGGTTCCAAAAAAAATTTAGGCCTAGGGCTTCCGAAAACTCTGGTTGGTTGCCAGAACCCAACCGTTTAATTAGTTGAACTTATTTCTAAGATTGAACTCAATTTTAGTTTGTACTGTAATCTTCTATTATGCTTTGCTTAATTTGATAGTATCATAAAATATGTGATTAGAGAATTGATCCCCTCCCATGCCTCCCATGCGGGGAGGCTCCCCACGCCACGTGTTCCCCTGATTGGAGGAGGCCTCAAATCAGGGTCCCAATTGATTGCTCACACGTGCCCCCTTATTTTCCTAGTGTCTGTTAGATAGAGTTGTTGTTACACGTTACAGGCCTTACTCTGCTTTAGCTTTTGTATTTTGGGCGTTGCGTTTTGTGAATTGATAAAGGGGAAGGGAATCTGTTATTGGGATAGACAGTATTGCAACGTTTCTATACTTCAAGGGACTGTTTGTAATTTTCTTCAATTTATTTATAAAAAATTGATTGAGTTAATTACATTTGCTTTTCAATGTAACATTTGAGTTAATTTGACGAGTGCTAGTGATTTTCATGTGATTCGAGATTCTTGTTACCTTGGAGGTAGCAAATCCAAGTATGACGAAAAATAATTTTCTAATGCACGTGATATGGAGAGTGTTCACGTGAATTTACAATATGAATATATAGACAATGTTTAGAGAATATATATATATATATATATATATATATATATATTCTAGATCAGGTGCAAGATACCATAAGTGTTTATTTTCTGTGAACTAATTATCACATTCTCGACATCATTTACATTGGAAAAAATGTTTAATTTGTGTCATATCATGTGAATTTGTTTAATATGTCCATAGTCTTTTTATTATTATTATTTTTTATTTTTTGGCAATTCACGTCTCTAAGTGCGTGGTTTTTCCAAAAGTAATACACTTCTGAAATTTAACCATTTGTAGTATGATTTTCCATAGATATATTGTAGAATTGTCATTAAAATCTGCTATTTAATTTATAAGAATTCATAATTTTTCAAATATATTAAAACATCAGCTAAATGAGAAATCCTCATATTTTGCAAAGACAATCCATGGTCTCTGTCTCTTTATAGTCATTGTCATAGACTTCATTTCTGTTAAAACAGTCAGTCTTTTTGGAATTGCATGCATGCATGCTTCCAATAGGAATTGGCTTAGGAGTGGACTAGAAATTCCATCTCAAATGTTATTTGAACAAATAAAGTGAGCGACAAATTGATAAAACTAATGTATGTATGTTGCATATATACTTGTATTCTTTTTTTATTTTTTTTCACACAACACATTAATTATCACCACATTCCAAAATCAACTATCACTACATTTTTGCATCATTTGTTTGTTAACATTTTTTTATTTTATTTCATTTGTTCAAGTAGAATTTTCCATTCCATCTAGGCAATATATGGATCAATTTCTTGCAATTGATGCATTTTGGTTGGAAGATATCAACCAGCAGTTTCAATTAATGCACTCTGGGGAACCAACTAGATGAGAACTGACTAATTGAGTTAGTTGATTGTTTACTCTCTTTTCCTCTCAATGATTTCATTTCATTTTTCACTCAAACTAAGAAAAATAAAATTAATGTACTTGGAAATATATGAATTTTACGGACAACTTTCCTAATATACTGCCATTCACTCATCAAAATGCCGATTTTAAACAAAAAGTAATTTTTATAATCCACATAAATAACTTGAGCACTTTTCATTTATTGGAAATTTATAATGTCACCTTAATTATACAGAGAGATGTATAGAGTAAAGGGACAATGGATCGGCAAGTCTTCCACAAGTTTAAAGTTACAAGAAATAAAATACTCCCTCCATCCCAAATACTACCTCCGTCCCAAAATTATAGCTCTTTTTTCTCTTCACACAGATTAAGAAAAATGCAATTAATGGTATTGGAAAAGTACAATTCAAGATTATTTTCCTAATATGTCCTCTCATTTATTAGATATTTTATTTCAATTACTCTATTTTGATGATAACAATGTATATTAAATGAGAGTATAAAAGATAATTAATATTTTAACTACATCTTTAAAAGGAATATGACATATATTTTGGGACGAACGAAAAAGGAATAAATGGACTATATTTTGGGGCGGAGGTAGTATATGCTTGGTTTACTTTTCTCGTTGTCCCAATTATGTCTTGTTTCTATATTAAAGAGTATTTTTTATTCATTAATTTACCAAAACAACTTTATTTAATTTGCTTTTTTATAACCATTATCTTTTGAATTACATTTGGTAGACTAGAAAATGATTTACAAAATGTACTTTTCCAATTTTTTTAATATTTTTGAAAAAATAAACAAGTCTATATTATTATTATTAGGACGCGGAGAGTAAGACAATAGTAATTTGACTAACTGGAACATGGAAAATTTAAATAGTGAATTTCAAATAAAATCAAGTCGGGGTATATTAGGAAAAAAAAACTTTTGATATTACCAGCGTAAAAGAGGAAAGGGAATTATAATTAAAAAAAAAATGGAAAATGGTACTACTATCTTTGCGGTACCTAGACATTACAAACTTTGAAAATTTGTTTTGTGTGTGTGTGTATATATATATATATATATATATATATATATATAATTTGTCTTTATAAATTTTTATTATTCCTCGCTCTGCCAATGTTTATAATTTTCTCGTCGTACCAATTCAATTGCATGAAACAGCATTCTGGTTAGTTCTATATTCTCTTACTAGTTGATTTTTCTAGAAGTTAAACTCTTTCAAAGTTCTACCATTTTTAGTACGATATATATATATATATATATATATATATAAATATTGTAGAATTGTCTCTCAATATATATAATTTATAAGAATTTACAATCTTTCAAATTTATTAAAATCTCAACTAAAAGTGAGAACACCTTTGATATTTCATAGATAATGCAACCTCTGTCTAGTCCTTATCATAGACTTCAAGTCTTTTAACGCTACCAGAGTCTTTTGTAACTATGCTTCCCGCAGGAATTGACTTGGGAATGGACTAGAAATTCTACCCCATTGCAAGGGTACCACACCAGTTTGAGTAATGCCACTTAAACAAATAGATTAACAAAATGTATATGTACATGTTACAAAACCAACCATCATTACACTTTCACATTATCACTACCAAAAATAGGATTTTCATGGGCGACAATTATCCCTATAGCCGTGTATTTGTACAACAATAGTAGTGATATGTCCGTGCTTATAGAGTAATAGCAACGACGTCACTCCTATTAATCTACAAGAATGAGATTATAGAGACGATTAGAGTGTTCCTAAATGTCAAGTTTCTTATAGAGCATTTCTTTATCAATATTTTTTTACATTTGTTTAAGTGGGATTTTCGATGGGATGGAGGCAAGATATGAGTCAATTCAGTCTCCTAGCTTGCTTACATGCACGCAATTGATGCAATTTGGTTGGATAACCGATATGAGTGAATTGTTTCGCCCAAGAGTCATTCCTCCAGAATTTGGAAATCTAAGTCAATTGCAAGTACTTAATCTTTCTTCAAACCAATTAACTGGGGAGATTCCAATGGAGATTGGGAGGTTGATTTTACTTTGGAAGCTTTGTCTGAATGATAACCAACTTTCTGGCAATATACTTCAGGAATTGAGATCACTTTCAAGGTTAAGTTACGTTGACCTTTCAAGAAACAGATTGACAGGTCAAGTGCAGGAAGGCTTCGCTTGTTTTGAGCGATTGTTTTACTTGAATTTGAACCAAAACTATTTAGGCCAATCGATTCCTTTTCAGCTTGGAAAATTAATTCAATTGTCTGAATTGGATATGAGTAATAATGTACTCACGAGAGAAATACCACCGGAGAAATAATTGGATAGGAGACTTGTCAAGTTTGGAAATGTTAGACCCCTCGCATAACCATCTATTTGACATTAAGATGTATATTTGCCGTTGAGTTTTTAATATTGATTTGCTTTGTTCGTAATATTGCTTGATCACCAATTTTGTGAGATTTGTGGTTTGTTTTGTGTATTCAAAAATCCTAAACAAGCTAGACATATATTAAAAACCGTAGGATCCGACTGGGGATAGAGATATACCCCCTTGCCTTACGTCATATACCCCTGTCGAGAAGAGTATCCATGTCCTTGAGACGCAAACCAATCAGCCATGCACTGTATTTGCTTCACGGTGGATGTGAGTTATGGAACCATTAGTGTCTTGAAGAAATTGAAGAATATCATCAATGAGATAACAGAAGTGCCATGGACCATGTTTACGCCGGTGAATCAAGTTAACAACCACAATAGAATCTGATTCCAACCACACCCTAGTAAAACCATATTGTTACAAAGAAGAGTGGCAGTATGCAGGGCTTTAATTTCAGCATACAAAACAGAGCCAGATTGATATGGCTTACAAAATGCAAGCAAAGCCTGACCATTGCAATCCCTAAAGATGCCTCCACCAGCAAGTTGGGTTTCCCTTTAGCTACCATCAGTATTAATTTCAACAACAGAGGCTACAGGTGGAATCCATTTAACAATAACAGGAGTAGAAACATGGTTGTGTTGCTTAATAAGGCTAGAATTTTTGAGCAATTGGATCAAACCTTCAACACTTTTAATAATTTTCTGAGATGATATAGCAGTGCCTTTGTGCTTGGCTTTATTTCTAGCTTGCGAAAGATGCCAAAGAGTATAGAAAGGAACATAACTCCACCACTTGTGAGGGAGGAATGTATCCAATTAAAGCACAGGCTCCTCGGATGAGAGGGTTTGTTAAATCTGGTGCCAAATTTATTGTGGAAGTGATGCCAATCAGCTTGAGCAACATCACTAGAGATAAACACTTCACTAAAGCAGCTCTGGCATTTAGAGGGCATATTAACAACAAGCTTCATTTTATACAGTCATCACTATTCAACAAACTATGCCATAGCTTCCCCAAAAAAAAAATTAAAAATCGTGGGAGGGTGCGAATTTATGCCAAATATATTTATAGGAGAGCTGTAGAGATGCCTCCACTTGTGAGGGGAGTAGTGTAAAATCCAATTATAACACGTGCTGTAGAAAATAAGATTACAGAAAAATAATTGTTAAAGATTTATATTGAAGAAAAATAATTTTTAAAGATTTATATGGATTAAAATCCAAGGCCATGTTTAACAATAAAGTATAATTTATCAAGCCGATTGTACATACTTTTTCCAGGTACCTGAGAAAATTTATTTTCTTTTGCAGAAATTTTATTTTGTTAATAAATTTGTAATTCTTTTTATATTTTTGTCTCTTTTAAACATTATAATCTATATATATATATATATATATATATATATATATATATAAACATCATTTTTCTGAAATTTTTAATTAATTTTTAATTCCACATCATTATATTTTCCTCTCAATGCATTTTTCTTAAAATAGACATTATTTTTGTCTTAAATAGACGTTATTCCTTTTAATGATATTCTTTTTATTATATAGACCATCATTATATTCAGCATTAATATTCTTTTTAATTTAATTATATTTTTCATTTGTTACCAAACCTAATCTCCAATGCAATTATTTTTGTTAACAATTAAAGATAATAAATTAAAATATGACTTGAAAGAATTCAACGAATTGTCTATGATAAATTATTGAAATAATTGTTCTTTCTTTACACTAAAAAATTTCGCCTTCATCTTTTTCCTCTTTTTTTTTTGGCTATGATTAATTTATAAGGCAAATTCATAGATTGATTTTACTTTCTTCAAACTATTAGAATTTTTTGCATTTGTATCATCAATTTTTTTATCCAAACAATTTCTAATATAATTTATTATTATTTTTTACAATTATATATAATACAATTATTTTTTAGAATGGTCGTTTTCTTCTTCTTACTAAATTGATCATTGGGTTAAAAAGAGGTCAATTATTTTCGTTTATGATTATATGAAATAAATTAAAGTATCAATTTAAAGAATTCGATGAATTGTCTGTCATAAATTATTGAAATAATTGTTCCCTCTTACCAATAAATTTTTTTCTTCCTCTTTTTTTTTTCTTTTTTGTCGTTGCTATCATTAACTTTTTATACCACTAAACTGACTCCACATTTTTTTTTAAATTGCGAAGGTAACTTTGTGGATTGATTTTACTTTCTTTTCTCAATAACCAAATAATTCTCATGTGTTGGGCGATTCGTTGCTAGCATCTCCATCTAATGAGATATTCCTATACAACATGGAAGATAATTTACATCTATTTGATTTACATTCTTTTGACTCGCTTATGGTGAACAAACACATTTGCTTTTCTGTATTGATAAATTTTTTATTCTGATTTTTTAAATATAATTGGGATGAGTCAACATATTATTTCAAAATATAAGTCTAAGTTCTTATATTAGGTATACTTCATGTTAATGCATAGCTAATTTTTTTTCCATTGAATTTTTTTTTCTCATGCCATTTGATGGTTTTAGTTGACATTTCGATTGATAGTTTGTTAAAAATATGTTAAATGTATGTATGTAAATAATAAATTATTTATTCAATAATAATAATAATAATCTTTAAAATCATGTTTTTGGAAAACGTGATTTTTAAATTATAAACAAAGCACTTGATTTTAGTATGTTGAAAAATAAATGTACGCTTTTCCAAAATTTCCCTTTTTTTATAATTTACAGAATTTACTACAAAATAGCTCTTTTTATGATTATATATATATATATATATATATATTCTAAGTAAGACTTTATTATCAAAGCAAAGAATGTGAGGAATCTCAGGGATTGAAATACTAATTTCATTCCGACCCCGTTGGTCCGCATTTGTGGGGAATCTCAAAGGTTGAAATTTTTATAAAAATAATACATTAAGACGTGCGCATATGTTCCATATGTGAACATACTCTATAGTTTATGCTTTAAAAAATTAAAAGAAAAGAGAAAAACTTATTTTATTGCTTAACCAATGAAATAAGAATATTGGATTTCTAAAATATTTTTCTACACAAATACAAATTAATTTTTTATTCATATAAATTAATTAATATACATTAAAAATTAGTTATCACAATACCTTTATTTTAAATATCAATTTGAATTCCTTGTCTTCTAATAATATTTTTCTAAATAAATAATTTATTTTAATTAAAAATAAGTTTATCCGTTTATTGTATTACTTAACTATATGGTGATAATTATTGGCTTGAATTTAATCAATCTATATTTAATTTTGATAATATTTACTTCCAAAATTATATTTTTAAATTACATTCCTTATTTTAACTAAAAAGTTTGTTTTCAGATATATATAGATTGAATGATTCCATCTCCTATTTCATATTAACTTAAAAGTCTAATTTTAGTGGCAAATAAGTAAATATCTAAATTGCATATTTTTCAATAATGATTTACTAGGTAGAAACGTAAATATCTAAATTATGTATTTTGTAAATTACATATTTTAATAAACAATTGGCTATTGACTCTATCGACGATTGAAATTATGGGACTCAATCAGAAATTTTTAATTGGCTCTCGACTATGGCAAATATTTTTATTTATAATTCTATCTTTTAAATAAATATTTAGAATTCTAGTTACTTTAAATTATTTATTTTATACTAATTTTTGTTAGTTTAGATTTTTTTAATTTTTAAAATCATTGATCAAGTTGTTTGTTTTAATTGTTAATCACATATATTTCAATTTATTTGTTTTATCCAAAATTATTTAAATTTGATGTCAAATCATTCAATATTTGATCAAGAAAACGTAAAATCTATCAGATTTTTTTATAAATCACATTAAAAATCTTATACAATTTAAATTATTTAAAGTAAAAATATAAATTTATGAGTTTAAACAAAATATTAATTTACCAAATATATTAAATTGCTGAGTTTACATCGAATATGTTTTACGTGTTTAGTATGTTCAGAAAATATTCGTAAAATAAATTAGATGTCATCATCA
This sequence comes from Jasminum sambac, assembly GCA_018223645.1. Lineage (NCBI taxonomy): Eukaryota > Viridiplantae > Streptophyta > Magnoliopsida > Lamiales > Oleaceae > Jasminum > Jasminum sambac. Next base: position 30,196,571 of record CP073643.1, on the reverse strand, counting down.
CATATATTAAAAAAAATACAAATAAAAGGTTCTGATTCAACAATATAATCACGATGGGTAGCGTAAGGGATGCTGAATTTTCTAGCGGGGCATGACGGGCAATGAGAATCCCATCCAATTGCAATCTTTATGTTATACTCGCTCGCCTTCGATTAAATAAGGATGGGAGTCGTGACGATGACAAATGTTTCTTAGCGGAATAGAAACAGGATGTTGGAGTATGTTAAACTATACCCATTACATTGTTATTTCTATAATGTATCTGTTTATTAATTATATTTCACAGTCAAATCTTAAAAATCATTGTTTACATATTCATTGTCAAACTGTATGTTGTAGTCTCCAAAGCGAAAAATAGGTAGGATTTGAAACTTGTGCTCTGTTATGATGATGGTCATCCAACCAATACTATTACGAATGTCGTGTATAAAGAAATTTTCAGTAATGTATAGTCTGACACTTACTAATCATGTGAGCTACATTGTTTACTTTATTTAACTTTTTACACAAACCCGCTATGTCATCTACGTCGATATAAGAAGTGAATCATTGTACTTATATATTAATGGTTTTCTATTGCTCGAGTTATACAAATTAATGATATGCAACTCTTGTACTCAAATTAAGGTAGCTCAACTTGTTTTATTATCGAAAATTATACTTTGAATAAGTTATATTTATTATATCTGAACTCTGATATTATATTTTATATTTCTAAAGGTTTTTTTTCATATAAATGCACTTCGAAGTTCGAGATGTTTGGCTTACGTAAAAATACATATTGTTGTCTTATTACAATTCATTGATAGATTAACAGGAATTTGATTTTCTTGAAGAAAATTAGGACTGAGATTTGTATTTAAGTTCATTCATTGTTTCTTAGAAAAATATGAGTCGCCTATATTGTTCATTTTGTGTTTATGTTGTTGACAATAGTTGATGGTGTTATTTTTGAATTTTTTTATTGTTGAGATTTTCAAAAGAATTGCAAATTAAGTTATGCGGATTTTAGTAAGGTGTTCCTTGGATATTTTACAGGAAGAATTTGTACGATATACAGGGAAAACTCTATCGAAATTTTTATCGAATTCTTTCATTACTTATCTTAATTATTAAGTTTAGTGCTAGCACAAATACTCAATTTATTATCTTAGTGGTGCTATTGATATAGAATTAATATATACCGAACATGTAATTATTAATACATTAGCTTCCCGTACAACGCACGGGTGAAAAAGACTAATTCTTTATAATGAGATAATATGATAAAAGAATTTTTCAATTTCTAAAATTAATATTACTAGCTAGTATTCAACTCGTGCGTTTTGCAGGATGAACATATTCTAAAAGGCACGTCCTATACATAGAAAAAGAAAATCCTCTTAATTAAATGACACGCATTAAATGAAAATATAATGGAAATAATGAAGAAATATTATTGGATAATTATGCACAATATTTAAGACATGTCTCACATTAGATATAAAAAAAAATAGTAAAACAATATTGTATATCAATCAAGCTAAAACACTTATCACGTAATGCAAATTAGATAAATGTGCATTTGAATAGTTTGAATAATATTGTGGCGGCATGCATCTAAACCAAATATACATATTATAAATTACAAAAATCATTCTAAATTTCAAAATATTTCTTTAAACACCACCTTTTAGTTATATTTTTCGGTTGATCATCTTTGTCACAGATCAAAATATTCAATCTGCTCCTATTTGTAACTCTAGAGATAGCAACATACAATTATTCATGTCATAGGTTAACATTGCAAAGGGGCATTTTCATTTATATTCATAGGAGAAATTGACTGGGATATATTCATTGAAATCTCATGTTCTCTCCATTAAAAAAGTCAAATGATTGAAACTAACAATGTATTTATTAATTTAATAGTTGCAACAAACATCTATACAATATTGCTCTGTGACTATCTATAAAGATCAAAAAATTTGATACACAAAAGTTAAATAAAATGTGGTGTTTAAATTATCCTTTTAAAAATTCAATACACAAAAGATTAATTTGTATATAAATACAAAAATATCATAATTACTATATAACTAAATAAATTTTTTTAACGGATATTTTTAATAAAAAAAATCATACAAAACAAACATCTTTTAACATTTTAGTCTTCGATGTTTTTTATATGTGACTTTTCAAACCAAATATGATTACAATAATATATATAGGTATTTGGCTAACTATAATTCTGCAAGGGAGTTTTCAACTTTTCATTATTAACTTTTTAGTCGACTGTTTTTATTATTAACTATTTCTACAGGCAATTTCTTAATTTTTAATACGCAACTTTTATTTCTAACGATGTCACTAATAAATCCATTTTTTAATTTAAAAATTAAAAATTAAAAGGTTACCTAAACTTTGGGCTCTCTCATATATTTTCATATGGATGACATTGTTTTAAAACCATAAATAAAATAAAATTATGTGAGACAAATAAATAAAAAACCTATTTATTTAATATATGAAAAATTGAAAACCATTTAAAGCTACATAAAGAAAATAACAATTTCTCAAAAAAAAGAATACAAATGTAAAGATTCCTATGTATATGAGATTACTCATTTTATGAGTCTTTTGATTCTTAATTTTTTAATTAAGTGTCCTTTTCTATCCACCTTTTTATTAAAATACAGATTAAAAAATGACTATACAATATAATTATCATGAAAGGAATTTCCAAATAAATTTTGTTTCTATTTAAAATAAAAAAATGTTTAAAAATAAAAAATTGGGTAAAAATTAAAACATTTTATCTTATAAAAACGATTAAAGAAGAAATTTTTGAAAAAACGCATAAAAATCTGAAGAGGCCAATAATTAATTAAATGGGCCCACTAACAAATTTTTTGATGTCACTAATGATGTCACTAATAAATCCAGTGTTTAATTTAAAAATTAAAGATTAAAAGGTTACCTAAACTTTGTGGTCTCTCATATATTTTCATATTGACGACATTGTTTTAAAACAACAAATAAAATAAAATTATTTGAGACGAATAAATAAAAAAGCCAATTTATCTAATATTTTAAATTTTGAAAACCATTTAAAACTACATAACGAAAATAACAATTTCTCAAAAAAAAAAAGAATACAAATGTAAAAATTCCTATGTATGTGCGATTACACATTTTATGAGTTTTTTATTCTTAATTTTTTAATTAAGTATCACCTTTTCTATCCACCTTTTTAGTTACATACAAATAGAAAAACGACTATACAACATAACTATTATGAAAGGAATTTCCAAATAAATTTTGTTCCTATTTAAAATATAAAATTTTATAAAATAAAAAAATTGGGTAAAAAATAAAAAATTTTGGCCTTGTTTGATTCAAATTAAATTTTACCAACTTTTTCTCTCTTATTCTTTTCAGCCACACACATATTGATTTGATAATTACTTTATATTTTTTTTAATAAACCATCTCTCATTTTTAACCATACAATCTACACACAATTCGAGAATTTCAATTTTAATACTAATCAAACAAGCCTTTTATCTTACAAAAAAGACTAAAGAAGAAATTTAAAAAAGAAAAAACAGAAAAAAACTATAGAGGCCAACATTAATTAAATGAGCCCACTAACAAAAAAAAAAAAATTGACGTTTATCTTTGTATATATAAGACCATCGTTCGGCCCAAACGTAATTAAATACCCCACCTCTATTAAATGAGTCCAATACACATTTGTTACACAAAGACCGATTACGGCCCACTTAACTTACCCGACCCAATTTTCACTCATAACCAATAAAATGCCACATTTTCGTCCAACTCAAAATGACCCAATATTACATTACCCATTTTCACTTGTACCCAATAAAAAGCCCATTGATCAGACCAATCTACAACCCCTAACCCGACCTGGAAACTCATATCTCGTCCTAACCTCTTTCCATTGTTCATCAGCATAAGGAAAGTATCCTAATTTAGACTCCATAACACACGCCATCGTTAAACCTTAGATCTACTCCATCGGCAGTGCCACATCGGAGCGATGACCAACACTGTCAATGATCTAACATCGACGGCGCCACGGCAACTCCTCACTATGCAAACACACACTGGGGGTAAAGCTTTTTATTATAAATATACAAAACGTAAGAAATCAAAAGAATGTAGCATTCGTCTAAAGATTAGCCATACATGCTTTCACCACCTAATGTATAAAATATAAATAATTTAGGGGGCGGGGTGCAAAATTGAAAGTCAAGCACTTAGACGTGCAAATAACCCATGTACATGTGCCAGGTAGCAAGAACGACTTAACCGGTAATCACTGCAACGGTGCAACCTCATGCTTGCACGTGGCAAGTAGTAATCCCATGGGACAAGACCCGTTTGAATAGTATCCTCCGACGATAAATCACCATCGGTTCCATATGCGCCGAAGGCAAATGTTCTCCTGCCAACAAATTAGCAGGAGAACATGTCAATAAAGTGATGTGACGTCCTTATATGGCTCCAAGTCATTGTCCTTTTTTAAAAAAAAATATTTTTTTAGTATCTATGTTAAGTGAGATGAATAATACATAATTGCCTCCTGATGGTGAGGGGACTCGTATAGATCCCACTATTTTTTTCCCAAAAAATGAGGGTGTTGCCATTGCTATCCTGCCAACACTATTGGTAGGAGAACATTTCTGGTGCCCTCAAATACTCTCTTCCTTCTGCTTAAATTGACATAATTTGACTTTTGTATGAATTAAAAATTTGTAAAATATTATAGAAAAGTAATTTCCTTTTTTTCGGAAATAGGAAAGTAAAATATACCATACAATGAAGGTGACAATTTTTACTTTTATTAACAACATGCTTATTAATTAAGGGCGTTGGGTGCATTAGAAAATAAATAAATTAAACAAAAAGTTACTCAAATAATAACTTTTAATTTGATAATAATTATTAAAAAGTCACAAATATGGTAGATCACATATAGTAATATTTTCAAGTTAATAGACCAAAATGCCCCTCAAAATTGAAAATAATAAAATTCATGTGGTATGTCAAAACTATTACCACCGCTTGCAGCACCGCCACCCACTCCTCTGGTTCACCACCAACAAATTAAACCAAGTATGGCTTGCAAATGGTGAACCAGATGCTCTGGTTCAATATTTGCGAACTAGACAATTGGTTCGCTAGCAAACCACCCTCGGGGTGGTAAGGGTGGAGGGGGAAGGGGATGGGGATGGATGACTGGTGGTGGGGGTGGGAGGAGAAAAGGGGCGGGATGGAGTTCGCTGGAGATAACAGCCAAAGTGCATAATTTTAAACGTCTAGGACTATAGTATAATTTTTTATGCTTGTCGTTTTGGTCTTTATAAATATAAATGTTGTTATCGTAGGAATGAGCCAAATAATTTGACATTTTTGGAATTTCAATTATGTTTATTGCTATTTATGTAATTCCATCTAAATTAAATATATAATAAGAAAAAAAATAGTCTGTTATGAATAATAATTGAAGAATAATTATTAGGTGTTATGAATAATTGAGAATAATTTGGTGGTTATGAATTATGAGGAATAATTTGGTGGAGGAATAATTTGGTAAAAGATGTAATTATTATATGTGAATGACTATTATACCCTTGATGAAATTATGTAATTACGATTGTGCCTTGAATTCGAAGTTTTCCTATAAATAGAGCGATTATTAATGAAATTCATTCTGTGAATTCATTGTAATTCATTCTCTAAATTCTCTCATTGTTTCAATCTTTTATAACAGCGTTATCGACGAGTCTCTGAATCGATTAATATGAAGGGGAATATCGCTTTCTGATTGCATCTTATAGATGATCTTACAGATCGAAACCTTAATATTAGTTAGATTATAAACTTCATCACTTCTCTTCTCATTCTTAGATTTGATCTGAAATCGTTTGGTGATTCTATTGTTTTGGTATGCCGACAAGATTGGTTCTGCATGGAAAACACATATCAACCCTTCCATGTTGATCTGGCGTAGATTAACGTTGTTGCTTATGGGAGAAGATGAGTGTGCGTGAGCTGATTGATGGAGCATTGAAATATCTATACAAATCAAATTGACATGAACGCAATGTTACGCATCTTTTGGTAAGCAAAAACAATTTGAGCACAAATATATATATATTATATTATATTATATTATATTATATTATATTATAATAATATATTAAACTATTACATTCGTTTTCTCGAAGTATAAGGAGCATACATTATCAAAATTAAATTTTCTCGACTCCATTATACTCGATTTAACGAGAGCTTCGATTTGACACAAATATTGATAGGGTAATAACTCGTTTTGAAATATGTTATTATCAAACTTTCAAAATTTACAAATCAGTACACCAACTTTTGAAATGTTACAAAATAGTCATTAAATATTTTGATATTGATAAATTAAAGTAGAAAGGAGATAATTTTCCAATCGTAAAACATTGATAAAATATTTTTGACAATTTTACCTTTACGAATTGGAATGGACAATTTTACCCTTAGGGTAAAACCGACCTAATTTTGACGACAGTGAAAATGGATAGAATATTCATGAAGAAATTCTAAATCCGTTGATTATATAAAATGGCTTGAAGTCCATTTGAGTTAAAAGATCGGAATATTATTTTAACTCCCGAAGAGTTCAATTACATAATGTACTTATTCTAGAAGGATAAGTGTGCTCTTGTAGAAGTAATGATTATTTGTTCTAGAAGAACAAATTTGCTCCCGTAGAAGCAGTTCAATATTTAATTCTCGCACTTTATTTACTGCAATTTAATTACTGCAATACCTCCTACTTGATGATGGGTTCAACCGTCACTAAACGGAAGGTTTTATATATTTCCGCACTTTATATGCTAAGTGATGGGTAATACCTTCTACTAAGCAGATCCTACTCCTGAAGAAGTAGTTAAATATTATGCAATTTAATTCTTGCTATTTAAATTCCGTAAATTTATATTTATTGCAATAATTCCCATAAGGTAGGTTCGACCACCTATTGGAGGAAATTTAATTTCTACGCAATTTAAATTTATGCACTTTATAGTTTGAGTATATTTCCAATGTGGTGGGTAATACCACACGATTGGTGTGCATATTTCCAATGTGGTGGGTAATACTACACGATTGGTTATAACGAATCCTACTCTAGAAGAAGTAGTTGATCAAATATTCTAATCATACTCTCGAAGTAGTAGACGATGAGAATAAAATTACTTCCACATATATATCGAATATTAATGGAGAAAATTGAACAAGTGGTACTTGAAGTTACCATTGGATAAATAGATGAAAATAAAATGCTCAATAGATCTCATGTTGATAAATCAAAGAAAATATATCGCATGGAGAGATTATATGAAGTAATCTCATCGATGATATGAGATTGTATTAATATGAGAATAAAATGTTCTTGAAGAAGCAAAATCACTAGATTTCTGTATTTGAATAAAGCCAATATGATATTATTATTATTACTCCAGAAGAAGTACAAAACAGCCGAAGTGGAATATATTGAGAATATCAAAAGATGGCATTAAACACTCGAAAATATAGAAATGCAAAAAGAAAATACATACTGAATCCATAAATGAGGGATGCGTCTCGAGAGTATAAATACTCCGTAACTCTGCCACCATCAACATTAGGATTCATAATGAAATATTTAAAGGATCCGAATTTCTTTTTCGCTTGACACCAGTGGTCTGTGACTGACGGACCTGGGCTTCCACAGATTCTTGAACATATGCATGAAATTTGATGAGTAGTTCATCAACAGTACTAGCAGAGATAAGTATTTTTCTCGCTGAATGAGAGATAAACTTATTATTTACACCCTGATCTAGAAACGCTAGTAAACCATCAAAGAAATTATTAATATTCAACAAACCTATTGGTTTGACATGAAAGTTCCACCGTACAACGAGGCTATATTGAATATTTCCTCCAGTGTGTTGTAGCGCTGGAAGGACAATGAAAGCATCACTATTATTCATCATATACATCATGCGGTTGTGGATGGATTGCGCTTGTAGCACCAACCTGCTTTGGACCCATGGTAGAACTGCTCCAATTCGAGTATTAGATCCAACTAGATGGAAAGGTATTACACTCGAAACTCTTATTCCCCATGATTGTGCGGCCATTATAAGTCTAGCTAAAAGTTTGTTGTTGGTTCCTCCGTATAGTATATTGATTTCTTGTCTCCCTAACTCTTTTCTGAGTTGGTTTGCCATATCCACATATTGGATATGGCCTACCGATTAGATCCACCAAGAATACATACGGTTTTAATCAAGCGAGGTAAAGGTGACTTGTATGAGATGATTCTAAAATCTCCATATCCATCTCCACTCCTATCTCTCTTTTTACACTATACTTTTAATGTATGAACATGAGAGATATATGAAACCTCTATTTAAAGAAAAATTTTCAAACAAATAATTGAGTGCACTATTTACTTTTTGACAAATATGAAAGAGAAAATGGTAGAAAAATTTTAGTGAAATGACATATACCTGCATCATTGATTGAAAAATAATATATATATACATATATATATCTTAAAATTGAAAAACAATATTTACAATTACAAGAAAAACATTGATCTTCATTATTACATAGAGCTTTCTTACATAAATATGGAAAAATCATTATACTAAATTTTTCTACTAAATTTACAAGCAGGATCTTCTAAAGTAAGTTTTTCAAGACTGTAATGTCGTTTGTTGATCTTTGAATTTGGCCCATAAGGCCATTAGCTCACCTTATGCGTGTCCACTAGGATGTGTCTCAAGAGCTGTTGAATATCATCCAAAGGCTCCTTACTCAATCCATCCTTAATGAATGCTATTTTATCTTCTCGGTTTACGGACAAGTACCCCATGATTTACATCGTAAAGTGTCACATGTCCACCGAGCACACTTGTAGCATCCTCCTAATCTTTTTCTCTCCGTTTCTTTGAAAAACTACTTTTACCCATACCAGGCATGTATTTAGAAGGAATTGAAACCTCACCAGATAATCGAACCTTTGCTTCAATCAAGCATCGGATATCTTGTGGGATACCCTTATTCATTAGCATCCTTAATCTTTCCATTTACATCGATAAATCCTTTTTAGGATTTTGATCGGTAGTGATGGATAGTATTTTCAAGATTTGAGAGCATATGATCCATTATAATGTATAGACCCTTTTTATGATGAATTTTGCAATAATTTTGATGATTTATTTATAGAATAATACGACGCAGCGTATGAAATAAGACTCGATTTTAAATAAATAATATGAAGCGTAAGAGCTACGATTTCGAATTAAATAATAGCCTGGATGTGATGCGTATGAGTCAGAACTCAGTGTTTGAGCAGTAGTAGACAATAATGTCACCAAAAGATGATGGAATATGTCGGTGAATTATTTCTATGATAAATCATATTGAGCACTATCTGGATACTAGTGAAATCGATATAAGAATTTCTTGAACTAGAAGTTCAATAATACTCGTTGCAAAACTGACTGACCATCAGGTTTAAATAATTATTGAAATCAATATTTCAAGTGAAGAATTAAAGGAATTCTTCAATGATTGTTCTCGATAAATGATGAAATCATTACTAGCCAATATTGGAAATAAATCCCAAATATATCTGGAATAAAGGATGAGAAGTATGGGCCCACTCATCCTCCATGTGGACTACTAGATATTATGATATGGATCCACTAGATAGTCACATGTGTATATGATTCGTAATTTGAAATTTCTGAAATATTTGCTCAGCCAGTATGAGCATGATTTTCAGATTTAATGATAAAGCTAGTAAATGTATATCCCAATGATTCGAATAAATCCCTGAAGGATTTGAGTATGCGCATACAAGTGGGATATTATATGGCAAATTATTTAAAGTCCTCAAATAAATTGCCCGATATATCGAGAATAGAATGCAAAGCGGTCTAAATTCCCATATTAAGGAGTTGAATGATGAGAACATATATGATTAAAATCATACCAAGCTGTATGAGTTTTGGTGTTCTAAATTTTCTCAAGATGAGGGGAGTATTAAAGATTGAAAATGATATGTGAAATGCATCATGATATATCCTCAAAATTAAAATATGAACTTGAAGTTCAAAGATGCATAAAAGATGCTATGAACAATCACATATATCGATTAAGATGCTTTGATAAGTTAGCACGCCAGAAGCGTTGATATTATGAGATTTTCCCAAACATATATATCAAAGCAAATTATAAAAGATGGTCTTAATAACGGAGGCATATGCTCTTGAAGAGTATATAGACATAACTATATTGTGTAATCCTACAAGAGGATCGATAATGAGATATCTCGATAAGTTATGTCGATATGGGGAAAGAAATGAAATTGAAAAGTGTCGACACGATATGAAAATGTAGCGCTACATATGATCAATGATAATGAAAATATTGAGATATATTGAAGATGATAAATGGTGAATGCGAAATCTTTAACTTATGAGATGATGAGATGATGATGACTAGTGCTCAAGTTTAAAGATGAGCATGGTGGTCATTATATGTTGCATGCTCATGAAAGTTAAATTACCGATCGTGTGTGTAGTACCGAAAAGGAAATTAAAGGATCGGATGAGCTAAACCCGTGTTTATGAGTACCCTAAAGGGTGAGCTAAGCCCCTGGGAATGAAATAACCTATTAAGTGAGTATTAAATGTTAAATGATATATTTTAAGTGTTAGTTAGTTATGAAGGTTTACTTATATGTTTACATGTTTTTACGATGAATTTATATGCTTTAAATTGTGTGTTTGGAGACATGTGTTCATGGTGAATGTTTTGTAGTTGTGTACGAAAATTGATGCACTCTAAATGAACGAAGAGTATAAAACCAATGTATATGATACTCATACAAATGTATGAAAGATTTTGAAATGCTTATAAAGACATACTTGTATAAAATCGCATTGCACTCTTTTTCCCTTGACTGAGGTTTTATCCCATTGGGTTTTCCTAGCAAGGTTTTTAATGAGGCAACTTTAAAGGCGTATTCGCATGAATAATGTACTCTTTTTCCTTCATTAGGGTTTTTCCCACTGGGTTTTTCCTAATAAGGTTTTAACGAGGCATATTCATGGTGTATTGAGAACGATAGGAGAAATTGATACAGTGTATCTATTGGATCAAGTTATAATGGAGCTAATGCTTTAGATCCAAACGATGATGATATTGAAATCATTTACCAGAAGTAAAGATATCAGTTCTCAAGATATGAAATCAAACGGAGCAGTTGTACTCTTTTTCCTTCGATCAAGTTTTTTCCCACTGAGTTTTCTTGACAAGGTTTTAACGAGGCAAAGACGTGAATACTCATATGCTTGATAGACACGTGGGGAGCAATGTTTTGATGAAGCGGTATATAACCACTCCAAGCTATCCTGCAATCGGTTTGGAAGTTTTTTCCACCTGGGTTTTCTCCAAACCAGTCCAGAAGACATTTGTATTAATAGTCATTCAAGGGGGAGTGTTATGAATAATAATTGAAGAATAATTATTAGGTGTTATGAATAATTGAGAATAATTTGGTGGTTATGAATTATGAGGAATAATTTGGTGGAGGAATAATTTGGTGGAGGAATAATTTGGTAAAAGATGTAATTATTATATGTGAATGACTATTATACCCTTGATGAAATTATGTAATTACGATTGTGCCATTCGAAGTTTTCCTATAAATAGGGCTTCAGTTATTAATGAAATTCATTCCTGTGAATTCCTTAGAATTCATTCTCTCTAAATTCTCTCTATTGTTTCAATACTTTTATAACATAGTCTATATTTTGAAATGGATAAAAAAGGAAAATGTGTCTATCTTAGTGGGATAAAGCGACTAACAGTAACAATGAAGGAAAAATTCTAATTGTGCAATTAATTGTACAAGTATGTGACGTGTCACAATCTTATAAAAATATGATAGCATGATGGTTGATTTCTAACTTTGCAAAATTGTCCACATCATTATTATCTTAGACTATGATAACGGAATGACAATACAATTATTATTATTATTATTATTATTATTATTATTATTTCATTTTAGAAAAGTTTGACACACTATATAAGCATATAGAAATGATCTCATCCTAGATGTTGGACACTTTATTGTACTCAAATGCATGTGGTTTCATGTATTTTGGTACAATAAGGTGCCAACTTGGGCAACAGATTATTTTTATATAAGTATAAACCCAACTTCTCCAAGTGTTATTTGCTTATTATATTAGATATATATTTTCAAATGCATGTTTAGTATAAATTATTGAAAAAATGATTTTTGAATTCGAAGTTGAAAAGCAAAGAAAAATCTTAGAAAAATAAAAAAAAATGCTATTACTTTAGTGAAATGAGTGGCAGAAAATGATATTAAAACTCGAGTTTGGGAAAGTTGTTTAGATCAGAGTAGGACTGGGTTATAGGCTTATAGAGCATTGAGTAATAAATATATCGTATTTTAAGACAAAATTAGATAAATTATGGTTTTTTTAAAATACTTTTTTTAAATGGAAATTAGGTAAATTATGGTATCCTTCAGATCGAGTACCTTTTCCACTATTCCAAATTTCAGATACCATATTTGAACTGCTTGATCGTGCGCATGAGTCTATCAGCGTTTTGCTTTTTCTGTGCGTGTGGATTTCTTTGCAATTCGTGTGAATTTCTAAGCATTCAGTTTCTAGCTTTTCCATTTTTGGTAAATCTAAAATGATTATGAGATATTAAGATTCCGAAGGACACAAAGTCACAAACAGATGAAAGAGATGAAGAGGAACAAGGATTTTCTGTTCATAATAATTCATAAAGGACTTCAATGAAAAGACCACCGGTAACGTATGTGTAATAGTGATTATGTAAACCATTACACATCCATTGCAATGAACATTATGTGTCTAATGTATGTATTATATCCATTAGATAATATGTTATAACGTTTGTGTGATATCCATTACAATAGATGTGTAAAATTATCGAACACCTAATTTTTATAATAAAGTTGAAATGACTTTATTTTTTAAATATTATAATATTTAAATATTTATATAAGTGTAAAATTAACTTTTAATAAAGAGGGTTCAAATTAGTAGGTCATTGCCATTCAAAATGTTTATAGTGCTTATTTGACAAAATATTGTTGTCAATTATTTTTCACATTCATTTTCAATCACGTAATATTAATTTTCTTTTTCTAATATTTAACTTTCTTGCATTTTTTTTTTAATTGAAAAACTTTGTTACATTTTACAATGCATTATCTTTATAATTTTTTTTTTATCTTTAAAAACTTTGTCAAACAAGCGAATTTTACAAAGAGAGCAAAATATCGCTCTAAATGGACATCAAATATTTGAATCAATTGATTAATTAAACATTTTAAATGTGAATCGTATATTAACATTTACAATGTGATTATCCATTGTATCCTGAATGTAACATTAATTAGTTTACTATTTTAAATTGTATAGATTTAAAGAACAATTAGACCACAAATCAATTTCATATCACTTCACTAATTCATGATTTATGATAAAATCGGTAATATAATTAATGACATTATTAATCAATACATGCATGAGTCCATTGAAATTGGTTCAATTTTATACATGCGGATTGGCTCTATTCCCCACAGTGGGGAACATAAGCCAATTCCCATGCGGATGTGCCGCCACCAGGTGGCGCCATGTCATCACGTGAAAATTTTTTAAAAACTTTTTTTAAAATTTTTTGATATCTACATTAAGTTAAATGAATAATACATAACTGCCCCCTGATGGAGGGGGATTCACCCAACCCCCATAATTTTTTTTTCCCGACTGTGAATACTGTAAAGTACCCACAGTGGGAAACGAGCCGGACTGTTTATATATGGTGCAATACTATAACGCAATCTAATTGACGGTACACCTTAATTTGATTAATGTCACTATCAGGATCATACTTGTATGGGATTACATACACGTATCTCTCATCCTATTGTCCCTTTCTTAATCATAATTGATTAAACGCCAACACACTCATCTGGCTGACGCGTTTTCCATTTTCACACATCTTCGATCACTCACTCTCTCTCACTGCAAAAATGTCGAGTCTGTGTGTGCCTTCACATGTTCCTCCCGTCGCTGAAGACTGTGAACAACTCCGCAAAGCGTTTGCAGGTCTCTGTTCTCTTCATTCTGTTGATCTTAATCATCGCTCCTTTTTTTTTTCGTTTTTTTCCCTCGAATTAGAGCATATTAATTGCATTGATGAATCTTGTTCTTCCATTTCCTCTCGTGTGGATTGATCATGATTTCGATTTTTGAGCCGAGATCCCTTTCCTATGAGCGGATCTATGATCCATTTGAAGATGTGAATTGTCGTTATATTTGTTCTGCTCTTCGTTATGATTTAAGGTTTCGTCAAAGTTGTTGAAGGTAAATGGCACTTGATCTGTGGAAAATTAATCTACTCGATACTGATATGTTATCCTCTTGTATTATATTCTAACAATATTTGATCGCTCGATTGCTCTGGAATTGTTAATGATCTAAATTGCAGATAATTTTGTTGGTTTTGTTGTTGATCTGCCTGTGATTATATATATTTGGAGACTGACTTGGCTTTAGTGATCTATTATCTAAATCATTCTATCTTCGTTTCTTTTCCGATTTGATGGATTTCTCAATCTTATCTCACAGGATGGGGAACAAATGAGGGCTTGATCATCTCAATTTTGGGTCATAGAAACGCGGCCCAACGCAAGTTGATTAGGCAGGTTTATGCTGAGACTTATGGAGAAGATCTGCTCAAAGCTTTGGATAAAGAACTTTCAAATGATTTTGAGGTTCAATTTGCATCTTTTTCAATCATCTATAGTAATTTGTAAATCTTAAGGGATAAAAAATTTGGATTAATTAGTGCTAATGCTTTTTAGTTTCTATATGTATGTTAGAGGATTGTGTTGCTTTGGACACTCGACCCTTCAGAACGTGATGCTTATTTGGCTAATGAAGCTACAAAGAGGTGGACGTCGAGCAATCAAGTCCTAATGGAAATAGCTTGTACAAGGTCTCCTAAAGAACTGCTTCTGGCAAGGGAAGCTTATCATGCTCGTTTTAAGAGATCGCTCGAGGAAGATGTTGCTCATCACACACATGGAGATTTCCGCAAGGTAATAATGGGGTAGTGAGACATGTCAAATTATGCCATCTCTGTTGTTTTCATAGCTTTTAAAAACTTTAGGATTGAATATTTTCTTTGCACTTTTTGCCAACTATTATATCAGCATTGAATTACACATTGTGCGTGAGAATTGGTAGAAAT
This sequence comes from Jasminum sambac, assembly GCA_018223645.1. NCBI lineage: Eukaryota > Viridiplantae > Streptophyta > Magnoliopsida > Lamiales > Oleaceae > Jasminum > Jasminum sambac. The sequence continues at coordinate 30,181,178 of CP073643.1, read as the reverse complement.
TTGAGCAAATGAAACTTAAATCTTGGACTAAGCACTCTTAGGAAATGGGGATGACTTAAGATGTTAGTTATACTTCAATATATGATGAAAAAGGTGTTTTAAGTACAAAAAGGAGTCCTGAGGGTGATGATGTGTGTGCTCTGTTATTTGGATTTGGTGAATTCCTTGGACAGAATTTATTCATTGCATTGTTGAATATTTCAGCTTTTGGTCCCCTTAGTGAGCTCATATCGGTATGGGGGAGACGACGTTAACTTGAGTCTTGCAAAATCAGAAGCTAAACTACTGCACGAGAAAATCTCGAAGAAGGCTTACAATGATGATGACCTCATCAGGATTTTGACCACGCGGAGCAAAGCACAAGTCAACGCAACCCTAAATCAATATAAAAACGAGTTTGGCAAAGACATAAACAAGGTAATGCACTTGAACTTTATTTTGCATTTGTACCTTTTAATTTTGTTCTATCAAAAATTAACTTTAGTTAATTTCTACTACTCAATCAAACTCAAACTTCAATATTAACCACATAGATCAAAACACTGTTCATTATTATCCACACATTCGTAATCTCTACTGCTATACAACCTAAAAAGTTGTCTTTTGGCAGGATTTGAAAGCCGACCCCAAGGATGAGTACCTGTCCCTGCTGAGGGGCACTATCAAGTGTTTGGTATGGCCCGAGAAGTACTTTGAAAAGGCCATCCGCCTTGCAATTAACAGGCGAGGGACTGATGAAGGAGCTCTCACAAGAATTGTTGCTACTCGAGCTGAGGTTGACATGAAAATAATCAAGGATGAGTATCAGAAAAGGAACAGTGTGCCACTTGACCGTGCGATTGCTAAGGACACAACTGGAGACTATGAGAAAATGATTTTGGCCCTGATTGGACATGAGGAAGCTTGAGTTGTGTTAGCTTCTAGTCTTCTACTGTATGGTTCTCTTGTTTTTTTTGCTTTGAGTTATACCTATGTTTTGCGTTGTGTCTTTCTTGGTGTGTGTATGGCTTGAGCTACAACTTGCCCAGTTATGGAACAGTTGTGTGTGTGGACTCGAGTTATGTTTAATGATATTTTCGATGTCTTGTCCATGGAAAATAATGAGAATATGGTGTTTCTAGTTTATATTCATATGATTTTGCTTTGTTTATCAATAATAATCTAACAAACAGAACATATATTAGTTAAGCACATTTAGGGCATTTTCGTTTCACTAAACATATATGGATCAATGTTGAGTACTGTAATTTAGTGTAACAATCTTGTTAATGGAGTTTGTTTTGTTCAACCCAACATTGTGGTAGAATATTATAGGGGGGAAATGACTAAATTCTAGTCCCTTTATTCAACGACAAATATGTTATATGTGAGCTCTCACTCTCGAGGTGCCGCTAATACAGCAATGTTCCAAAACCAACAGTGGTGCCACCGGGTGATGTGGTGCCGATGTAGCATGCACCACATCAGTGGTCAAAGCTCGGTGACACATCACCCGGTGGTGCCATTGCACCACGTCGGCGCCACGTGGTTTTGGAACATTATTAACCGCCAATAAGATGCAATTACTTAGTTTTTAAATTTTTGTTGGTTATTTTTAAAGGCATGGTCAATTGATGTTATTATAATAGTACCAATTGTCACTGCTTTAACCCTGCTTTAACAGAACATTTAGGGCATTTTTTGTGACACTTAACATATGGGTTTTTGTTAATGGGTCGAGTTTGTTTTGTTAATGGCTTCAGTTCATTTTGTTCAATCCAACCTCGTGACCGGATATGCAATATAGGGAAAATAACTAATTCTAGTGCCTCTTTTCAACCACAAGTGCGGATTATCACTCCTGTTCCAATGCCCAACAATTGGTACTATGATATCAACTGAGCCCCCACTATTAGGGGGACACTTAAATAGTTTATATCAACTATTTCTAGAGGTAAGGGCTATCCAGTGGTACCATATTGATGCTAGTTGTTAGTAATATAAAATTTCCATGTGGGTCCTATATATCTTTTATTATTTTATTTTATTTTTTTTTATACTTTTCAACAACATGTGAGCCATTTTTATCTCCGAACAACTAGTATTATGATATCAACTGAGCCCCCACTAATAGGGGGACACTTAAATAATTTATATCAACTATTTCTAGAGGTAAGACTATCTAGTGGTACCATATTGATACTAGTTGTTGGTACTATAAAATTTCCATGTGAGTCCTATGTATCTTTTATTTCTTTATTTTTATTTTTTTATATACTTTTCAGCCACATGTGAACCACTTTTATCTCCCAATAAAGACTACCAAACAAGCACCATGATCAGAATGGAATACCAAACCTTTGATCATGACATAGAATGTTCTGGTATCTTATCTCAAAAGCAAAGAGAGGAGTTGCAGTCAAATGCAGGTAAATCCCCTTGAAAGGGAAGTGACAAGTCACCATCCCTTGATTACAGCTGAAGAAATGGCTATGAAGGCACATTCATTTTCAAGTAACCAACAAAGAATTCTCAGATTCCAACTACATTATAACCAGCGCGCCATTTGAACAACATATTCATATATATAAAGGTTTCCATAAACTCGAATAATACGAGTCATCAAATGTTAATCAACTATGAAAATGCAACCCAAATTAGCCAACTCTTCATAACAGTGATCAACTTGTTAATCAACCCTAACACATACCAAAACCCACAACACAAATGTCAAATCATATATTTGAACAAATCCCTTCTAGACAAGATATAACAAGACACAACCAATAATCACCGACATATTATAACAAAACACAGATTGTATGAAAACAAATCCAGTGGTCTAAATAAGAGACACAAGTAAAAATAAAAACACTTGAGTTAGACCTAACAAGTTACACCAGAGCAATGCTGCTCTCCCCACCCGGTGGTTTGCGGACCCCACCTAGGTAGTCACGGGATTCAGCTTTCCCATCGGCAAAGATGTTACTCCCACTCATTTCTCGCAATTTAGCAGAACTCAGAGGTTTCTCAGCTGATCCGGGTGGCACATCTCCCTTGAAAATGTTGTTGCCGGAAAGCTCTGCGAATTTCTGGTTAGGAATCTTCTTTGCTGTCTTGACAACAGGCTCTGTTCTCAAAGCACCGTTGTTTTGTCCTCCAGCGCCCTAGAAACAAGAAAAAGATCAAATTGAAAACCAATTAGAAGAATCTCAAATTCCATAAAAGGGACTACGATCATACACATAATTATGACATGTTTTCATAAACATTACAAAATGAGTGGAGAAGATGTAGTTTGGAGACGTGCAGAAGATGTAGTTTGGAGACGTGCACAAGAAATGCTTTAGAAAAATGTGCAGTGTGTTTATAAACCGGTTTCTGAAGCAAAAACTAATTTGTTTAAATGGGTTTCCAAAGCAGAAACTAATTTGTATAACTAGATGTACAACCCTCTAATAGAGGCTGGACCCCACCAATATAAGGGGGTAAAAATGCTATTTTTCATGACCCTCTAATAGAGGGTTGTATAGCTAGTTGTACAAATTGATAGTACACCTAGAATTATTCAATTTCAAGTGCATACATGATCAGATGCAGGTTCTCCAATAGTAATGCTTTCTCGTAGTGCCAACGCACGAGTAGCCAAGGGACGGGGTTGGATTTCAGGGGGTGGGGCAAAAATATCATGCCCACTAAGCTCCTTCCTTTTTCCATCTGAAATTTGTTTCTTCAACATTGCCTCATTCTCACTTTCCAGAGTTCCACTTAACTCTCGCTGCTTTGCCACTTCAGGCACAGAAGTTGGCTTCTTTGGAGACAGCTGTTTCTTCTTCTCCAAAAGAAATGTGACTGATCCCCACTAATGTTTGCTAATAACAATTCAACCATAAAAGGGTAGGTCATAAATGGCCCAAAAACAACTAATAGGATTGTATAATAATAATAATAATCTTAAACAAGAAAATAGCAAACAAATACCTGGTACATTCGTAATCCAGTCTTGTTTGATGAATTGTGCTCGTTTTCATCAGATTCTGGTTCTCCATTTTCTCCCTTGGATTTGAATATACCACTGCCAGTCATTTCCTTCATTTTATAGTCTGAACATGGTTTTCTGGAAAGACCCAAACATCAGGAGTTTCAGCATTTCCCAAACACGTCGTGCAAGTGAAAGACAGATACCAACAAAAATGAAAACATCGATCTTGAGACATCGCTAATGAAAAGATATGATATTGGCTCATTATACGCTTATGATGATGGTACTCCTAGTTTTATCTTAAAACGGCAATATCATTACATTGCATCAAACTCTAATTTGGTGTTAAGCCTTCTACAATTCATTTATCTCATTACAAAAAGATTGATTGAAGGACTAAGGTAAGATCTGAAATGGCAGTAAATGACAATGTTAAAAACAAAAAAGGAGGTATATAGAGATCTCATTAACTAGGCAACTAGTTGACCGAGCCACAAGGTCAAGTGAAAATTTTGATATAACAAGTACATCCAAAAATAATGAAGATGAATACATTTATTTAGCTTTCAAAATATCATGAGAAACGTGAATGAATTTATAAACGAAATAACAAATGAAAAACAGTGACTATATATAAATGATGAATCCAAAAATTGCAAGAGAACAAAATCGCTAGCCAACAAAGTATTTGTACCATAGCATTTACTGCAGCAATATATAAAAACAAAAGGATCAAAGAAATAATGCAACTGAGGAAATTGAGGGGGCAAAAAAAGATATATTTTTGAAAAAATGAAAATGGAGAAATTAGGAATTAAATACAATACAGAAATTGAGCTAGATCTTTAACCTTTTATTCAAGCTCTCGACTTCTTCATCCGTAACCTGACCACCAAATACCACCTTTCTGATCCCATCGGACGGCTGCCATTAATTTAATTCGCGATTAAACTCTAAAAAACAAAAGAATCTAGATTTGCAAATAGAATAAGCAAATTAAATAATTCTGCATAATGGATTTGACTCTACCTGGTGAGAACGGGCGGCGGAACGAGAGGCGGAAGCTGTGGCAGGAGAATTTTCCGGCGGATTTTCCGACCAGGTCAGCAGATCTGCCGTTGATGTGTGAGGCTTCCGCACCGGCGTGGTCTTCTCCATTTTCAAAATTATTACCTTTCCCAAAAAATTAAAAACAAAAAGAACTCTTTCTTTTGCTGAGCTAAAATCAAATCGGTTTCTTTTTCTTCTTCTTGTTCTAAACCTCGAGATCTCAGTGCGATGAATGAATCGAAATGACGATCAATTCCTTGTTATTCCTAAGGATTTTTTTCGGATTTTTCTTTATTCTGTAACGTTTGTTGGGAGCTAGAGAGAGAGTATTACAGTAGCCGAGTGCCAGTGGCGAGTACCCAATAGCCAATAGTCAGACTTGGATTGAATCCGTTTGAACTTTTATTCGCTCTGTTTTGATACTTTGTTTCTACGGGAGCATGTGCACCGGTTCGACAGGCACGTGGCTCTGACCGGGTGGACCCACACGAGTATTCATCTTCTTTAGTTCCGATTATACCCCTCACTTGTTCCAATATTACCCTTTGCAGCATTTTTTTTGAATTTTTGTTTTCTCGTGACAAATATTTGCTATTTTCTTTTTTTTTGAACAAGAACCTTTTTCATTCAGTAAAATCGGTAAAATACAACGAAGTACCACATAATCAACACCGCTAAAAACCAAAACAATGAAGCTGCGAACAAACTCGCATCACCCCGGTTAAAAGTAAGAAATGGCAAAATGTCTACAAATGTGTCAAACACAAAGTGATCGAATATGCATGTCTCCGGATCTACAACGTTGACGCCTAAAGATGAATTGAACCCATGGTGACTCGAAGCTGAGGACCAATTTTAAGCACACGAACAAACAACGTCGTAACAAGAAAGTGAAAAGCTGAACGCCACACTAAGACAGCGAAAACACAAAAAGGCCAAAAAAATCGAGATCTATATAGACAAACCACCTATTGGAAGAAAATATATATAGACAGAGAGAAAAGGGGTGATTTTAAGGCTCAAATGGCCAAAAAAATACCCCCAAATCACAAAGAAACCGATCGATAAAACCACAATTATTGGGACTAGAACAAACCGATAGCAAGAGTTAGGGGCACACGAGAGAGGTAGCCAATAGGGATTTTGGGCAGGTAGCACTTGGCGAAGGAGCAATCTGTCGTTGGTGGAGGCGCAGTCACTGAGGAGTTTTTGGGGAGAGAGATCGTCTTATCCACTAACTAATATTTGCTATTTTCGATTCTTATATTCAGTATAGTTTCTTTTTGCAACAAAGACATGGGACAAGTATTTTTATAATCAAAATACTAGCATCAAGAACATAAATAAATACTCAAAAGTATACATAATTGTTTAAATGATTATATATATTTTGAAAGATATTTCTGGCTTCTTAAAAAATAATAATAACAAGCATGGTTCAATCTTAATGAGAGCCCGTTTAATTCAATGCTAACTTGATTTGACAATTTTTGAAAATTGATCAAATTTTTGCATTAATATTCAATCAACCGCTTTTTAAAAATATTAATTCTTTTATGTTTCTCTCAGAACAATATTAATATTGGGTGAAAAAACCCAAATTTAGATTTTTCCAACCAACAAAATCAAATATATACACAATTGAAAGGGGAAAATCCAAATAATGAAGTTCACTTTGCAGCAAATCTGAAGTTAAGAGGAAGCTTCTTTACTCCTTTTCTTTTAATCCCTTCTCACTATTGAACCAATAGATGAAAGCCATGAGGAATTCTTATTAGAAAGTTTAATTAGTTACATTTATTTATTTACTAAATGGTAGAAAATACATTTTTAGAAATAAAAAATACAACAATATGCTCCAATTTTGAAATTAATATATATAAAATTAAATAAAAATAGAGAAAATAAAAATGATAATTATTTTCTCTCCAATTAATCTCCATTACATGTCAATTGGAATAATAATGCATCCACATTTCAATAAATTTGAATCCGGCGTGCCAATAATACTTAATCCAAATTGTTCCCCCAGATTTTTCCTTGCGCATTATTTCATAATAACTTTTTCCCCGATTTTTTTCCCCGTGGGTTTGTTCCCCTTAGTTTTTCCCCCAATATTAATATTGCTTTCAAAGTCAGATCTAACATTGGATGTTTGAGACAAAATTTAATATTAATAACATTTTTGTTCATAAGTTTGATGTTTGGAAGCATTCGCGTAGTAACAAAAATAATATATTAGAAGCTCTAAATAGACAAATCTAAATTATTTTGTCTTAATACCATCAATGATTTCTTTTCAACATTCATCATTTTTAATAATACATTCTCATAAATCTCTTTGTCCCCCCTCAAATGACCTTTTAATCGGGCTAGCTCCAATATGAAAATTAAATATTATTATTTAAAATAAAATTGAGGCCATACATGATGTGAAAAATTGGGGGCTAATATAGAAAATGCCGGTATGATTTGAAAAGGGCATTTCCGTCATGGAGAAGTATTAACGGCTCTTTACGCTACGCGACTAAAGCCTTATACGGTACCTGATGTAAAGATAAAGTTAGCCCGCGGCACAGGACGGAAAATGGTCCGAGTTTGCTTATGAGCTACTGTAACCGACTTTTTAAATTCAATTTTCAAATTACACAAAGCCCCTTTCTCAATTATTATATTCTAATTGTTGTACCTAATCCGTTGTAGTGTGAGTCAATATAAATGGAAAATTAATTTTCAAAAATATAAAGAGGAAAAAGTAAAAATGTTCTTTCATCTAGATCAATTGACGTGTCTATTATCAAAAAGTTGTAGATGCATGTGTTGGAATAGTAACAAAATTAGTCTTGGAATGCCATAAACAATTTATTACACTAATATGATTGAGAGAATCGAATCGATTTTTACTGTTTAACTTGGTCAATCGATGTTGACCGCCAATATATATAGCAACTAAATTCTTTCAGTAATAGCATTCTTTATGTTAGATAATCAGCAATACTCGTTCAGACTGCTAAATCGATCTCAATACTTTTGTAATACACCATGAAATGTTTTTCAGAGTTTAGAAATGTTAGTATAACATTAACCTTCAAATGTATAGGTGTCGTTAACTTTATGTTTTAGTTTTAGTTTTAAATTTTGAAAATTATCGTTAGCTTTCTATTTTCCGGGTGAATAGAGAAGAAAATGGCGTGTTTCTCACATTTTTTGACATATTGATATATTTTTATTGAAAACGTTAAATGCAGTTTTAAATTTTCTCTATGAAATTTTGTGTTATTTTCAAAAATGGATTTGCAAGACTATGAAAGTAATTAAGTTACAAATATTTTGAAAAATTTACAAGTGAAGAATGAAGAAAATAGACATTTAGAAAAAAAATAAAGAAAATAGGCATTTGAGCGTACATTTATGGGCATGTGAAAACTTATATAAAAAGCTGAAATAATAGCAAAAACATTCTAACATTTTCTTGGATATATTATGACTTATTATTAACAATTTGAATGTAAACAAACACTTCCGATTGTAGTGACCGTGGTGGATTAATTGTGTGAACCAAGTTCATGAAAATCCTCCAAAAACTTTGCCAGATTGGAGTGGTTGACTTATGATGAACAAATCATAATTTATAACTGGATCGAGGCCTATCTGTTTGTGCAAACTGGAAAGCATATTGTGCATGTTTAGAAGTCAGAACATAGATGGGATTTAAGAATTTGGAATGGCCGAATGGTATCTAAAAAGTCAGAGTAATTTTAAGTTTTTGTTATGATTTGGGCACATACATATGTCCCTTTATTTCTATTTCTTTAAATATTTAGCAACCTTGTATGTACAAAATATTCTTTGCGATCCATTAGTTCAGATTTGTTGTTTTAATTCCTATCTTTTAAACTATCTCATACAATTAAAACAATCTATATATTGTTTTCATTGTATGAGATAGTTTAAAAGATAGGAATTCAAACAATCTATTTATTCATTCAAAAAAAAAATCTATATATACAATCAAATATATTAATAGGGTAACACTAATTATTTTAATAAGATTATAGCTTAAATACGACAGATACTGAAACAATAGATCTCGAATCTTCCACGATACCTCAATCGATTGCAATTCGCATCATGCGGATCCAATATCTCATTCAATTAAAACAATCAATATATACAATCAAATATACCAATAAAGTAACACTAACTATTTTAATTAGATGAAACAGTTTAAATAAAACAGACACTAGAAAAATAGAACTCGAATCTTCCGCAATACCGCAATCGATTGCAATTTGCACAATGTGGATCCAGTGTCTTGGTTCAATAATTACACAACAAGCAAGGCAAGAGTTTTTTCAAGTAAAAAGAATTGGTAAAAGTGGCATTGACAGAGAATAGAACAAACATGACATGTGGGTTATAATGAAACCAACCTCTCTTTGGCATTTCAACCAAACTTGGGAAACACACCAAAACTACTACACTATAGATTCCTTAAAAAAGGTATAATGATTTCATCTTTTCAAGGTCTAGTTACTATCTTAACATTATCATCTTGTATATTATATTGTAATGAGATTAATTGTCAATAATGAAGCATCTTAATCAATAGATCATGAATAGCTTGTTAGTTAATAATGTTATAATTTATTCGTATTTAAGTATTAGTAAATAAAATATACAATTGGATGGTAAAGGATCACACCCATTCTGCTCTTTTAAATAAAAAATAATCGCGTGCAGATGTGATAACTTAACGCGAATATAAAATAGGTGAAACGGTACTAGGTAGGTAACGTTTTAAGGAAAATACTCTAATGATTATTATGTGCATATGTGGCTAAGCTTAAAAACTTGTGTTATATTTGGCACCTCTCTCTAGGAGTTTATATACATTTACAATTAACAAAATATTTTTCTAAAACAGTTTTTATTCACACATATCTTTTTGTATTACTTAGGCCTTGTTCTATTTGGTGTTAACCAAATCCGCACGCAATTCCGTATACATCATACTCATTTTCAACCACAAACACATTTCCCAAAATAATATTAACCACACATTTTTACACGGAATACCGCGCGGAACAACTAAACCCCAATCAAACAAGGCCTTAATCATCCAAATCTATATATTTTGTAAGCAATATGACCACCTTGTCAAACATACTCGACCGGGTAGCATGGGTAGAATTTACACATACAAGTCTCTCAAACAGAGATTTTGCAGGTTGTCTAGTTTATGAGAGGGTTTGATTTATGAGGCCTTGGTCTTTAGGCCACCTATTAGTTTTCCTTGGTTTAGCTAAGAGGGAGAACCAATAGGAAATGTTAATTGGGTTTAAAAAAATTATATAATATTTTTTATACACTCTTTATTTGTCAACTACACACCTTAAAATCATTTTTTCAATAATGTGATCTCTATATATCAAACATACCCTTAAAAGTCATTCATCTTCCTAATATTCAAATACACCTAAAAACACCCTAAGAAAAAGCTTGAATGTATGAAAAGGGCGGGCTTGAGTTTGAGTACGGGAGATGTGATGGATAGAGCTTCAAGATTTGATCCTTAAATTATTCCTTCCAATTAATTACCTAGGTGAAATTAAATTTGGTTAGTTTGTTTGCTAGATGACAAATTGATTTGTATTTAGTATTAAGTTGCGCTGTCTAATATTTTAATTAGTGAGATTCTAATCTTTTTATTAATAAAAATTGAAGTGTTAATTTGGCACAATATCATGTTGATAGTGCTATATTGGCTGTGGTTATAGTTGGCAATTATTGGGGGTGATATGATTGATTTTTAATGATTTTTAGGGATTTTTTGGTAAAAGATGAAAAAGATAATGAGTAAAGTTGAATGGTGAAAATCTGTATAATACATGTAGATCTCATAAGACATAAATGTGATTAGTTTAACCAAAAGAAATAATGGATAAAAATAGATTACCAAAAAAAGAGGAAAAAAGTTGTTAAAAAAATCCTATCACCCGCATTATCTCATTAGCATAAATTGTTTTTCTTTTTCAAATTTCGGTGGGCTGTTATCATTTTATTATCATAAGCAAGATAATTAATAGTAGCTATTTCACCCGTGCGTTGCACGGGAAGTTATGTCAAACTATGGGAGATTTAACGATAAGAGAACTATGAAATGAAAAATATTTTACTAAAAATTCAACTGAGTTTCTCAAATATTTTGGACTAATCTATCCTATAAATACTCACAACAAAACTCAATAAAATCAACATAACATAATTTTAATTTGCCGACCACAAACATCTCAATTCTATTATATACAACCACAAATTTCTATAACTATTAATTAGGCACCCCTACGATGTATACTATTGACAATGAATATCGAAATAATTATTTTTTAAAATTTGATTATGAAATATAATCAGCATGCAAATATATTATAGAAATGACAACATAACGAATATAGTTGGATAGACCCAACACTCCATTCTTGCCACACTAAAAAACATTTATCTATGTCTCTGGCACATGCATCCTCTTTTAATAGAGGCCGGGTGAAGATGATATAAGAATTGCAATTGAATGGGGACTCCCATTCCCTGCCACCACCCTATCGCTATTGTTTAATGGGAGATTTTTATTTATACTTTTTAAATATGTATTAATTACATCTATTTGTTCAATAAACGCATTCTAAATATATTAAACACGTATATTAATATATTCGATACAAACTCACGGACTTAACACATTTGGTAATGTTTGTTATGAATAATAATTGAAGTGTTATGAATAATTGAGAATAATTTGGTGGTTATGAATTATGAGGAATAATTTGGTGGAGGAATAATTTGGTGGAGGAATAATTTGGTAAAAGATGTAATTATTATATGTGAATGACTATTATACCCTTGATGAAATTATGTAATTACGATTGTGCCATTCGAAGTTTTCCTATAAATAGGGCTTCAGTTATTAATGAAATTCATTCCTGAGAATTCCTTCGAATTCATTCTCTCTAAATTCTCTCTATTGTTTCTATACTTTTATAACACGTTATCAGCACGAGTCTCTAGCCACTAATTAATATGAAGGGAATATGCTCTACAGTTGCATCTTATAGATGATCTTCTGTATCAGAAACCTTAATATTAGTTAGATTATAAACTTCATCACTTCTCTTCTCATTCTTCCGATTTGATACTGAAATCGTTTGGCTGATTCTATTGTTTGGTATGCCGACAAGATTGGTTCTGTGGGAAAACACGTATCAACCCTTCCGTGTTGATACCGGCGTAGATTAACGTTGTTGCTTATGGGAGAAGATGATTGTCTGTGGCTTGATTCAGTGGAGCATTGAAATATCTATACAAATCAAATTGACATGAACGCAATGTTCTGCATCTTCTGGTATAAGGAGCATACATTATCAAAATCAAATTTTCTCGACTCCATTATACTCGATTTAACGAGAGCTTCGATTTGACACCAATATTGATAGGGTAATAACTCGTTTTGAAATATGTTATTATCAAACTTTCAAAATTTACAAATTAGTACACCAATTTTTGAAATGTTACAAAATAGTCATTAAATATTTTGATATTTATAAATGGAAGTGAAAAGGAGACGATTTTCCAATCGTATAATATTGATAGAATATGTTTGATAATTTAACCATTGCGGATTGGAATAGACAATTTTACCCTTGCGAACTGTAAAAGGACCGACCTAATTTTGACGACAATAAACAAAAATTGATAGAATATTCCCGAAGAAATTCTAAATCCATTAATTACGACCTGAAGTCCATTTGAGTTAATAGATCAAAATATTAATGTAACTCTCGAAGAGTTCAATTACATAATATACTTATTCTAGAAGGATAAGTGTGCTCTTGTAGAAGTAATGAGTATTTGTTCTAGAAGAACAAATTTGCTCCCGTGAGAAGCGATTCAATATTTAATTCTCGCACTTTATTTCTTTGCAATTTAATTCTTGCAATACATCCTACTTGATGATGGGTTCAACCGTCACTAAACGGAAGGTTTTATATATTTTTACACTTTATATGCTAAGTGATGGGTAATACCTTCTACTGAGCAGATCCTACTCCTGAAGAAGTAGTTAAACATTATGCAATTTAATTCTTGCTATTTAAATTCCGTAAATTTATATTTATTGCAATAATTCCCATAAGGTAGGTTCGACCACCTATTGGAGGAAATTTAATTTCTGCAATTTAAATTTATGCACTTTATAGTTTGAGTATATTTCCAATGTGGTGGGTAATACCACACGATTGGTGTGCATATTTCCAATGTGGTGGGTTATACTACACGATTGGTTATAACGAATCCTACTCCAGAAGAAGTGTTGATCAAATATTCTAATCATACTCTCGAAGCAGTAGACGATGAGAATAAAATTACTTCTCCATATATACCGAATATTAATGGAGAAAATTGAGCAAGTGGTACTTGAAGTTACCATTTGATAAATAGATGAAAGTAAAATGCTCAATAGATCCCATGTTGATAAATCAAAGAAAATATATCGCATGGAAAGCTTATATGAAATAATCTCATCGATGATATGAGATTGTATTAATATGAGAATAAAATGCTCTTGAAGAAGCAAAATCACTAGATATACGTATTTGAATAAAGCCAATATGATATTATTATTATTACTCGGAAGAAGTACAAAGCAGTAGAAGTGGAACATATTGAGAATATCAAAGATGACAATAAACACTCGAAAATATCGAAATACGAAAAGAAAATATATATTGAACCCATAAATGAGGGATGCGTCTCGAGAGTATAAATACTCCGTAACTCTGCCACCCAGAACATTCGGGTTCATAATGAAAGATCCAAAGGATCTCTTTTCGCTTGACACCGATGATCTGTGACCGATGGGTTTGACTTCCATAGATTTTTGAACATATGATTGAATCTTGATGAGTAGATCAAGAATCGTATTAGCGAGAAATAAGTATATTTCTTCTTTGAGCGAGAAATAAATTTATGTTCTACACGATCTAGAAATGCTAGCAAACCATCGAAGAAATAATTAATATTCAACAAACCTATGGGTTTGGTATGAAAATTCCTTTGTGCAAATGACGCTATATTGAATATTTCCTCCATGTTATAGCGCTTTGGAAGAACAATAAAAGCATCACTATTGCTCATCATGTACATCGGCGATCATGGATGGATTGTGTTTGTAGCATCAATCCAGTTGGACTAATGACATTTCTAACTCCAATTCGATCGCCTCCAATTCGATGAAAAGGTATTATACTTGACACTCTTATCCCCATAATTGTGCGGCCATCGTAAGACTCCTTAATAGTTTGTTATTAGTCCCTCCATATAGTATATTGATATTTTGTTTCCTAACTCCCTTACAAGTTGATTACGCCATATCCACATATTGGATATGACCTACTAGTCTGGAGCCACCAAGAACACATATAGTTTTTACCTGGCGAGGTAAAGATTGACTTACATGAGATGATTCTGATATCTCCATCTCCATCTCCACCTCTATCTTTCTCTTTCAACGAATGAATGATAGATATATGAATCCCTCTATTTAAATAAAAATTTTCAAACCAATAATTGAGTGCACTATTTACTTTTTGACAAATATGAAAGAGAAAAATGCAGAAAAAAATTTAAGTGAAAATGACATATATCTGTCGGTGATTGAAAAATAATATATATATATATATATATATATATACATATATATATATCTTAAAATCGAAAAACAATATTTACAATTACAAGAAAAACATTGATCTTCGTTATTACATCGAGCTTCCTTATATTAATATGAGAAAATTATTATACTAAAATTTTCTACTAAATTTACAAACAGGATCTTCTAAAGTAAGTTTTTCAAGACTGTAACGCGTTTGTTGATCTTTGAATTTGGCCCATAAGGCCATTAGCTCACCTTGTACGTGTCCACTAGGATGTGTCTCAAGAGCTGTTGAATATCATCCAAAGGCTCCTTACTCAATCCATCCTTAATGAATGCTATTTTATCTTCGATTTACGGACAAGTACCCCATGATTTACATCGAGTGTCACATGTCCATCGAGCACACTTGTAGCATCCTCCTAATCTTTTTGCTCTCAGTTTCTTTGAAAAACTACTTTTACCCATACCAGGCATGTATTTAGAAGGAATTGAAACCTCACGGATAATCGAACCTTTGCTTCAATCAAGCATCGGATATCTTGTGTGATACCCTTATTCATTAGCATCCTTAATCTTTCTAGCCTACATCGATAAATCCTTTTTAGGATTTTGATCGGTAGTGATGGATAGTATTTTCAAGATTTGAGAGCATATGATCCATTATAATGTATAGACCCTTGTTAGGATGAATTTTGCAATAATTTTGATGATTTATTTATAGAATAATACGACGCGTATGAAATAAGACTCGATTTTAAATAAAGCGTAAGAGCTACGATTTCGAATTAAATAATAGCGGATGTGATGCGTATGAAATTTGTAACTCCGTGTTTGAGCGATAGTAGACAATAATGTCACCAAAAGATGATGGAATATGTCGGTGAATTGTTTCTATGATAAATCATGTTGAGCACTATCTGAGATACTAGTGAAATCGATATAAGAATTTCTCGAACTAGAAGTTCAATAATACTCGTTGCAAACCTGATGACCATCCGGTTTAAATAATTATTGAAATCAATATTTCAAGTGAAGAATTAAAAGAATTCTTCAATGATTGTTCTCGATAAATGATGAAATCATTACTAGCCAATATTGGGAATAAATCCCAAATATATACGGAATAAAGGATGAGAAATATGGGCCCACCCATCCTCCATGTGGACTACTAGATATTATGATATGGATCCACTAGATAGTCACATGTGTATATGATTCGAAATTTACGAAATATTTGCTCACGGTATGAGCATGATTTTCAGATTTAATGATAAAGCTAGTAAATGTATATCCCAATACTTGAATAAATCCCTGAAGGATTTGAGTATGCGCATACAAGTGGGATATTATATGGCAAATTATTTAAAGTCCTCAAATAAATTGCCGATATCGAGAATAGAATGCAAACGGTCTAAATTCCCATATTAAGGCTGAATGATGAGAACATATATGATTAAAATCATACCAACTGTATGAGTTTTGGTGTTCTAAATTTTCTCAGCATGAGGGGGAGTATTAAAGGTTGAAAATGATATGTGAAATGCATCATGTTATATCCTCACAATTAAAATATGAACTTGAAGTTCAAAGATGCATAAAAGATGCTATGAACAATCACATATATCAGTTAAGATGCTTTGATAAGTTAGCACACCAGAAGCGTTGATATTATGAGATTTCAAACATATATATCAAAGCAAATTATAAAAGATGGTCTTAATAACGGAGGCATATGCTCTTGAAGAGTATATAGACATAACTATATTGTGTAATCCTACAAGAGGATTGATAATGAGATATCTCGATAAGTTATGTCGATATGGGGAAAGAAGTGAAATTGAAAAGTGTCGACACGATATGAAAATGTAGCGCTACATATGATCAATGATAATGAAAATATTGAGATATATTGAAGATGATAAATGGTGAATGTGAAATCCTTAACTTATGAGATGATGAGATGATGATGACTATTGCTCAAGTTTAAAGATAAGCATGGTGGTCATTATATGTTGCATGCTCATGAAAGTTAAATTACCGATCGTGTATGTAGTACCGAAAAGAAAATTAAAGGATCGGGTGAGCTAAGCTCGTGTTTATAAGTACCCTAAAGGGGGAGCTAAGCCCCTGGGAATGAAATAACCTATTAAATGAGTATTAAATGTTAAATGATATATTTTAAGTGTTAGTTAGTTATGAAGGTTTACTTATATGTTTACATGTTTTTATGATGAATTTATATGCTTTAAATTGTGTGTTTTGAGACATGTGTTCATGGTGAATGTTTTGTAGTTGGGTAAGAAAATTGATGCACTCTAAATGAACAAAGAGTATAAAACCAATGTATATGATACTCATACAAATGTATGAAAGATTTTGAAATGCTTAAAGATACTTGTATAAAATACGCATTGCACTCTTTTTCCCTTGATCGAGGTTTTATCCCATTGGGTTTTCCTAGCAAGGTTTTTAATGAGGCAACTTTAAAAGCGTATTCACATGAATAATGTACTTTTTTCCTTCATTAGGCTTTTTCCCAATTTGGGTTTTTCCTAATAAGGTTTTAACGAGGCATATTCATGGTATATTGAGAACGATAGGAGAAATTGATACGGTGTATCTATTGGATCAAGTTATAATGGAGCTAATGCTTTAGATCCAAACGATGATGATATTGAAATCATTTACCGTAAGTAAAGATATCGATTCTCAAGATATGAAATCAAAGCGGAGCAATTTGTACTCTTTTTCCTTCGATCAAGTTTTTTCCAGCGGGTTTTCTTGACAAGGTTTTAACGGCGCAAAGACGTGAATACTCATATGGCGCTGATAGACATCAGGGGGAGCAATGTTTTGATGAAACAGTATATAACCACTCCAAGCTATCCTGCAATCGTTTTGGAAGTTTTTTCCCACTGGGTTTTTCTCCAAACAGGTCCAGAAGACATTTGTATTAATAGTCATTCAAGGGGGAGTGTTATGAATAATAATTGAAGTGTTATGAATAATTGAGAATAATTTGGTGGTTATGAATTATGAGGAATAATTTGGTGGAGGAATAATTTGGTGGAGGAATAATTTGG
Source organism: Jasminum sambac (assembly GCA_018223645.1). Lineage (NCBI taxonomy): Eukaryota > Viridiplantae > Streptophyta > Magnoliopsida > Lamiales > Oleaceae > Jasminum > Jasminum sambac. The sequence continues at coordinate 30,163,372 of CP073643.1, read as the reverse complement.
TAAAAGATGTAATTATTATATGTGAATGACTATTATACCCTTGATGAAATTATGTAATTACGATTGTGCCATTCGAAGTTTTCCTATAAATAGGGCTTCAGTTATTAATGAAATTCATTCCTGAGAATTCCTTCGAATTCATTCTCTCTAAATTCTCTCTATTGTTTCTATACTTTTATAACAATGTTAACATATTTATTTAAAATCATGATCAATTTTGCACAATTGAATTCAACTAATTGAGATTAACTATTTCTCCAACTTAGACCTCAACGAAAGTATATGATTACTTCACTTTTTTATCACTAAGCATTCAAGTAATTGCATTGATTTGTATTGTAACTTGTACATTTAAATTGAAGTAACAAAAACAAAATTGAGTGATTACTTCACATTTCCTTGCAATTGAATTCAAGTAATTGGGTTGAAATAGTTCTGAAAAATTCATTAATTAATTATATACTATATTAATAAAAGTGTGGACCTCCCTTTGTTATTTTAAAATTTACACATATCAAACAAGATATTAGTAAGTGGTTGGTTATACGTGTAATTATCGTTTACTGATTTTTATATATAGTAATTATAATTTTTTCAATTAATTGGACTTTTCATTAGTTGATAGAAATTATTCTTCTACGGAGTTCCCATTAGAATAATTACTTTTTAATTTAAATTAATACCTATACGGAACGTATTATTTACACAAATTTGTTCTAAAATAAGAATAGACAAAATTAAAAAAATAATTAACATACCTAAAAAAATAATATATTAAAAATCTAACAAGACACTTTTATATGATCTCAAATACATATTCAGCATGATTGTATGGATAACTGGGTAAGTCGTGAAGAAAATAAATTGATATATTGAATTAAACTGAATGTTTATCAATATTATTTCATCATTTCATATCACTATTTCAATTAACTTTTTAAATATTGTACTATAAAATTTATTAATGTATATATTGTTCTTTAAAGCAAGTTTCCATTCATAATACTGCATCAATATGTATTTCAACAAACCTAGCTTGTTAAGTTGCCCGCACTGGGAGAATTTTTTCTCCCAACCCGGCCCTCACCCACACTCAACCCCCCTAAATGCAGGGGCCCCCCGAGGGGAGCAGCACACATCCCCATAGCCTCCCAGCGCGTAGCCTCCCAGCGTTGGGAATATAAGCAAGCTCTTCAACAAACTCCACAACGAATGTTGTTTTCAAAAAAGTATTCCAAAATTTGTAATACTATATTAAGTACAATATTTATGCTACATATGATTTTTTTTCTGAATAATTCATCCTCTAATTATTCCAACTACATTTGATTGTCCACATGAATTGCACGGGACAGCTCCAATAAATTCTTAAACTTCAAGTCTAGAATCTGAATGTCTAATTATCTACTTTAATATATTAATTGAAGTTTCTAGATAGTGGAAAGAATGTGATTATGAACGATAAACTCGCACCTTCTTCTTCTTCTTCTTTTTTTTTTTTTTTTTTGCCCATTTTCTTGTTCGGGGAAGGGATTCGCACAATTTTTACCACTTTAGGAGTTATTGATGACTATGAGCCAAAGTTCGAAGTTGGGTCGACGAGTCTCTAGGGACTCGTGGAGTTATTGATGGCTATGAGCCAAAGTTCCATGTGGGGTCAAGGTCAACTAGTTACCGGGCCAAGTCCCAAATCGGATAATATCGGGTCTTTGAGTGGATTGGACCAAAAAGATGTTATCCATCAACCTGCACTGATACATGGCTGACCTAAACAACCTTCTTGTGAGTCCATGTGAATGTTCGGTGGTTAATCTTGAAGACATTCTAGCTGAATTGATATTAGCATTTAGTTGTAACATTCATCATAAGTTCTTGTAGACCCAAATCATAAATCCGACTATGTTGGAAACACATCTATATATTATTATTATTATTATTATTATTATTATTATTATTATTATTATTATTGGTCAGAACCTTTCCAACTAAAACATTGATTTTTCCCCTCGATTTTTAACAAGTTAATTATGTAAAGGGTATTAATTGTCCACGTTTGTTGACCATGGTTAGTTGTCATTGTAAATTGTGCTTGCACCATAGCTGTTTGTGGTGATGCGAGAAAAATTTAATCAAATTGAAATTTGATGGATACCTGATCCAAGTAAGCGATTTTTTGCCGATCCAATGACTTGAGGTAGATTCGGATCGGACCAGGCTTGATCCGATCCGAATTGATTTTTTTTATAAAATATACTTACGCTAGATTTAGTGAGGAGGAACTTGATGATGGAGTGATATGTTTAATTTTCATTATATTAATTAATATGTTAATTATAATAGTTTGATAATACTTAACACAATATTTATTTCTTAATTTCTTATAACATGAATGCATCTATAGCTCAATCATTGACACTTTTGGTTCTGACTTTTGATTCCATGGAGTTTTTTTTTTAAGCCATAAAGACGAACTTATGAAGGTGAAAAATAATGTGTTCGTTATTTTTTTATTATTTGGGATTATCTTAGCACTTAAATTATGTGTTTTGGATTATTGGATGTTTAATTATGCAATTGATGTTTAAAAATTAAAAAAAAAGGCTCTACCTATGTGGATCGTATTTGAATTTTTTTCTTGATCTGATCCGATCAGATCAGAATTTGATTTGAGGAATTTGGATTTGGATCGAGAAGATTGATTTGGATTTGGATTAGGTTGATCTGATCCGAACCCGATCGATTGCCATCACTAGCTCTTTGTTGTGTTTTAATTATTTTCCCTTTCTATTTTTGATGATTGAGTGTGTTGGAAAAGCCCATTTTAATAAATCATATTAAATTTAAAATGCATATATATGCCGAAGATATATTCCAACGCCTGTTTGTTTGTTCGTTTTTTCTTTTTTTTTCGCCATTTCAGATGTCAATTAATTTTTATCTCTCATTTTTTTTCGTAATCTTAACAATCTCATTAAATGGTTTATACAGTTTAATAAAAAATATGAGCAGTATATATGGTAGTTTAAATATTCTCTTCACCTCCTTTCCGTTGAGCACTTGAGTTTCTACCTAGGTCCAATTAAAATTTTGTTGTTTTATACCATTGAAATTATTTAAATTTATCATAGGGTTGACATGACTATCTATATATTATGGTAATTATTTACATAATATAAATCAATTCCAACACATGTGCCATGTTTAAAGATATTTTTCAACGGTATAATTTTTGCAATTTCCTATGATAAACCAACCTCCTAATATTATACATATCTAACATTTCATGAAATTTTTTACTCTCATGTGTCATAAAATTATGGATTATCAACGTTAGTAATTCATGTGCATCACACCGGCGTGAAAATCATTAATTACCCATAGTCAGGAGAGGAGAGCATCTCTAATTTTCTCAATAAACGAGTCATAATTACTACTTCCTTCGTCTCATATAGTTGGTCCACTATTTCTTTTTGGATTGTCCAATTTATTTAGTTCACTTTCACATTCATTTACAATTGTACCCCTATATAATTTTGAAAATATAAAATATTACATTTTCTAATACATTAAACAAGGATATATTGTAGGAAGTTTGTTTGCATAATTATCTTTTTTAGCTATTCTTAATGAGTTTGAAAAACTAAACTAAAATGGACCAAATAATTGAGACAGCAAGAGTAATCAACAAGCATTTAATGGTGCATATCAATTTCAAATACTACTGAGTTTTGTGAAAAAGTGGTGCATATAAGGAACATTTCCTCCAATTAATTGGTACCTGCTGTTGTAATGCATTATATAATTGAAAATGAATTGAAATAAAATTATTAATTTAAACTTTGCTAAACATGCTCGAATTAATAATCTGTTAAGAAACATTATTTTATGAATTAAATCCTCCAAGTCCAGACGAAGAAAGAGAGAGAATATTGCTTTCGAGTAGGGGGGTGGGGGCTAAATGAATGCATCCCATATTTATTTATTTATTTTTAAATGCCTTCCAAATAAATTCTATTTCCATTCTATCTAAAACAAAAAGAAGAAGAAGAAGCTTTCCTGCCATTTCCGACAATATTTTATTTTCGACAATAAATGCTTTCAGAAATAAAATAGTGTTGGAAATGGCAGCAATTGAAAGAATAGATCTCCAACTTTTTTGGATGTTATTTCCGACGGCAATTTGTTGCTTTGCTGTAAAGATGCCGGTAAAATTTTATTTTATTTCATTTTTTTGTTCAACCCCAATTGGTCGGATAGCCTTGTGGCTATCCAGCCAGCAGTGGCCAAATAGCCTCCCGCACCGAACAACCTCGGGGATTGTTCAATCAATACTGATCGGAAAAAAAAAAAAAAAATTGTTTTGAACGTGTATTAATTGGTGGTGCAAAACTGCAAACAGCCACACCCATCGAGTAGATCCGTTCATTAATAAATTCTCCTTATTCCGACCAGTCACCTTTTTTGTGCCTCCTCCATTTCGGGAAAAATAAGCAACAAACGTAGACAAGCACATGTAGACATTTATGGCAGATGTTGACACACGTCAACTCTCCTTCATCATATACTTCATCTCAGCCCCCATTTTTACTTCAATTCTGAAAGTAATATAAATTCTCGTTTGTTTGTAACAATAACAATGAATTCGTTGTATAATGTGTCATCTCTTGTGTTGATTCCGAATCCAATCGGTTGCAACTAGGTGCGAAGCCTTTTCAAAGCTTATTCTATGGATGTTGTTGATTTATTCGAACGATATATCAGATGTACGTGTGTTTGAAAATTAGAGAAAATCCATAAAAATATATATATAAAGTAATTGTACGAGTGATTGAAAATAATAAGAAAGAAAAAGTTAATGGAACTCAGCGGAAAAATATGGTGTATAGAACAAGTCACTGTGCTAAAGTTTTCGCCGTTGACTTTGCAAACTGTTAAATGCATGTAGTGCGCCGAATATCAGAACTCCCTCAACCGCCTTCGTCGAAACCAAGCCGTATTTCATTTTTATCTATATAAGGTGGGGGAGATGTTGGAGATTCAAACCCAGAGGCCAGAACCTTCCCGATAAGTTGAATCCTTTAGGCTGTGTTCTGTTTGGCATTTTCAAGTCGTTTTCCATTTTCCGTTTTCGAAAACACCGAAAACACGTTCTGTTGCATTGTTTTCAGAAAACGTTTTCGAAAACGAGCCCAATTTTTTGTGAAGGAAATGGAAAACGTGAATTTGACGTTTTCCATATTTTCTTCAGATTTCTCCCGGATTTGGAAAACACGGAAAAGGCCGCGTTTTCCACTTGCCCATTTAACTAATAAGGAAAAAAAAAAGGGAAAGAAGGCAAAACTCGCGTGAAACTCCCATTTACGCTGAAGGAAAAAGACAGACGCATCATCCTCTTTCTCTCCCTCTCTGTGCGAAATTAGGGCTCGTCACCACCACCATCTCAGCGCTCGGCTCCGCCTTCAGCCCTAGATCTTCGCCTCCAGGTTGGTAGATCTTCGCCTCCAGTTATTAAGAAGCTATCACGTCTTCTTTTTGGGATAAAGAGCAACCTGCTTAGAAATTAGAATACAGATACCCAAACAAGAAGATGACAATAATAGCAATGTAATCAATTTGTGTATTCAATGTTGGGCCTCTCTGCTCACGCTAAATTCTCAACTAAGGATCTATTTCTTTTCGTTTTCTTTCTGATAGGTACACGTTTTTAATTTTTATTTTAAGCAATTTTCAAGCCATTTCATGATGCCTGACTTAGAAATTGGGAAAAAAGCATTCGCACATTATAAAGTATGATAGTGGAGTTGCAAACCACTTCTTTTAAGATCTTAAAGTATGATAGTGGATACATATTTATTTATTAAATTTAGACACCCCATCACGTCTTACAAACAGAAAAGTATTTTATAGCATTATGTACCAATATTTTTGGATCTCCTTTTTAGAGGGCACATGAGTAGTGTTATTGTGCTTGGTTTTATGCCTGAATGAATTGAATGCTTTTGAAAGGATGAGCACTTTTAAGTTAGCTATCCTCTAAGCAATTAGGGAAGGATTTAAGTGAGTGTTTACGGATAAAGTTATAGGTTTTTGTTAATACTTACTACTTATTGAAGATAATGCTTGAACTTTATTCCATCTAATAAAAGGAATGGTCAGCTGCCATGTAACTAGAAGGGATTTATTGGACATTCTAACATGTATCTTTGTTCATAAGTTCTTAGTGAATGAAAGCCAATAAATATGATATATATTGCAATTTCGGGCTTCTTCTTCTATTCTCTTAATTTGCTTGTGAGGGGTGTACAATCTTTTTTTATCTTATTATTGAATTTTTAGTCTTTCTTTGTTTAGATGTAATTTGTGGTTTATGTTTACTGGGAATTAATTCATAGTCTCCTTGTTAAGAGCTTGTTTGGAATTAATTTGTGGTTTATGGTTGTGGTTTAGATATGCTTATGACTTAAGAGCTTGTTCAAAAGAAGAGTCAGGCGCAGCCCTCCTGCTCCAACAGCAGCTCTTCTTGGCATTAAAACTTGTTTGGAATTAATTTGTGGTTTATGGTTGTGGTTTAGATATGCTTATGACTTAAGAGCTTGTTCAAAAGAAGAGGCATGCAGCGGCTGACCTCTGCCAGCTCAACGCTGTGACATGGCCGCTGCTGGGCGGCGGCGCTCGGCGGCGGCGCCTAAGAAATTTGCTGCGGCCAGGCTCTTGCTCCAAGCGGCGACCAATTCTTTGCCGGCTGCAGCGAGCTAGGCTAAATTTCTTGCTTGGAGCCGGCCGCCTGCAGCGGCAACATAGGCTCCCTTGGAGCTGACCGCCGCGCTATTGCGGCGGCAGAACAGCTGGCCGCTTGAGTAGCAAAGACTCTTTGCTCATTGCGGCGGCGACAAGGCTGCTGCGCAATGAGCGGCGACCGCCGCTCGCCGGCGGCGAAGATAGGTCCTTGGAGCGGCAGCTGGCCGCCTTTGCTTGAGTAGCAAAGATCGCCGCCATTGCAGTTGGTAGGCTGGTTCTGCTCGGAGCAAAGAGGTCACCGCTCATTGCAAGAATGCGGCGGCCGCTTGTGCTTGGGCGGCGGCCGGCGCTCATGTGACTCTATTAGTATTTGTGTGTGAAACATGGTTTACTTTCCCATGTAATATCGTACTCTAAATTGTGTTGTCCTTTTTTTTTTTAGTGTGTTGCAACATGGTATGGATTGGACGTACGTATTGTTATGTTGGATTAACTCTCTTTGTTTTGATTATTCAACTACATGTCATCCATATTAATGTTGTTCAATTATTTCTCAATAGTGTCGCTTAACATTTGTGTTGATGTTATTATTTTCCGTTTACGCAGGGAATGTCTATCACAAGTCAAATTATGTCTGGTGAATCAAGTGATGAGGAAGAACTTGATTTTTTGGCAAATGACCAGGCAGAGTCATACGATGACATGATGGCATGTACAAATGGGACTAGTGCGGGATCAAATCGCTACCCAAATGTGGAATGATTACTCAAGGAGGGCTACATGACTTTGTGGATTTCATTGTTGAGCTGAACTTGTGTTGTCTAGTATTTTATTGAACAAAACTTTCATTTATATTTATTTAGATGACTCTCTAATGGCTACATGACTTTGTGGATTTCATTGTTGAGTTAAACTTGTGTTGTCTAGTATTTTATTGAACAAAATTTCTATTTATACTTATTTAGATGACACTCTGATCCTATATTTTTCTCATGCATACAATCCTAAATTAATGTGGTCAACTATATTTGAGCATTTGTATTTCATTGTTTCAACATAAAATAATAATTTGATATTAAATAATTTTCATATTCTCATGTTTAAGAATGCTGAAAAGTGTCAAATTAATTACATTGATGGTTGAAAATAGTAATTGAGAAAATTATTTTATTTTATTTTTTCTTTTTTTTGTGACCGGCTTTTATTTTAGTTTTTCAAAAGTAGCAAAGAACCTCTAATGGTATTTCTATTTAATTCACAAACAAACTCATTACAGTTGAATTAAGATAGATTTCTCACAATAACAAAGCAAACGCGTTTTCCAGTTTCCCATTTTCAAAAACTGTTTTCCAGAATGACAAACCAAACACGTTTTCAACATTTTCCGAAAATAGCATCTGAAAACAGAAAATAGAAAACGTTTTCGAAAATGAAAATAGAAAATAAAAACACAAACAGAACGCAGCCTTAGCATTCGGCCAACTCCTTAATCCTATGGACAACCCTAATTGACATCCTTCAATAATAAAGAAAATATTAATTAAATTAAATTCCATGTGTAACCAGGTGACTCATCAGAAGCAAGAGAGATCAGAAAATGATGACTCATTGGGTAGATGAAAGATCAACGGCCAAGAATGCCCTGTTGGGAATTCAAAAATGAAGGGCTCTTTAAGTAATTTCACATGCAATATAGCGCTCGCTAGGGTTTCGTGTACGGCTGACCAGTGTCCACCAGCTTCCTTGTTTGGCTCCCTCTTCCATCATATCTTCTCACCTCATATAATAAAGCCCTAAAATCTGCACACACAACGCACACATAACGGCTCACGCTAATTTCTCTCTCTAGAACCTGTGATCACCAAAGCCAGTACTCTTCTCTGATCTCTCTCTAGATTTTTTATTTTTTGTTTTTCTTCACCAAGTTTTGATTCTGTTGTCCATTGAATAATTTATTCACAATCACATCCACTGAGAGTACACAGTAGTGGTGTTTACTGTTTACACACTGTACACCTGTCAGTGTGTGTTCTTCGATCTCTCCGAGTTGATTTAATCTCATTGATGATATGGATCTGAAAGAGGAGAAGGTAAGGAGTATGATGATCATGATTTTGCTGCTGATATGTGATCAAATCTTCAATGCTAACACTAATCTCGTTTTTGGTCCACAGACGCCCGATGTAGAGGATAAAAGCCTTTCAAATCACATGAAAACTTGCAGTTTATGCCATACTTCGAAAACTCCGCTCTGGAGAGGCGGTCCATCTGGCCCTAAGGTAATGAAAAATTTACTTATTTTGTACCTATTTTTACTTAATTTGATTAATTTTGAGTTTAATAGCTTAATATTTTGATGTGGATTTTGTTGATTTTCAGTCATTGTGTAATGCTTGTGGGATAAAGTATAATAATGTTCAATTGCATTTTATCTTGTACTATTTGTTACCAGCCAGTAAGTTGGAACACTAATCCTGGCTTATCTCTGTAACTCATATTCATTCCTATCTTGACAACAGAACGTTTTCTGTATCCCACTTTCTGTAAATAGTGATGAAAACAATTTGATGATTTCACAGGGAATCTGCAGCTGAGTCTAGTTTGCAATGCAGTACCTGCAGAAAGACGTATTCTGGTAACGAGACACATCTCGATTTGACAATAACTGGTGGCCAAAACGTGTATGGTGAATCGAAGGCAGTATCTACTGAGCTTTCCAGGTTTCCCTTTGGTTCCTGTACTGTGGATGCTGTGCATGCTGGTGCAACTTTACACTGTTGGCCTTCACCATCTGCAGCTGTAAGAATACTGAACACCGACTCACTTACTCTGGCTACATTTGCTATTTTTCTGGGTCGTCATTTCACAGGCATACGTTAATTCTTTAGTGATCAAAGTTTAAGGTTTTCTTATCATAACTGGTTCAACTTTTCTTTTAATTCTGAACAGGTGGCAGAAATAAGTAATGTGCTAAAACCCGGGGGAATCTTTGTTGCAACAACATTTATTCTTGATGGCCCCTTGTCTTATGTTCCCTATTGCAGACCTCTACGTCAGGTATGTACCGTTTCTCAATACTTGAAGCCAGGGATGGAGCCAGAGGTTAAGAGTTGAGGGGGCATAAATATTGGCTCTTGTAGGAAAAATTTTTTTAGAGGGGCGGGCCGATAAAAAATATTACTAAGTAGTAATAAATTTAACGTGTATTTGGGTCATCTTTAATTTAAACAATGAACTACTAGACTTTTTGATGAGTAGTGACGTGTGATATAAAATTAATATTAATGACTTTGATTAAATATTATACACTTGAATAGCTTATTTGACACTCATTTTCTTAAAAAATTTTACCTAACTTATTCTAGTTCTAGATTAAAGGAAAATTGAAACATTTAAGATTCAAAATTGTGAAGTCATAAATTTATAGAAATATTTAGAGTAGGAGTAAGTAAATAGACTAAATTAACAAAATATCAATCACCACTAAATAAATTAAACAAACTTTCTTAAATCACATTTGTCATTGCCAAATAATAAGAATTTATTTGAAACTAATAATTCAAAAATTCAGAAAAAAAAAATCCAAAAGTTGAGGGGTCACGTGACCCCTCAAAACCCTTCCTCCCTCCGTCCCTGCTTGAAGCTGACTGTATCCATTACAATGATGTGTCAATGATAATGATAAGTAGTGATTTGAGATGAGTGATTAATATTGAAGTTTATTTTGATCGAGTAGTGTGTGTAAGTTTTCGTGACAAAAATTCAAACAGAGACATGCTTATTCTCGTGGTTTTTCTTACAAATGCAGAGCATTGCACAGCTCTTAGGCAGCCACATATTCTTATCTGAGCAAGAACTTGAAGATCTTTGCACGGCTTGCGGCCATGCCAATTTTACATGCACAAGAAATAGAAGTTTCGTGATGACCTCAGCTGCAAAACCAAAATAACTCTGTCCCTCAACGTTCCTTGATATCTAGCAATGTTTAAGAACCATCGAACGTGCCATGACTAGATCTAGAGCCCAGACCAGATCTAGAACCAATACGGTGAGGCGAAACTCCAACAGCTTGGAAAATTTTTCGGCGACGCCGTTCTCTCAAAATCAAAGTTTTTTGTCAAACATTAAATTGATTTCCTAGGGAAAATTAAATTTGGTAAATTTGTTTGCTAGATGACAAATTGATTTGTATTTAGTTTTAAATTTCTCTCTTTAATATTTTAATTATTGAGATTCTAATCTTTTTATTAATAAAAGTTGAAGTGTTAATTTGGCACAATATCATATTGATAGTGTTATATTGGCAGTGGTTATAGTTGGCTGTTATTATCTCATTAGCATAAATTATTTTTCCTTCTCAAAGTTCGGTGGGTGGTTATCATTTTATTATTATTATATATTATATATAAGTGAGATAATTAATCTTATTAATATGCTATATTAATTTAGATTTTCGGATAGAGATACTTCTGCACAAAAAATAAATAAATTAATATACTTACTATATTAATAAAAAGTGTAGGCCTCCTTTTTTTTTTTAATTTACACACATTAAACAAGATATTAGTACGCGGTTGGTTACACGTGTAATTATCGTTTATTGATTTGTATGCATAGTAATTATAATTTTATCAATTAATTGAACTTTTCATTAGTTGATACAAATTATTCTTCGACGGGGGTTCTGGTTGGAATAATTATTTTTAAATTTAAATTAATACATATATGGAATGTATTATTTAGACAAATTTGTTCTAAAATAAGAATAGACAACATTAACAAAAATTTAACATTGCTAAAAAAATAAAAAATATTAAAAATAATAAAAATCTAACAAGAAAACTTTTATATGATCTCAAATACATATTCACGCTGGTGCTCTCCTACACACTAGTATGTAGGAGAGTGTGCACACTCCATGACGTGGCGCCCTGTGAAGGAGCCACATCATCTAAATTTTTTTTTTGAATATACGATAAGTGAGATGAATAATACATAACTGTCCCCTAATGGCGAGGGGGCTTATATGCCCCTCACGAATTTTTGAACGGAAGTGTGCATGGCTTCTCCTACACACTAGTGTGAGCAAAACTGTACATATTCAACATGATTGTATGGATAACCGGATAAGTCGTGAACAAAACAAATTGATCTTAAACTAAACTTAACATTTATCAATGTTGTTTTCAAAAAAGTATTCCAAAATTTGTAATACTATATTAAGCACAACATTTAGACTATATATGATTTTTTTTTATTGAATAATTCATCCTACAATTATTCTAACTACATTTGATTATCCATGCGAATTGCACCGGACAGTTTTAATAAATTCTTAAACTTCAAGTCTAGAATCTGAATTTCTAATTATCTACTTTGATATAGTAATTGAAGTTTTTGGATAGTCGAAAGAATGTGGTTATGAATGATAAACTCACACCCTTTTTTTTTTCATTTTTCTTGTTCGGGGAAGGGATTCCCACAACTTTTACCACTTTAGGAGTTATTGACGACTATGAGCCAAAGTTCGAAGTTGGGTCGACGTGTCTAGTGGTGTATATTAACAATTTTTTATTTTATAATTTATGTTTTTATGTAGTCACTAGGGACTCGTGGAGTTATTGATGGCTATGAGCCAAAGTTCAAACTTGGGTCGAGGTCGACTAGTTGCTCGGTCAAGTCCCAAATCGGATAGTATCGGGTCTCTAGTGGATTGGACCTCATTTATAATTATACGCCTATATAATTTCGAAATTTTAAAATATTATATTTTCCAATATATTAAATAAGCTATTCTAAGAAGTTTGTTTGCATAATTGTTTTTTCTAATACTATTCTTAATTCTTATGAAAAAAGCAAAATGGACCAAATAATTGGAACAAATAGAGTAATCAACAAGCATTTAATAGTGCCTATCAATTTCAAATGCTACGAGTTTTGTGAAAATGTGGTGCATATAAGTAACTTTTCCTCCAATTAATTTTTTTTTTTTTTTTTTTGAAGAATTTTCCTCCAATTAATTGGTACCTGCTGTTGTAATGCATTTCAGTATGCGCAATATTTAATAAGACAGAGCAACGAATCTGAATTGCGCTGAGGTAGCATCTCACAGTTCATCTCAAAGGTTTCCTCCTTTACTACTATTATTATTATTATTATTATTATTATTATTATTATTATTATTATTATTATTATTATTATTATTATTATTATCCTAAAAAAAATACTGATGTTTTCAGAATCTCTGATTAGAAAATAATAAAAGATACTTAAAAATTAATATAATTTTCTAGCAAATTATATAATTGAAAATTAATTGAAATAAAGTTGTTAATATGAACTTTGCTAAACATGCTCGAATTAATAATCTTTTAAGAAAAATTATTTTGTGAGTTAAATCCTCCAAGTCCAAACCACGAAAGAGAGAATATTGCTTTCGGGCAGGGGTGGGGCTAAACAACCCCTCCCCGCCCCCTTTTTTAAAAACACACTACTAAATAAATTTCATTCCCATTTTATTCTTTTATAAAAAAAGACACACAATAACAACGAAGAAGAAGAATCTTTTCTGTCATTCCCAACAGCATGTTATTTTCAATAGCAAATACTACTGGAAATGACAGCAATTGAGGAAAGAAATTTCCCATCGTTTTTGCTACAACCTTGTAGTTGGCTGCTATTTTCGGCACCAATTTGGTGCTTTGCAGTCGACAATGGCACAAGCAAAGATGCCGGTAAAAATAAAAAATAAAATAAAATTTATTCAACCTTGATTGGTCGAACATCCATGGGGGTATCCGGCCAGCAGTGGCAAAACAGCCTCCTGCATTGAAGAACATTTCCCAATGCTGTTCAATTAACACCGGGATTGTTCGATCAGTAGTTACCGAATACAATAAAAATAGTTTTAAAAAATTTGTAAAATTGGAATGAAATTTGTTTGGGAGGTGTAGTCAAGCAAAATTGGTGGTGCAAATAGCCGCACCGTTCGAGTAGATCTGTTCATCCAAAATTTTCCTTATTCCTTGACGGAGTCACCCTTTTTGTGCCTCCTCCATTTGGGGAAACGTAAGTAACAAACGCAGACAAGGACATGTAGACATTTACGGCAGATGTTGAGACACGTCAACTCTCCATCATATACTTCATCTCAGCCCCCATTTTGACTTCAATTCTGAAAGTAATTTGTTTATAACAATAACAATGAGTTCGTTATATAGTGTGTCATCACTTGTGTCGATTCCGAGTCAAATCGGTTGCGACTCGGTCCGAAGCCGTTTCAGTGTGCTAAAGCTTTCGCCGTTGACTTCGCAAACCGTTAAACGCAGCGTTTTTGCGCCGAATATCAGAGCTTCCTCAACCGCCTTCGTCGAAACCAAGCCGGTAATTCATATTTATCTATATTATGTATCTTAGGGCCTGCTTAGGGCTGAAATTGATGAAAATTAATTCATTTTTTTAATAGAATGATGTCGAATTAATGGAGACTTCATTCATTAGGGACGAATTCTCCTTTTTGTTAGTTGTATAGAGAAAGAAGTTTTAATCATATCGAATGATATACAATTGCTCATTTAATGCAATTGCATTTATCTGAACAGATAATAATGTTCGTGGTGAACTTATGCTGTTGATATTTTAGGACATTGACAAGGAGGAGATGAAGCTAAACATCCGCAAAAACATTTTATCTTGTCCTATTTGTTACCAGCCAGTAAGTTGGAACAGTAATACTGGCTTATCTCTGTAAGTCATACTCATTCCTATCTTGACAACAGAACATTTTCTGTATCCACTTTCTGTAAATAGTGATGAAAACAATTGATTTTCATTTGATGCTTTGACAGGGAATCTGCAGCTCAGTCTAGTTTGCAATGCAGTACCTGCAGAAAGACATATTCTGGTAATGAGACACATCTCGATTTGACAATAACTGGTGGCCAAAAGGTGTATGGTGAATCTAAGGCAGTATCTACTGAGGTTTTCAGGTAATTGGTGTGTTTGCATTTATAACTTTGACTGAAGTTTCCTTTACTGAGGGTTTTAGCGTTCCTATTCATGGCGTAAATATCTTCAAATGTGTAGATTTATTGCATAGATCAATAACGATTGCCACTTTGACTGTTCGTCTGATACATTCTGAGAAAGAAATCCTTTAAATCGGATAGTGTTAGGCACGCAAGGCTTCATTTCTGGCTCTTAAAAGATAGGTATAAGCGGAAATAGTTGATAATTTCTTCTGAAGCATTACATAAACATTGATATTTACAAGCCAGAAATCTTTTGAACTCCAATAGGCATAATGCTCTGTTTCTACCATGGCTTTTAAGAGACTCTAACAGTACCAAAACAGGTTGACCCCATTGACAACGTGTTCATCATAAAGTGTTTCCACCAATGGATTCTCATCATAAGTTGTTTCCAGTACTGATATGTTGTAGTCATTTTTGTCATCACAGCAAAGTGACTGTATATTTAGATCTTGTTTGGTGGAGTTGTTTCTAAAATCCTGTTCTCCTCAAACTCTCATTTCCAAATTGACATTCTATGGGACCTGTAATTTTCTTGCTTTTCAAACACTTTTAGCAGTACACTGTCAGTGAAAACCATTTTTGTCTATGAATAACTACTCCAAAAAGGTCTTGGTCTTTTGTCCAATCGCGAGTTAGTTACTAATAAGACAGTTAGAAGGTCATTAACAGAATCCAAAAGTTTTAGTGTCATTTGTAACTTTTGGCAGCTTCAATGCCGATTAGCATGAATATTGACAAGTGCACGCAAAACTAATGGCACAAGTGTACTATTATATAAATAATGTCCGGTGTTCAAAGTGCATAATGAATCCGGTTGCTACCCTACTTACTGATGCAAGTTGCTCCCAAAATCAGATTTCCTTTGGTATCATTTCTTTATGAGAGAGGCTGGCGACAAAGTTTTTCTTTATTGGGTGGTTTTCCAGGCCCAGAGAAAGAGGTAATCGACAATTCCTCCATACTACTATAACTAATATCGCATAAATAAAATGCTTCAGTTAAGCATGGATGACAGATGCAAGCAATAATGGAACTAACTAGATGCTCAGTGTTTGAAATCCACAAACTGTTATATCTATCTCATAAATTGAGCTGTTAAATTGGCTAACTTTTTCATATTTTCTCACTCCCACCAATATGTTACATTGGTCCTAGCTTTAGTCGAGCCACTAGTTAATTGCATTATGCCACCAATTGCAGTTTGAATTGACAAAAGATTACCTCAAGCCAGTCTTAGGTGGAAATATTATTGATGCCAGTTGTGGAAGTGGATTATTTTCAAGACTCTTTGCCAAGAGTGGATTATTTTCCCTCGTTGTCGCTTTGGATTTTTCAGAGACTATGTTGCAGCAATGCTATGAATTCATTAAGCAAGATAACAACTTTCCTGAAGAGTACATTCTCATCACCTTAGTTTTTGGTGCTCTTTTCTAGCTTACTCACATTTTTTACAATTTAACTCATTTTCTTCTAGGAGCATAATTCTGGTTAGGGCCGATATCTCCAGGCTTCCCTTTGGTTCCTGTACTGTGGATGCTGTGCATGCTGGAGCAGCTTTACACTGTTGGCCTTCACCATCTGCAGCTGTAAGAACACTGAACATCGACTGACTGACTCAGGCTACATTTGTTATTATTCTGTGTTGTCATTTCACAAGCATACGTTAATTCTATAGTGATCAAAAAGTTAAGGTTTTCTTATCATTACTGGTTCAACTTTTCTTTTAATTCTGAACAGGTGGCGGAAATAAGTCGTGTGCTAAAACCGGGAGGGATCTTTGTTGCAACAACATATATACTTGATGGTCCCTTGTCTTATGTTCCCTATCGCAGACCTGTACGTCAGGTAGGCAAATAAAAATTTGAAACTGACTGTATCCATGATAATGATGTGTCAATGATAATGATGAGTAGTGATTTGAGATGGTTTTATTTTGATGGAGAAGTGCAAGTTAATTTTTGGGACAAAAATTCAAGCCAGACATGCTTATTCTCGTGGTTTTCTTATAAATGCAGAACATTGCACAACTCTCAGGCAGCCACATCTTCTTATCTGAGCAAGAACTTGAAGATCTTTGCACGGCTTGTGGCCTTGTCAATTTTACATGCACAAGAAACAGAGGTTTCGTGATGATCTCAGCTGCAAAACCAAAATAACTCTGTCCCTCGGCGTTCCTTGATATCTGTCAATCATGTCCTGTATAGAATTCCTTAGCATGTTGATCCATCTAGTAATACAAAGGTGTGAAGTGTAATATAAAAACACAAACTTGTACTCTAGTTATAAATGATGCATTCATAAATGTACATCCACATCCACATTTACAAGATCAGAATTTTCTCTCTCTCTCTTTTTTTTTAGGTTCTATGGTGTGTGCGTGTGGTGTTTGGGGGGTGCGGGTGGGGTTGGGGGTGGGGGGGGAGCGGGTTTCAATTCCCCTACCTTTTTATTAATATTCAAAATATTATTACATGCAGGGGGACCAGGCCAAGACCTCCGAAAAACGACGAGTATGCAAGGAAGTTATATAAATCTGAAAAACAAACTTTACAAGGATGAAAACTGTGCGTCTGTGCCTCATGTATTTTGTATCATTTGCATCTAATCTAACAATTCCTAGAAGTTCGTCTTTAATATCAGAATCTTCGAACACTTGCAGCTTAGAAAGATGATGACCATGATTTGCCAGCCAATACGCAGCTTTGCTACCTTCCCTAAAGATATGTGTGAGAGAGCTGCAGTTTGAGGAGATAAATTGAATAATTTCTGCCAATTGATAATACAGCTTTCAAGGACCCTCTTTGTTACTGTGAACGATTTGGTGGATGGTCATAGAATTAGTTTCAAACCAAATTTAATAGGTACCCCTTTTGTTACTGTGAATTAGTTTCAGCATCAAGGACATAACCAGAACTAAAATTAGCAGAGCGTAAAAACAAAATGACCATTACTGTCTCTAGCGAGACCTCCCTTAGCCAATTGTTGATTTATAGTACTTCCATCAACACTGACTTTGATAGATATGCTTATATACAGTTTGACTGGAGCCATTTTATGCAACAATCTTGTAAATGTTAAAGAAATTTCTTGCAACATGTACAAGATCAGATTGCTGTGTATATAACAGTATATCGTATACAAGTCATATATTTCAAAAGGGTCAATCAACACATCTGGCTGTCCATTTCAACTACATTGGAGAACTTTGTCTGGGGGTTGACTGACGTCTTCTCATTATCATCATTTTCCATTGCACATGGACGAACTTCAAAATCGATCTTTCATGCCACATGGAGAGGCAAACTCGATGAGTTTCTTCCCATGTTAGGGAGACTAGTTGATTGATTAATGGAATTTGATTTGTATTTGAAATAATAATAATAATAATAATAATAATAATAATAATTTCACTACAACAATAAATTAAGAAATTGGTCTCACTGATTATCAACGAGAAATTAAATAGACTGTTAAAGAAAATAACAACACATCGACCCAATGTAAACTTTTGACGTCTCATGAGTTGAAGATGGAGGGGTAAAAATATTAATTCATGTTGTTTTTATACACTATTTTTTTAACCAGAAAATATATATACGTATTTGGAAATTTGAATATTGCAGATTGGTCATGTAATAATTGTGTTGCTGAATTTGCAAAGAAGGTCACACATGCAGGTCCAAAATGGTGGTGGGAATAGTGCCCTTATATTATTGTATTTATATTTTGTTTTAGAAATTAATAAATGCAACATTTATTTTCGCATATATTAGCATATTGCATGCTATTTTATTGTCATAAATATCATAGAATAAAATCCATAGTTTATTGGACGTAATCATAATCTCAATATATAAGAGTTATATACAAGAGGATTAAGATTGTGGATAATAAAATTGAAATTAAGTCCGTGATAAAATTAATTATAATATGAGATTTTTAAGTAAAGCATCACTAATGCGGCCCATGAACATTATAAATGTGACCATTTTATCTAGACAGTCGATGTGGAGACATCTAAGTGGGGATGTTTATATATAATGAGGTTATATAGGATTTGAACCGATTTAATTTGTCATTTCACAATAAATTCCATTGTCTTTGTGAAATTCAAATTAAATCATGAAGATGATCATATTTGAATAGATCTTAATCTCAAAGTGAATATAAACTCCTATTTATTTCAATGTGCTTTTTAATTTGTTGGTTTAAATTTGTAATTGAACATTCACAATACTAGCATTTTAAATCCGCATTTGAAATAAATGCTTGGGAATATAATTCACAGATATGGAATTCATTCATTGCGATGGGAAGTAAAAAGACGATTCTCTTATATATTAATTTTGGAACCCCCTCTCAATCTTTAATTAATTATCACTAAACCCCCGATCAATTGAATCTATCCATTTTAACTGTTAACTTCGGTGTTTTTGTTTTTTTGTATACTAAAGTTTTGGGATAAGATTAGACATGTCAATTTGGCTCGGCTCGCTATTCGGGCCCGGCTCGGCTCATTTATTGTATGAGCCCGAGCCGAGCTCGACTGTGTGTTACACAAGCCACTCGCCTTGAGCTCGCGAGCTTGGCGATCTCGAGCCGAGCGGCTCGTGGCTTTTGTGTTCTTGCTCGGGCTCGCCTTTAGGCGAGCCGAGCCGAGCTCAACTCGGCGTGCATGAGCCAAGCTCGGGAGCCGAAACGGCTCACAAGCCATTTTGACAAGTCAAGATAAAATTGAAACAATATTTTATTTTACAATTTTAAATCTTTTTAAACTTCACAAAATTTTAATGATGTGCAATTTAGCCCTAAATATTTTTAAGCTTCACAATTTTAACTTTAATTTTTTTTTTTAGTCCTAAATTTTTAATTTCACAATTTCAACATTATTTTTGGAAAATTGGCAAAAATGGCCCATAAATTTTATTGTTGTTACGAAATTGGTACAAAATAACAAAAGGTGTCGTGATATTAATTTTATTGAATTAATTAATTTTATACTGATTTTATTTGGGCTATAATTAATTTTATCGAATTTATTTAACATCGATTACATAATTTTTATCTAACATTTTCAACATATTAGAATTTGATCGCATTAATATCATAATTTTTTCAAAAAATATTTAGAATTAAACATACATCCATTTTGATTTCGACCAACAGTTAATAATAAATATTGTATAAAATTTTAATAGAAATATATAACTATAAAAAATATCCCAAACGTAGAAAAATAGTAAAATTAAAATTAAAAAAAAACCCTTTAAAAAATAAACAAAAACCCAATCCCCCATACCAAATCTCTCCTCTGACCCAACCCACCCCCAGAACACTCATCCAACTAATGACAATCCGATAGGCTTTCCCCTAGGCCTGGGGGCTTTCCGTTGTTGGTTGCCAAGTGATGAAGTCCCTGTCATTTTTTTGTTATATTTTTACATTCAGTGTAGTTTTTATAAGAATATATTCCTAATAAAATTTTATGAAGATAAAATAATTACCTTTATTATTTACTATTAGTTAAAATCGAAATGTGCAACCTCTAATTACCATCGTATTTCCCCTTTTATGATTGTGTCTTGACATATTACGACCATATTTTCCTCTCTCCATAAAAATGTCACATTCTCGCTCTTCTGACTTACGGTCGTATAACTTATGGTTACAGCTCGTAAATGTGCAATTACGGCCATACACTGTCCTTTTACAGTTGTACCGTAATTGCATGTAGAATGCCCTCCACTTCTGAAATATTGCACTTTGGTCCCCTGATCTTCGTTGGACCATATATTCTAATTTGTAAAAATCGGACACCATATTCCGTGTTCTTCCATGTGAGCTCAAAAAATAGGGCCGAGAAGATCTTCACAAATTTGCATCCGAAGTCTTCCAATTTTGACTTGTTGCGTTTTAGTCACCGATTTTGGATTTCTTAACTCTTTGAGTTCTTTTTCCTCCTTTAGCATCGTTTTCCTTCACAATGAGAAATAGTACCTATAAACACAATAATTTACACAAATATAAGTAGAAGTCCACTCCAAGTCTCCAAATGAATGTAAAGAGATATAAATAGTATACAAAATACACACTAATTAGCCAACATGCGAAAGCGATTGAAATTGCGAAAATCACTGACGTTAAAAGATTTTATAGGACAGTAACGGTATTTGAATTGATTTGAACATCATTAGAGTTCACGATGATCATAAACTTTTTAATTTATTTAGTATTATAAGATTTAAGTGTTTTCATGTTTATGCCCCCATGTGTTGCATGAAGATCACCAACATTAACCAAAAAATATTACATTGGCTAGTTAAATTATCGAAATAGTGTACATGGAGTCTATAAAAAAAGAGTGATTATCATGTAAAAATACCAAATGTTTTTAAACTCAATCCGGTGATCGACCTGCCGAGGACTGGGTCAAGGGTAAGAAGTTCAATCCAGAGTCAACATGGTGATTTACATAATATTAAATAAATAAATAAAATACAAAAATATCACAAAATTTTAAAAAATAAAAAATAAAACACAGAAATCTCTTCGTTAGTTTAGAGTATTTCTTATATAAATAAATACTATATATTTACAAAATTAATTTTTGTATTTAATATATCATTTTTTAACCAATTAATATATTATATTGGTAAACTAATTAAAATACATGAGTTGCTAATAAACATGAAAAAAATTTAAGATTTTCAGAAAATCTATATATTAATAAAATGAGATCATTTTCCCGCCAAAAGTTCTATTTTTATGAATTAAAAAAATAAAATTTAATTATAAAAGGATAATCACAAATTTGCAACTCAATCTTTCATTCCTCTTCTAAAATTCGAACTCTTATATATCTCCCATATAATATGAGGTCATTTTTCCGTGAAAAGTTTCATTTTATGAATTAAAAAAATAAAATTTAATTGTAAAATCACACTTCGGATAATCACAAATATACAACTCAATCTTCCATTCATCTTCTAGAATTCGAACTCTTATATATCTCCCCGTGCAACGCACGGGAGAAAATACTAGTTAGTACTAATGAGAAAGTATTCAAGTGAACAAAAAATATAAATTATAATTATAATAATTATAATAATATAAAATTAGTAAATGATGTAAAGGTCATACAAAATAAAGAGAACTTAAATTACTATATAAGGAGTATTTTGTAACCAACAATTATTTGATGGACCGGCTCCAGATATTGGTTTTAAAATTTGCCTATATATGTTAATTATAGATGTTAATAAAATTGAAAAATAAATGTATGTTTTATCATTTTTATGACATAATAATTTTTAATTAAAAAATTAATTGTGATCAACTGTTAAATTATTTTTCTTTAATAATCAATCTTTCAATTGAGTGTTTAAGTAAACATATCGTGAACCAATTCAATCAACCAATTTCAGGTTTCACGATTAAAATGACAAAATAAAGTTAATATCATTATCTACCTCTTAATTAGCTTAGTGTTATCAAAATAATTTAATTAATTAGTAATTAAACAATTTTAATTGAAATTTAGTAATATTTAGCTTCATATAATCAATTTATAGGGTGATAGGAGGTGATAGGGGTTTGGTTTTTAATAGTTTTTAATAATTTTTAATGTAAAAGAAGAAAAGAAAATGAGTGGAGTTGAATGGTGGAGATTTATGAATGTGACGAGATGTGTGGATGTGATTGATTAAGGATAAAGAAAGAATGAATAAAAAAATGGTAAAAAAATTGTAAAAAGTTGAAAAAAAATGATCCCTATCGCCCTTTTAATCAATCAAAATCTTTAAAAAATCCAATATGAGTGAAAAAAAAGGGAATTAGAAAAAGAATTGAATTGGCTAAAAAATTTAAAAATTAAAATTGCAAATTGCACAATGCATTGAATTGCACATTGCACATGCAATGCATTGTGCGATGTTCAGCGATGTTCAATTCGTGGATTGAACATTTGCACATGTGCAATTGTGTGGCCGTTGCATTCTTAAATGCCGTTGCATTGAGAAATATCCAAAGCCACACATATCTTTATGCGTGGCATTAAGAAATTAAAAAATAAAAATGTAACTAGCAATTTCACCCGTGCGTTGCACGGGGTGATATGTGCAACAAATATACAAATCATATTAATACTAAGACTATAGTATTAACATTATGATAGTAATAAAATCAAAGATATCACAAATCCCTAACAAAAGTACAAAAATTCTCACTGTTTAAATAAAAAAAATTATAAAAATTTTAGTAAAGTCTCCCTTATATTTTGGAAGAATCTATCCTGTTCAATTCCCGACTCAACACAATCAACATAAATATAAAACAATATTATTTAACATCCCATTGTGAAGAAAATGTTAATCCTAATGGAATCCATAATTATACAACGAAACAACGGAAAGCAACCAAGAGCAACTCAAAATTTCACCACAACCATTGTCTTTCTGTAGCACAACCCTACAAGAGTGTTAGATACGACACAACATTAACATAGAACAAATGCAATCACCATAGAATCAAGTTATGTAGATAGAAAAATTTTCCATACCATGAATCAAACACAACCATTATTTACCATAAACATAGCAATTCACCATTTTATTCTAGCGTTTTCACACGTTTGTTGCACGGGATGATATGTATAACAAATTTGTTGTTTCTACTAATGCTAAGAGCATAGCATTTATAATACTATAATAAAATAAGAAAAAATACTTCACAGAGCACTGAACTTCTCACGGTTTAAGTAACGAAAAACATCTTATAAAAATTTTGATGGAATTTCACTTGTATTTTGAACAAATTTAGGAGATATAAACTATACACCCGTGCAATGCATGGTATTGAGAATGAATATATGAGTAATGATTTTTAAAATTTTATTATGAAATATAATCAACATATGCTACTATATTATAGAAATAGCAATGTAGTGGGTACAGTTCAACATACTCCAATACCTCGTTTCTATCCTGGTCGGAAATACTTATCCTCGTCCTCGCCAAATCCTCAATTAATTGAGGCAAAAAAGGGATGATATAAAAATTACAATAGAATGGGGACTCACATTCCCCATCCCACTCTACTAGAAAAATTCTATCCCAGTCCATGTTCCATCGTGATCGTTTAATCGGAGAATTTTATTTGCACTTTTTAAATATGCATATATTAGTAAGATCTAATTTTTTTGAACAAATATTTTCTAAACATACTAACACGCATATTCACATATTCCATACAAAATTACTGATTTAATATGTTTATTTAAATTTATCAATTTATATGTTTATTTTTAGACATCTAATTTTTTCAATAAACATTTTCAAAGCATACTAAACACGTATTTTAATATTTCCGGTATAAATTCATCAATTCAATACATTCAGTATATTACCATATTTTTTTAAAACTCATCAATGTAGATGTTTATTTTAAATAATTCAAATTCTATAGGATTATTAATGTGGTTGATAAAAAAAACTCATAGATTTTATATTATTTTGATCAAATATTGAATGATTTGATATCAAATTTAAATTAATTTGGGAAAGATAAATAAATTGAAATATATATGATTAATAATTAAAATAGACGATTCAATCAATGATTTTTTAAAATTAAATAGAATCCAACCTAGCAAAAATTGCATAAAATAAATAATTTAAAGTGATTAGAATTTTTAATATTTATTTAGGAGATTGAATCCTAAATAAATATTTAAGATAGCCAAGAGCCAATTAAAAAATTCTGATTGAGTTGCATGATTCCAATCGTTGATTGAATCGACATAAATAATTTACAATTTTTTTGCACCCGTGCAACGCACGGGTGATAAAAATACAAACCACATAATGATATGGACATGGTGGTGAGCGAGTATTATCATAACGTAAATTGATAAATTAAATGTTAGGTAACTCATAACACATCAAATTGGATTCTACGTTTCTAGAATAATTATAATAAACAATTTATTGGTTAAATTGAGATAATTTTTAATAAAACATTAAGTTTCTGAACTATGTGAATTTGTTTTTCTTTTTTCTTTTAAAGAAAAGATACAGAAAGAAAAACAGAAAATGATTTGGCAGGTAAACGGTTAAACTATAACGAATTAATTAAGTAATATTAATAATAATATATATAAATAAAATGAATTAAACGTTAAGTAATTTTGGATATTAATGTTAAGAAATCAAAGTAAATTAGTAATATTAGTTGAGCAAACGGGAAACATAAACTTTTAGAAAAATCACTACGAATAAATATTGTGATGAGCAACATCTGTCATATAGGAAACTTATAAATCGAATGTTAGTGAGTTAGAAAGCATCAAGTACATCCAATAAAAAAACTCACATATAGTATCGCATTCCATGTTTGTTTAAGTTTTAAGTTTGTGGAATGACAGTCATAATATGTTGCAAAAAGAGAGAGAGAGAGAGATTTGTAAAATAATATAACATCTAAAATTACAATGAAAAATTTATTAGTTAGACTTTGAGAATTTTTAATAAAATATTAAGCTCCTAAGCTATGGGAAAGCTAAAAGAAAAAGAAAAATAAAAAGGATTTGGTAGGTTAAAAGTCAAAGTTTAATGAATTAACTAAAAAATATCGATAATAATAAATAAAAATTAATTAAATATTAAGAAAATAGAGATATAAATGTACAATTAAGAAACAAAATATGCCAAAGAAATAGCGATTTTGATAAATGAACAAAACAAAAAGTAAATAAAATATTTGTCAAAATACTAACTTAATTATTTAAGTAATGAAAAAGGCTACAGTAACGGTATTTGAATTGATTTGAACATCATTAGAGTTCACGATAATCATAAACTTTTTAATTTATTTAGTATTATAAGATTTAAGTGTTTTCATGTTTATGCCCCCACGTGTTGCATGAAGATCACCAACATTAACAAAAAAATATTACGTTGGCTAGTTAAATTATCGAAATAGTGTACATGGAGTCTATAAAAAAAGAGTGATTATCATGTAAAAATACCAAATGTTTTTAAACTCAATCCGGTGATCGA
The DNA here is from genome assembly GCA_018223645.1 of Jasminum sambac. NCBI lineage: Eukaryota > Viridiplantae > Streptophyta > Magnoliopsida > Lamiales > Oleaceae > Jasminum > Jasminum sambac. The sequence continues at coordinate 30,137,547 of CP073643.1, read as the reverse complement.
CCTGCCGAGGACTGGGTCAAGGGTAAGAAGTTCAATCTAGAGTCAACACGGTGATTAAAATAATATTAAATAAATAAATAAAATACAAAAATATCACAAAATTTTAAAAAATAAAAAATAAAACACAAAAATCTCTTCGTTAGTTTAGAGTATTTCTTATATAAATAATACTATATATTTACAAAATTAATTTTTGTATTTAATATATCATTTTTTAACCAATTAATATGTTATATTGGTAAACTAATTAAAATACATGAGTTGCTAATAAACATGAAAAAATTTAAGATTTTCAGAAAATTTAGTATTAATTAGAAAGTATTCAAGTGAACAAAAAATATAAATTATAATTATAATTATAATAATATAAAATTAGTAAATGATGTAAAGGTCATACAAAATAAAGAGAACTTAAATTACTATATAAGAAGTATTTTGTAACCAACAATTATTTGATGGACCGGTTCTAGATATTGGTTTTAAAATTTGCCTATATATGTTAATTATAGATGTTAATAAAATTGAAAAATAAATGTATGTTTTATCATTTTTATGACATAATAATTTTTAATTAAAAAATTAATAGTGATCAACTGTTAAATTATTTTTCTTGAATAATCAATCTTTCAATTGAGTGTTTAAATAAACATATCATGAACCAATTCAATCAACCAATTTCAGGTTTCATGATTAAAATGACAAAATAAAGTTAATATCATTATCTACCTCTTAATTAGCTTATTGTTATCAAAATAATTTAATTAATTAGTAATTAACAATTTTAATTGAAATTTAGTAATATTTTAATTAAAATTGCATTGCACATGTGCAATTCACGAATTGCAAATTGCACATTGCACATGCAATGCATTGTGCGATGTTCAATTCGTGAATTGCACATGTGCAATTGTGTGGCCGTTGCATTCTTAAATGCCGTTGCATTAAGAAATTAAAAAAAAAGAATAATTACACCATAATAAATGTAATTTTAATTTTAGAGGGAAAAATATCATTTGATTCTCTTTTACTCTCTCTATATATAGATATAGATATAGATATAGATAGTTAGACCAACAGAATTAGAATTTGTCTATAGCAGCAACAATGAGTTCGTGCTATAATGTGTCATCACTTGTGTCGATTCCGAGTCAAATCGGTTGCAACTCTGTGCGAAGCCATTTTAGCATGTTAAAGCTGTCGCCGTTGAATTCACAAACTTTTAAACGCAGCGTTTTCGCTCCTAATATCAGAGCTTCCGTGTTGATTCCGAGTCAAATCGGTTGCAACTCTGTGCGAAGCCATTTCAGCATGTTAAAGCTGTCGCCGTTGAATTCACAAACTTTTAAACGCAGCGTTTTCGCACCTAATATCAGAGCTTCCTCCACCGCCTTCGTCAAAAGCAAGCCTGTAATTCATTATCTCTGCTTCCGTTTTTTTCTTTTTTTTCTTTTTCAATCTATATGTATATGTTGATATTTGTCCAGTATATTATGTGTTATCTTAGAGTCTGCTTAGGCCTGCTGAAATTGATGAAAATCAATTCATATTTTCTAATAAAATGAAGTTGAATTAATTGAGGCTGACGAATTCAATTGCATTTATCTGACCAGATACTACCAATGTTGTTAGTGAACTCATGCTGTTAATATTTTAGGACCTTGATAACGAGGAGATGAAGCTAAACATCCGCCAGAACATTTTAGCTTGCCCAATTTGCCACGAACCAGTAGTTTGGAACAGTAAAAATCCTGGCTTATCTCTGTAAGTCATACTCATTCCTATAACATTTTCTTTCTGTAAATAGTGATGAAAACAATTGATTTTTATTTGAATAATTTCACAGGAAGTCTGCAGCTCAGTCTAGTTTGCAATGCAATACCTGTAGAAAGACGTATTTTGGTAACGAGACACATCTCGACGTGACAATAACTGCCGCCCCAGAGGGGTATGGTGAATCTAAGGCAGTATCTACTGAATTTTTCAGGTAATTGCTGTTTTTGCATTCAAAGTGACTCTGTATATCCAGGCTTGTTCAATTGTTTTCGGGAGCACTGTAGTTACGGCGCTTCCGGGATGATTTACGATCACATACGACCTTCGTTTTGAAATCCGAGACCAGATCTAGATCCAACATGACGAGGGGGGGCAACTTATGGCGAAAAACTTTAACCGGCGGCTAACGGTATCGCTGGAAAATTTTCAGAATTGCTGGAGCTTTGCCTCGTTGTGTTGGATCTGGATCTAGTCTCGGATTTCAAAACAGAGATAGTATGTAACCATAAATCACCGCCGAAGCGCCGTAACTATGCCACTTCCACTAGTACTACCTACTTATTGATGCAAGGTTTTGCTGATAACAGATTTCCTTTGATATCATTTCTTTATGAGAGGGGCTGGCGACAATGTTTTTCTCTATTGGGTGGCTTTCCAGGCCCAGAGAAAGAGGTTGATATTTATTTAACTAATAGAGTAGGATCTACTATGTGCTGTGAGCAATAGTGGAACTAAGTTTCTTCTTTATGCTAACAGAATCTGAGTCATTGAATTTGCTATTTTCCTAAATTAGTTAATTCACTTGCAGTTTGAAATGATAAAACATCACCTGAAGCCAGTCTTAGGAGGAAATATTATTGATGCCAGTTGTGGGAGTGGATTATTCTCAAGACTCTTCGCCAAGAGTGGATTATTTTCCCTCGTCGTCGCTTTGGACTTTTCAGAGACTATGATGCAGCAATGCTATGAATTCATTAAGCAAGATAAAAACTTTCCCCAAGAGTAATTTCTCAATGCCCTTCCATCTTTTTTTCCTCTTTTAAAGCTTATTACTGTAAAAAAATTTTGACAGTTTAACTCATTTTCTTCTAGGAACATAATTCTGGTTAGAGCCGATATCTCCAGGCTTCCTTTTGGTTCATGTAGCGTGGATGCTGTGCATGCTGGTGCAGCTTTACACTGTTGGCCCTCTCCATCAGCAGCGGTAACAACACTCAACATCCAAGTTACTCAGACTACGTCTGTTGTCATTTTACTGGGAGATGGTAATTCTTTAGTGATCAAAGATTTATTTTTCTTTTACCATTTACCAGATGGCAGAAATAAGTCGCGTACTAAAACCAGGAGGAATATTTGTTGCCACGACATTTATATTTGATGTCCCGTTACCTCTACGTCAGGTAGGTTTCTCAACATCCGAAACTGATTCTCCGTTGTGAAGGAGAAAGATAAACAGTCTTCCCCATAGCCATCCTCTACAACTACACCATGAATTTGTATATATTTACTAGACAGTTTTCACTAGATCCACTATCGTGCTTCTTACATTTTCGCCATCAACTCAACTTAGCTTGTGTTTGCGTAAATTTTTATTTGCGTTAAACTAAATTTTCAGGTTAAGTAATAGAGAGTAGAGACCACGAGATGCTAGTAGTAGAAGTTATTTTAGGCTGGCAAAAAAAAAAAAATGCTTATTCTCACGGTTTTCTTATATATGCAGAATATTGCACGAATCTTGGGCGGCAACTCATTCTTATCTGAGCAAGAACTTGAACATCTTTGCACGAAATTGCGGCCTTGTCAATTTTACATGCACAAGAAACCGAACTTTCGTGATGCTCTCGGCTGCAAAACCAGAATAACTCCACCCTGTATAGAATTGCTTAGGATGCTGATGCATCAGTTAATAAAATGAGTGTAATAAACCATTAGCAAACAGGGACTTGTACTCTTGTGATAAACCATGTATTCATACTGAGAAATATACATCTACATTTACAAGATCAGATTTCTGTGAGTATAACAGTAGTATACAAGTCATATATCTCAGAAGGGTCAATAAGCACATCTAACGGCCTACTAACGTCTTCTCATCATCATCATCATCATCATCATCATCATCTTCAAAGTCGAGCTCATCGTTATCATACTGCATGTCAACAACGACTCTCTCATCAACATTTCCCATTCCAGACGAACGAGCTTCAAACCGATCTCTCATGCCACTCGGAGAGTCAAACTCTAAGAGTTGCATTTCTGATTCTATCAGAGCTTTCATTTGAGCCATCTCCCTATCTCTTGGATAGGTAAGATAGAGGAAAGAATATATAATGCAACAGAGAGCCATTGGGATTGAGACTGCAATGAAAAGAGCCTTAGCCAAAGATGTTGCATTTCCTCTGTCTCTGCCAATATCTTTAGAACCTTCTGGAACTGGCTTATAGCCGTAAACATATTGGGCCAATAACCCGACGACCTGGCGGAGCAAATGATGACAACACAGACTCAAATGATCGGTCCAAGGCATAGATACTTGTTCGTGATTTTTCGGGGACTATCTCTGCAAAAATTGGACTATGCACAACATATTACTAAAACAATAGTTGTTTGAGATCGGTGGTTAATATTAATGTTTGAATTTGACTGAGTAGTAGTATAAGGCAGTTTAGAATGTCTTACTTGTTGGTTGCTGCAGCATTCCAAGATATGAAGAAACCCGCAACTAATAGGACAAAAGCATGCAAAAACATAGTAGACGGATCGGTAGGCAATAACAAGAAAAGAATCGCCGAGAGAGGGATAGCAGATCCCGAGCTTATCTGAGAAAGAATTATCCGGCCGGAATTTGGGAGGCGTTTGGATAGGAAATCACCCATCCCACCACCAAACAAACCACCAAGAGAGTTGGCTACCACAAAAAGCCCTACTAGAATGGCTGTTTTCATGTGGGAGAAACCAGTCAACTCCAACCACATTGGGGAAAACGATAAAGCTGACCAGGGAAACGAACCAGTGACACCTTGAGCTACAATAATTTGAAAAGATCGAATCTTTATTACCGATTTTGCCTCTTGGACAAGAACCTTAACTTCTTCAAAGAAAGGTTGTCGAGAAACTTCATCACCATTTCTTACACCGCCTTCTAGAAAATGTGGGTCGACAGCAAAGATACGAACTAAAAGCCCCACCACCACACTTATTATACCAACAAGATGGAATGAAATTCTCCAGCCAGAGATTCCCATAAAAGTAATTGGGGCTATCAATAGGGAAAACAATCCGCCAAGAATTGAACCTATGTTACTTGTAAGCTGTAGCCACCCGAAAGCAGTGCCACGGCTGGAGTCATCGGTTGAGTCGGCCACTAGGGACATGATCGCAGGCGTAACTATCGCAAGGCCAATCCCGTTTAAAGCTCTTGATATGGCCACCTGAGCAACCAGAAAGGAAAATCATATCACGGGATTGACAAGGTTGAATGGAGAATCTTAGGACTACCAATTACCAAACAGTCTGGTCCAATCAAAACAATATGCATCATAGAATCGAAAAATGAACTGTTTTAATTGCATGAGATAGCATATCTTAGTTCCAATTCAAATGGGAAACCGGAAACCAGTGTCTATTCGTACTCCATTGTCTCACGATTAATTCTTGTAAGAACAATTTCTAGTAATCTCAATTGCAATTCTTATGAATATTTAACTCGAGAACAAAATTAATGCCCACTAAACCATATTCAACAACAAACATCTATACCCATTTATGAAAAAATCAATCTAATTCATAAATTACAATTAAATAAGAAATTGATTAAAATTAACTAAAATTGACACCGACCTGGAAGAAGGTGGAGGAGAAGCCAACAAGGAAGGTGGCGGCAGCCCAAAGGAAAGCCCCATAAGCAATTACGTGGGCCCGGTTATGCCGAACGGCCAAGTAAGTGGCTAAAGGGTAAAAAATCGACTGAACTATGGACCGGAATAGAGTCAGTGAACCGAGACCGGCCGGGTTGGTGTGGAGGGCTTCTCCGACCTCCTTGTATACTCCGGGTAACAATGATTCGTCTGCTCTTTCCATTATTCCGGCAAGATTCACCAGAACCAGCGTTAACGTCTCTGGTTTCATTTTCCCTCTTTTATTTTTCCTTTTTTCCTGTGGGGGGTTTTTGTTTTCTTTTTGGGTGAAGGGTTTAGAGAGTTCGCGTTGACGAAGCGGCGGGGGATGGGAAGCGGTGGCCGGCGGCCTGTGGGCTGTACGGCCTGTACCCACGAAGAATTTGAAGTCAAGGTGGTCAAAATTCAGACTAGCATGACTACGCGTTTTTCCTTCTTCGCTTTTTTTTTTTTCTTTCCCCAAAAAGATGCTGCATTTACACACAAATGTAACCACGCTAAGGGTGTGTTTGATTCCAAAGCAGGAAAATAGTTGGAAGAAAAATATTTTTTAGGTAAATAAATTTTGGGAAAAGATTTTTCTGGGAAAATGATAATTATAAGTGTTTGATTGGATTAATTTGAAAGTTGGAAAATTATGCCCCCGTTCTTCTATAACTTTTAATAAATTTTTACACATTTTAACACATTCACATCAAAAGTCAAACTAATTACATCCACATATTTGCTGGGACCCACTGTACTACATAAATCTCCACCACTCAATCCCACTCATTCTCTCTCCTATTTCACATCAAAACTCATAAATACTTATAAATAAACATACACTAACAAGGTGTATGTTGTTTTCCTTGTTTTTATATTTTTTTAAATGAAATTTGATCATTTTTCTTATTTTTATGGTTAAAATAAATTATTCATTAAAAAAAAGGAAAAAATGAGCCAAACTTTTCCCGAAAAATAAAAACTACCTCCTCCCCAAGGAAAATATTTTCCTTCAAAATAAGGAAAAGTACAGAAATCGAGAAAAGTTGGAAAACCTTTTCTGAGAAAAAAAGTGTATCAAACAACACCAAAGTTGGAAAAAAAGTTGGAAAAATGAGTTTTCTCAGAAAAGAAGTGTCAATCAAATACACCCTAATAGTATTTCCTCCCTCCCTTTAAGATAGATACTTATTATTTTTCTTTCATACATATTAAAAAAATATCTTAAATATTATTAAAATTAGTATACCACTGCTTCTCGCGGTGGTGTCCAAACGGAGTTCGACGGAGAAGGTGATGGTGTGGAGGAGGTTGAAGAAGAAAAGGAAGTAGTTGGATTTGCAGAGAAAGGGTGAAGACGGAAGAACAAATGAAGACGGAACACGGACAAGTGTTTGTTTTGGCCCCTAAATAGCGAAGAAAACCTCACTCCGTTCGGTGATTATAAAATATTTCTATATTCTTCATTTACCTTACATTAAATGGTAAAAAAATAGTGTGAAAATATTTAAAAATAGTGTGAAAAAGGTTTACTCTATTTTGATATTTAGTATTCCAACATATTTAAATAGGACATTTTATTCAACTAAAGAATAAATGTATTCTCAATATAGAAACTACACTATAATTTAAGACAAATGAAAATGAAAACTAAAATAAAATCTATCCTAGTGAGACTAATGGAGTAATTTTGTTCGACCCCCTATTAAAAGGGTGACACTTAAAGCATCCAACTAGAACATCAATTGGGGAGTTTGTGTGTGTAATGATAAATGAGCGAGAGAAAACAAATAAGAGCGATTATTTTAATTGAGTAGGAAGATAGAAAAATTTGAGAAAAATAGGGTGAAAAGTGAAGGAGAAGAGAAAGATAGAAATGATTTTAAAAAATAATAAAATAATAGTGAATGATGTGCAGATAGATGTTGATTTTAGATTTGGAATTGGATGGGAAGAAACGAAGAAAAAGTGGGTAAAAAGTGAGTAGAAATTAAAAAAAAAAAGTGATAAAAATGAGAGAACAAGTGGGACCCATTATATTTTTTGTTCTCTATCTCTCTCACACACATATACACACACACACTAAAATACCGCGACAACCGTTTGTATTGGAGATGCTTTTATGGAGACCCGCCTTTGTTTAAATTTCTAAAAAATGATGTATAAAAATATGAATGCATCCAGGACAAATGCTCATATATTTCTAAAGGATTGAATGAAATTACCATTCTACCATTTATGGTGAGGGAGCCTAATCTTTCTGTCACTGCAGGGGCGTCTGTCTATACCTAGAACAATTCTTAAGTCTCTTTTCCGACAGGACAATTGTTGAATTTTAATTAATTATTAATCAATTAAGAAACTTCCAACTGTTTTTCTTGGAGCATTACCTCATTAGTCATTTCCTTGTTGCCAATTTAGGCTCAGAATCCAGTCAAAGGCATATGCTGTATTTGTGCCCTTTCTCATAAATGTTGTTACATAAGTAGTGTTAGCAATAGATCGGGTTCGGATCGAATCGACCCAATCAAAACAAACAACTCCGATCCAAATCCAAATTCTTCGGATCGGATTGGACCGGATCGGATCGGATCAAGAAAAAAATTCAAATACGATCCATATTGGTATAAATTTTTATAAAAAAATAAAAAATAATAAAAATAAAAATAAAAATAAAAATAAAAAATAAAAATAAAAATAAAAAATAAAAATAAAAATAAAAAATAAAAAATAAAATCAATTCGGATCGGATCAGGCCTGATCCGCTCCAAATCCAAATCCGTTTCGGATCGGCCGATCCACGGATCGTCGGATCGGAAAAAAATCGCTCCATTCGGATCGGGTATCCATCGGATTCGGATCGGATCGGATTTTTCTGCCATCACTATACATAAGACTTGGTTTTTGGTTGAGTTCAAGCCATGAGATTTTGGTCTTGTTTGCATATTTGAGGCCAACAATGTTTTCACTTTGTTGTAGTTTTGTAATGAAAACAACGAAATCCCACACAAGCTGGCTTTGAGGAGTCAAGCCCACACACCTAGAAAATTTCTCAATAGTTCCACATCAATTAATAATAATAATAATAATAATAATAATAATAATAATAATAATTTATTTTTTTCAAAAAAAATAATATTTTATCTTATTAAAACAATATTATTCAGAAAGCTGATAATAGTTATTGATATGCTTATGTATTCGATTATTGAAAATACGTATGTGATGCTTAATTGCTTAATTAATAAAGATTGTACTACTATAACTATATGAGGTATCATTATTCTATACAGATAAAATATTAACATCATTCTATCATCTAAAACTTTACGTAATTGTATACTTCAACAATTAGAATTATCCATGTAACAATCTACATCCCCACCACAAACCCTTTGCCAATTCCCCACCGTATTATTATTCATTTCTTTTTTCATAATGTGAATCATATTGTCTGCCTTTTGCTGACATTGAAAACGATACATCTCCAACTCATGACACTTACGACAGACAAATTGGGCCTTTAAAAACCCAAAAGGCTGGGCCCATTTCAGTTAGAAGGAAGGAGGCTAATGGGCACACACAAAAACACACAAGGAGTTGTCATCGTAATTAATTGCGGCACTCATGGACCATATTCATTCTAACGGCCCATAGGCACCGCCCCTACACCTATATTTCCGAGAACGGGGGCCCACCTAGAGAACCACTTACTACTGTCCACGTGGCGGCCAATTCCCTAATGAACCTTTGCCGCCGTGGGACCCCCTCTGTACATGAGTTATTACGTAAGCATCTCGTGTAGTACTTGCGTTCTTTGGGAGCTTTTGCATTAATTTTGAAGTAACTTCGTGTTTCATATTTAAAAATTTTCTAATCTTACTGCTTCATGTTTTTTTTTTTTTACTTTATTTTTTTTAATTCTTGCCCCTCGACCCCCCACCACCACCCCCCACAAAGAGTGGAACAGTGAAATGTTGAATTTATTGTACAATTTATTGTTTTTTATACGTATTATTCCAAGTGTCAATCTTTGAATGATCATATCCTTAAATAATTACTTTACGCCAAGACTTTTAGTATTTGGAAAGCATAAACTTGTTGATTTAGAAAATTCTAATGAGAAAACAAATCTACATACAATGATAACAATAGATTTTATGCCAGATTTTTGACCTTTTGATTTGATTTTATGCACATCGCAATCCAATAGTGGATTCAAATGAGATATTATTGATGAGCAAAATCTTTTAATAAAATTTATACAAGTATTCCTTCCTCGGTACATGTACATGTGTTGGTGAGCCTATGAGCCAACTAAAGGACTAATCATGAAAGTATTTATGGCAATGCGTTTATCATACTAAGAAGCGTATTTTAGTATCTACATTAGATTTAATTTAGAAAAATATATGCAGATAATAAAAAGTGAATTGGAAAAATTATTATTTTAAATTTTTTTTTTGAATAAAATTAGTAGTACCGTCAAACATACAGTATTGAAAAATATAGTATTGTTCAAGTGCCATCGAAGACACTCAGACGCTTTTTAGCCCTGTCCGACATCCGTTTTGAAATTCAAAATTAGACTTAGACTTAGCACAGCGAATGGAAGCTCCAACAATTTAAAAAAATTCAATTGAAATTGTGGCGATAGGTCAAAGTTTGCCCATGTTTTGGCCATGTTTTTTGCCAAACTTTAACCAGCCACCACTGGCCGCCACGGTATATCGTCGGAAAATTTTCTAAATTATTGGAGCTCCCCTCGCTATGATGATTCTAGTTTGGTCTCGGATTTCAAAACGAATGTTGAACAGGATCAGAAAATACCCCGATGGCACCATAAGTACGTACGGTGTCATCGATGGCACCAGATCATTGTTGTTGAAAAATAAGGCGAATTTTTTAGTTTCATGAGCACTAAAAAAACACAACATAATTCTCGTGACTACGGTGCAAGTCATAAGCATGTTTTTCTATGTAAAAAATCCAGATTTCCAGTTTTTTATAAATTTGATAAATTCAATTTATCAAATTTGACAAATTTGATTTCCAGTTTTTATTCAAAAAATAAAAATAAAACTCTTTTCGTTGTACAAGAAACAACCACCCTTTCGTGAGGATAAAAACCACCAAAATTAAACTTGATCTCGAAAAATTATGACGGCCAAATTATTCAAAAAGTATCATCAGCTTAAAAAGAATTTCTTTTCTTTTCTTTTCTTTTTTCAGTATAAAAATTATTCACGTTTGTTTCTCGTGCTCATTAAAAGACAAACGTGTTGCGGCCTCGTGGAATGATTAGCAAAGGCTGATTCAAGATTAAATTATGTGAAGTATGAAAAATACTATTTCCCCCTTCTGAATTGTATGTTGAATCCAAGAATCGAAATATACACAAACTGTTATGAATAATTGATAATAATTTGGTGGTTATGAATTATGAGGAATAATTTGGTGGAGGAATAATTTGGTGGAGGAATAATTTGGTAAAAGATGTAATTATTATATGTGAACGACTATTATACCCTTGATGAAATTATGTAATTACGATTGCGCTTATTCAAGCTTTCCTATAAATCGCTTATTAATGAAATTCATTCACGAGAATTCCTAATTCATTCTCTCTAAATTCTCTATTGTTTCAATACTTTTATAACACGTTATCAAGACGTAGTCTCTTTGAGTAATATGAAAGATGTATCTTACAACAGATCTTATAGATGATCTTCTCAGATCGTAAACCTGATTATTACCAATGAATTAATTCATCCTCATCAATCCTAAATAACTCTCTCTTTGCAAATACATCATTGAAAAATTCCCTTTGCTCATATTCTTCTCCCACAATTCCTCATTCTACACAATCTGCCGGAGATGAAAATTCCAAAATTGGAAGAATGGAGTCCAAAGAATTTTCCGATCACGTAAATGGATTGCAAGTAAATCTCATCCATGGAATAATTAGAGAAAGGGAAAAAGGTAAATCATATGATTTTATAATATAATAATATATTAAACTATAACATTCGCTTTATCGAGATATAAGGAGTATACGTTATCAAAATCAAATTTTCTCGACTCCATTATACTCGATTTAACGAGAGTTTCGATTTGACACCAACATTGATAGGGTAATAACTCGTTTTGAAATATGTTATTATCAAACTTTCAAAATTTACAAATCAGTACACCAACTTTTGAAAAAGTTACAAAATAGTCATTGAATATTTTGATATTGATAAATTGAAGTAGAAAGGAGATAATTTTCCAATCGTAAAATATTGATAAAATATTTTTGACAATTTTACCTTTATTTAATTGAATGGACAATTTTACCCTCAGGTAAAACCGACCTAATTTTGACGACAATGAAAATGGGATAGAATATTCATGAAGAAATTCTAAATCCATTGATTATATAAAATGGCTTGAAGTCCATTTGAGTTAAAAGATCGAAATATTAATGTAACTCAAGAGTTCAATTACATAATGTACTTATTACTAGAAGGATAAGTGTGCTCTTTGTAAGTAATGAGTATTTGTTCTGTAAGAACAAATTTGCTCCGTAGAAGCAGTTCAATATTTAATTCTCGCACTTTATTTACTGCAATTTAATTATCGCAATACCTCCTACTTGATGATGGGTTCAAACCGCCACTAAACGGAAGGTTTTATATATTTCAGACTTTATATGCTAAGTGATGGGTAATACCTTCTACTAGCAGATCCTACTCTGAAGAAGTAGTTAAATATTATGTAATTTAATTCTTGCTATTTAAATTCAGTAGATTTATATTTATTGCAATAATTCCCATAAGGTAGGTTCGACCACCTATTGGAGAAATTTAATTTCAGCAATTTAAATTTATGCACTTTATAGTTTGAGTATATTTCAATGTGGTGGGTAATACCACACGATTGGTGTGCATATTTCCAATGTGGTGGGTTATACTACACGATTGGTTATAACGAATCCTACTAAAGAAGTAGTTGATCAAATATTCTAATCCTACTCTCGAAGAAGTAGGCGATGAGAATAAAATTACTTCTCCATATATACCGAATATTAATGGAGAAAATTGAGCAAGTGGTACTTGAAGTTACCATTGGATAAATAGATAAAAGTAAAATGCTCAATAGGTCCCATGTTGATAAATCAAAGAAAATATATCGCATGGAGAGATTATATGAAGTAATCTCATCGATGATATGAGATTGTATTAATATGAGAATAAAATGCTCTTGAAGAAGCATAATCACTAGATTGTATTTGAATAAAGCCAATATGATATTATTATTACTCAGGAAAAGTACAAAGCAATGAAGTGGAACATATTGAGAATATCAAAGATGACAATAAACACTCAAAAATATAGAAATACGAAAAGAAAATACATCTGAATCCATAAATGAGGGATGCGATCGAGTATAAATACTCCGTAACTCCGCCACCATCAATATTAGGATTCATAATGAAATATTTAAAGGATCCGAATTTCTTTTTTCGCTTGACACGAGTGATGACGGACTGGCTTCCAGATTCTTGAACATATGCATGAAATTTGATGAGTAGTTCATCAACAAGATTAGCAGAGATAAGTATTTTTTGAATGAGAGATAAACTTATTATTTACGATCTAGAAACGCTAGTAAGCCATCAAAGAAATTATTAATATTCAACAAACCTATTGGTTTGACATGAAAGTTCCACGTACAACGAGGCTATATTGAATATTTCCTCCAGGTGTGTTGTAGCGCGGAAGGACAATGAAAGCATCACTATTATTCATCATATACATCATGCGATTGTGGATGGATTGCGCTTGTAGCCCCAACCTGCTTTGGACCCATGGTAGAACTGGCTCCACCGAGTATTAGATCCAACTAGATGAAAAGGTATTACACTCAAACTCTTATTCCCCATGATGGTGCAGCCATTATAAGTCTAGCTAAAAGTTTGTTGTTGGTTCCTCCATATAGTATATTGATTTCTTGTCTCCCTAACTCTTTATTTAGTCGGTTTGCCATATCCACATATTGGATATGGCCTACCGCTTGGATCCACCAAGAATACATACGGTTTAATGCGAGGTAAAGGCCGACTTGTATGAGATGATTCTAAAATCTCCATATCCATCTCTACTCCTATCTCTCTTTTTACACTATACTTTTAATGTATGAACATGAGAGATATATGAATCCCTCTATTTAAAGAAAAATTTTCAAACAAATAATTGAGTGCACTATTTACTTTTTGACAAATATGAAAGAGAAAAATGCAGAAAAAAATTTTTAAGTGAAAATGACATATATCTGTTTATGATTGAAAAATAATATATATATACATATATATATCTTAAAATCGAAAAACAATATTTACAATTACAAGAAAAACATTGATCTTCGTTATTACACCGAGTTTCCTTATATTAATATGAGAAAATTATTATACTATAATTTTCTACTAAATTTACAAACAGGATCTTCTAAAGTAAGTTTTTCAAGACTGTAACGTTTGTTGATCTTTGAATTTGGCCCATAAGGCCATTAGCTCACCTTGCACGTGTCCACTAGGATGTGTCTCAAGAGCTGTTGAATATCATCCAAAGGCTCCTTACTCAATCCATCCTTAATGAATGCTATTTTATCTTTCGATTTACGGACAAGTACCCCATGATTTACATCGAGTGTCACATGTCCACCGAGCACACTTGTAGCATCCTCCTAATCTTTTTGCTCTCAGTTTCTTTGAAAAACTACTTTTACCCATACCAGGCATGTATTTAGAAGGAATTGAAACCTCACGAGATAATCGAACCTTTGCTTCAATCAAGTATCGGATATCTTGTGGGATACCCTTATTCATTAGCATCCTTAATCTTTACATCGATAAATCCTTTTAGGATTTTGATCGGTAGTGATGGATAGTATTTTCGAAGATTTGAGAGCATATGATCCATTATAATGTATAGGCCCTTGTTAGGATGAATTTTGCAATAATTTTGATGATTTATTTATAGAATAATACGGCGTATGAAATAAGACTCGATTTTAAATAAAGCGTAAGAGCTACGATTTCTGAATTAAATAATAGTCGGATGTGATGCGTATGAGTCAGAATCAGTGTTTGAACGATAGTAGACAATAATGTCACCAAAAGATGATGGAATATGTCGGTGAATTGTTTCTATGATAAATCATGTTGAGCACTATACGATACTAGTGAAATCGATATAAGAATTTATCAACTAGAAGTTCAATAATACTCGCTTGCAAACCTGATCGACCATCCAGTATAAATAATTATTGAAATCAATATTTCAAGTGAAGAATTAAAGGAATTCTTCAATGATTGTTCTCGATAAATGATGAAATCATTACTAGCCAATATTGAAATAAATCCCAAATATATCCTGGAATAAAGGATGAGAAATATGGGCCCACTCATCCTCCATGTGGACTACTAGATATTATGATATGGATCCACTAGATAGTCACATGTGTATATGATTCGAAATATTTGCTCACGGTATGAGCATGATTTTCAGATTTAATGATAAAGCTAGTAAATGTATATCCCAATACTTGAATAAATCACGAAGGATTTGAGTATGCAGATACAAGTGGGATATTATATGGCAAATTATTTAAAGTCTTCAAATAAATTGCCGATATCGAGAATAGAATGCAAACGGTCTAAATTCCCATATTAAGGCTGAATGATGAGAACATATATGATTAAAATCATACCAACTGTATGAGTTTTGGTGTTCTAAATTTTCTCAGCATGAGGGGGAGTATTAAAGGTTGAAAATAAATGCATCATGTTATATCCTCGAAATTGAAATACGAACTTGAAGTTCAAAGATGCATGAAAGGCTATGAACAATCACATATATCAGCCACGATGCTTTGATAAGTTAGCTAGCGCCCAAGTTGCGTTGATATTTCCCCAAACATATATATCAAAGCAAATTATAAAAGATGGTCTTAATAACGGAGGCATATGCTCTTGAAGAGTATATAGACATAACTATATTGTGTAATCCAACAAGAGGATTAATAATGAGATATCTCGATAAGTTATGTCGATATGGGGAAAAAGAAATGAATTGAAAAGTGTCGAAACCTGCGATATGAAAATGTAGCTGCTACATATGATCAATGATAATGAAAATATTGAGATATATTGAAGATGATAAATGGTGAATGTGAAATCCTTAACTTATGAGATGATGAGATGATGATGACTAATGCTCAAGTTTAAAGATAAACATGGTGGTCATTATATGTTGCATGCTCATGAAAGTTAAATTACCGATCGTGTGTCTAGTAGAAAAGGAAATTAAAGGATCGGATGAGCTAAACCGTGTTTATGAGTACCTAAAGGGTGAACTAAGCCCTGGGAATGAAATAACCTATTAAGTGAGTATTAAATGTTAAATGATATATTTTAAATGTTAGTTAGTTATGAAGGTTTACTTATATGTTTACATGTTTTACAATGAATTTATATGCTTTAAATTGTGTATTTGGAGACATGTGTTCATGGTGAATGTTTTGTAGTTGTGTAAGAAAATTGATGCACTCTAAATGAACGAAGAGTATAAAATCAATGTATATGATACTCATACAAATGTATGAAAGATTTTGAAATGCTTGCATAAGATACTTGTATAAAATACGCGTTGCACTCTTTTTCCCTTAGTGAGGTTTTATCCCATTGGGTTTTCTAGCAAGGTTTTTAATGATGCAACTTTAAAGGCGTATTCACATGAATAATGTACTCTTTTCCTTCATTAGGTTTTTCCGGGTTTTTCCTAATAAGGTTTTAACGAGGCATATTCATGGTATATTGAGAACGATAGGAGAAATTGATCTGGTGTATCTATTGGATCAAGTTATAATGGAGCTAATGCTTTAGATCCAAACGATGATGATATTGAAATCATTTACCGTAAGTAAAGATATCGATTCTCAAGATATGAAATCAAACGGAGCACCGTACTCTTTTCCTTGGACCAAGTTTTTTCCCACTGGGTTTTCTTGACAAAGGTTTTAACGAGGCAAAGACGTGAATACTCATATACTGATAGGCATCGTGGGGAGCAATGTTTTGATGAAGCAAGATATAACCACTCCAAGCTATCCCGCAATCGGTTTGGAAGTTTTTTCCCACCTGGGTTTTTCTCCAAACAAGTCAGGAAGACATTTGTATTAATAGTCATTCAGTGTTATGAATAATTGATAATAATTTGGTGGTTATGAATTATGAGGAATAATTTGGTGGAGGAATAATTTGGTGGAGGAATAATTTGGTAAAAGATGTAATTATTATATGTGAATGACTATTATACCCTTGATGAAATTATGTAATTACGATTGTCTTGAATTCAAGTTTTTCCTATAAATAGAACTTCAGTTATTAATGAAATTCATTCCTGAGAATTCCTTAGAATTCATTCTCTCTAAATTCTCTTTATTGTTTCAATACTTTTATAACACAAACAAACTATTTTAAGAAGAAAACAACTTTTAAAACAACGTGTAAATAAAAAATAGAGAAAATGTGAAAAATATGTAAAATGTTTTTTTTTCTTTCCTTTTCTTTTCTTTTTTTTTTTTCTGGAACTTGGGGGATAATCGGGGAGGGGGGCCCGGAGGGGTTGGGGGTAAGATTCAAACCTAGGCCTTCGGCCTAGAATGCGAATGTTTTACTACTGTACCCCTTATTCGAATCCTAAATGATTTTTTGCCTTAAATAATGTGTAATTAAAATGTAGAAAAATAATATTGTATGTCGATCAATAGGTGATCCCTATCAAAGCAAGGCACCAAAGTGTTGAAAATAATATTAAATAATGTATTTTGGAGCCGATTATCTGTTTAAATATTTAGATCATGCGTTTCAATGTGATATTAGCACAATATACTTTGAAATCTATTTAGAAGTTTAAATTTCTAGAATAATGATTCAATACTCATTAGCTAGATTAGTTTAGGAAGTAAATGTGAAATTCTGAAATATTCCAAAGATTTTTCTTTAGAAAAACAAAGAAGAATTTAGGTTACCTAACACCACTAGGTTCAAAGATACTTTGCTAAAAATACCCAAATATTTGTTTTATTTGTGGACACAAATTAAGTACAAATGTACAATGTTGAATTTTCTCGCAAGTAAATTTGCCCATCAGTAAGCCACGTCGTCAAATGTTCTGAAGATAGATTTGTTCTAGTGAAGAAATAATCATGGGGCCAAAAAAAAAAAAAAAAAAGAAAATTCAAGGATTCATTGACCATTCACATTCTCTATAGAATAAACAATTTTGATCCTTCCCATATGAGGAGGCTCCCCATGAAAGAAGAAACACACAACAGTACCACACAGTAACAAAACTTATATATGGGAAGGGCCTCTGAAAATCTTTCTTTGGTTTTTAAAACTCTTTTGGTACATTTATTAAATCACGAGTCAAAACAAAAACATAAAAAAAAAAAAAGGTTCACGTTGAGTCGTAAAATATTATAAAACTTTATGATCAATTTGTGCATACCGCATGTTTAAAGTTTATATTAAATTGCACTTTTATTTATTTTATTTGAATCAGAAAAAAAGCTAATATTACCGTTTTTACCTAAAAAATAATTGATTTGCCAAGAAAACCTGAGAATAAGAAAACCGAATTCCAAGATTTTAATTAAAGACAAGTTCTCAATCCACAACGACTCAAAATGCTATGTTCTTTCTATACTAGTTAGCCATAAAACGATACATTATTTCTACTTTTACTTTTTACTTATTTTACCGTAAGGGGAAAAATTAAGTGTGGTTGATCTTGATACTAAAAATTGTGAAGCATTTGGTCAAATGGGAATTGGAGCAAAAATGTCCATCTCTTCTACCTATTTCGTATAATCATCCCCGCATTTAAAATTTTGATTTTTTCATCATCAAAAGTCTATTTCTTTACACTAAACATCCTTTACAATAAACTCTCCTGAAAAACTTAATAAAATGACAAATTTACCTTTATCCTTTAGGAAACAAAAATAAAAGGAATGAAGTAAATAAAACATTATTGAAACAAGATTTTCAAATATTATTTTAAACTGCCAGTCAATTTGTTTTCTGAAAAATTAAAGACATATTTGAGACTTCCTTTTTTTAATCAATATATTTTGAGATTTTTTTTTATTTTTACTTCTTTTAGGATAACGGTGAATTTCACATTTTATTACATTTTTAAAAAGGAAATTGATATAAAAGATTTTTTTTTGTCTGTGGGAATCTTTTATAAAAGATACAAAAGATATTAACACACACGCCCAAAAAAAAAAAAAATGGAAGATTTACTTTACAATGACAATACCAAAATTTTAAAGACAAATTTTAAGGGTGTTAGGATGTATGTTTTTAAGTGATTTGATGTGATATAGGAGAGAGAATGAGTGGAATTGAATGATGGAAATTTATACAATACTGATAGATCCCATGAGATTTATATGAAAAAATATGTAAAAATATTTAAAAACGTCTGGTACCAATTAGTGGGTTTGGTCAAAACTATGGGCCTATATTTGTCTTGAACTAGGGGATTGGTCAAACATGGTTTATTGACTGTAATGCGACCAAAGCTCGCAGTCAAGACTGAAGCAACTACACGACGGTAATTGTTAGAGTTTTCTAAATTTGTTCTACGGAATCCAAGCAAAGACTTGCGTTTTTGAAGACTTATTTGCATCACTTTAAACTCTCTTTATCATCATTGCTTACGACTTGTGTTATACCGTACAACCTAAAGTCCTAAACTTCTTGATAGTCATATAAATATATTTGGAAATAAGAAGACTTTTAAACAAAAACCGTAACATGAATTTTTCTATTTTGTCGTTCGATCATTTGCATTTGCATTCCTAAAATAGAAAATTAAATAATGGTATCGTGAAACATGTAACGCAAAAAACAGAAAAAGAATAAATCCGAAAGCTTTGAGTTGATGATGAGCCATTAAGCTTAAAAATTACTCTTTCGAAAACTATTATTAGGCGTATTCGAGTAAATTTTTATTTCGTTATAAAGTTAATTTTTAAGTTTATTAGTGGTAAGACTCACGAGATGTATAGAAACTACCACGAAATAATATATAATATTATTTCAGTGAAAGTGCCAATTAAAAATAATTAATATTGTAGAAACTACCACAAACACGCTATCAATGGATAATTGACTAGCTAAAAAGAACAAATGCATAAAATTATATGCCTAAATAGAATATGGTTCGGTATTTGATCAATAATTTTAAATATCATTGATCTAATCCATAGATGTTAGCACAACATTTTTGCTACCACGTTGAAAATAAAATGCATGAACTTTGATGTAATATTGGACTTATTATATTACGGTATATCTCTTATTATTCAAATAAATTTTGTATGATTTACACGGACAACTATCGCATTTTACGAATTATATATATTGTCTTACAAAGTTTTCAAAATTCTAGAAAATATAACTATTTTTTAAATAATGCATGTGTTCAGGAGTGATTTTTATGACGGTGACGCGATGAAGGTTGCTAATATGACGATAAAAAAATTTAGAGCTAACCTAAGAAATTAAAAATTTTAAACTTGATTGCTAAAAAGCTATGGCTACACTAAACTTATAGTTATAATTATAATAGTAATTAAGAGGATATTAATTAAATCTAATAAAGATAACAATATAAAAAAATATAACAATATAATATAATTAAATTGCCACATTCAACATACTTAATGATCTTGAAAATATTTATTTAATGATATTCACCCAAGACATTTTAATAGTATTCATTAAGGACATTTCAAATAACAAAATTTATCAGGGTAAAATGGAAAAACGAATATTTTACACTCATTTTTCCTTTTATATAGTAGTGATAACAAAAATTATAGGGTTAAAATGAAAAAATAAATATTTTACACTCATTTCCCTTTTTATATATGTGATATGATCAATATTAATAATTAGGAATATTGATCAATGATTGTTCAAGTAATCTATTAAAAAAAACAAATATTTTAAAGTTTAATGGTAGTGAAAATTACAGTCTCTTTCCAAAACCATCGATGGTGCTGTAATTACGGCACCATCGATGTCATTTTGGGGGTCGATTCGACCCCTGTTTTGAAATCCGGGACCAGATTCAGAATCAGCACTGCGAGGGGGAGTTGCGAGGGGGAGTTCCAGGAATTTTTCGAATTTTTTCCGGCGACTCCGTTAGCCGCGGTGACCGTCGATCAAAGTTTTGACAATATTTTTGCGCCAAAAATATTGTCAAAACTTTGACCGACGGTTACGACGGCTAACGGAGCCGTCAGAAAAAATTCGAAAAATTCGTGGAACTCCCTCTCGCCCTGCTAATTCTAGATCTGATCCCGAATTTTAAAATGGGGATCGAATCAACCCCCAAAATGACATCGATGGTGCCGTAATTACGACATCATCGATGGTTTTGGAATGATTGTGGTGAAAATTATATATGTATTGACAATAAAAATTGGTAATGTAAAATATAATAATTGACGTGAATATTTAACTTTTAGAGAACGATAAAAATTAATTTTGACACAAGCGCAAAGTATATTTTGAGCAACATATTTTGGGCCGTCGAGTCTCTGTCTCTGCGAGGGTGGAGCTGCAAATGGCAGCTAGCTAGATTAGATTGAGAAGAGACGAACATTCATGATTGTAAATTACCAGATTATTCCCTTGGGAGGGCCCCACCACGATTCATTTAGACTGTATAACTTGTCATCACCATCTTATCAAGCAGCTACCAAAATCTACTCAAAATCTCAACTCTTTGCTTTACCCCTCAAATTTAAGTATGTTATTATTATCATTTGTATTGTTTTGATTTGAATTATTACACCACTCATTTTCACATCAATTTCCTCAATCTTATTTCAAGTTAATCATTTCAACCCCCATTTACCGCTTGCCCCTCAATTTTTTGAAGAAAATATTAACTCAATATTACAATTTATCTTATTCTTCTTCTCATCAAAAATTACCACTAGAGTTACTTATTCTATTAGACAATAAGATACTAAACAAAAATTTTATCTTTAACAATCAAAAATTCTATTGTAAGAAGTTATTTTTGGATTGTTTGACCAGAAAGGATTGTCGATAAAAATTTGAAGTGACTTTTTTGGGGCAAAGCGGAGCGATGACAAATAGGAATCGGACCAATAAATCAGTTCAAACAAAATTTTCTCAACATATAAATAAGATTTTCTATAGTACTTAGGAAATATAGAAGCAATGTAAGAATGTCCTAATCACAAGGATGTAACTTAGGCACTTCTGAGTTTTGAGAGATAAAATTACTTTAAATTAATATCTATTGACCATGTGTTTAGATTATTTTTTTTTCTTTTTCACTAAATACCTTTTTAAGTTTAATCGATAATAATAAAGAGAACACTAAATGTGTATAATAATGCATGATTGTCCTGAATGTACACAAATGGAGGCTATTCATACTTAAAATTAAAAGTCTTTTTTTTTCCCATTTTGTTAAATGTGAAAGGGCAAATATGTCATTGCAAGTGAACAAATTAAGGGTTTCCCGCCCCCAAAATTGTTAAGTTTGAAAGGGCAAATATGTCATTGCAAGTGACCAAATGGCCACAACTGTTCACCTATTAAGGTTGACAATGGCTTACCACCTTGCAGTTAAATAGACAAAGTACATTTAACAACCAAGTTGTACTACGTACGTTAAGGGAGGGGGCGCATTATTATTATTATTATTATTATTATTATTATTATTATTTAACAAAATAAAATGAAAAGAAATATTCTTTTGGGCACACATGAAATGAGTGGATCACAATTAATCATATTTTATGCTGCATTTTTTCACTGTGCTTTTAAATAATATAATAGAAGAATCTTCATAATGTTAATAAACTGTCAAATAAATTATTAATCAATGTATGAGATTTCGTGGATCACGACACTAATTATATATTTCCTCAATTAAGTTCGTTCTATTGTAGTTTCTCATAATATATACGTATGATGATCCATGATTGACACATTTATATTTGAAGTTTATCATTTCAATGAGTTCCTTGAATACTCGAAGCGAACAAATTATCAAAATAAAAATAATTTATGGACATAAAAAGAACAGAATCCATTGCCCGTTGGAGTTTAATGGCCGTTGTACCATAATAAGATTTGGATTTCATCTTATTATTAGGGCGTGTTCAATTGCATTATAAAATATGGAAAATAAAAAATAGGACATTTTTCTTGAAAATAAGAAAAATATTTTCCCATGGGTAGAAATAAGCCCACTTTTTTCTTCCAATGAAACACACCCTTATTTTTTAATCTTTCCATGTTAGATTAATCCCTTAACAATGAATTTAGACTTGTAGAGAAATCTTTAGCAAAATGCTTTTACCACCCACACATGATGGAAAGATTGTTTATAGATGACAAGCAACTTTCTGTTATCATCCATTCCCGTTCAATGAGAATAGTCTATCTTGAATAGCAGTTAATATTGAAGTGATAAAAGAGAAAACTCTCAATACATCAGGAGAGACCATTATCCAATACGATGTCTCTCTGTTAAATAATACTACCATCTTATATCATAATATTGTCCTATCAAAAATCTTGTTAACGTAGGGTTCCAACCCGATTTGAGTTAAAAATAAAAATTAAAAAAGAAAAAGAAGAAAAAAGAAAAAAAAAATGTCAATTAATTCTACCAAAACGACACAATTTTAATTCTTTTAGCATTTTCTACAAGCAAGAAAATGAACCGTTTGTAACTGGTCAACAATCGACAAATTTTAATCAGGACATTGATATTTTGTCCGTTTTTCTAAATTAATATATATAAATATAAACTTTCTACTAACATGCATATGGAAAAATGCTAGAATTTTCACTTATGAAACCTAGCAAAGTTCCTAATCAGAAATACCAAGTAATGTGTTAAGAACTCAAGCACATTATTATTAAAAAAGAAAAAAAAGGACCTCAAGCACATAAATAAGAAATAAATCTACTAATTCTAAGTCTCGATGGATCTAGTGGCGGATCCAGGATTTTTAGCCGGGGGGCTGTAATACAGAAAAAAATTTAATTTGACTAAAATTATGTATAAAATTTTTTTTTTCTACATAAACTTTCGGAATTTTTTTGGGTGGGGGAAGCACTGTCGCCCCCCTTAGATCCGCCCTTGTCATGGATCACTGATTATAAGGCCGAATGGATACAATTTTTATCAAATTTTATCACTTTTTACCACTTTTTTCCACTTTTTTCTTTCTCCTAAATCAATCACATCCACATATCTCATCACATCCATAAATCTCAACCACTCACCTCCACTCATTCTCTCTCTTCTTTCACATTAAAATCCATTAAAAATCATTAAAAGTTACTCCCATTCACCCTTTATACCGGAAAGTTAATTTGATACACCATAGAGTGCAAGCTATAATATAGTTGGTTGATGAATCCCCTTAGTGTGCATAATAAGAGCGGAAATTACAATTTGAACAAAAAAAAAAAAAAAGTGATTTTAATAAATTATTCATTGATTAACATGGAATACAAAATGCATTTCTATAAGGAAAAAACAAAATATTCATTGTATATCCTAAATGTAATTCTTGATTAATCTACAAAATATTTAATCAGAAGGACAAATCCAAGAGCTCACCGTACCATCGGCAGCAGAAGAAACATTTTCAAGTCCTTTATCAGCATGAAATTCCGAAGAAATATTTCCACCAAAAGTCCCCATATTTTCCCTCATATTCGCTTCAGTCCTTTCTCTTCCACCAGCAGCACTAGAGCCCTCTAAATTTGAAAACCCACTGAAATTCCCTTCAACTTGTTGATGATCATGACTCATTCCGAGATTACCAAACACCTGTCCCAATTGATTCTTGAGCGAAGGAGACGATTGCAATAGAGGCTGAAGTTGAGCAATCTGATTTTGTAAATTCGATAAATTCTGGGGCTGTTTTGCAATAAGGCTAAGATCAGGGGGCAGTTGGAAATTATTCGAATTGCCAACATTTGAGGTTGAAATATTCGTACTGGGTACTGTAGCATCAATCATGGCAGAGTTGAACATCGGAGAAGACGATGAAGGCAAAAACGGCGACGTTTGTACCTTTTGGGCCGACGGTCGAAGGGGGTACAGAGATCCGAGCCCATCTAAATGACCCGACCGCACCGTGGAGAGAAGATCAAGTCGCCGTGAGTACGGCGAACCTGAAAACGGCGCCGCCGGAATGCCTGTGAATTCCTGCACCATTTGCCGGAAATTCGTGGTGTCCGTCGTCAGCACGGTCGTCGGAGCCCGCCGTGAAGCCCTTGGTCGCTTCTTCGGATTCTTGATTGGTTGTTGCTCTGTACTCCCCTGTGCTGTCAGCTGCACGGACGGCTCGGTTGAAAACGGTCCCGAACCGGGACCCACACTATTCGGTTCTTGGGAATTTAAAAGATTGGGATTGTTATGGGTTCTTGATGATGATGACGACCCTGTTAAATTACCAAAGTGGGCATAACTGGATTGATCGGATCTTAAACCTCTTGTCCAAACAAGATCATTGTTGAATTGAGTATTCACATTCGGATTCTCCGATGATGATTGTTGTTGGATAAATGCCTCGAGTTGGTTTGTACGAGGATCGAAGAAGTTGTTTTGTTGCACCATAAACGGCGGCTGCTGGCCGGAAATTCGACTAAAATGACCGGCGGCGCCACCAGTACCGGTGGGATTAAAGAAAGGCGAGATTGACTCACCCCGCGAGTCGAACTCGTCTTCTCCTCCACTCGATGATTGCATACTACCGCTATTACCAGAATCCATTTCTTTAACTACCTGTAATAATAATAAATAATGAAAAAACAAGAATTAATTTGAATAAAGAGTTAAAAACCCCAAGAAATGAATGGAAGGGACAAAAAAAGATACCTTTTTCAGAAAGAGCCCATAAA
This sequence comes from Jasminum sambac, assembly GCA_018223645.1. NCBI lineage: Eukaryota > Viridiplantae > Streptophyta > Magnoliopsida > Lamiales > Oleaceae > Jasminum > Jasminum sambac. The sequence goes on along the minus strand of CP073643.1, from coordinate 30,111,858 downwards.
AATTTACATATAATCGGAGATTGAAGATACGAAAACTTAGTGAACTAGGGTTTGTGAGAGATGGGAGAGGAAAAAGGGAGAAAGAAGAGAAGGAGATGAATAAATAAGGTTTCTTTTGATTTTGTTGGAGGCTCTAAAAGAGAGAGTGTTGAGTTTACGTTTTCACATGAAAGAGATAGAGAGGAGGTGGTGGGACCGCCGTTGGCGACGAGGAAGGAAGCTGCCGGTAGGTGGCGACGGGTCAAACTCAAACACACTCACAGAGAGAGATAAAGATGGGGGAGAGAGAGACAGGGAGAGAGAAAATGGTTGGCCAGTTTGATGTTGAGTGTGAAATGAAGAAAGGATGTAAGAAAAGAAAATAAAGGGTTGAAGAAATTATCAAAATAAATGGAAACTTTAAAAAAATAGTGATATTTACTGAAATCGTTGATAAATCATTGATGACGCAAAAGCGAATTAGCAATACTAATTAATTTGTTATTTTAAGTATAAAATTTAAAATAATATCTATATGTTATTAAAATCAGCACAATTTTCCGCCACTTTCACATATTTTTTTGAATTAAAAAATTAATTTTTAATTATGACAACGAGTTTTACTGCTTCTACATGTCTTTTCCAACTCAACTTCTTCTTCGGCGTGTATAGATATCTCAATTTTAGAAATCCTTTTACACTTATCCCCTTATATGGATTCTAATTTATTATATGTGTATATGTCTCCCCGTGCAACGCATTGGTAGAAACACTAGTATTAATTAATATCTTATTCCTTCTGTCCCAAAATAATAAGTCTAGTTTGACTTTTACAAAAATGAAAGAAATTATACTATATCTGTCCACAAAAATAGGCTTGTATTCCATTTTTGTCTGTCCTAAATATAGGTCACATTCTATTTTATTTGTATTTAATTTCTTCAATTTTTCAATTATACCCTTATTTAATATATATTGTTATTAATTAGCATTATTTAATGTAATGATATATTTAAAAAAATACAACTGAAATTTAATTTTCCAATAATATTAATTGTAATTTCTTAATTTATGTGAAAGTCAAACCAAATTATTTTTGTGGGACGGAGATAGTAATAAATTAGAAAAGTAAATTTAGTTTTTTTTTTCAAATACTTACATTGAATGATGATTACATATTTTTATTAATAATGATGTACATTAAATAATGGCATAACAGAAAAAGTAAAAAAATTAAATAGGCAGAAATAGAAAATGATCTAGATTTTAGAAAAATGAGCAAGAAAAATGAGCCTATCATTGTGGAATGGAGAAGGTATTACTCTTGACTGATCATAATCAATTACTAATAACATTACTCAATTAAAAGTGGTTAAAAAAAGGTTCTATTTAGGAAAAAAAAAAAAAAGGTTAAAAGGAAAAGGGGATATAAAGTGTAGGTGGTTAGGGTAATAATAGTAATAAATAAGGAGGTTAAGGTGGCTAAAAAGTGAGTAAAAGGAGGTTAACAAGGACAAAATAG